>CM069860.1:215290680-215890680 GCA_036172795.1 Pelodytes ibericus | reverse complement strand
GCCATGTACTGTATGAACCTCCCCTGTATGTACCCAGCAGTGTATCCTGACTGCCATGTACTGTATGTACCTCGCCTGTCTGTACCCAGCAGTGTACCCTGACTGCCATGTACTGTATGTACCTCGCCTGTCTGTACCCAGCAGTGTACCCTGACTGCCATGTACTGTATGTACCTCACCTGTCTGTACCCAGCAATGTACCCTGACTGACTGCCATGTACTGCATGTACCTCACCTGTCTGTACCCTGGTTTCATTGTAGTGTCTGGTGAGAAGAGGAACATGGCAGAGCCATCAGGATGGGGCCAGTGTCTGCATTGGTGGAGACAAGAAAATAACTTGATTATCTTGGATTTTATTAAGGTAATAACATGCAGTGTCCTGCTCGCTCACTGTGTGGCCTTCTCTTAGTATGAATAATGCAGGTTCTAGATTAACCTTATTTGAATATGCCTACCCAGAATCCCTTGCTGTGGTGGTACTGCAAGTTTCGGATTTCTGTGGGAAAGTTTTCTGACTATTGTGTGTAGTTGTTTCATACTGTAACACTGGGCATGTCTGTGCATTAGTGGTGATAACGCCACCCCATATGTGCCGTAGCACTGACATTCATCTTCCCAAACTCCCCCTCATCCTGATATCCCGGGGCGGAGTTGAGCTGTATGCAATAAGGGCCTTTATTTTATTTTTTTATTAAAGCATTTGTATTTAAAATGCCTACATTTTGATGTAATGTTTTGTTTCCCCCTGGCAGTTGTCCATTAAGCCCCCGTAACATATTGTGGGTGAGTTGTCCCATCTTTACTAGGCCAGCGTCTGAAGCTTTGGTCTAGTTGCTCTGTTCACCTGGCAGCCCCGACTCCTCCACCTTTAGAATAACTTGTGACCTGGTACGGTCATGGGAACACCGGGAGGCTGACTGCTTGCACACAGTCTTTATCCTGACACCTTTTATTATTTATTCCTCCCCCCCCCCCCCCCCTGGGATTGCGTTCCTGTTGGGTGCTGGAGACAGGATGTGCATCATTGTATTTTTTCCCTGCCCATTCTTGATCAGTCTCCCAATGTAACATACCATGTCTCCTATTATCTCCAAGTGATGGCGGTATCCGGAGTTTGGGACCAGTGCCCATAGTACAAACTCTGCAGTTTGGTTATGAATTGGCGCACACAGTGATCACATGACTTATTATAACTCCCATTGTCCTGTTCTGTCTCTTCAGGACTTAAATCAGTTAATATACAAGGATTCAATACTGTACCAGCTGTTGGATTAATCTGTTCTTCTCACTCTAGAGATAGCCTTGATCATAAACTGTTTCTGTTTTGCTCACCAGGTTTGTACGTGTAACTCTCTTTTAATGACAATATATATATATATATATATATATATATATATATATATATATATATATATATATATATATATATATAAATTTTTTTTTTCTTTCTTTCTTTCTTTAGAAGCACAGAGCCCCAAACTTGCTTAAAGTAGCACGCCAGCACTGCTTTACTGAACTAGACAAGCTACACCAGAAAATAATCGGTACTGCTTTCCATGACCTGTTCCATGTGCTTCTCCTCCTGCTGATCCAAAGAGTCGTTGGCCTTTAAACATTTGTTGAGGGGGTGAATAGAGCTTAATGAAAGGCCGACCCTTGGACTCTGATTAGATGATTATTAAGCCAGGGAAGAATGTAATATACTGTATATGAAACGTTTTGTTAAACAGCCTTATGTGTATTAAAGGGCAACGGTCAGACACAAACAGACGTTGGTTTAAACAGTGCATCAAACAGTTTGACATGACCTCTGTTTTCCAGGACAAGCAGTGTGAAGATGGCTTGTGAAAGCAGCAGGTGCTGCTGTAAAAGGATCAATGTTTAAAGCAATGTGGGTTTGTGCAGGACTGGCTGTCCACCTCACCATTGCTTACACTGTAA
The DNA here is from genome assembly GCA_036172795.1 of Pelodytes ibericus. Lineage (NCBI taxonomy): Eukaryota > Metazoa > Chordata > Amphibia > Anura > Pelodytidae > Pelodytes > Pelodytes ibericus. The sequence goes on along the minus strand of CM069860.1, from coordinate 215,888,738 downwards.
TATCGAGGGTACATTCTGAAAGTGTTCTGTGCATTGTGTTAGAGGACTGTTTGTCTGCGGTGCCCTGGTGATCTCCTGGACATGAAGTCATAGACTAGTTTCCAATGCATTTCTCCTAATTTAAGCATTTGCTGCAAATCTGCTAACACAATGCGTAGATCATTTTTACTTAATACATTTACAGTATAAGCAGCATTGAGGTTGACAGAGCCCTTTAACTATCTTTGCTCTCACTGTACTACACCTGCAAAAGGTGAGGTTGTTTTCAAAGGGGCAGCAGCAACACCCCCTGGGAGCCAACAAGACTTCTTCCATGTGGATAGGGGAAGTGTATATCCTTCCACACATGGTCCATGTGATGGGTATCTGCAAATCTGAACATCCCACCCTATAGTCTGGATTTTCAAAATCTGGATGTGCAGCATGTTGTCTATTGCAGCCTTATATGTGGGCAGATTATGGTTAGTATAAACTGCACCAGCAAAACACAAACCAGCTTGGGCTGGAAATGGCTGGACCGCCCCCAGTAGGGTCAGGAGCAGGCGCTCTTGGGAATGGCTAGACCGCCCCCAGTAGGGTCAGGAGCAGGCGCTCTTGGGAATGGCTGGACCGCCCCCAGTAGGGTCAGGAGCAGGTGCTCTTGGGAATGGCTGGACCGCCCCCAGTAGGGTCAGGAGCAGGCGCTCTTGGGAATGGCTGGACCGCCCCCAGTAGGGTCAGGAGCAGGTGCTCTTGGGAATGGCTGGACCGCCCCCAGTAGGGTCAGGAGCAGGCGCTCTTGGGAATGGCTGGACCGCCCCCAGTAGGGTCAGGAGCAGGCGCTCTTGGGAATGGCTGGACCGCCCCCAGTAGGGTCAGGAGCAGGCGCTCTTGGGAATGGCTAGACCGCCCCCAGTAGGGTCAGGAGCAGGTGCTCTTGGGAATGTCAGGAGCAGTCTCCAGTGTTGCTATAGGACCACATGCCAATATTGTAATATTTACTGGGTTTCTTATCTGATGAATAGTCTGCCAGGCTTGTTACGGTGTTTAGTGAACGGTTCCTGCTTCGAAGACTGAGCTATTTATTTATTTTCTTCCATCAGGTTTGCCACCCATTGCAGAGAGCATCCCACTGGAGCTAACCGTACTCTACAACGTGCTGATTATGAAGATCTCTCTTACAAAAGGGGGTACTGGAAATTCTCACTCTGTGATCGAGAAGGCGCTGATTAGAGGTGGGACGGCAAAGCCCAGCGCTCAATTAGCCAGTCTCTGCCGACATAATAAATGATCTTTGTTTTATCGCTCTTATGACTAAGGTCTTTTACCAACTCCATAAAGGTGTCTTATGTCTGTGAACAGCCAGTTAATGGTTTTAATTGACAAAAGCTTTGGTTAATGATGGATATGAAAGCAGTGATGGCTATCCTTGGCACTCCAGATGTGGTTATCACTGGATAGGTAGCCTTATGATGAGCTATCATGTGGTTCTCAAACATGTTAAACCAGCATGTCCGTTTAGTCTTTTTCTCTCCTCCTGGTAATGGTACATTGGTACGTTCCAGTTTGCCAATAAAGGGGTCTTTATTGCGTATGCAGTTTGTACATCCTGTATAAAGTGCTGTGTAAATTTTCACACTTTATTTTTTGGTTACTGTCCTCAAACAAATTCAACATTGTCGAGCTTTATTCGTGGACGAGGGATCTGTATGTGGCAGTATATTGTGGTAGAATCTCCAGTTTAACGTTCCCCTGTCGCTCTTTCATGCATAAAGCTTAGTGTTGTACAATGATGTACAGGGCTGGTTGGTGGCATGTTCCGTGTGGCACAGTGAGTTATATTGGTAACGCGGCTTGTCTGGCGCTGTGAAATGATCCTATTGGACTATAAATATTTCTAAATTCCATCTTAAGGATTTAGGCGTGGGTTAGAAGAGTATTGCTTGGATGTAGGCCTATGACTAGAAACATAGAATGTTTCGGAAGATAAGAAGCATTCGGTCACTCTAGTCTGCCCAATTTTTTTTTTTTTGAGTACTTTTATTAGTCTCCCGGTCTTATAGCTAGGATAGCCTTGTGTCTATCCAACGCATGCTTAAAATCCTTGACTGTGTTTACCTCTACCACTTCTGCTGGCAGGCTATTCCATACATCCACTACCCTCTCAGTAAAGTAATACTTCCTGATATTACTTTTAAATCGTTGCCCCTCTAATTTAAGACTATGTCCTCTAGTTGTGGTAGTTTTTCTTCTTTTAAATATACTCTCTTCCTTTAAGACTAGTGTTATGTTGTATATGTTATGTCATGTGCATTGTTAGTCTGCTCCTTAACTTGCCATTTATGTTGCTTTAATGGATTTTGTGCAGCATTGGAAGCAAACCAGCTGGAATCCAGTAATTGCTCCATCGTGGGCCTCTGGAAGAAGGTTTTAGCAGCACCTTGTTTAGTGCCATTCCACACCATTGTACGCAGCTTGGCTTTTTTACACACGGTCATCTGGTTATCTGAGAAAAAAAACAAAGAAATAATGGAGATGTATAAGGAGTTTAGCACCGGTCCGGTAAGAATTCACCCTCTCCTCATAGCATTTGGGGTTCCAACCATGGAATGACTATCCCTAGTGCTACAGGGCCAGCAGAATGAGCAGTATTAAGCCTTGTTTGTAACCTGTTCATAGAATATAGAAGCCCCTCAGTTTTCCTAGACTTTCCCTTAACTGCATCAATGATTAAAGCTGCACTCAAACACAATCTCACTGGTTTTATTAAATTTACTCTAAGCCATTCCTTCTCTTACTGGTACCCTGCATAGACCTTACAAGTCTGCAAGGTTGTCTCATGCAGATTGTATAATACATGTCTGCCCCCGGATAGTGCTATTCAAGCAGAGGCTCAATAAAGTGCTTTCATTTTATTCTTTAATTTCAGTTTGATTCCAAGTGTAGGCATTTTATATAGACATAAGCTAAAGTATAAGTGTTGGGAAAAGTTAAGTCTCCCCCATAACCTTGGCACCTTGTCTGTTGGCCTTGATGCTGCTTTATGAACCTGATGTTTTACAGGTGGAGGTGTAACGGTGTATAACTTGTTTGTTTAGCTTGTGGATGTGTACGACGCGGTGCCAATAATGAATATGATCTCTGCTTGTGATGTCCTGCCCGGGTATGAGATGCTGCTGCCTTTTCGGGAAGTGAAAGATGTTACTTTAGCGAGCTTCTCGTTGCAGCAAGGTAACTAATCCTGACTGATCTGCTAACTGACCTGTTACTTTCTAATGAATCATTTAACTTGAAAAAAATGTTTTTTGCTTGATGTGCCAGGTCAATTTTTGTTTTCTTAAAGCTACATGACTTGGATCTTAATTTTCTGTTCATGGTCAGTGGGTCTGATCCTTTACAAACTTATTTATTCTGGTCTCTCCTCGGCAGGACTGTGTGGTATTGAGAAGTATGATTTTACGTCTGCCTTTCAGCACCTCAAGGAATCAGTGAAGGGAAGTTTTGACACCTTATTAAAGGCGAGGGTGATGTGCTGCCAGGCCTTCTGCCTGATGAGAACGGTAAGGAAAATCTCTAGTGATGTTAAAATGCAGATGTGGATCACACCGGGTTACTCAAACAGCAGGAATATTAAAATGATCAGACATCTATTTCCAAAACCATTTGTAGAAGCAAATAGAAGTCCATGTAAATGCTGGCAGTTGGTGGCCTCGCAGAACCCCTTAACGCATGTGGACGTTTATATACGTCCTGAAAAGCATATGTCCTCAGGTTTCATGTAGTGTTGCAACGCTACATGTCTGTAGCTATTCCCAGAGGCTGCTTTGGATCCGAAGCAGCCTCTCAGTGTCTTCAGCCCCCTGCGCCCTAGAGGCAGTTAAGTATATTACAGTTAAAAATAGAAAATGAATGAAATAAATAAATAAAAGAAGTTAGAAAGTGTGTGGTTTTTTTTTCTTTTTTCTTGGCATATTTTCATATTTTATATATTTTTTTTTTAATTGTAAATGATATATGATGAAAATAATAGTATCAAATGAAAGCCCTATCAGTCATAAAAAATGATATATAATTTGTGTGGGTGGACTGAACACAAAGAAAGAAATTCACAGTTCAGTAAACGTGCGACAAATAATGGAATTCTTGTCTTCAAGGCACATCAAATGCAGCATAGCACTCGGTCACTAATGGGTTAAACTCTGCAGTATTCATGATTACTTGAACTGTATTGCCAGTTTTATTTATTGTAGTTTAATAAATAAAAAAAACTATCTAACTTTCCATTCCCCAATGGATTTGGCTTGAAGGGTACTGTCTGCTCGTGACAGATGCTGCTTACAATTGGCTATACCCTGCTGCTTCACTGCATCACTGGGTGCCCGGAAGAAAGTAACCCTGTATCACATTTAGCTGCCTCACTGGAATAATGGCAAATCCTGCGTATTGAGTTTGGAATCTGCAGTATCTGACAATCTGAAACGACTTCCTGTATTTGATCTCCTAGTGCCGTGAATAATGGGAATGTAATGAAGCTGGAAATGTATTTCACTTCTGATTTAACTAGTGAGGACATTGAGGCACATTCACCCCGGTGTTTATATTCTGGTCTCTTACACAGGGGAAGCGTCAAGCGGCGATGCAGTTTTTGAGGCAGGCTCTAGTGATGGATTACAGGTGTCGCTCAGCACTGTTTTTCAGCTCACTCTTGTACAGGGAGATGGGCAGAGAGGACCTGGAAATTGAGGTCTTGTGTCTCCTGCACAAGGTAAGTACTGAGGACACTGAGCTCTCAAATGCTGCTCTGTACAAAACAATGGGAGTCATTAAACGTGACATGCATGTGTCTAGTGGGTCCCAATGTGTGGGCCCCTAGACATGCATGGGAATCACCCAATGTACATGTGCAGGATCTGATCTAAATGATGGGGCAATTAAGCTTTTGGGATGAAGTGGTTAGTTTAGATGGTTATTGCAAGAGGTGGAGCAGGAAAGTTTGCACGGTATTCCTAAGGTTTGCCTCATGCCTTTTTGTATGAAAAAGGACTGCACAATGCACTGGTTACTCCACCAGATGCCTCGAACATGATTTTATATTGCATGATGCCTGGAGTGACCCTTTTAAACAAATGAAAGAACTGCCTGGAATTTCAAACTAGAGGCCAAAGTATCATGAGGGGAGAATTTATTTTCCTTTCCACTCATTGAATGCAGCAGTACAGTCTAGTGCTCTCTCCTGTCGTCTCTAGACTCTTTGTAGCTTCACTCCAGAGCCCAAGCCGTCACAATTCATCCACCTGATCTCCCCACTATACTTCGTGGATGTGGAAAGCTGCAGCTTCTCGATGCGTTTACCCTGTTCCACGGAAGTGGCTTATCTGATTGCCCTTCGCTGTCTCCAAACAAAAAAGTAAGAAATAATTCTCTCCCTTCACACGCTGACTCTCTTCATTGATTGATTGATAATATGCATTGTCATACAATAAAATGCAATGTTTACATTTCCTGGGAAAGCCAGATAGTATGTTATATGTTGGGACCTGTGTACTGGCAAACTCATCTGAACTCTTGCTCCACCTGCGCACACACATGAAAAATGATCCCATGGAAAGACTGGAGCCAAAGTAGATGTTAAATTTTTTTTTTTTTTTTTTTTTTTTTTTTTTTGACGACATACAAGCAGTTGGCAGCACTACATATTAAGTGGTATGAAGTGGTGGTTGGGTAATAAAAGCCATGTATCCAGCAATTTACAGTCTTTGCCTGGTTAATTGGTAACTACTAGACAGAGGACCTAGTTAATTGGCTATCAATTTTGGAACTTACAGGTTGAGTATCAGTTATCCAAAAAGCTCGTAACGTTGGTTAACTGGTCATTTTCACCAATAAGATATATTAAAGTCTCTCGTGAAATACAGTAGTATGATGGCAAATACTGCAGAGTAATCTTACTGTGATACGAGGCATCTTTGGGAACATGCACAAGTGCCACTGTATTAACCTTTTGGGGGTGTGGGGGAATCTGGCTATGCATGGAAAAGCTATATTGCAGGGGACTGGACACTGAATAAACTGTGTACTAGCTTTCTGACAGGCGTGTGTGGAATTTGCAACTTGTGTCCATTTAAAAAAAAAAAAAAGTCACTCAACCTGTACTGGTCAATTAACTTTTTGTTAAAGTTGTTGGATGGTGTGTGGTAGATTGTCATGAGACACCAGGATAGGACATTGATGGGGTGCAGACTGTCTCCATTTCTGCAAGAAACATTCTACAAAAAAAAAATGGCTGTATTATCATAGCAATGTAAATCAAACTTCTTTTCACTGGCTGGTAACATGGGATCTGTTATACTGATTTCTGAATTTCACACTAGTAAACTCCATCCTGATCATGTGTCACTGTGTCCTTGCAAATGTATAGTGCTTTATAATAAGTAATGTATTTTGTTAAAGGTTGAGTGAGGCGTGCATCTCTTATATGGAAGTTGTACAGACGCTAGCAGAGGAATTGTACGATCCGGTAAGTGGAAGTGATTGAGTGCTTCTAACGTAGAATATATATGTATATATGACAGGTTTAGGAAGAAATTAACTGCATATCCACCTAATGTGTTTTGTACCATGTGAGTACTTTAATCTTCGGCTCCGTGGGGACTGTGCAGTGAACATTTTTAAATGCAGCAATGTCTGGTAGGGACTCTCTCCAAAAGATGTTGCCAGTCAGTTTAGTTCAGTGTTTCCCAACCCAGTCCTCAAGGCACACCTACCAGTACAGGATTTAGGGATTACCTGGGTGTGTCTAAGGTGTTTTTACAAAGAAGAAGAAAAAAAAAAAAACACTTTAGACACACCCAGGTAATCCCTAAATCCTGGACTGGTAGGTGTGCCTTGAGGACTGGGTTGGGAAACACTGGTTTAATTACCAAGAGCTCAGTCACTGCACAGCATCCAAACCATGCAAATATAGACTGGGAAAGAGAACCAAACGCAAGCTGTAAAATGTATAACCTGAGCAAATGTTTGTTCTGTCTCTAAGGACACATTATATAAAGTGTTAAACATCAAATCTTGGATTTTGTTCTAATGTTTTGAATATTTTTAAATAAATGAAAAAAAAAAATCAACTTTACTTAAAACCTAATTAGTACTTCACAGTAACTTGGAACATAGCACAGTAAAAACGTAGGTGCCTCTGGTATAAAGAGAAACCGCCGTGTACCTGCCAGTTTACACTCTGACCTGCCGCTTCCATTGGAAGAAGACAGCCCGGCCAAGTTGAGGAGTTAGCTAGGTCCCCTCTGATCCCCCTTCAAAATGAGGGTCTTTATGAACTTGTAGGCAAGCCCCATTCTGGTCCTCCAAACCAACTCTGCCTCAGTTGTGAGGCAGAGTAAACCTGCGTGTGTTCTTTGCACTGTATAGCTCTTGGGTCATTGTCTGGATGTACAAAGTGCAGTGACGGCACATGTCTACGGTTGGGGTCAGGTGATCTAGGGCAGGTCACATGTGCTGAATCTTTTGAGTAGAAGGCTATGAAGTGAAGTCCTGATTTTGGAGTATTCAAGGCTTAAGACTTATTTGTTTTCTTCCAGCCTTCGCTGCCCTCTCCTATCTCTCTTCCTCCCCAAGTGGATATTCTTCTTGAGGCAATAGCCACCCTCCTCCTGGATGGGGAATTGGACGATGCCTTGGGTTTGGCAGAGGAAGTGATCGATAAATCCAGTGAGATGATCCCAAGTAGCATGGTCCTAGACGAAGACGGCCCACAGAGCAGGGACAATGTCACCACAGAACAACTGAACTGCATTATGTGGTCAGCCACATCCCTCCTGTTCCAGGGTAAAATCCTGGACCTGCAGAAAAAGCACACAGAGGCGGTAACTATGTTCAGCAGGTACCCAGGGACTAATGGGGTTGGGATTTGGCTCTTTACTACTGTTTTGACTGTTGTAAAAAAAAAAAAAAAAAATCCTTTTCATTGATTTTGCTGTATAAAACTTAGCAGGAACGGTTACAGGACAACTGTTGGCAGAAAATAAGTTTAATTGTATGAATTTAAGTGCAGGCATTTTAAACAAAAGAATTGGAAGAATGTAAACTTATTGAGCCCTCTTTGCTCTGTATAGCTCCATCAGGGAGGGGACATGTACAGAATCTTGTCAGATGAAGGAAGATTTGACCCAAGATGTCCACTCCTCCTATACAGAGCAAAAAGTGTTATGGTGCTTTATCAGGGGCCAGTCAGCTCTTTCATATGACCCAAGATTCAAAACATAATTTCCGCCCCCTGATAGAGCTAAAAAGAGCAAAGATTCTAAATAACCTGTCCGCCCCCTGATAGAGCTATACAGAGCAAAGCAGGTTCAATAAGGTACTTTACATTCTTTCATTAAAGCATTTGTATTTAAAATGCTTGTGCTTTATGCAAGCTTTCAATTAAATGAAATTTGTGTTCTGCCAGCAGTTGTTGGTTTTTAACCCCTTATTGACATGACTATTTGACCTTGACTTTCCCTTGGTGACCTGGAGTGTTTGTGTTTAGCTGTAATTTTCTTCTTTCTCACATACTGTACCCACACAAATTATATATAGTATTTATCGCCATAAGTAGGGCTTTCGTTAGATGCCGTTATATTCATCATATCTTTTATAATTTACTATAACTTTGACAAGTTATTTACAAAAATAAAATCCTTAAAAAAAGACCCTGTCTAAATTTTGTCCCACATTTAGAAATATGCTTGCGTTTTTTTTTTTTTTTTGTTTTTTTTCCCACTTCCGATGCTCTACCCTCAACAGGACAGAGCCATAATGGAGGAGTATGCTGCTCTCCAATATGGTGCCTGCGAATTGCTCCGTGGATTGGTGATGCTTTATGCCTCGATCTAGAGGCACGGCTCTGCCTTGTTCACAAGCTTTGGAAGGGAACAGTGATCACTTCTGTGACTGCAACCTTTTTGTTTTGGCAGTCTAAATGGGCCAAATGGTTCTTATCGGCTGCCACATTTTAGTTTTTGTTTCTAGAATATTTATGAAACCTGAAACAGAATGAAACAAAGGTGATTTAGTTTGACAGAACTGACTTGCAGGACCAGAGTTCATTTGGTAGATTTGAAAAGTTGTCTAACAGCCTCTCCATATAAGCTACTTCCTCCAGATACTTGTATGGCTTCATGGTCCTGGGGAAGCCATTTTGATATGCAGTGAAACACATTTAGAAAAGATCTGCATTTCAGTTTCACTCTGGCTTCAATCTCCTGAGGAGCCATATTCTATTGGGAGAAGGTGGGCCATTAGTTAATTTGCATGTAGAGATTTTCCACTTGAATCCCTGAAACCCAAGATGTATTTACTGACTGGCGGAATTGTATTTCTTCATAATAATAAATCCAGGCCTAACTCTCCCACCGTTCCTTTACCAAGTTAATGTTTTCCACTTTATATTTAGGTGTCTTGAAATGTTGTTCATGGTCCAGTTTGAGAATGGAGGTGAGTTGTTCTGGAACCAGTCTCCTTCTGCACAACCAGAGAATCTCATTGAAACTGACCTAATCATTGCTAAAGGAGCAGGAAACGGTTTCATTTTTAGTGGGAGTCCTTTTCTAGCCTCTGAAGGTTACTGCCTTAAATGACTGCTCTTGGGGAAAGTTTCCCCTCCTATTTCTGCTAGAGGATGTATGGGAGTTGGCTGGAAGCTGCCACACCAGAGACTCAACACTCCTGCATCCCTGCCCCTCCTGTCTGACCATTCTCCCACTGCACCCATTGCAGTACTTAAATACATCTGTCTGGGCAGAATCCTGCTTTGGTCTAGCTTTGCAGTGAGCCCACATCTCTAATGGTAATTTGCTGTTATTTATTACTATGCTTTTAAGTAATCCATATACTGGTTTGAATTTCTCTTGCAATTTATATGGCAGGTCAAGGAGCTGTGGCCAGTCAAGGTGGCGTGGCCGGTCAAGCAGCTGTGGTCAGTTATGGAGGGGTGGCCAGTCCATCTCTTCTTGCTCTTCAAGCTAGAGAAAATGTAGTCTTTGAGACTCTAAAGCTGTGTGCGTTCATGTGGAGAAGTGAAGCCTTCACAGCACTCTGGATGCTAAATGAGGCCTTAATGAGCGCTAACCAAGCTCTTCATTACTATCCAGGTGAGACGCTGTTCATTAATCTGGTGGGTTGGTTTCCCCTGTGCCAGCCAGGACTGGTGCTCGGGCCTAGTAAGATTTTTAATACGTTAAAATGATTGCATTACACAGGTCACTCTGACCTCTCTGCCGGTTCCAGTCATTCATTGGGGCATCCTTAATGTCCAAACAAGCGTCAGTCGCAAAAACAATTTGACAAAAAGTTGCAGGGGGGGGGGGGGGTGGTCTTTTAATCTGTGCAGCTCAATGTACCTCCTTGTGTAAGGCTATCAGATATAAGATGAGGCCAGTGACTAATGAAAGTGGGCGGATAATTGGGCTGACGCATTCTATATTTTATTCTGGTTTAAGTTAGGTAATGCTTCAAGCTGTTGTGTTTTTTTTTTTTTGTTTTTTTTTTAATGGGTAAATTTCTTTCCACAGCCTGTCCTGAATCCACTACGTCTTATCTGTGTGCTCTGTGGAGACTAGAGCGGAAGCAAGAAGCTGCATACCAGTGGAAAGTCTTTCAGTCTAACAAGAGTAATATAGAGCAGCACTGGAAGAGCCTACAAGGGTATGAGCAGCTCCTTCTGGTCCATGACATGCTCCCCTCTCCTGTAATAATCTCCTTCCCATCATTGTGCTGGACCAGGTGCGCTAGCCAGACCTTTAGCTGCACCTCCACCCTGGCTCTCCAATCTGCTCTGGTTTTTTGAGCTTTTTAGTTCCCGTGGTTCAGAGCTGCTGTACCACTTTCTGCTCTCAAAGAAATGGGCAATTTCACCCCAACATGTTTAATAAGAGAGAGTGTTTGTCTGCCTCCTGTCACCTCCACTTTCCTAATGCACACCATTTGTTTTCACCATACTGGTAACCAGTATACCCTAACCATAGTGTTGGTGGAGGGAGCAGGAGATCTGATGCAGTACTAATCACAGTATAAAGGTGGTGTGTGCCTGAGGATACTGCCTCATTTTGCTCCGGCCTTGTTACTGCTCTGCCATTGGTTAAATCGCCATTCCTGCACCAAGCCTTACCTCCTTCCTCAGGCTCGTAATTTGGTTTGTTGCAGCTCATCTAAGCATTCTGCTTTGGGGGTGACACGGTAAGAGGCCTGCCCCTTACGGGCCTCTGGGTGCCGGTGATGTTCACCATCACTGCTATAGAACTACTGTTCAGCACCGAACATATCTCAGTCATTCTCTGTATTGCAGGTAAATTAAATTTTTCCCCCTCCATTTCTGTACTGGAATCCGAAGTGAGCGCACATGTTTCTGACGCATGTATTACCCGTCAATGTCTCTTGATTTTTATGTCTCACGTCTTGGTTTCAGGTCATTGCCCCCGTATATCCTGGAGCTCATAAAACACAAATTTGTGATTAATACAACTATGATGAGGGAAATACAGATGTATGCGACGAGCAATCCTCCACAAGACCCTTCCTAGACCTCAACATAGAACCATTTTATCTTGCAATCAATCTCTGTACATTGAGAACTTTTTATTTTTTTATTTAACTGAGGATGTGCGTTAAAAACAATACCCCACTGGATCTCAATTGGCTAAAGGATCCTGAACTCTAGATAATGAGATGCGAGGCTGCTGCACCTCTCATGCGAGGTGTTCAAGTGATTGTTACAAGTTTTTTATTTTCTTTCTGTAAAATAAACTCACTTGACACCTTTTAAACATCAGCAATGGATGTCTTGTCTTGGTCGTTCTTCTTTTCTTTTCTTTTTTTTTTTTTCTACATTCAATGTAAAGGGGAAATTACAGGCTCCAAATAATACTGTGATTAATCCATATTGAAGGTCACTTCTAAAAAAAATAATTTAAAGGGAAGTGTGTCTACCACTATCTGACTCTCACCTATTGGCCTGTGATACCATTTGCCTGCACCAGTACTGTACTCTGTGCTAAACATCAGCTGGCAGCCATGGTATGGTGGGTATTGGAGGGGGGGGAGGAGGAGGGAGGAAGAAGAGAGAGTATTTGATCCTCTGCTGAGTTTAAACATTTGCCCACTGACAGATAATTGGTCTATAATTTTAATGGTAGGTGTATTTTAACAGTGAGACAGAATAACAAGAAATCCAGAAAGATGCACATCAAAGTAATAAATTGATTTGCATGTCAATGAGGGAAATAAGTATTTGATCCCCTATCAATCAGCGAGATTTCTGGCTCCCATGTGTCTTTCCCAGGTAACTAGCTGAGATAGGAGCACTCTTAAAGGGAGTGTTCCTAATCTCAGCTTGTTACCTGTCCACAGAATCAATCAATCAATCAGATTCCAAGCTCTCCACCATGGCCAAGACCAAAGAGCTGTCCAAGGATGTTGGGGACAAGATTGTAAACCTACACAAGGCTGGAATGGGCTACAAGACCATCGCCAAGCAGCTTGGTGAGAAGGTGACAATAGATGGTGCGATTATTTGCAAATGGAAGAAATACAAAATAACGCTTAGTCTCCCTCGGTCTGGTGCTCCATGCAAGATCTCACCTCGTGGAGTTTAAATGATCATGAGAACGGTGAGGAATCAGCCTAGTACTACGCGGAGGATCTTGCTAATGATCTCAAGGCAGCTGGGACCATAATCGCCAAGAAAACTATACCGTGAAGGACTGAAATCCTTCTGAAACTTAGAGTATTTGCAAAGAGGAGTGGGACAAAATCCCTCCTGAGATGTGTGCAAACCTGGTGGCCAACTACAAGAAACGTCTGACATCTGTGATTGCCAACAAGGGTTTTGACACCAAGTACTTAGTTGAAGGAGTCAAATACTTATTTAACTCATTGACATGCAAATCAATTTATTACGTTTTTGACATGCATTTCTCTGGATTTTTTTTTTTTTTTTATAGACTGATCATTTCATTGTCAGTGGGCAAATGTTCAAAATCAGCAGGGAATCAAATACTCCCCCCCCCCCCCCCCCCTCCCCTCACTTTATCACAAAACTGGCTCCTTGTAACAGACACCAGGGCTAGTGAGTACACAGGCCTCGCCAATGCATGAACTCAAAGCCTTCTGTGACTTTAAGACGTTCCTAATCCACACTGCTTGGGCCTTAATCATACTACTTTAACCCCTTAGTGACATGACTTTTTTGGCTTGTCCGACGCTTGGTGACATGGGCTGTTTTAACATTTCTGAGGTGTTTGTGTTTTGCTGTAATTTATTTCTGTCTCATTTTAGTGTACCCGCACAATCTATATATCGTTTTTATTGTTATAAGAAGGGCTTTCTTTTGATACCATTATTTTGATAATAGCATATAATTTGAAATTTTTTTTTTATGACTTTTATTTGAAAAATCGTATACTCATGTACAAGAGACAACAAAAAACACTGCTAAAAAGTTTCTAATATATGTAATGAGTTCAGAAATAGCCTATGTTTTTGTGCTTTTTTTTATTCATGTTACAGGGCCAGCACTATAAGTGGTGCAAAGCTATTTTAAAATCCTTTCTTTCAAAATTAGCGATAGGGACATTGTAACACTGATTTCTGTACTAAATCCATGAATGACCCCCAACATGTACATATTTTTGAAAACTAGACCACTCAGGGCATTTAACTTGGGGTATTTTGACACATTTCATGTAGCCATTTTACCACCAATCTATGCCAAAGTTTGCAGCAAAAAATCTTTTTTTTTTTAATTTTTCACATATATTGCAATTTAGGTAAACATTACCTTAAAAAGTGAAGGGGTATTTCCAAATAACACCTCAATATGTGTTCAGCAACATCTCCTGAGTACAGGGATACCACCCATGCATAGGTTTGTTGGTTTGTTTTGGGGCTAAAAGGCCACATTTAGGGGGTGCGCATTTTGGTTTTCCAACTTGGAATTCTGACATGCAGAAAACTTGTGCCCATGTCCCATTTGGGACATTTTTGAAGCCAGAAAGTGTATTCTACCCCACAAAACCATATATTTTTTTTAAACTAGACACCCTAGGGTATTTCAAATGGTAGTATTTTAACACTTTCCATGCACTAATTATACTACCAGCCTATGTCAATGTTTTGGGTAGTAATTGTTTTTCACATACATTGTACTTTGGGCATGAATTCACAGATCCTGTTATATGTCAGTGCCAAACAGCACCTCAATATGTGGTCTAGGGATCGACCGATTATCGGATTAACCGATATTATCGGCCGATATTCACAGTTTCCTAAATTATCGGTATCGGCATCTAACTTTACCGATAATGCCGATAATATTTGAATGAAGCAGTTTTCGCGATCAACGATCGCGAAAACCGCTTTAACAGTGCTGGTCTATTGCCTCGACATCGAGGCAATAGCCAGCACTGATATTTCTATTTTGGGACCCCCACGATCGCCCCACGGAGCGATCGTGGGGAGCCATATTGACTGAGCATGCTGCTCCGTCAATATGGCTAAGTCCTCTGCCGGTCTGAGCTTCGGAAGTGAAAGTAACTTCACTTCCGTCGCTCTGAATATGCTACTTGACTACCCCTAGTGGTGGTTTAGTAGCATTGCAATGGAAAATAATTAAAATACATATTTAATTAAATAAAAATAGGTTATTTAGCTATATTAGCCTATAGGGTTAAAATTAAATATTTTTTAGCATAAGGGATAGGGTTAAAATTAAATTAAAGTTAAAAAATATTAAGGGATATAATAAGGATTAGAGTTGGGGTTAAATTTAGTGTTAGGGTTAAATTTTGGGTTCGGGTTGGGGTCAAAAGATCAATATAGGAAAAAACCAAAAAACACTATTTTTGGTTTTTGCCCCATAACTCGCAAAAAAATACCGAAAAATATGGAAACATGCATATTTTTGAACTCGGGACAACATTTAGAAACTATTTAGCCGGGGTCTTTTTTAATGATTTTATTTGTGTAAATTATATTTTAGGTCAAAGTTAGAAAAAGTGGTTTTTTTTAAATTTTTCATCATATTTTATGATTTTTTTTGTAGTAAATTATAAGATATGATGAACATAATGGTATCTAATGAAAGCCCTTCTTATGACGATAAAAACAACATATAATTTGTGTGGGTACTGTATGTGAGAAAGCAAAACATTACAGCTAAACACAAACACCCTAGAAATGTCAAAACAGCCATTGTCACCAAGGGAAAGTCAAGGTGAAAATGTCTTGTCACTAAGGGGTTAATTAAGCTGTTTTGATGCCTTGCTTATATTTACTGTAGTGTCCCTTTGATATAATTGCCTATGTCATTGCTGCTCATTTTACTAAGATTTAATCTAAGTATGGACTATGTGCAATTGAACATTGTTGTTCTTGTTACCTTTTGACTGATATTTATTTAAAAAAAAAAAAAAAGTGGTCCAATTTGTTGTATTTGACCATATCACCATTGTTTTGCTGCATTATTTATTTTTATTTAGCAATGAAAAAGATTTACAAAAAAAAGCTAAACGTTAACAATAAACATGTTCATTTAACAGCAGATTTGTGTAGAAATTGTTTTTTTTCCCAAAAAATTAAAATGCACGAAATATCGGTATAAGTTATCGGCTATCGGCCTGAAAGTTCACAGGTTATCGGTATCGGCTCCAAAAAATCAATATCGGTCGATCCCTAATGTGTTCAGCAACATCTCCTGAGTACAGGGATACCCCCCATGTATAGGTTGGTTAGGTTATTTGGGGGTTAAAAGGCCACATTTGAGAGGTGCGCTTTTTGGTTTTCCAACTTGGAATTCTGACGTGCAGAAAACCTGCGCCCATGTCCCATTTGGGACATTTTTGAAGCCAAAAAGTGTATTCTATCCCACAAAACCATATATTTTTAAAAACTAGACACCCTAGGGTATTTCAAATGGTAGTATTTTAACACTTTTCATGCACTAATTCTACCACCAGCCTATGTCAATGTTATGGATAGTAATTTGTTTTTCACATTCATTGTACATCGGGCATGAATTCACAGATCCTATTATGTGTCAGTACCAAACAACACCTTAATATGTGTTCAGCAACATCTCCTGAGTACAGGGATACCACCCATGTGTAGGTTAGTTAGATTATTTGGGGGCTAAAAGGCCACGTTTAGGGGGGGTGCATTTCCAACTTGGAATTTTGACATGTAGTCAGCCTGCGCCCATGTTCCATTTGGGACACTTTTGAAGCCTGTCAAAGTATTTTGCCCCATAAAACCATATATTTTGGAAAACTAGACATCCTAGGGTATTTAAAATTGTGGTATTTTAACACTTTCCAAGTGCTAATTCTACCACCAACCTATGTCAAAGGGTTGGGATGTCATTTTTTCCCCACACACATTGTAGTTCAGGCAGGAATTTTCAGATTCTGGTATTTGCCACTGCCAACCAACACCTCAATATGTGTTCAGCAACATCTCCTGAGTACAGGGATACCCCCCATGCATAGGTTTGTTGGTTTGTATTGGGTCTAAAATTCCACATTTAGGGGGTGCGCAATTCCAACCTGGAATTTTGACATGTAGTCAACCTGCGTCCGTGTCCTTTATGGGATATATCTTTGAAGCCAGCCAATGTAATTTACCCCCACCAAACCATATATTTTTTTATCGGTAGACCCCCATCACTACTTGTGGCAAGGGCTCAGCAGCCACCGATACATCGCTAGATGATGTATCAGAAAGCTGAATAGGGTCAAAATCGAACCCTGAGTCCGCGGCCTCAGTATCAGTGCGTAAGCAGTGATCTCGAGCAAAGAAGGGGTTAATAAGAGCCTATCTAGTACTAATACATTACAGTACAAAGAAATTAATCCATAAAACAGTGCAGACAGCAAAACATACTGTTGCTGTGCAAGATTACTGCTTACACAGTGATGAATGGCAGGGAAGGGGTTAATACACAGTGAAAGACTTTCATAAAACCTGCCAATTTTATAAAATGTTATTTTATATCACTAATACTGATCTGTCTCTTTCCGTCACAAAAATGTAAGTGAGGAGAGGGAGGCAGATCAATATTTGTGAATATTGATCCGACCAATTTTGATCTGACCAGGGCGAATGGTGAGCTTAATTGAGAAATCACCAAACCGCCTTTGCCACTAATTCGCTGTTACTGATCGCTATGCACTCAGGCAGCTTAAAAAAAAAAAAATCTCAAATATTTTTACTTTACATGTAATCCGCTAGCGGGTATGTGTAAAAAAAAATAAAATAAAAAAAATAAATATGCAGACAGATAAAAATTGCTTTGGCGTCAATATCATTGCGTAAGCAGTGAACAACGGCAAAGAAGGGGTTAATAACTCTTAGAAGAGCCTTTTTAGTACTGTAATAAATTACAGTACAAAAAAAATTAACCCCTAAAAAATGCACAAACAGCAAAAATAAATGCGCTGATGTGCACGATCACTGCTTATGCAAGATCAGTGGCAGGGAAGGGGTTAAACGCAGGGAATTGCTTTAATAAAAAAATTTTTATTGTTTGTTTTTTTTTACTTTTACTTACTTTTAGAACTTTGATCTGTCTCTCTCCCTCACTAAAAAAATGTGAGGAGAGGGAGACAGATCATAACTGGTCAGATCAATATAGGGTTAATATTGATCTGACCAGTCAGTGGGGATGTTCAGCAGAACATCCCCACTGCCTGTCAGTGTGCCTGGCAGTCACTGATTGCCTCTGTGAAGAGGCAATCGTGTGGCTGCCAGAGAGCACAGGAAGCAGGTACTTCCTGCCTCCTGTGCTCTTGCCCTTAGAAGGGCAGCGCCATCTTGGTCACTCAGTGACCAAGATCGTGCATTTTTTTTTTTTGTGTTTCTGATTGCCTCGACTTGCGAGGCAATCAGAAACACTTTCTGAGCATAGGAAGCGAAAGATTCGCTTCCTATGCTCGTTTTTGAAATGCCCGCGTTTTAAAGGCTCTGTGTCTTTAAAACCGGCATTTCGATCGCTCTCCGGAGCGATCGAAATGCCGACGGGCATTTTTTTTAGTATTGTACGATGCTTCCATACGGAAGCATCGTTACAATACCATCAGAGCACTGAAAGCAGAAAAACTCCGCTTTCAGTGCTCGTTTTGACACAGGACGGACTAGGTCCGTCCTGTGTCACTAACGCCTTGGCACACAGGACGGACCTAGTCCGTCCTGTGTCGCCAAGGGGTTAATGGTCATCAGAACACAAGGCTACAAGTGGCAATCTGGCCTTTTAAATCCCTTCGCTCATACGACCCAGTCCTAATTACCCCATCTTCACATATGCCATGATTTGGTGGGACAAGCTGCAGGTTTTACCTGCTATACTCTCTACCACGTATATAACACCTAATACAGGGGTGGGCAATTCATTTTTACCGGGGGCCGCATGAGCAACCCGAGCACTGCTGGAGGGCCACATCGACAATATTTCAATTAAATTTTGCTAAATTTCTGTCTCTCCCCGTACCCTAATGTCTGTCTCTCTCTCTCTCCCCATTCCCTCATGTCTGTCTCTTTCTCCACTCATGCTCCATGTCTCTCTCTCCACTCATGCTCCATGTCTCTCTCGCCACTCATACCCCATGTCTGTCTCTCTCTCGCCACTCATACCCCATGTCTGTCTCTCTCTCGCCACTCATACCCCATGTCTGTCTCTCTCTCGCCACTCATACTCCATGTCTGTCTCTCTCTCGCCACTCATACCCCATGTCTGTCTCTCTCTCGCCACTCATACCCCATGTCTGTCTCTCTCTCGCCACTCATACCCCATGTCTGTCTCTCTCTCGCCACTCATACCCCATGTCTGTCTCTCTCTCGCCACTCATACCCCATGTCTGTCTCTCTCTCGCCACTCATACCCCATGTCTGTCTCTCTCTCGCCACTCATACCCCATGTCTGTCTCTCTCTCGCCACTCATACCCCATGTCTGTCTCTCTCTCGCCACTCACACCCCATGTCTGTCTCTCTCTCGCCACTCATACCCCATGTCTGTCTCTCTCTTGCCACTCATACCCCATGTCTGTCTCTCTCTTCAACACTCACACCCCATGTCTGTCTCTCTCTCGCCACTCACACCCCATGTCTGTCTCTCTCTCGCCACTCACACCCCATGTCTGTCTCTCTCTCGCCACTCACACCCCATGTCTGTCTCTCTCTCGCCACTCACACCCCATGTCTGTCTCTCTCGCCACTCATACCCCATGTCTGTCTCTCTCTCGCCACTCATACCCCATGTCTGTCTCTCTCTCGCCACTCATACCCCATGTCTGTCTCTCTCTCGTCACTCATACCCCATGTCTGTCTCTCTCTCGCCACTCATACCCCATGTCTGTCTCTCTCTCGCCACTCATACCCCATGTCTGTCTCTCTCTCGCCACTCATACCCCATGTCTGTCTCTCTCTCGCCACTCACACCCCATGTCTGTCTCTCTCTCGCCACTCATACCCCATGTCTGTCTCTCTCTCGCCACTCACACCCCATGTCTGTCTCTCTCTCGCCACTCACACCCCATGTCTGTCTCTCTCTCGCCACTCATACCCCATGTCTGTCTCTCTCTCGCCACTCACACCCCATGTCTGTCTCTCTCTCGCCACTCACACCCCATGTCTGTCTCTCTCTCGCCACTCATACCCCATGTCTGTCTCTCTCTCGCCACTCACACCCCATGTCTGTCTCTCTCTCGCCACTCACACCCCATGTCTGTCTCTCTCTCGCCACTCACACCCCATGTCTGTCTCTCTCGCCACTCATACCCCATGTCTGTCTCTCTCGCCACTCATACCCCATGTCTGTCTCTCTCTCGCCACTCACACCCCATGTCTGTCTCTCTCTCGCCACTCACACCCCATGTCTGTCTCTCTCGCCACTCATACCCCATGTCTGTCTCTCTCTCGCCACTCATACCCCATGTCTGTCTCTCTCTCGCCACTCATACCCCATGTCTGTCTCTCTCTCGTCACTCATACCCCATGTCTGTCTCTCTCTCGCCACTCATACC
This sequence comes from Pelodytes ibericus, assembly GCA_036172795.1. Lineage (NCBI taxonomy): Eukaryota > Metazoa > Chordata > Amphibia > Anura > Pelodytidae > Pelodytes > Pelodytes ibericus. Next base: position 215,868,701 of record CM069860.1, on the reverse strand, counting down.
CCATGTCTGTCTCTCTCTCGCCACTCATACCCCATGTCTGTCTCTCTCTCGCCACTCATACCCCATGTCTGTCTCTCCCCTCATCCCTTATATCTTTTTCCATCTCTATCTTTCTGTTCCCCATGCTGGTCTCTTGTACACACAGTCATACATAAACACACACAGTCACACAAACACAGTTACACACTTAGTCACCCTCACATACATACATTTACACAGACACCCTTATACACACTGTCACACATACATAAATACACACACAGCCACCTTTACACACAGGATACACTTGCACAGACACTCATGTACATACACTTACACAGACAGTAACACACACATAGTTATACACATTGACACACACATACACACTTATACACATTCACAGACACTTCCTTTCTTTTTTTATTTTAACTGTTATTACCTAATCCTCCTTGTTAATCCAAGCACAGCACAACGGGGGAAGCTCCGCCCCCGTCGCGTTCTGTGATTGGCTGCAGGGAGGAGGATGTTCTCTATGGTGTCTTGGCAGATACCTTAGAGAAAGTCCTCCTCCCTGAAGCAGCCAATCACAGAACGCGACGGGGGCGGAGCTTACACCCGTTGCGCTGTGCTTGGATTAAGAAGGAGGAGGATGGCAGGGAGAGAGCTCCCTGCTACAGCGCCTCTCCTCCCGTGCGCCCGCCCAGGATCGGCCCTGCCTCACGCGGGCCGGGGCCGGATGTGGCCCGCGGGCCCTAAGATGCCCAGGTCTGACCTAATATATCATATTAATACTGTGCACGTGGTGCAGCATATACTACGGTGGACAGACGAGCCCCCATATCACTTTCCACAGTATTATATTCCACAAATGGCTCTACAGAGTGCCATATTACCATAATCACGGAGATTTCCCAGCGCTGGCTCCAAACCTGTGATCCTTTACATAAATTGGTGGACATAAAAATACAATTTCCCTGGCTCTTAAAAAAAAAAAAAAAAAAACTAGGTTGGCTCCGGAATTAGTCAGTTTTGAGGTTATATGCGTGTTACAGAGGGCATAGCTGTGTACATTAAGGGATTTGAACATGGCGTAGCATAGCTGCCATTACTGTATAATTAGCCCAACAGCATGGCTCCAATAGTCATATAATTAACCAGACATTGACAGTCTCCCATTATATAGCTCCCATTCCAATACACAAATGCTGTAGACTATCCTTCCTATGATGCTCAGCCAGCAACATGAGAAACTCTTGGCTGGCTGGCCATTTTGAGAACTATTGTGTCTTCTCCTTTGTCTTTAACCTCAGCAGAGGAGGCATGAGGCTCAGCCAGACAAATAGCCATAATACTGGAAATGCAGTCAACCGCAAGTGGAGTGACATTAGTTATGAACTGCAATTCTCATAATCCCCAGCCGGCCAAAAGCTTCCCTAATGGTTTATTGAGGGGCAAACCAGAATGACTGCTCAGCCGGAAGGCTGGGGTATTCAGAAGAGCAAAATAAGAAATTATAAATATAAACAAATAATAAATGGTCAAAGTCGTGTGAAACCAAATTTGTAACCAACCTAAAAATTTGTAGTAACTCAAAGATCTCATGGATGTTAGGCTTGGAATAAATACAAAGCATATTGGATCTACGGTTCTATATATACTGCAAACTCTCCATATGCAAAGCCAAAAACGTTTAAACAATTTGTGATTATATCATATCTATTGGAAAATAAAAAGTCTATTGATTTGGGATAGAACTACCTAACACTGCCTCCAGACAGAAGGATAAGATTTGGCCGACTTTGAATCTCTTATAATTCAATCATATTGCCTTGTTTCATGGAATAAACCAACAAATAGGCACTGGATTTCCACAGAATCGTTATCTAGAAATACTATACGAATTACTGTAAAAGTACCGTATCATTTAAGAAATGCTCATGTAACACACATCCCACTGTACTAGGAACATTACATGTCAAATCTTAAACCTAAACACATGAAGAAATAATAAACCAAGTCTTCTATTACTATTGAAGACATCCCAAGACTAGGACATATACCGTATTACCAAATGGGCAACTAAAACCTAAAGTACACAAGAAGAATACTTTAAAAATATTGTTTGATTATCAAATAAAACACTATATTACAACTCTGGGGAAAATATAACCATATCCCACAAAAGCACACAGAATTTGAGGAATTAAGTTTAGAATTAGACCATCCAAGTAACATTCTTTCAAAAATATACAAAATCTTACTATATAACAACAAAAAAAATCATCTTCCATTTTACACTAAACTTCATTAACAGGATGGTATTGGGTACTCTCTGACATTAACCAATATGATTCTCAAACTTCAAACAATTATTGGAAAGGTGGACAACAAGATGGTAGTATTTTTTATTTTTGGTGGAAGTTCACATCAATTACAGCCTTCGGAAAATATATGGGTAGATCTATTAAAGTAATGTAGCAATGCTATTACATTTAAAGGGAGGGTATCACCCAATCATTGCTTTTACTGTGCCTGCAGAGCATACACAATGATTGAGAATGATCTATACATTGTATTAGCAAAACTGCAAGCCAATGACTGAATTAGGAGAGAAATGGGTTTTAAATGTGTCTCCTGTTGATGACATCACCTGTAGCACGGTATGCAAATTACACATTTCCTATTGAAAGGCAGATAATTTGCATACTGTGCTTTAAATAATCATTCAATCAAAAATATCAAAACTTTAACCGTGCATCTTCTAAATTACATTACATTGCAGGGAACTGAGATGGGGATTTCAAACTTGGGAGAATTTTTCCAATCCAGCTACTTTGGTTTTAAGCTTGAAATTCCCATCTCAATTCCCTCTTCAGTGTATTTACTGCTGCAGCAAGGAAAGGGATTTTATATTAGCGGATTCATGGGGACCCTTTTTCACTCCCAGTATTAGCTACATTAATATGCAGAGCGATGAACCCAAATGACCTTCCTATATACCTCTTGGCATTCGGAGACGTTGGACATCTCTAACCAATATGCCTGCTCCCTATTAGAGCTCTACCAAGCAATGGCAGCTCAGTCAGGTGCATTATTTGTATTATTTCATTAAATCATTTCTATATGAGCTATCATGCAATCTTTTATTTAACCCCTTCGTGACAATGGACGTGCCTGACACGTCCTGTGGTGAAACGACCCTGTGTCTCTACGGGGTTAAAGTACAATTAAATCTTTGTTTGTTTAACCCCTGCTCCTATCATCGAAGCATTCACATTTAAAGTGATGCAATCTTTCAATTAAACAGCACTCCATTGTTTTGCTGACAGATCTTTGATTGCAGATGATAAAATAAGAGAAACCTCTGATGGGCTGTAACATATCAAGTTATTGGTGGCCATTGGAGTGAATGTAAATCATTGTAACGGTTCCTGCCATGTGTCCCCTGCATCCACGGATCTGGCCCTCTGCCACCAGATAGTTCCAGACTCTTTTTTTAGGTTTTGTCCTGAACTTTACCCCCATCTGTGAGACTCGGCTGCCAAATCCTGGAGGCGGGGCAGGAACCTCCCACGGCTCAGACAGCCACTTTGTTGACAGACTTTGTTTCAGGTGGTTGGTTGTGGCTTTGCAGGCCTGTGGACAGGACACACGTGGTGCGTGGTGAGTGACATTACAGGCTGAGCAGAAGCTTTGTTTGAATCCAGGATTGATAATGTGAGATGCAAAGCAGCTTGTGGCTCTGCATGAATATTAATTCTAGCCGTGTGTCTGTGTGGCTCTCCCTGGAGCAGTACAGTGCAGACACCACACAGGGCTGTATTCCTGAAAGGGGGAAAGCGGGGAATGTCAAACGTTATGCAAAAGTAGAATCATTTTTCCAACTCGGCTACTTTGGCCTTTGAAATGCCCTTCTCAATTCTCAGCTGTTCCCTGCAATGCTCTCTTTTATGAATAAAGCAGTATATTCCAGGTCTTGTGTGTGAGCACAGACTGGAGGTGAATACACATCTGTACAGATCTCTGCAGGGCAGCTCACTGAGTGTGAGCCTCTAGAGCACAGACTGGAGGTGAATACACGTCTGTACAGATCTCCGCAGGGCAGCTCACTGAGTGTGAGCCTCTAACGCACAGACTGGAGGTGAACACACGTCTGTACAGATCTCCGCAGGGCAGCTCACTGAGTGTGAGCCTCTAGAGCACAGACTGGAGGTGAATACACGTCTGTACAGATCTCCGCAGGGCAGCTCACTGAGTGTGAGCCTCTAGAGCACAGACTGGAGGTGAATACACGTCTGGACAGATCTCTGCAGGGTAGCTCACTGAGTGTGAGCCTCTAACGCACAGACTGGAGGTGAACACACGTCTATACAGATCTCTGCAGGGCAGCTCACTGAGTGTGAGCCTCTAGAGCACAGACTGGAGGTGAATACACGTCTGTACAGATCTCTGCAGGGCAGCTCGCTGAGTGTGAGCCTCTAGAGCACAGACTGGAGGTGAATACACGTCTGTACAGATCTCCGCAGGGCAGCTCACTGAGTGTGAGCCTCTAACGCACAGACTGGAGGTGAACACACGTCTGTACAGATCTCTGCAGGGCAGCTCACTGAGTGTGAGCCTCTAGAGCACAGACTGGAGGTGAATACACGTCTGTACAGATCTCTGCAGGGCAGCTCACTGAGTGTGAGCCTCTAGAGCACAGACTGGAGGTGAATACACGTCTGTACAGATCTCCGCAGGGCAGCTCACTGAGTGTGAGCCTCTAACGCACAGACTGGAGGTGAACACACGTCTGTACAGATCTCTGCAGGGCAGCTCACTGAGTGTGAGCCTCTAGAGCACAGACTGGAGGTGAATACACATCTGTACAGATCTCCGCAGGGCAGCTCACTGAGTGTGAGCCTCTAGAGCACAGACTGGAGGTGAATACACGTCTGTACAGATCTCTGCAGGGCAGCTCACTGAGTGTGAGCCTCTAGAGCACAGACTGGAGGTGAATACACGTCTGTACAGATCTCCGCAGGGCAGCTCACCGAGTGTGAGCCTCTAGAGCACAGACTGGAGGTGAACACACGTCTGTACAGATCTCTGCAGGGCAGCTCACGGAGTGTGAGCCTCTAACGCACAGACTGGAGGTGAACACACGTCTGTACAGATCTCTGCAGGGCAGCTCACGGAGTGTGAGCCTCTAGAGCACAGACTGGAGGTGAACACACGTCTGTACAGATCTCTGCAGGGCAGCTCACGGAGTGTGAGCCTCTAGAGCACAGACTGGAGGTGAATACACGTCTGTACGGACAGGGCCGGCCTTAGGGGTGTGCAAAAAAAGTTAAAAAAATAGGTTTGCCGGTGGAGGGGGCGGAGCTCACCGAGTGAGAGGTGTAGCTCCGCCCCCACCCTGCTTCACGGGGAGTCGCGGCAGCAAGAGAATGTGCTGCTCGCGCTCCCCACACACAGTGATTATGCAGGGTATTGGATTTCCGATACCCTGCACAATCACTGTGTGTGGGGGCGAGCTACACCTCTCACTGGTGAGCTCCGCCCCCTCACGGACAGAACTGAACAGGGGAGGGGGGAAGAGACACTACAGGGCAGGGGGGAAGAGACACTACAGGGCAGGGGGGAAGAGACACTACAGGGCAGGGGGGAAGAGACACTACAGGGCAGGGGGGAAGAGACACTACAGGGCAGGGGGGAAGAGACAGTACAGGGGAGGGGGGAAGAGACACTACAGGGCAGGGGGGAAGAGACACTACAGGGCAGGGGGGAAGAGACAGTACAGGGGAGGGGGGAAGAGACAGTACAGGGCAGGGGGGCAGAGACAGTACAGGGCAGGGGGGCAGAGACAGTACAGGGGAGAGGGGAAGAGACAGTACAGGGGAGAGGGGAAGAGACAGTACAGGGGAGAGGGGAAGAGACAGTACAGGGGAGAGGGGAAGAGACAGTACAGGGGAGAGGGGAAGAGACAGTACAGGGGAGAGGGGAAGAGACAGTACAGGGGAGAGGGGAAGAGACCGTACAGGGGAGAGGGGAAGAGACAGAACAGGGGAAGGGGGAAGAGACAGAACAGGGGAAGGGGGAAGAGACAGAACAGGGGAAGGGGGAAGAGACAGAACAGGGGAAGGGGGAAGAGACAGAACAAAGGGAGGGGGAAGAGACAGAACAGGGGAAGGGGGAAGAGACAGAACAAAGGGAGGGGGAGAGACAGAACAAAGGGAGGGGGAGAGACAGAACAGAGAAAGGGGGAGAGAGAACAGAGAAAGGGGGAGAGAGAACAGATATGGGGAAAGAGGGGGCGAGACAGACATAGCAAGGAAGTCCAAAGGGACAAACATGGGAAGGGAGAGACATATACATGGAGGGAGAGGAAAAAGACGGGGGGGGGGGGGGCGCCACGGGGGAGGTGCGCACAGGGCGGCCCTGATTGTTATGAGAGGCTTACATGACCACAGATCAAAGAAACCTTGTGCTAAATGTAAATCCAGGCATTTGGACTCCTGAGCTACTTTCATTGAAATGACAGAAGAAAGGAAAACATTTTAAAGGACAAGTGTAGGCATTTTAAGTAGAAATGCTTTAGTGAACTAATAGACATTAGTATAGCTCTATCGGGGGGCGGACATGTTGTACAGAATCTTTGCTCTGTATAGTTCTATCAGGGATGGACATGTTTAGAATCTTTGCTCTGTATAGCTCTATCAGGGGTGGACATGTTGTTTAGAATCTTTGCTCTGTATAGCTCTATCAGGGGGAGGACATGTTGTTTAGAATCTTTGCTCTGTATAGTTCTATCAGGGGTGGACATGTTTAGAATCTTTGCTCTGTATAGCTCTATCGGGGGCGGACATGTTGTTTAGAATCGTTGCTCTCTATAGCTCTATCGGGGGCGGACATGTTGTTTAGAATCGTTGCTCTGTATAGCTCTATCGGGGGCGGACATGTTGTTTAGAATCTTTGCTCTGTATAGCTCTATCGGGGGCGGACATGTTGTTTAGAATCTTTGCTCTGTATAGCTCTATCGGGGGCGGACATGTTGTTTAGAATCTTTGCTCTGTATAGCTCTATCGGGGGCGGACATGTTGTTTAGAATCTTTGCTCTGTATAGCTCTATCGGGGGCGGACATGTTGTTTAGAATCTTTGCTCTGTATAGCTCTATCGGGGGCGGACATGTTGCTTAGAATCTTGCTCTAAATAGCTCTATCAGGAGGTGGACATGTTTCTTAGAATCTTGCTCTATATAGCTCTATCAGGAGGTGGACATGTTGTTTAGAATCTTTTTTTCTGTATAGCTCTACCAGGGGGCAGATATGTTGTTTAGAATCTTTGCTCTGTATAGCTCTATCAGGGGGCGGACATGATGGTTAGAATCTTTTCTCTGTACAGCTCTGTCAGAGGGGCGGTCATGTTGTTTAGAATCTTTGCTCTGTATCGCTGTGTCAGGGGGGCGGACATGTTGTTTAGAATCTTTGCTCTGTATAGCTCTGTCAGGGGGGCGGACATGTTGTTTAGAATATTTGCTCAGTATAGCTCTGTCAGGGGGTGGACATGTTGTTTAGAATCTTTGCTCTGTATAGCTCTATCAGGGGTGGACATGTTGTTTAGAATCTTTGCTCTGTATAGCTCTATCAGGGGTGGACATGTTGTTTAGAATCTTTGCTCTGTATAGCTCTATCAGGGGTGGACATGTTGTTTAGGATCTTTGCTCTGTATAGCTCTATCAGGGGTGGACATGTTGTTTAGAATCTTTGCTCTGTATAGCTCTATCGGGGGCGGACATGTTGTTTAGGATCTTTGCTCTGTATAGCTCTATCGGGGGCGGACATGTTGTTTAGAATCTTTGCTCTGTATAGCTCTATCGGGGGCGGACATATTGTTTAGAATCTTTGCTCTAAATAGCTCTATCAGGAGGTGGACATGTTGCTTAGAATCTTGCTCTATATAGCTCTATCAGGAGGTGGACATGTTGTTTAGAATCTTTTTTTCTGTATAGCTCTACCAGGGGGCAGATATGTTGTTTAGAATCTTTGCTCTGTATAGCTCTATCAGGGGGCGGACATGTTGGTTAGAATCTTTTCTCTGTACAGCTCTGTCAGGGGGGCGGACATGTTGTTTAGAATCTTTGCTCTGTATAGCTGTGTCAGGGGGGCGGACATGTTGTTTAGAATCTTTGCTCTGTATAGCTCTGTCAGGGGGGCGGACATGTTGTTTAGAATATTTGCTCTGTATAGCTCTGTCAGGGGGTGGACATGTTGTTTGGAATCTTTGCTCTGTATAGCTCTATCAGGGGTGGACATGTTGTTTAGAATCTTTGCTCTGTATAGCTCTATCAGGGGTGGACATGTTGTTTAGAATCTTTGCTCTGTATAGCTCTATCAGGGGTGGACATGTTGTTTAGAATCTTTGCTCTGTATAGCTCTATCAGGGGTGGACATGTTGTTTAGAATCTTTGCTTTGTATAGCTCTATCAGGGGTGGACATGTTGTTTAGAATCTTTGCTCTGTATAGCTCTATCAGGGGTGGACATGTTGTTTAGAATCTTTGCTCTGTATAGCTCTGTCAGGGGGGCGGACATGTTGTTTAGAATATTTGCTCTGTATAGCTCTGTCAGGGGGTGGACATGTTGTTTAGAATCTTTGCTCTGTATAGCTCTATCAGGGGTGGACATGTTGTTTAGAATATTTGCTCTGTATAGCTCTGTCAGGGGGTGGACATGTTGTTTAGAATCTTTGCTCTGTATAGCGCTATCAGGGGTGGACATGTTGTTTAGAATCTTTGCTCTGTATAGCTCTATCAGGGGTGGACATGTTGTTTAGAATCTGAGCTCTGTATAGCTCTATCAGGGGGCGGACATGTTGTTTAGAATCTTTGCTCTGTATAGCTCTATCAGGGGGCGGACATGTTGTTTAGAATCTTTGCTCTGTATAGCTCTATCAGGGGGCGGACATGTTGTTTAGAATCTTTGCTCTGTATAGCTCTATCAGGGGGCGGACATGTTGTTTAGAATCTTTGCTCTGTAAAGCTCTATCAGGGGGCGGACATGTTGTTTAGAATCTTGGATAAGTTGAAGGAAGATCTGACCCAATTGTCTGCCTCTTGAGAGGGTATTCTTTCATTAAAGAATTTCAATTTCAAATCCCTACACTTTGTGTTAATTAAAATGTGAAAATCTGTAAATATGATAAATTAACTCACAAATATCAGGATTTCAGCTTCTACCGATCTTCTCACTCAGTATTCAGCCAGGTAACAAAAGCAACATTTAAAATTGTTTAAAGAATTCAAAAAGTATCCGAAATGATAACTATACTTGCAGTGTGTGCATACATACAGTATATTACACAGGAGTCTGTACAGAGCAGACATATAATAATACCAGGTGAATGATAACTATACTTGCAGTGTGTGCATACATATATTACACAGGAGCCTGTACAGAGCAGACATATAATAATACCAGGTGAATGATAACTATAATTGCAGTGTGTGCATCCATATATTACACAGGAGCCTGTACAGAGCAGACATATAATAATACCAGGTGAATGATAACTATAATTGCAGTGTGTGCATACATATATTACACAGGAGCCTGTACAGAGCAGACATATAATAATACCAGGTGAATGATAACTATACTTGCAGTGTGTGCATACATATATTACACAGGAGTCTGTACAGAGCAGACATATAATAATACCAGGTGAATGATAACTATACTTGCAATGTGTGCATACATATATTACACAGGAGTCTGTACAGAGCAGACATATAATAATACCAGGTGAATGATAACTATACTTGCAGTGTGTGCATACATATATTACACAGGAGCCTGTACAGAGCAGACATATAATAATACCAGGTGAATGATAACTATACTTGCAGTGTGTGCATACATATATTACACAGGAGTCTGTACAGAGCAGACATATAATAATACCAGGTGAATGATAACTATACTTGCAATGTGTGCATACATATATTACACAGGAGCCTGTACAGAGCAGACATATAATAATACCAGGTGAATGATAACTATACTTGCAGTGTGTGCATACATATATTACACAGGAGCCTATACAGAGCAGACATATAATAATACCAGGTGAATGATAACTATACTTGCAGTGTGTGCATACATATATTACACAGGAGTCTGTACAGAGCAGACATATAATAATACCAGGTGAATGATAACTATACTTGCAATGTGTGCATACATATATTACACAGGAGTCTGTACAGAGCAGACATATAATAATACCAGGTGAATGATAACTATACTTGCAGTGTGTGCATACATATATTACACAGGAGCCTGTACAGAGCAGACATATAATAATACCAGGTGAATGATAACTATACTTGCAGTATGTGCATACATATATTACACAGGAGCCTGTACAGAGCAGACATATAATAATACCAGGTGAATGATAACTATACTTGCAGTGTGTGCATACATATATTACACAGGAGTCTGTACAGAGCAGACATATAATAATACCAGGTGAATGATAACTATACTTGCAATGTGTGCATACATATATTACACAGGAGCCTGTACAAAGCAGACATATAATAATACCAGGTGAATGATAACTATACTTGCAGTGTGTGCATACATATATTACACAGGAGCCTATACAGAGCAGACATATAATAATACCAGGTGAATGATAACTATACTTGCAGTGTGTGCATACATATATTACACAGGAGTCTGTACAGAGCAGACATATAATAATACCAGGTGAATGATAACTATACTTGCAATGTGTGCATACATATATTACACAGGAGCCTGTACAGAGGAGACATATAATAATACCAGGTGAATGATAACTATACTTGCAGTGTGTGCATACATATATTACACAGGAGCCTGTACAGAGCAGACATATAATAATACCAGGTGAATGATAACTATACTTGCAGTGTGTGCATACATATATTACACAGGAGCCTGTACAGAGCAGACATATAATAATACCAGGTGAATGATAACTATACTTGCAGTGTGTGCATACATATATTACACAGGAGCCTGTACAGAGCAGACACCTTCAGGGTTTTCCCCCACCAGTTGTACAGCTAGCAGGTCCGACATATAACATTTACCTGCTCCCTGCAGAAAGTAGAATGGAAGTGTGTCCAGAAGGAGCTAGTTAATTAATCAAGGAGAGGATCCAGTAGGAACTAACATGATTGATTAATATTCCTATTCACACATCTAAATTGGAATGAAAGCTATTCAGGTTACATGTATGAATAACGTTATACAGAGTAATAAAATATTAATAAATTAAGATTCTCCTTTTGTTGCAGGATTCAAGGTGCTGACTCCAGTCTGATTGGATGGTTGTATTGGACGCTCTCTCGTTTCACACCTAGAACGTGACATCAATCCTTGAACCAGCACAATCCACTGAAATGCCCACCTCTTTCCTTTCCTACGTGTCAGACATTCCAGCGGCCATGCGCTCTGCAGTGCAGACCGTCTCACGTCAGCGCTTGTCTTTGCTCTGTGCTGCCGGTGTGGGACTTACAGCTATAGCCTCCTGGATGTGGTGGAGGAAGAGGAGAAGCAGCGAGCATCTGGAAGTGAAGCAGGTCGGCATTGTGTCCCAGCTCCTGATTTACCCCATCAAGTCTTGCCGAGCAGTGTCAGTGCAGGAGGCAGATTGCATTGAGCTTGGTCTGTGTAAGGGGGATCTTCGGGACAGGCATTGGCTGGTGGTGACTGAGGAAGGGCACATGGTGACTGGCAGGCAAGAACCTCGTATGGTACTCATATCTGTGAGTGTACAGGGTGAGTCTCTCTTCCTTGAAGCTTCAGGGATGGAAAAGCTTGAGGTCCCCATGAAACTCCCCAAAAGCAACAGGGTGCGGGACTGCAGGGTGTTTAGGACTGACATACAGGGTCGTGACTGTGGAGAAGAGGCTTCACGTTGGATGACGTCCTATTTCCAAAGCAGTCAACCCTACTACTTGGTGCATTTTGAAGCTGAGACCATGCGGCCGCGCAAGTCCAAAGAGGCAGAAATATTGTTCCGAGAGACAGATATGATTGCTTACCCCGATGCCAGCCCCATCATGCTTCTCTCTGAGACATCCCTGCAGGATCTCAATAGGCGCCTGGAAGAGCCAGTCTCTCTGGCGAATTTCAGGCCTTGCATAGTGGTGTCGGGATGTGAGGCCTTTGCGGAGGATGAATGGAATGACATCAGGGTTGGCACAACTAGGATGAAGAGGATCATGGCCTGTGGACGCTGCATCTTAACCACTGTGAACCCTGACACCGGAGTCTTGACCCGCAAGGAACCGCTGGATACCCTGAAAACCTTCCGTAAGAGTGACCCCACCCTGAGCCATCTCTACAAGACATCGCCTCTCTTTGGGCAGTACTATGGTGTGGAGCAGACCGGTACATTGAGAGTGGGGGATCCCGTATATCAGGTGATCCGCAAAGGTCATCATGGCCTCCCCTGCTGACCGACATGGGGATCCACTCAATACAGCTAAATACACCCGCTCCAAATTTCCATTTCAAATTGGCTCGAACTGAAATTAACATTAATCACCAATGCGAATGGCCTACATGTTGAGGTTTTGTCAGTGTGTCTGTCATGCAAAAGGATATGGTGTGGCTAATACTAATAAATAAATCAATGCTTTGTTCTTGCCAAATTGTAGGTATTACGTGGGAATTTTATATTCATAGGTTTAGATTATAAGCTTTACCATGCATTGGAATGATGAGAAAGTTAGCTGTACGCCAGAAAAAAACATGGCCGCTGAAACAAGTGTGTGTATCCGCCTTCTTCAAAATAATGATGTCATCATCCCACAATGCTTAGCGTGATGCCGGCACGGTTGGCATGGTGTGATGTGGATATCATCATTTTGGGTTGGGTATGAGCGCAGATAATTTGGAAGCCAGCATTGTTGGGTCAGAAGATGAAGAAGTTTAACTATTCACCTATATATTTACTGGCAATTTGGAGCAGTTTAGAAATCATGTCCTGATTTTTCAGCTCCCACTCTAGTTTTGAACATTTCGCCATTCATTCCTATGGGACCAATTTCGCCACAAAAACAACGATATTTCGTGAACCATTCGGCCAAACATTCCACAAAGTAATAGCACACCAATCGGGAACAATCCGCACGTTTTGGTATATTACTGTCTATGTAGTGTAAAAACTGTGGGAGGAGTTAGGGTGGTAAATTTGGCTATAATAAGAATAAGAATATATATGTGAGATAATATTACGTGGTCTTGCTATGCAAGAACACTTAATTATATCCTAAAATGTATGGGTTTTGTGCCATAAGCACATGTGCCTACGTAATAAATGGCCGCCCTTTGCACCGTACAGGAGAGGAGGCCAGATTTTGTTGTAGAGTACCCCAAATCTCTATTCTTGTGTCCCTAATAGTCTCACTGTTTATTAAAGTACAACTTTCAGCAAAAATAAGTTGTGTTCAATTGAAAGTTTGCATCCGTTATAGATAGGGTTGCCACCTGGCTGGTAAAACATTGGCAAACCCTAATATTAAGTCTATGGAGGAAGTAGCATGGCCGGGATTTTTTTTTGAAGAAAAGGTGGCAACCTTAGTTATATACATTTTAAATAGAAATAACACATAAAGTGATTTACTGATAGGGGAGGGCTGGTAAGGGAGGTACATGGGTTGGGCAGAAATCTTCAGATGAGGCTCTGACTGGGGTCAATGGGATAGAAAGTGCCAAGGTCGGCTTGCTCTATAGTCTGCCACGCAGATCCCATAGACAAACACATTCTGCCTCTACCTTCACAGCCTCCACTCTGCTTTTTGGGATCTTAGGAAGAGACAGGACAGTAGATCTATTCAGGCCCAACCACAGCTCTGTCTGTCATTGGGGGATATTCACTAAAAAGGTGAGATGAACATTGTATATCACCAGTTTATCTATACATTGTGCAGAGACAAACCTAGTGAGCTTCCCCTGCTCAGCAAACTCACCAGGACTGTCCCTGTACATAGTATATACATATACATATGTACATGTATAGATAGACTGGTGAAATGAAATGTTCATCGTAACTCTCATCTCATGTGTCTGGTCTGTCTTTCTTTATCTATGGCTTATCTGTCTATCTCTAATGATAACTGGGGGCTGATGAATTTGCACCATGGGCCACTAAATTGTGCCCCCACACCCCTTATTGAGACCTCTCTGCTATAACACTATGAGACCACACACATCTTGGGTGAGAGAAGTCAGATCTTCCTTCATTTGACTGAAGATTCTAAACAACATGTCTGCCCCCTGATAGAGCTATACAGAGCAAGATTCCAAACAACATGTCCGCCCCCTGATAGAGCTATACAGAGCAAGATTCCAAACAACATGTCCGCCCCCTGATAGAGCTATACAGAGCAAGATTCCAAACAACATGTCCGCCCCCTGATAGAGCTATACAGAGCAAGATTCCAAACAACATGTCCGCCTCCTGATAGAGATATACAGAGCACAGATTCTAAACAACATGTCCACCCCCTGATAGAGCTATACAGAGCAAAGGTTCTGAACAACATGTCCAACCCCTGATAGAGCTATACAGAACAAAGATTCTAAACAACATGTCCACCCCCTGGTAGAGCTATACAGAGCAAAGATTCTAAACAACATGTCTGCCCCCTGATACAGCTATACAGAGCAAAGATTCTAAACAACCTGTCCTCCTCCTGATAGAGCTATACAGAGCAAAGATTCTAAACAACATGTCCTCCCCCTGATAAAGCTATACAGAGCAAATATTCTAAACAACATGTCAGCCCCCTGATAGAGCTATACAGAGCAAAGATTCTAAACAACATGTCCACCCCTGATAGAGCTATACAGAGCAAATATTATAAACAACATGTCCGCCCCCTGATAAAGCTATACAGAGCAAAGATTATAAACAACATGTCCGCCCCCTGATAAAGCTATACAGAGCAAAGATTCTAAACAACATGTCCACCCCTGATAGAGCTATACAGAGCAAGATTCCAAACAACATGTCCATGCCTGATGGAGCTATACAGAGCAAAGATTCTGAACAACATGTCTGCCCCTTGATAGAGCTATACAGAGCAAAGATTCTAAACAACATGTCCACCCCCTGATAGAGCTATACAGACCAAAGAATCTAAACAAGATGTCTGTCCCCGATAGCGCTATACAGAGCAAAGATTCTAAACAACATGTCCTCCCCCTGATAGAGCTATACAGAGCAAATATTCTAAACAACATGTCCTCCCCCTGATAGAGCTACACAGAGCAAAGATTTTAAACAACATGTCCACCCCCTGATAGAGCTACACAGAGCAAAGATTTTAAACATGTCCATCCCTGATAGAACTATACAGAGCAAAGATTCTAAACAACATGTCCACCCCCTGATAGAGCTATACAGACCAAAGAATCTAAACAAGATGTCTGTCCCCGATAGCGCTATACAGAGCAAAGATTCTAAACAACATGTCCTCCCCCTGATAGAGCTATACAGAGCAAATATTCTAAACAACATGTCCTCCCCCTGATAGAGCTACACAGAGCAAAGATTTTAAACAACATGTCCACCCCCTGATAGAGCTACACAGAGCAAAGATTTTAAACATGTCCTTCCCCTGATAGAGCTATACAGAGCAAAATGTTCTACAACATATTGGTGCCATGACCTAGATACACCAATTTATACAACATATAGGGAGGGCTGCCATGAGAAATTCCAAGGGCCCCTTACAACTAAAAATTTCCCGGGACGACCCCAGTCCATAAATCTCCCTCTCACCCCCTACCCAAAGTCATTTTACCCAGGTCTTTGTATATCATGCCAATGAGGTTTAAATGCAGCCCAGCCAGGAAATGCCTCCTTAACTGCACTGCACATCCAGGGCTTACCTCTGACCCCCAGGACATGCCCCATCACCCACACCAGTGACTTACCCCTGCACCCCAAGACATCAGCCAGCTGCTCCCTGGTGTCTAGTGGAGGCAGCAGGGTGTCTGTGCAGCAGCACCGACATTCCCATGCTGCCTCTTGCGCTGCCCACGCTGTTCTGAAGTTTGAGCGTGGCAGGTCACATGAACTTGTGGGCAGACGCAGGTAGGGTTGCCACCTTTTCTTCAGAAAAATACCGGCCTTGTCACTGCCTCCATAGACTTAACATTGGCATAATGCCACATTTTTTACCGACCTGCCGGTAAAATACCGGTCAGGTGGCAACCCTAGACGCAGGGCAGTGCAAGAGGCAGATTGGGAAAGACATACCGCTGCCTGCTCGCCACGCAGGAGGCTGGTGAGGTGAGATCTTTTGAGCCTGTCACCCCCTGATGGCAGCCCTGCATATTGCAGCCGTGACCCCGGATACACTCATTTATACAATAGGTCTCTTCTTCTCTACATGGATGCACATACTCAGGGCCGGCCTTAGGGGTGTGCGACCTGTGCGAGCGCACAGGGCGCAACACCCCAGGGGGCGCCCTCCCGCCCAAAGAAAAAAAAGTTAACAAAAATAAAAAATAAAAGCCGGTAGAGGCACTGGGTGGGGGAGATCAAAAGATCCCCCCTCACTAGCCCTCTGCTCGGCATGCTCTTCTAGATCCGGGGAGGGGGCGGAGCTAACCGGCACAGCGGTGTAGCTCCGTCCCCACCCTGTGAAGCAGAGCAGCGTCTGCTTCACGGGGAGCCACTGGCAGCATGAGACAGTGCTGCCAGGCTCCCCATGCCTGCATTAAGCATGGAGCCTGCATTAAGCATGGGGAGCCTGCATTAAGCATGGAGCCTGCATTAAGCATGGGGAGCCTGCATTAAGCATGGAGCCTGCATTAAGCATGGGGAGCCTGCATTAAGCATGGAGCCTGCATTAAGCATGGGGAGCCTGCATTAAGCATGGGGAGCCTGCATTAAGCATGGAGCCTGCATTAAGCATGGGGAGCCTGCATTAAGCATGGAGCCTGCATTAAGCATGGAGCCTGCATTAAGCATGGGGAGCCTGCATTAAGCATGGAGCCTGCATTAAGCATGGAACCTGCATTAAGCATGGAGCCTGCATTAAGCATGGGGAGCCTGCATTAAGCATGGGGAGCCTGCATTAAGCATGGGGAGCCTGCATTAAGCATGGGGAGCCTGCATTAAGCATGGAGCCTGCATTAAGCATGGGGAGCCTGCATTAAGCATGGGGAGCCTGCATTAAGCATGGAGCCTGCATTAAGCATGGGGAGCCTGCATTAAGCATGGAACCTGCATTAAGCATGGAGCCTGCATTAAGCATGGAGCCTGCATTAAGCATGGGGAGCCTGCATTAAGCATGGGGAGCCTGCATTAAGTATGGGGAGCCTGCATTAAGCATGGCGCCTGCATTAAGCATAGGGAGCCTGCATTAAGCATGGAGCCTGCATTAAGCATGGGGAGCCTGCATTAAGCATGGGGAGCCTGCATTAAGCATGGGGAGCCTGCATTAAGTATGGGGAGCCTGCATTAAGCATGGAGAGCCTGCATTAAGCATGGAGCCTGCATTAAGCATGGGGAGCCTGCATTAAGCATGGAGCCTGCATTAAGCATGGAGCCTGCATTAAGCATGGAGCCTGCATTAAGCATGGAGCCTGCATTAAGCATGGGGAGCCTGCATTAAGCATGGGGAGCCTGCATTAAGCATGGAGCTTGCATTAAGCATGGAGCCTGCATTAAGCATGGGGAGCCTGCATTAAGCATGGGGAGCCTGCATTAAGCATGGAGCCTGCATTAAGCATGGGGAGCCTGCATTAAGCATGGAGCCTGCATTAAGCATGGAGCCTGCATTAAGCATGGGGAGCCTGCGTTAAGCATGGAGCCTGCATTAAGCATGTAGTCTGCATTAAGCATGGGGAGCCTGCATTAAGCATGGGGAGCCTGCATTAAGCATGGAGCCTGCATTAAGCATGGGGAGCCTGCATTAAGCATGGGGAGCCTGCATTAAGCATGGAGCCTGCATTAAGCATGGGGAGCCTGCATTAAGCATGGAGCCTGCATTAAGCATGGAGCCTGCATTAAGCATGGGGAGCCTGCATTAAGCATGGAGCCTGCATTAAGCATGGAGCCTGCATTAAGCATGGGGAGCCTGCATTAAGCATGGAGCCTGCATTAAGCATGGAGCCTGCATTAAGCATGGGGAGCCTGCGTTAAGCATGGGGAGCCTGCATTAAGCATGGAGCCTGCATTAAGCATGTAGCCTGCATTAAGCATGGGGAGCCTGCATTAAGCATGGGGAGCCTGCATTAAGCATGGGGAGCCTGCATTAAGCATGGAGCCTGCATTAAGCATGGGGAGCCTGCATTAAGCATGGGGAGCCTGCATTAAGCATGGAGCCTGCATTAAGCATGGGGAGCCTGCATTAAGCATGGGGAGCCTGCATTAAGCATGGAGCCTGCATTAAGCATGGAACCTGCATTAAGCATGGAGCCTGCATTAAGCATGGAGCCTGCATTAAGCATGGGGAGCCTGCATTAAGCATGGGGAGCCTGCATTAAGTATGGGGAGCCTGCATTAAGCATGGCGCCTGCATTAAGCATAGGGAGCCTGCATTAAGCATGGAGCCTGCATTAAGCATGGGGAGCCTGCATTAAGCATGGGGAGCCTGCATTAAGCATGGGGAGCCTGCATTAAGTATGGGGAGCCTGCATTAAGCATGGAGAGCCTGCATTAAGCATGGAGCCTGCATTAAGCATGGGGAGCCTGCATTAAGCATGGAGCCTGCATTAAGCATGGAGCCTGCATTAAGCATGGAGCCTGCATTAAGCATGGGGAGCCTGCATTAAGCATGGAGCCTGCATTAAGCATGGAGCCTGCATTAAGCATGGGGAGCCTGCATTAAGCATGGGGAGCCTGCATTAAGCATGGAGCCTGCATTAAGCATGGAGCCTGCATTAAGCATGGGGAGCCTGCGTTAAGCATGGGGAGCCTGCATTAAGCATGGAGCCTGCATTAAGCATGTAGTCTGCATTAAGCATGGGGAGCCTGCATTAAGCATGGGGAGCCTGCATTAAGCATGGGGAGCCTGCATTAAGCATGGGGAGCCTGCATTAAGCATGGAGCCTGCATTAAGCATGGGGAGCCTGCATTAAGCATGGGGAGCCTGCATTAAGCATGGAGCCTGCATTAAGCATGGGGAGCCTGCATTAAGCATGGAGCCTGCATTAAGCATGGAACCTGCATTAAGCATGGAGCCTGCATTAAGCATGGAGCCTGCATTAAGCATGGGGAGCCTGCATTAAGCATGGGGAGCCTGCATTAAGTATGGGGAGCCTGCATTAAGCATGGCGCCTGCATTAAGCATAGGGAGCCTGCATTAAGCATGGAGCCTGCATTAAGCATGGGGAGCCTGCATTAAGCATGGGGAGCCTGCATTAAGTATGGGGAGCCTGCATTAAGCATGGAGAGCCTGCATTAAGCATGGAGCCTGCATTAAGCATGGGGAGCCTGCATTAAGCATGGAGCCTGCATTAAGCATGGAGCCTGCATTAAGCATGGAGCCTGCATTAAGCATGGAGCCTGCATTAAGCATGGGGAGCCTGCATTAAGCATGGGGAGCCTGCATTAAGCATGGAGCCTGCATTAAGCATGGAGCTTGCATTAAGCATGGAGCCTGCATTAAGCATGGGGAGCCTGCATTAAGCATGGGGAGCCTGCATTAAGCATGGAGCCTGCATTAAGCATGGGGAGCCTGCATTAAGCATGGAGCCTGCATTAAGCATGGAGCCTGCATTAAGCATGGGGAGCCTGCGTTAAGCATGGGGAGCCTGCATTAAGCATGGAGCCTGCATTAAGCATGTAGTCTGCATTAAGCATGGGGAGCCTGCATTAAGCACGGGGAGCCTGCATTAAGCATGGAGCCTGCATTAAGCATGGGGAGCCTGCATTAAGCATGGTGAGCCTGCATTAAGCATGGAGCCAGCATTAAGCATGGGGAGCCTGCATTAAGCATGGAGCCTGCATTAAGCATGGAGCCTGCATTAAGCATGGAGCCTGCATTAAGCATGGGGAGCCTGCATTAAGCATGGAGCCTGCATTAAGCATGGAGCCTGCATTAAGCATGGGGAGCCTGCATTAAGCATGGAGCCTGCATTAAGCATGGAGCCTGCATTAAGCATGGGGAGCCTGCATTAAGCATGGAGCCTGCATTAAGCATGGAGCCTGCATTAAGCATGGGGAGCCTGCATTAAGCATGGAGCCTGCATTAAGCATGGGGAGCCTGCATTAAGCATGGGGAGCCTGCATTAAGCATGGAGCCTGCATTAAGCATGGGGAGCCTGCATTAAGCATGGGGAGCCTGCATTAAGCATGGGGAGCCTGCATTAAGCATGGAGCCAGCATTAAGCATGGGGAGCCTGCATTAAGCATGGGGAGCCTGCATTAAGCATGGAGCCTGCATTAAGCATGGAGCCTGCATTAAGCATGGAGCCTGCATTAAGCATGGAGCCTGCATTAAGCATGGAGCCTGCATTAAGCATGGGGAGCCTGCATTAAGCATGGAGCCTGCATTAAGCATGGGGAGCCTGCATTAAGCATGGGGAGCCTGCATTAAGCATGGAGCCTGCATTAAGCATGGGGAGCCTGCATTAAGCATGGAGCCTGCATTAAGCATGGAGCCTGCATTAAGCATGGGGAGCCTGCATTAAGCATGGAGCCTGCATTAAGCATGGGGAGCCTGCATTAAGCATGGGGAGCCTGCATTAAGCATGGAGAGCCTGCATTAAGCATGGAGAGCCTGCATTAAGCATGGGGAGCCTGCATTAAGCATGGAGCCTGCATTAAGCATGGGGAGCCTGCATTAAGCATGGAGCCTGCATTAAGCATGGAGCCTGCATTAAGCATGGGGAGCCTGCATTAAGCATGGAGCCTGCATTAAGCATGGAGCCTGCATTAAGCATGGAGCCTGCATTAAGCATGGGGAGCCTGCATTAAGCATGGGGAGCCTGCATTAAGCATGGAGCCTGCATTAAGCATGGAGCCTGCATTAAGCATGGGGAGCCTGCATTAAGCATGGGGAGCCTGCATTAAGCATGGAGCCTGCATTAAGCATGGGGAGCCTGCATTAAGCATGGGGAGCCTGCATTAAGCATGGAGCCTGCATTAAGCATGGGGAGCCGAGCAGCACCTCCTCTTGCTGACCTGGGCTCCCAGTGAAGCAGACGCTGCTCTGCTTCACAGGGTGGGGGCGGAGCTACACCTCTCAGATGGTTAGCTCCGCCCCCTCCATGTATCCACCTTTGAAGGCGAAGGGGAGGGGTGGGAGAGAGAGACAGGGGCAGGGGGGAGAGACAGAACAGGGGGAGGGGGGAGAGACAGAACAGCTGGAAGGGGGGGAGAGAGAGATAGAGAACAGGGGGGGAGAGAGAAAGAACAGAGGGAGGGAGAGAGACAGAACAGGGGGAAGGGGGAGAGAGACAGAACAGGGGGAAGGGGTGGAGAGAGACAGACAGAACAGGGGGGGGAGAGAGAGAGACAGAACGGGGGGGGAGAGAGAGAGACAGAACAGGGGGAAGGGGGAGAGAGAAACAGACAGGGGGAGGGGGGGGAGAAACAGACAGGGGGAGGGAGGGAGAGAAAGACAGTACAGGGTGAATGGGGAGAGAGAGAGACAGAACAGGGGGGGGGGAGAGACAGAACAGGGGGGGAGAGAGAGAGAACAGAGGGAGAGAGAGAACAGGTATGGGGGAGTTAGAGAGAGACAGACAGTGCAATGAAGAGGAAAGGGACAAACATGGGAAGGGAGAGAGATACATACATGGGGGGGGGGCGCCACGGGGGAATCCCGCACTGGGCGCCGGAACACTTAAGGCCGGCCCTGCACATACTGCGCCTAGGATTGCCACCGTTTGTACAAAACAATACCAGACATACTACTTCCTCCATAGACTTACCGGCCTGCCAGTAAAATACCGGCCAGGTGGCAACCCTAACTGTACAGCTGTATCGGAGACTCATTGATTTGGAAAGGAGACATTGTGTGTGACTGTCTCTCAATATCTCTCAATATCTGCCTTGTGACTGTCTCAGGGTGAGCTCAGCTCTTGCAGAGTCAGTACTAGGGTACAAAGTGTGTCCAGGATTGTGCTTGCAGTATGGAGAGGCCTGGACTTTGCTCTATGTAGTTATATAACCCTCCAGCACGCAGTCTCACCTCCCCCATGGTTGTTAGAAGGCCGGGCTTGTGAGACTCTCAGCTCACAGTGTGACGGAAGATAGACTTGTGTTTCTTGTACTCTCTCGGATGTGCGGCCCCCTGTGCTGATTGTTTATGGTGAGTGAGCTCTTTCACATGATTTTTTTCCACAGACAGACAAAGTCCCAGTGTCCGTGGCAGGGTCAGTGAAGATCCACAGAACATCATTAACGTGTCCAGAAGCCAGTAACTCAGCCACCACGAGCAATGCCGGGGCAAAGCCATGCTCCTTTATTACTTCTAAGACACACTGAGTTTGAAACAAAGAGATAAAAGACTGCAGGGAGACAACTCTCTCATCCAGCAACCTGGGCAGCCAAGCAGTCTGACCACCTGAGTGTCAAGCAGGGATACTTTATAACCCTTTCAGGACACTGGGTATTTTACAAATTAAAGGGACACTAAACTTTATCTAACACAGAAGTGAAGGATTGACTGCCGCTAGTCCTGAACATGCCAGTGTCTCATGCTTTGTGGGAAGCAGGCAGTCTGATTGGGTCGGCGGGCCGGCGGCTGTGTCTCTCTGCTGGTGCAGACACTTCTAGGTCCCCTCTGTTGATCCCCCTTTGAAAACGAGTGTCTCTTTTTGCACCAGGAGAGAGAGAACACCGGACCTGACAGACCCCCACTCTGATTGGCTGTGCACACGTGCCAGCCTTCTGACCACCTCAGACTCAACTCTGAGGCAGAGCCAAGAGTTAACCTGCATGTAGCTATAAAGATACATGTCAGGTCTACTAAGGATAAAGGAAATTAATATGTTAACCCTTGCATTCCTTTGAAAACCACAATGAGTTTTTCATTGACGTTTTGAGCAATATTTAAAGGACAGATAAAGCTGCCTTTATGATAACACCTATTTAATTTGATGATGAAACAAACAATATGGAGATAAAAAACAACTACTATCTTTACTAGTTTTCCCTATGACAGAGATGGCTAATCTTGGCACTGTAGCTGTTGTTGTGTACTGGTGTATGTGCCTCAAGTATAAATGCATTTTATATTTTGAGTTAATCACTTTCGAAATTATCTTTTCTATCACGTAAATCATTTTGTAAAAAATATATATAACTGGTTTTGTAGGAGAGTAACCTAAGGTAGATTTGGTTCCTCAGGGGAGTGGCCCGTGAGAATGAATATGCTCCTTTATTGGTCAGACTCTATTTAGTAAAAAGTTAGCTGGGGTATAAATAATGCAGAGTTTCAGGTTTACAAACTCGCACAGCTACAATCATTGAACATTAGATATAAAGCTTTCATATCTATACACCGAGGAGAGCTGCCTCCTCCTGAGTGGTTATATTTATATATATTTCTACATACATCATATCCTACCCCATACATCTTCATAGAGCAATGTCTGAATTAAAAGGACATGCCAGTCATGATTTCAATATAGTTTGCAAATACCAACTCCTCACTTCTCTTAGAAGAGGTTCCTGTACTGCAGAACTACTGACAGGTCCAGTTTGAAGATATAATTTGACACACACAAAAAATCCTTAAAAATCCTTAGTGACATGACCTTTTGACCGTGTATTTCCCATGGTGACAAGGGCTGTTTTGACATTTCTGGGGTGTTTTTGTTTAGCTGTCATTTTCTTCTTTCTCTCATACTGTACCCACACAAATTATATATTGGTTTTATCGCCATAAGAAGGCCTTTTGTCTGATACCATTATATTCATCATAGCTTATAATTTACTACAAAAATAAATCATAAAATATGATGAAACAATTAAAAAAAAACCACTTTTTCTAAATTTGACCTAAAAAATTATTTACATTAATACATTCATTAAGAAAGACCCCATCTAAGTAGTGGCTAAATTTTGTCCCGAGTTTAGAAATATGCTTGTTTCCATGGTTTTCTGCAGTTTTTTGCGAGTTATAGGGCAATAACCAAAAATAGTGGGGTATTTTTACCTACAGTGACCTTTTGACCCAAACCCTAAATGTAACCCTAACCCTTAATTTATTCTAATTTTAATTGTAAACCTAACCCTTATGCTAACTCTAATTTAATTCTAACCCTAACCCTATATTTTTCATTGCAATGTTGCTGACTGCCTCTAATGGCAGTCTAACAACAGCATCAGAGCGATGGAAGTGACTTTTTTTCATTTCCGACACTCTTCCCACAATAGTGCAGCAGCCATTTTGAAGGTGCATGTTGCTCTCCAATATGGTGCCCGCAAATCGCTTTGTGGAGTGATCGCGGGTGCTCCAGGCACCGAATTTCGGTGTTGCTTCATGCCTTGACCTTGAGGCATTAAAGCATCACTGTTTGTGATCTTAGATTGCAAACACCGATCATTTAACCTAGGAACGTCCAATGTCGGCGAGGGGTTAAAGGGACTGTATCACTTAAACATTGTTTATACTGTCAATGTAGAGAATAAAAAAATGATTGAAAATGATCTACACATTGTGATAACAGAATTGCAGCAAATGCCTAAATTAGGATAAGAATGTGTTTTAAATGTGTCTGTAGAGTCTCCTGCTTATGACATCACCTGTGGCCTGATATGTAGATTACACAGTTCCCATGGACATTCTCCTAATTTAGGTATTTAAATGCAGTTTTGTTAACACCAAGTATGTATCATTCATTAAGTGTTCTTACATAGCAAGAACGCTTAATGAGACATACTATGCATCAAAATGTAGGTCTGGGTCTTGTGATTGAGACATACTATGCATCAAAATGTAGGTCTGGGTCTTGTGATTGAGACATACTATGCATTAAAATGTAGGTCTGGGTCTTGTGATTGAGACATACTATGCATCAAAATATAGGTCTGGGTCTTGTGATTCTCACAATATAAAGTTCTTCGCTGTAGGATTTATAGTTTTTAAAATACGACCGTTTGAAGATGGCAACCGCACTCCAACCTTTCCACAGTTACTCCAGCCAAATTGGAGCTTTTCTAGTTGCTTATTCTCTACACTCACAGTATAAACAGTGTTTAAGTGATAAAAAAAAATGGCCACTTTGTGTTCCTGGCCCCGATCGCCAGAACAGTGTGCAGATTTATTTATTTTTTGGGCTGAAATTAGGCAAAGTAGATGGTTCCTATTTGTGGACACATTCTATGTGTCTATGATCACAGAGTGATGGAGAGCCAGAGACACAGAGGCAGAGACCCTGATCCAGGTCTGTACAGACCCCGTGGGTCCTTGCTGAATAATCCCTTGGGTGCAGCAGGATGGAAGTGGTGTTACATTTAGCCTGTCAGACTGAGGTCATTCTAGGTGGCCTCATATGATAGGTGGGATCCTGATGCCGTTCCCTGCAGTGGGATATACAGTACAGCTCACAGCGGAGGGGCCGCGATGAGCTGTTAAATACAGGATTTTATTTGTTGTCCTATTTCAGGGCAGCATAGAGCGTCGTAGGGGTGGGAGTTTGGTTAATCAAATTGTTAAGCTGATCAGTGCTGATAAACGCAGGGTAAAATGATTTTATTGAATATTTCATACCTCCCAACATTCCTTATAGATGTCGCAGGAAGCCAGGGTGCGTGGCTCTGAAGCAGGAGGTACAAATAAATTGCGCATGTTTGGACAGGCAACATCCATTATATGCCAGTCTGATAGGCTACAAGGAATCAGCTTCCCAGAGAGACTGTGACTGTAAGGGTAGGGGTCTAAGAATGGCACCCCCGGGCAGCTGCCCCTCTTGTCCTGCCATAAATACAGCCATGCCACTGGGGTCCCAGAGAACCGTGGCACCGGAGGATGAGCCATGCCTGTCCCACATATGATATTATTACACAGCTACTAGCTAGTCTTCCCTGCTCCACAGAGATTGATTTTCTTCCAATTTCACTTCAATATGGAAACGGTTCTTTCTGTAGTGTTTAGAGTGAGCGGATAATAATCATCATTCTGCTAAACATTAAACTCTTTTGTTGCAGGATTCAAGGTGCTGATTGGATGGTTGTATTGGACGCTCTCTCGTTTCACACCTAGAACGTGACGTCAATCCTTGAACCAGCACAATCCACTGAAATGCCCACCTCTTACCTTTCCTACGTGTCAGATATTCCAGCGGCCATGCGCTCTGCAGTGCAGACCGTCTCACGTCAGCGCTTGTCTTTGCTCTGTGCTGCCGGTGTGGGACTTACAGCTATGGCCTCCTGGATGTGGTGGAGGAAGAGGAGAAGCAGCGAGCATCTGGAAGTGAAGCAGGTCGGCATTGTGTCCCAGCTCCTGATTTACCCCATCAAGTCTTGCCGAGCAGTGTCAGTGCAGGAGGCAGATTGCATTGAGCTTGGTCTGTGTAAGGGGGATCTTCGGGACAGGCATTGGCTGGTGGTGACTGAGGAAGGGCACATGGTGACCGGCAGGCAGGAACCTCATATGGTCCTCATATCTGTGAGTGTACAGGGAGAGTCTCTCTTCCTTGAAGCTTCAGGAATGGAAAAGCTTGAGGTCCCCATGAAACTCCCCAAAAGCAACAGGGTGCGGAACTGCAGGGTGTTTGGGACTGACATACAGGGTCGTGACTGTGGAGAAGAGGCTTCACGTTGGATGACGTCCTATTTCCAAAGCAGTCAACCCTACTACTTGGTGCATTTTGAAGCTGAGACCATGCGGCCGCGCAAGTCTATAGAGAAGGAGATCTTGTTCCGAGAGACAGATATGATTGCTTACCCCGATGCCAGCCCCATCATGCTTCTCTCTGAGACATCCCTGCAGGATCTCAATAGGCGCCTGGAAGAGCCAGTCTCTCTGGCGAATTTCAGGCCTTGCATAGTGGTGTCGGGATGTGAGGCTTTTGCGGAGGATGAATGGAATGACATCAGGGTTGGCACAACTAGGATGAAGAGGATCATGGCCTGTGGACGCTGCATCTTAACCACTGTGAACCCTGACACCGGAGTCTTGACCCGCAAGGAACCGCTGGATACCCTGAAAACCTTCCGTAAGAGTGACCCCACCCTGAGCCATCTCTACAAGACATCGCCTCTCTTTGGGCAGTACTATGGTGTGGAGCAGACCGGTACATTGAGAGTGGGGGATCCCGTATATCAGGTGATCCGCAAAGGTCATCATGGCCTCTCCTGCTGACCGACATTGGGATCCAGCACCAGACCCTCATTTCAAGTTGAAACTGACCCCTACAAGTAACTTAACAATGACCAACAGAACATACCAATGGTCTATATGTTTAGATTTTTTCATTTTCTACTACAATCAATACCCGCTGTTTATGCTGTAAGTGGCATTAAACTTTTTTTAACTAAAAGTTAAAGTTAAAAAATAATTCTTCTCTTTCTACGTAAACCTGAAGTGTATTGTTAGAGATACTCGTGGGTTTACCTACTCCCCCACAGCAGAGCAGGTCACCTTTCCTGGAGTCTGATGGAAACAGACTGCGGCTGCCAGTGCAGGGGACCACCCTCGTTTGGACATAATTGGGGTGATGTATACGCATGGCGCACGCCCAGATAGTGACAAATACTTGCGCTATTTGTGTCAGCACTCACAGCCCGCGTATAAACCATCAGGAGCTGAAAAGCACCTCATTGATGTGGGAGAATTAACGCCAAGCATTGATTGGAAGGGGTTCATTCTCCTGCACTGTAAAGTTTCGAGATGAATCAAAATAGCACAATCGCCATTATACATAATGAACTGCGACTACGCCATTTTTCAAATCCTGGATATTTTATATATGACCACAGTAGTCTCTAGAGGGGAGCTAGTTACCCTTCATGCTATTCAGGGCTTGACAAATATTCGTAGACTTTAGGAGTAAAGGAGGCCAGGTCAGGAGGCAGCAGTACAGAATTTAGGAGCCAGGGAAATGGTACTTCCATTGAGTTCTAACAGCGAAATTAAAAATGTGTTTAATTCAGATTTCAGTGTATTCCATGAATGTATATCTTAATAACAGCACAGTGAGTCGCCATTTTCTACATAGCGACATTTGATAGGCGGATACACTGCGCTGCCGTAGTGACATCACAGACATATTTTAATCATTTAATTGTGAAATTCCTGGAAATTCTTAAATCAGCCGTTCTTTGGAGATCACTTTTTTCGTGTTCTTTTGGTCAACAATATTTCCCAGCTTTCAGTATGGAGGCGGCCATGTTGGACTTGTATCACAGTTTGCTGCCGTGAGCCAATCAGAACCTGGGATCTCCACAGCTGATCTGGCTGCTCCCAGCATTCCACTGGGAAGTTTTGCTACAAGTCTTTAAACACAATTTGTACAATGAATTCTACTGAACAGATTTAAAAGTGATGTGAAGCAGGTAAAGCCGTCTGAACGTGTATCTGATTGCGCAGAATATTTCTGAGGACCGATCCACTTTCACTAAAGATTAAAGTTTTGTACGTCTGTCTTATCATATTTAATTCTTTTCTATAATAAACGTATAACAGATTCTGAGATTTAAACATTTAATAACATTTAAACCAACATATAGCAAATTACGAAATCCCTATGTTTGAATGATTGAACCTATCACTATATTTAGATATTAAAAAAACATTAACTTTAATATGCATTTGGCTTTTTATTACTCGACAACTTACTGAAATACAAATGAGTAGAGCCAGACAGACACATGACCCTGGACACATCTGTAAAAGTGGAGAAATCAGCAGTAACAGGCTACTGGCTTCAACACTGAAAACTACAACACGTATATAGAGCAAAAGTTCTACAATGCTTCCATGAAATGTACCCCAGGATGGCCACAGGAAGAGAGGCGCAAGTAACCCCACAGGGTGGCATGTCCCCCCACAAACGCCTAATACAATGTATCACTTGATCCAGTTCCCTATATACCGCGCTGGCCAGTTTACTAGCCATGTAAAGAAATGACTTTATCCAGGCATCAAACCGCTAGATCCAAACCAACACGCATGGCAGACGACACACATGCATAGTATACCCTGGATTTATATAGCACATCATGTATGAGGGCCACACGTTATTCAGAAGCCATCATGGAACATACATCCTTAAGGACACAGGCCCAAATCACAGACTGGCCCACTGGCTACGGCCCTGGAGCATACATTGATCATAAGGGTCTCTGACTAAAAGGGGCTTTACTCATGAAACAGGGAATTGACAAGGGAAATTCAAACTCAAGGCCAAATTAGCTGAATGGGAGTTTGACATGCCAGTTCCCTCTGCCTCAAACAGATCAGCAGCCAATAGCTGATATTATTACTAATTAACTTCATGGCAATCATTGTATAGAGTCCCAGAGAATGAACAACTAAGGTGAGTAGGAGGTTTGTAGATATTGCACATTGGGAGCTGCTAACAGAGCTTGTTGAACCACTTCGCGACAAAGGACGTGTCAGGCACGTCCTGCGGTGAATCAAGCGGTTTTCGCGATCGACGATCGCGAAAACCGTTTTAACGGTGTTTTTCTATTGCCTCGAGGTCGAGGCAATAGCCAGCACCGAAATTTATTTTCTGGGGCCCCCACGATCGCCCCACGGAGCGATCGAGGGAGCCATACTGACGGAGCATGCTGCTCTGTCAATATGGCTATGCCCTCTGGAGGTCTGAGCTTCGAAAGTGAAAGTAACTTCACTTCCGTTGCTCTGAATAAGCTACTTGACTGCCCCTAGTGGTAGTTAAGTAGCATAGCAATGTAAAAATATATAATTAAATATTTAATTACCGTATTTATCGGCTTATAACACGCACCGGCGTATAACACGCACCTCATTTTATGAAGGAAATTTCAGGAAAAAAAACTTAAATTTCAAATAAAGAACTTTGAAGCCCAATATGCCATTTAATATGCCAGGATATTGCCCCCAATATGCCATTTTAATATGCAAGGATATTGCCCCCAATATGCCATTTAATATGCCATGATATTGCCCCCAATATGCCAGGATATTGCCCCCCATATGCCATTTAATATGCCATGATATTGCCCCCAATATGCCAGGATATTGCCCCCAATATGCCATTTTAATATGCCAGGATATTTCCCCCAATATGCCAGGATATTGCCCCCAATATGCCATGTAATATGCCAGGATATTGCCCCTTAGTATGTAAATTTAGTGTTAAGGTTAAATTTTGGGTTCGGGTTGGGGTCAAAAGGTCAATATAGGAAAAAAACAAAAAACACTATTTTTGTTTTTTGCCCTATAACTCGCAAAAAAATACCGAAAAATATGGAAACATGCATATTTCTGAACTCGGGACAACATTTAGAAACTATTTAGACGGGGTCTTTTTTAATGATTGTATTTGTCTAAATTATATTTTAGGTCAAAGTTAGAAAAAAAATTTTTTGTAGTAAATTATAAGATATGATGAACATAATGGTATCTAATGAAAGCCCTTCTTATGACAATAAAAACAACATATAATTTGTGTGGGTAAAGTATGTGAGAGAGAAGAAAATTACAGCTAAACACAAACAACCCAGAAATGTCAAAACAGCCATTGTCACCAAGGGAAAGTCAAGGTGAAAATGTCTTGTCACTAAGGGGTTAAGTGTCTTACTGGCAATACTGAGTACTGTCTGCCACTTAGCTGACTGAGCATCATTGGATTTGGAGTCCACAGCACTAGCCGGCTGAGCATCATTGGATTTGGAGTCCACAGTACTAGCCGGCCGAGCATCATTGGATTTAGAGTCCACCGTACTAGCTGGCTGAGCATCGTTGGATTTGGAGTCCACAGTACTAGCCGGCTGAGCATCATTGGATTTGGAGTCCACCGTACTAGCTGGCTGAGCATCATTGGATTTGGAGTCCACAGTACTAGCCGGCTGAACATCATTGGATTTGGAGTCCACAGTAGTAGCCGGCTGAGCATCATTGGATTTGGAGTCCACAGTACTAGCCGGCTGAACATCATTGGATTTGGAGTCCACAGTACTAGCCGGCTGAACATCATTGGATTTGGAGTCCACAGTTGTAGCCGGCTGAGCATCATTGGATTTGGAGTCCACAGTACTAGCCGGCTGAACATCATTGGATTTGGAGTCCACAGAACTAGCCGGCTGAGCATCATTGGATTTGGAGTCCACCGTACTAGCTGGGAGTCCACAGTACTAGCCGGCTGAACATCATTGGATTTGGAGTCCACAGTAGTAGCCGGCTGAGCATCATTGGATTTGGAGTCCACAGTACTAGCTGGCTGAGCATTGAATCTTAAATGGGCACCAACACGTACGTCTCATCGTAAACGGGTGTACCAATATGGCCGCGGTAACTACTGCTTCTGGGTGTACCAACATGGCTGCAGGAACCCTCACATTTAAGTGGACCAACATGGCCGGCGCAAGGGTATGTGTCCTGCTCTAATTCATTGCTGTTTGTGCACTGTGACTATAGAGTTAGGATCCCGCGAACAGAGCCAATAAATCCCGTAACAAACCTGGCCCCCGTTTCTCCGGAGCAGAGGTGAAGGGTGAGAGTACACAGCAGGTGTGCAGG
Source organism: Pelodytes ibericus (assembly GCA_036172795.1). Taxonomy (NCBI): domain Eukaryota; kingdom Metazoa; phylum Chordata; class Amphibia; order Anura; family Pelodytidae; genus Pelodytes; species Pelodytes ibericus. The sequence goes on along the minus strand of CM069860.1, from coordinate 215,837,038 downwards.
GGTTGTTTTTGGCTTAGGAGCGGTCAGTATTGTACGGCTAGGGCTAGAATGGGATGAGAGCTCCACCTGGCGGCCCTCATACAAACTGCACCTGCCTGAATCCAGCAGGGTACACTTCATCTGTCTGTACCCAGCAGTGTACCCTGACTGTGCCATGTACTGTATGTACCTCACCTGTCTGTACCCAGCAGTGTACCCTGACTGACTGCCATGTACTGTATGTACCTCACCTGTCTGTACCCAGCAGTGTATCCTGACTGTGCCATGTACTGTATGTACCTCACCTGTCTGTACCCAGCAGTGTATCCTGACTGCCATGTACTGTATGTACCTCACCTGTCTGTACCCAGCAGTGTATCCTGACTGCCATGTACTGTATGTACCTCACCTGTCTGTACCCAGCAGTGTATCCTGACTGCCATGTACTGTATGAACCTCACCTGTCTGTACCCAGCAGTGTATCCTGACTGCCATGTACTGTATGTACCTCACCTGTCTGTACCCAGCAGTGTACCCTTACTGACTGCCATGTACTGTATGTACCTCACCTGTCTGTACCCAGCAGTGTATCCTGACTGCCATGTACTGTATGTACCTCACCTGTCTGTACCCAGCAGTGTATCCTGACTGTGCCATGTACTGTATGTACCTCACCTGTCTGTACCCAGCAGTGTACCCTGACTGACTGCCATGTACTGTATGAACCTCACCTGTCTGTACCCAGCAGTGTACCCTGACTGACTGCCATGTACTGTATGTACCTCACCTGTCTGTACCCAGCAGTGCACCCTGACTGCCATGTACTGTATGTACCTCACCTGTCTGTACCCAGCAGTGTACCCTGACTGTGCCATGTACTGTATGTACCTCACCTGTCTGTACCCAGCAGTGTATCCTGACTGTGCCATGTACTGTATGTACCTCATCTGTCTGTACCCAGCAGTGTATCCTAACTGTGCCATGTACTGTATGTACCTCACCTGTCTGTACCCAGCAGTGTATCCTGACTGCCATGTACTGTATGAACCTCATCTGTCTGTACCCAGCAGTGTACCCTGACTGTGCCATGTACTGTATGAACCTCACCTGTCTGTACCCAGCAGTGTACCCTGACTGTGCCATGTACTGTATGTACCTCACCTGTCTGTACCCAGCAGTGCACCCTGACTGCCATGTACTGTATGAACCTCACCTGTCTGTACCCAGCAGTGTACCCTGACTGCCATGTACTGTATGAGCCTCATCTGTCTGTACCCAGCAGTGTACCCTGACTGTGCCATGTACTGTATGTACCTCACCTGTCTGTACCCAGCAGTGTACCCTGACTGCCATGTACTGTATGAACCTCACCTGTCTGTACCCAGCAGTGTACCCTGACTGCCATGTACTGTATGAACCTCACCTGTCTGTACCCAGCAGTGTACCCTGACTGCCATGTACTGTATGAACCTCACCTGTCTGTACCCAGCAGTGTATCCTGACTGCCATGCACTGTATGAACCTCACCTGTCTGTACCCAGCAGTGTATCCTGACTGCCATGTACTGTATGAACCTCACCTGTCTGTACCCAGCAGTGTATCCTGACTGACTGCCATGTACTGTATGTACCTCACCTGTCTGTACCCAGCAGTGCACCCTGACTGCCATGTACTGTATGAACCTCACCTGTCTGTACCCAGCAGTGTACCCTGACTGCCATGTACTGTATGTACCTCACCTGTCTGTACCCAGCAGTGTATCCTGACTGACTGCCATGTACTGTATGTACCTCACCTGTCTGTACCCAGCAGTGCACCCTGACTGCCATGTACTGTATGAACCTCACCTGTCTGTACCCAGCAGTGTACCCTGACTGCCATGTACTGCATGAACCTCACCTGTCTGTACCCAGCAGTGTACCCTGACTGACTGCCATGTACTGTATGAACCTCATCTGTCTGTACCCAGCAGTGTACCCTGACTGCCATGTACTGCATGAGCCTCACCTGTCTGTACCCAGCAGTGTACCCTGACTGTGCCATGTACTGTATGAACCTCACCTGTCTGTACCCAGCAGTGTATCCTAACTGTGCCATGTACTGTATGTACCTCGCCTGTCTGTACCCAGCAGTGTATCCTGACTGTCATGTACTGTATGAACCTCACCTGTCTGTACCCAGCAGTGCACCCTGACTGCCATGTACTGTATGAACCTCATCTGTCTGTACCCAGCAGTGTACCCTGACTGTGCCATGTACTGTATGAACCTCACCTGTCTGTACCCAGCAGTGTACCCTGACTGTGCCATGTACTGTATGTACCTCACCTGTCTGTACCCAGCAGTGCACCCTGACTGCCATGTACTGTATGAACCTCACCTGTCTGTACCCAGCAGTGTACCCTGACTGCCATGTACTGTATGAGCCTCATCTGTCTGTACCCAGCAGTGTACCCTGACTGTGCCATGTACTGTATGAAACTCACCTGTCTGTACCCAGCAGTGTACCCTGACTGCCATGTACTGTATGAACCTCACCTGTCTGTACCCAGCAGTGTACCCTGACTGCCATGTAATGTATGAACCTCACCGGTCTGTACCCAGCAGTGTACCCTGACTGCCATGTACTGTATGAACCTCACCTGTCTGTACCCAGCAGTGTATCCTGACTGCCATGCACTGTATGAACCTCACCTGTCTGTACCCAGCAGTGTATCCTGACTGCCATGTACTGTATGAACCTCACCTGTCTGTACCCAGCAATGTACCCTGACTGCCATGTACTGTATGAACCTCACCTGTCTGTACCCAGCAGTGTACCCTGACTGCCATGTACTGTATGATCCTCACCTGTCTGTACCCAGCAGTGTACCCTGACTGCCATGTACTGTATGTACCTCACCTGTCTGTACCCAGCAGTGTACCCTGACTGCCATGTACTGTATGAACCTCACCTGTCTGTACCCAGCAGTGTACCCTAACTGTGCCATGTACTGCATGTACCTCACCTGTCTGTACCCAGCAGTGTATCCTGACTCCCATGTACTGCATGAACCTCACCTGTCTGTACCCAGCAGTGTATCCTGACTGCCATGTACTGTATGAACCTGACCTGTCTGTACCCAGCAGTGTACCCTGACTGTGCCATGTACTGTATGAACCTCACCTGTCTGTACCCAGCAGTGTACCCTGACTGTGCCATGTACTGTATGAACCTCACCTGTCTGTACCCAGCAGTGTACCCTGACTGCCATGTACTGTATGTACCTCACCTGTCTGTACCCAGCAGTGTACCCTGACTGCCATGTACTGTATGTACCTCACCTGTCTGTACCCAGCAGTGTACCCTGACTGCCATGTACTGTATGAACCTCACCTGTCTGTACCCAGCAGTGTATCCTAACTGTGCCATGTACTGTATGAACCTCACCTGTCTGTACCCAGCAGTGTATCCTGACTGCCATGTACTGTATGTACCTCACCTGTCTGTACCCAGCAGTGTACCCTGACTGTGCCATGTACTGCATGTACCTCACCTGTCTGTACCCAGCAGTGTACCCTGACTGCCATGTACTGTATGTACCTCACCTGTCTGTACCCAGCAGTGTACCCTGACTGTCATGTACTGTATGTACCTCACCTGTCTGTACCCAGCAGTGTACCCTGACTGTGCCATGCACTGTATGAACCTCACCTGTCTGTACCCAGCAGTGTACCCTGACTGCCATGTACTGTATGTACCTCACCTGTCTGTACCCAGCAGTGTACCCTGACTGTCATGTACTGTATGTACCTCACCTGTCTGTACCCAGCAGTGTACCCTGACTGTCATGTACTGTATGTACCTCACCTGTCTGTACCCAGCAGTGTACCCTGACTGCCATGTACTGTATGTACCTCACCTGTCTGTACCCAGCAGTGTACCCTGACTGCCATGTACTGTATGTACCTCACCTGTCTGTACCCAATAATATCTACCTGAATTCTATCTGCAGCTCTGGTTATTTGGAGTAGGGGATCCCCATGTTAGTTAGATCTGTTTTCCTTAATGTCCTCTCTGTGGCCCTGATGGCTGTCCTGTCCTGTCCGTTGATGGGCATCTTGTCTCCATTTGCCATTATTCCACTTGCTTGCTTCTTTGCATTGCCAGTAATGGTCAAACCTTGGGCTTCTCAACTGTGTGCAACTGGCAAACTGTAGTCTTTGATATCTAGGCATACTGGATGAGCATCTTAGGAGTATAGGCGGAGCTAGTTCACAATTACGGAGCTATTATTACTAATATTATTATTACTAATATTATTATTATCATTATTATTACTAATATTATTATCATTATTATTACTAATATTATTATCATTATTATTACTAATATTATCATTATTATTACTAATATTATTATTATAATTATTATTACTAATATTATTATTATTATCACTAATATTATTATCATTATTATTACTAATATTATTATTATTATCATTATTATTACTAATATTATTATTATTACTAATATTATTATCATTATTATTACTAATATTATTATTATTATAATTATTATTACTAATATTATTATTATTATCACTAATATTATTATTATCATTATTATTACTAATATTATTATTATTATCATTATTATTACTAATATTATTATCATTATTATTACTAATATTATTATTATTATCATTATTATTACTAATATTATTATTACTAATATTATTATTATCATTATTATTACTAATATTATTATTACTAATATTATTATTATCATTATTATTACCAATATTATTATTATCATTATTATTACTAATATTATTATTATCATTATTGTTTTTTCTGGTCTGATACCCTAATTCTGGGTTCAGGAAGAAGCCAGCTGGAACCAAGCTGTGTTTTCAAATGCGATTAAAGCCTGATTTAGACACGTCTTTGGACCGCGCCTGCCATGAGCTATTACTATTTTATCTCCAGTCTAGCTAAGACCTCCAGGCAGCCAATTTAGTGAGCTGGACTCCATCATTGAACTGGCGGCTCCTAAACCCCTATAGCTGCAGTATTGTATCTGAAAGACCTGCAATAAAACATGAATATCATTTGAACAATACAGGCTAGGAGCACCATTCAATCAGTGGTTATAATTCGTTCTTTAAAATGGGTAAAAGTGTAGTATCATGTTAGGTGTGGAAATACCATAGACTATTTATTGGCTGAGAGTTTGATTGCAAGCTTTTGAAGACCAAGTTACTAGCTCCTTTCAAATGGCTAATTAGGGGACCTAGTCACTTGGAACGGAAAGACTAATGCACATCCTATAGTAAAACTAGTATTTATTAAATCAGGACAAACAATTTGATTCCAGAGAACATATAATAAGAAAACTAAACAGTAGGTCTGGTATAAGCAAGCAAATGCAATCATTTATCAATCAAGGACAGAAGTAAGATTGGGGGCTTTAGTTCCAGGCTTTTATCAGGATAGGACTGTGCTTACACTATTTGCACACCATGTGCTATATGATCTGGGTTTATATCATTCTGTGTGCTTTCCTTTATGGTTTGTTACTTTTATCCAATCACTTGGTCTTGAAAGCTTGCAGTCAAGTTTCGTTAAAGCGTTGCTGATTTATGTGCCATAATGTGCTTTCTGATTGCAGTGCTCTTGGGAAGAAGACAAACATGGAATTGGGAAAGGAGTCCTCCGGGAAGTACCTGGATTCCTGGACACGAGCCAACGACTTAATTCTCTCCGAGTTTCGAGTGGTACTGATTCGGTCTCGCATTATTCGATAAGTAGCGTAATTCCTGGGGATACCCTAGTACTGGCGCCATAGTGTAGGCCTCACCAGGAATAGTCCAATTCTAATGTAGTGATGGCTTTTTATTAATGTATTCATTCATTCATTTATTTATTTATTTTATCAGGAATAAAACATTTTTTTCCTCTTGTTTTCCTGACGAGTGTGTACAGTTCATTTGTACATGCTAAACACGTATGTGAATGCACAGAGGAGATGAAGGTTAATTAACATGTATTACGGGTAGATAATTGACTCGAGTGAGAAGGATATTGGACACTGGAGAGTTTGATGGTATCTGAGGCTCTGCCACCTAGGTGGTGCCCTGTAGAGGAAGGCACCTCATCCCACTTCCTTTTGTTAATGTGGAATGGTCAGTAAGGTGCTGGAGGTGGGCTTTATTCATGAAAGAGGGAAATGAGAAGGGAATTTAATATGAAAAGTTCACTGCCTCTAGTAGGAGGATAAACTGGCATGTCCTTTGGTAGTATATCCTCTGTCTACTAGCTCAGAGAGACCCTTGTTTTCACATGGGATCAGTAGAGGTGACCTTAGCACTCTTCAGACCCCGAACAGATGACTGGGGTGAGTCCCTCTCTGATTCGCTGTGTGCATGTTCACACTGTCTGCATGTTACAGCCTCCCCACAAGCTCTGTCTCAGCACTCAGGCAGAGCGTTGAGAAAACCCAGGTGCATCTCTAAAGATACACGTTTGACTTACCTTGGAATCTTTGGCCTTATGTTTGCAGTTCCCTCTTTCATGAATGGCGCCATAGGTAAATAAAAAAAAAAAAAAAGCCACCGTTTCTAGTGTCCTAGTGCTTTTTGGCATCACCAGTGCTAGAGAAAGTGTAATATCTGTGAAATATTAAATTGTCCACCGGGGGCTGGTACCTGACCCAGGGTAATTAATGGCTCTACATGTCCTCATGCAGGTTGGATTAATGCTCTGTTTCCTTTCTTCTCAGTTAAGTAAAGCTCCAAACAGGTCTCTGAAAGGTTTCAGAAGGTTACACTCACACATGGAGCAGCTGTTCCACAATATACAAGGTATTGAATATCTCATCAGGTCCCCACGGAATAGATCTTCTATAGAATAGACTATCGATCACTAGTCCAGGTCAGTGATTAGGCTTTGTACACACTGATTTCTGGGACCACTCACTATGGACTTCATTCTTGAAAGAGGGTAATGCAGGGAATTGACAAGAGAAGACCAAAGTAAGTGTTAGAGAAACTCTCCCATTCAGCTGAAAGGGCATTCTTCACAGGGGAGGGAATGGCAGGGAACTGAGAAGGGAATTTCAAACGTAAGGCCATAGTAGCCAAGTTATAGCATTTCTCCCGTGTAACCGAGTATAGTCCGTGTCAGGCTTGTTTAGCCAGCTTCATGGACTGAGTGATTTTACCATCAGGTCTGCCACCTATCCCTGACACCACTCCACTGGAGGTGACCACCACGTACAACTACATTGTTTTCGATGTTACGTTACGAGGTGTTAAGGAAGAACATAACTCATTGATCGAGAAGGTGCTGATTAGAGGTGAGGTTGCGTGATGCAGTGTGTGCCGCCAGTGTGTGTGTGCCGCCAGTGTGTGTGTGCCGCCAGTGTGTTTGTGCCGCCAGTGTGTGTGCGCTGCAGTGTGTGTGTGCGCCGCAGTGTGTGTGCGCCGCCAGTGTGTGTGTGTGCGCCGCCAGTGTGTGTGTGTGTGCGCCGCCAGTGTGTTTGTGCCGCCAGTGTGTGTGCGCTGCAGTGTGTGTGCGCTGCAGTGTGTGTGTGTGTGTGCTGCCGCAGTGTGTGTGTGCGCCGCCAGTGTGTGTGTGTGCTGCCGCAGTGTGTGGACTGACACCTGGGCAGGTCATCTAACGTTCCTTCATACAATCTAACTGCTTTAAATTAGCTGATTTACAAACCTTCTGCCAGCAGTGCTTCACAATGTTGTATCTGTACAATATGTTGGCAAAAATACATGAAAATGCATAAAATAAGAGGAATACATGTTTTTTCACCATTATTTATTCTCGTCACACTATAAGCTAGTGATGTTGATAATATCAAAGTGCCATTTTGACCCACACTCCAGCCCCCTCTCCCATTTTCTTTGCAGAGTCATTTTTATTTTTGTTTGTACCCTTCTCCCTGTTTTAATTTCCTTTATCTCTATTCCTCTCTCAGTGGCCCTCCAACATATGCTAATAGTGACCCTGTACTCAGAGGTGCCATAGGTTTGCCATCACTGGTATAAGTGATGTTTAGGTAGAGCCTCTGTACCCTGCCATCCGTCTGTTCATTAATAAACCTGGAAATGTTTTGTGCAGCATTGGAAGTGAACGACCTGCACTGCAGCAGTGATTGCACCAAAGCTGGACTCTTCAAGAAGCTGGTTTACCATCCGAGTTTACAGGAGGGCTTGGCAATATTATACAGCTTGGTCCTGCTGCAGGTACTAATATTCCTGGTGCAGAGACGAACTCAGGAACTTCTAGACTTGTTTCAGGAGTTTGCGACTCAGCCGGTAAGGATTGGGCTGTGATATTGTTACACCGTATAATGCTCAGTCCCGCTATATAATATGTGATCACATAGCATATACACATGATCTTAGTATTATGTTAACAGAATTATAAGCAAATATAAACTGACACCTGTGTCTATATGGTCTCCTATATATGACATCATTTTGTGGCAAGAGATGCAAATTACACATCAGTGATTAGTTTGCCTGGACACTAAACTTCCCCTCCCCCCCCCACTTGTGCTGATAGCGTGGACACCCAGATAATGGCCTTCCAGCCTAGCCGCCCTGATGGTGGGCTTCCAGCGTGGCCTCCCCCATAATGGGCTTCCGGCGTGGCCGCCCCCATAATGGGCTTCCGGCGTGGTTGTTCCCCATAATGGGCTTCCGGCGTGGTTGCCCCCATAATGGGCTTCCGGCGTGGTTGCCCCCATAATGGGCTTCCGGCGTGGTTGCCCCCATAATGGGCTTCCGGCGTGGTTGCCCCCATAATGGGCTTCCGGCGTGGTTGCCCCCATAATGGGCTTCCGGCGTGGTTGCCCCCATAATGGGCTTCCGGCGTGGTTGCCCCCATAATGGGCTTCCGGCGTGGTTGCCCCCATAATGGGCTTCTGGCGTGGTTGCCCCCATAATGGGCTTCCGGCGTGGTTGCCCCCATAATGGGCTTCCAGCGTGGCGGTCCCCATAATGGGCATCTAGCGGGGCCGCCCCCATAATCGGCTTTTAGTGTGGCCGCCCCCGATAAATGGCTTCCACTTAACAATTTTTTATATGAGCAAACTAACTTAGATATTAGTGTTGCCCCCCCAGGCAGCCTTGAAACTGGACACTAATCCTCCCCCCCCCCCCACTTGTGCTTATAGCGTGGACACCCAGATGGTGGTCTTCCAGCCTAACCGCCCAGATGGTGGTCTTCCAGCCTAACCGCCCAGATGGTGGTCTTCCAGCCTAACCGCCCAGATGGTGGTCTTCCAGCCTAACCGCCCAGATGGTGGTCTTCCAGCCTAACCGCCCAGATGGTGGTCTTCCAGCCTAACCGCCCCCATAATAGGCTTCCAGCGTGGCCATCCCCATAATGGGCTTCTAGCGTGGCCGTCCCCATAATGGGCTTCTAGCGTGGCCGTCCCCATAATGGGCATCTAGCGTGGCCGTCCCCATAATGGGCATCTAGCGTGGCCGTCCCCATAATGGGCTTCTAGCGTGGCCGTCCCCATAATGGGCTTCTAGCGTGGCCGTCCCCATAATGGGCTTCTAGCGTGGCCGTCCCCATAATGGGCTTCCAGCGTGGCCGTCCCCATAATGGTCTTCCAGCCTAACCGCCCCCATAATAGGCTTCCAGCGTGGCCGTCCCCATAATGGGCTTCCAGCGTGGCCGTCCCCATAATGGGCTTCCAGCGTGGCCGTCCCCATAATGGGCATCTAGCTTGGCCGTCCCCATAATGGGCTTCTAGCGTGGCCGTCCCCATAATGGGCTTCTAGCTTGGCCGTCCCCATAATGGGCATCTAGCGTGGCCGTCCCCATAATGGGCTTCTAGCATGGCCGTCCCCATAATGGGCTTCTAGCGTGGCCGTCCCCATAATGGGCTTCCAGCGTGGCCGTCCCCATAATGGGCTTCCAGCGTGGCCGTCCCCATAATGGGCTTCCAGCGTGGCCGTCCCCATAATGGGCTTCCAGCGTGGCCGTCCCCATAATGGGCTTCCAGCGTGGCCGTCCCCATAATGGGCTTCCAGCGTGGCCGTCCCCATAATGGGCTTCCAGCGTGGCCGTCCCCATAATGGGCTTCCAGCGTGGCCGTCCCCATAATGGGCTTCTAGCTTGGCCGTCCCCATAATGGGCATCTAGCGTGGCCGTCCCCATAATGGGCTTCTAGCTTGGCCGTCCCCATAATGGGCATCTAGCTTGGCCGTCCCCATAATGGGCATCTAGCGTGGCCGTCCCCATAATGGGCTTCTAGCGTGGCCGTCCCCATAATGGGCTTCTAGCGTGGCCGTCCCCATAATGGGCTTCTAGCGTGGCCGTCCCCATAATGGGCATCTAGCGTGGCCGTCCCCATAATGGGCATCTAGCTTGGCCGTCCCCATAATGGGCTTCTAGCGTGGCCGTCCCCATAATGGGCATCTAGCGTGGCCGTCCCCATAATGGGCATCTAGCTTGGCCGTCCCCATAATGGGCTTCTAGCGTGGCCGTCCCCATAATGGGCATCTAGCGTGGCCGTCCCCATAATGGGCTTCTAGCGTGGCCGTCCCCATAATGGGCTTCTAGCGTGGCCGTCCCCATAATGGGCTTCCAGCGTGGCCGTCCCCATAATGGGCTTCCAGCCTAGCCGCCCAGATGGTGGGCTTCCAGCGTGGCCGTCCCCATAATGGTCTTCCAGCCTAACCGCCCCCATAATGGGCTTCCAGCGTGGCCGTCCCCATAATGGGCTTCCAGCGTGGCCGTCCCCATAATGGGCTTCCAGCGTGGCCGTCCCCATAATGGGCTTCTAGCGTGGCCGTCCCCATAATGGGCTTCTAGCGTGGCCGTCCCCATAATGGGCTTCCAGCGTGGCCGTCCCCATAATGGGCATCTAGCTTGGCCGTCCCCATAATGGGCTTCCAGCGTGGCCGTCCCCATAATGGGCTTCCAGCGTGGCCGTCCCCATAATGGGCTTTTAGTGTGGCCGTCCCCATAATGGGCTTCTAGCGTGGCCGTCCCCATAATGGGCTTTTAGTGTGGCCGTCCCCGATAAATAGCTTCCACTTAACAGTTTTCCTTTAAGAACTCAGCAATACATTGAATAGCAGAGTACTTCTTACAGCTTTATGAAGCAGTCTAATTCCGATTCTTGTCCATGTTTCTCAGCTGACGGATTTGCAGTCTCTGCTGTCAGGAATCAGAGAATGGTCACCTTGTAAAGACACACTGAAAGGAATGAAGACTTTTATCCATATGAAAGAGGTCACCCATTCAACTATCGCCTTGCAGGAAGGTAACTGGTCCTCCGGGTTGGGATTCCAGCCTTTCTCTTACTCTGCTTCCTCAGATGGCTAGGGCTGGGAAATGCATGAAGCAAAGTTGTTGAAAAATGATCTATACATTGTGTTAACAAAAATGCCAGCAAATGCATAAATTAGGAGAAAATGTCATATAAATGTCTGGAGTCTCCTGTTTATGAAAAGTCCACACCTGTCTTTAAAGCATGTTGTATCTTATTAGGGTTCAGTTGAATAAAACACGGGTAACTGTGACATTTAGGGCTTTATTCAGGAATTGCAGGTATTATACACTCACATGCTGGGGAGCATAGCCTTGCTCACAAGTGTCCAAACAAGAGTGATTGGGGATAATAACCTGGAAGGTATGTTTCGGAAGAAATGCTGGCAGGCTCCTGTTTTTCCAGTTTGGATTTTGCCGCAAAGTTGATGAGCTGAATGGTTCTTATCTGACCGCAAAGTCTGTTAACCAACTGATATTAGAGTCCAGACTTTGCTAAGCACTTTAGGGTTGTGAGATTGATGGAAGTGGCGCCGTGGGAGGGGCTAATGCGCTTTCTCTTTACCAGGTCTCATTAGCATGGAACATGGAGATCACGCCAGTGCCACAGTTCTACTCCAGTTAGCGGCACACGCCTCGTTTAGCAAGCCCTTTATGGCTAAAGTGTGCTGCGCTCGGTCTTTGTGCTATATAAAAATGGTAAGAGATGGAGCCGACGAGGGAAACTATGCTAGTGTGTCCCTTAAAGAGCAATAAAGTACATTTTAGGGGGGCTGTTATACAGGATGCATGTTGGCCTGTAAGATTTAACGGGATTCTGTTAATCTTAATATTTCTTATACTGTGAATGTAGAGAATAAACAAATGATGAACATGTTCTACACTTTGAGAGCAGAATCGCATTCTTAAAAGAGAAACGCGTTTTAACAGTCTGGTGTCTCCTGCTTATGACATCATCTTGTCGTGCCATCGACCGATGACAGCACACACACATTTAAAACCTATAATTCTCTTATTCTTACGCATTTGCTGTAATTCTGCTAGCGTAAGGTATAGATCATTTTTAATATTTGTTTTTGTTCTATACAATCACAGTATGGGCCGTGTTTAGTTTGACCCTTGAATGTAGAAAGCATGAAATGCTGAATAGTTGTTTTATGACCTGTCTCAGACAGTATTGTGTGTTCACATCCTCTGGGTATGTCGATTGTCATACTTACCTGTGCAGGGGAAGATTCCTGCGGCTGTCCAGCTCCTGCAGCAGGCAATGTGCTTGGATTTCGAGTGTTACCCTTTGCGTTTGATCAGCGCACTCCTATACAAAGAGGTGGGCAGAATGGAGACTGAGCTCATGGCCCTGCGTCAGTTGCAAAAGGTGAGACCTCCTCTGACGTCACGTGTGGGCAGGCTAACCCTAGCAGGAGGTGGGGATCAGGCCAAGCTTTGTAAAACCTGGAACTACACATTAGCAATGCAGATTTAAACAGTCTGCCTGCTAGAGCACTGGTATCTTGTTCATACCTTTTAGTGAACGTTCATGGGCTGTGCACTGATTGGTCGTTTTTTGTTTTTTTTTGCATGACCTGCAGTAGTCTTTAAAGAGCAGAATGAACGCCTGTTCTTTTCATTATTACAATGTTTAACACAGTAAAGTGAGAGAGTATATATAAAAGAAGAACAATTACCACAATAAGAGGACATAGTCTTAAATTAGAGGGGCAGAGATTTTAATGTAATATCAGGAAGTATTACTTTACTGAGAGGGTAGTGGATGTATGGAATAGTCTTCCAGTTGAAGTGGTAGAGGTTAATACAGTGAAGGAGTTTAAGCATGCATGGGATAGGTATAAGGCTATTCCAGATATAAGATAAGGCCAGGGACTAATGAAAGTATAACTTTACTGAGAGGGTAGTGGATGCATGGAATAGTCTTCCAGTAGAAGTGGTGGAGGTTAATACAGTGAAGGAGTTTAAGCATGCATGGGATAGGTATAAGTCTATCCTAGATATAAGATAAGGCCAGGACTAATGAAAGTATTACATTACTGAGAGGGTAGTGGTTGTATGGAATAGTCTTCCAGTAGAAGTGGTAGAGGTTAATACAGTGAAGGAGTTTAATCATGTGTAGGATAGGTATAAGGCTATCCTAGATATAAGACCGGGAACTGGGGACTAATAAAAGTATTTAGAACATTGGGCAGACTGGATGGACCGGATGGTTCTTATCTGCCGGTGACACATTCTATGTTTCTATGTTTAACCTCTATAACAGTGTTCTATTTCTGCCTCTAGCAAGGAGGCCTAGGGCTAAGGTGGCAGACTGGAGGGGGTGGCAGAGCTACCATTGTTTGTAATACATCTTCACTTTCTGGCTACACAGGCATGTGGGGGGCAATCTGGCTCTGTGGACAGGCACGTTTGGGGCAATCTGGGTCTGTGGACAGGCACGTGGGGGACAATCTGGGTCTGTGGACAGGCACGTGGGGGGCAATCTGGGTCTGTGGACAGGCATGTGGGGGGCAATCTGGGTCTGTGGACAGGCACGTGGGGGGCAATCTGGCTCTGTGGACAGGCATGTGGGGGGCAATCTGGGTCTGTGGACAGGCATGTGGGGGGCAATCTGGGTCTGTGGACAGGCATGTGGGGGGCAATCTGGGTCTGTGGACAGGCATGTGGGGGGCAATCTGGGTCTGTGGACAGGCATGTGGGGGGCAATCTGGGTCTGTGGACAGGCACGTGGGGGCAATCTGGCTCTGTGGACAGGTTGTGAGGAAGGGTATGACAAATGGGGGTTAGTCAGGCCTAGAACAGCCCACAACCCAAATATATCACTGCTCTATAAACCTGCCATGCCGTTTCCACTAACCATATTCACTCCTGATATGGTATTTTGTTCTTCTCCCCCGGTATCAGCTCTCCAGGTCGCCTCTGAAATCCACTAAAACAAATCCCTATGCATTGATGACGGCGGAAGTTTTGGTGGATATTGACCGCTTGTGCCAGGCGGTGCGTTCTCCCTGCACCACTGAGGTCACCTACTTGATTGCCCTCCGATATTTCCAATACGAAAAGTACAACATTTTCTCTTAGTAATTTATTTTCCCCCTTCCAAGATGGTGGTGGGTTTTTGCCAAATGGGGTCCAGGTTTTTTTTTTTTAAATGTGCTTTTTATTTCTTTCACTTCACAAAAACAAAGACAATTATTTACCAGGAAATGTATGTTTATTAGGAATGCTGGATGCTGGATGATGGATGCTGGATTCTGTATGATGGATGATGGATGATGGATGATGGATTCTGTATGATGTATGATGGATGCTGGATGATGGATGATGGATGCTGGATTCTGTATGATGTATGATGGATGCTGGATGATGGATGCTGGATTCTGTATGATGTATGATGGATGCTGGATGATGATTATGATGGATGCTGGATGATGGATGCTGTTACAAAGACTATTTTTGCCGAGTGGTCCAGTTTAAAGGTAGATCCAAAATGCTATAATTCATCTCCCACTCTAGGGATTTGTAGCTAAAATAGCTACAGGGACTGGACTCCCAGGGCAGGGGGTCATGGGATGGTCAGATTGGCTACTGTGCAGTTGTGCGCACTCTCGAGTCCCCAGTCCTCTATGGCTGGGACATGGTTCTGGGTTCTTTAATGTTTATATTGCACGTTGCTTTCACACTAAGTTAGAGTAAGTCCCGATGGATCAGTCTTGCCTGTCTTTATAGTTAATACAGTTACAGTTCTGTGCCTAAAGGCTTGTAGGGTCCCCAGTCTTTGTGT
Source organism: Pelodytes ibericus (assembly GCA_036172795.1). NCBI lineage: Eukaryota > Metazoa > Chordata > Amphibia > Anura > Pelodytidae > Pelodytes > Pelodytes ibericus. Next base: position 215,821,981 of record CM069860.1, on the reverse strand, counting down.
GGCCTCGGTCTGACATGTAACATGTAGTGACGCTCAAGGTAAGCATCGGGTACATTTCACTGAAGAAGGTTGTGCCCAAACTTGTGCACTCCTCCGTGACATCACGCGCGACATCGCAAAGTATCAGAGCTTCTCGGAAGGGACCCACAAGGTCTGTAGAGACCCTAAATGGGTCAATGTCTCGCTGGCACCCCGATAGTAATTGGTGGATATATTCAAGTCTGGGGGATTTGTTGTCAAGAAGGAAGTTTCCCCTTCTGTGGCAAAATTTAGAAATGGGTCAATTTAATGTTTGTACGAAGGATAGGCAGATGGGTTGGACAAAAATGAGAAACTTTTTATTTTTAACTCATGCTTCATTAGTAGAAGAAAAGGTTAAAAAAAAAAATGGTGTCTCCGGCCCCCCAAGCAATCCTGACTTTACAGAGAGCGGGTGGGAGGCTGGCGGATGCCTAACACTTTACTAAGTGCACCCCCCCCCCCCCTTTCCGAGCCTGATACATGTTTTCAGAAGGGAGGCGACAGACGGGGCCGAGTTATATTGCCAATCAGATGGGAAGCATGGTGGCAGCTGGGCAGAACCCGCTAGTTTACCCCTAGAGGCAGTGACGTCTTCATTTGGGCTTCTATATTAGAAGCAAGTTTAGTTCTCCTTTGTTTTCTTCTGTTACTATGTTTATACATGACATGGCGACATGGTACAAATCACTTGGGTTTTGTGCAGCATTACTTAGAGATGGTCACCCTTATATTGCTGAATATCTCCTGTGCCTGATCATGTGTGTCACTGTGTAACACGGCCTGCTTCTGTCATGTCATGTGTTGTTTCTTGAAAGGGTGAAGGATGCTGCCGAGACCTACGTTGAAGTCCTGACCGATCTTAAAGGCGATCTATACACCCGAGTAAGTCCGTAGATTTCATGTAACACGGAGTGTTAAATCTAGATGTATCTGCACTCTGCACATTCATTTCATTTAGGTTTAGACACAAGCTGGGGGGAGCATTGCAGGCCGAGTGCATTAGTACAATATTTCTCCCTCTTCTGACCCTCCGTGTTATACCCACCTACCCTTGCCTATTTTACCCAGGACTCTGTGACCCCTCAGTGCTGCGAATAATTTTCTTTTTTACCCATTACAGCCTCCGTTGCCCACTCTGATTTGTCTTCCTTGCTTTGATGAGGTGGTCCTGGAAGTCGGGGCAAGCCTCTTGCTCTACATGAAATTCAAAGAATCCTTGCATCTGTATAAGGAAATAATTTCCAAGTTCAAAGACATGATCCCAGTCAAACAAGTCATCGACGGATCCCACAAACTCGCAGACGCCATGACACCCGAACAAACCAACAGTATCATCTGGCTCTGCGCTGCCTCTCTATTCCAGGCTAAACTCCATGACCTGCTTGAGCAGCACACCCGAGCCGTCAGTTCATTCACAAGGTGGGCAGCGAGTGGCCCCACCATCTCATTATCTTATAGCCATGCATGCTTAAACTCCTTCACTGTATTAACCTCTACCACTTCTACTGGAAGACTATTCCATACATCCACTACCCTCTCAGTAATGTAATACTTTCATTAGTCCCTGACCTTATCTTATATCTAGGATAGCCTTATACCTATCCCATGCATGCTTAAACTCCTTCACTGTATTAACCTCTACCACTTCTACTGGAAGACTATTCCATACATCCACTACCCTCTCAGTAATGTAATACTTTCATTAGTCCCTAGCCTTATCTTATATCTAGGATAGCCTTATACCTATCCCACGCATGCTTAAACTCCTTCACTGTATTAACCTCTACCACTTCTACTGGAAGACTATTCCATGCATCCACTACCCTCTAAGTAAAGTAATACTTTCATTAGTCCCTAGCCTTATCTTATATCTAGGATAGCCTTATACCTATCCCATGCATGCTTAAACTCCTTCACTGTATTAACCTCTACCACTTCTACTGGAAGACTATTCCATACATCCACTACCCTCTCAGTAATGTAATACTTTCATTAGTCCCTAGCCTTATCTTATATCTAGGATAGCCTTATACCTATCCCACGCATGCTTAAACTCCTTCACTGTATTAACCTCTACCACTTCTACTGGAAGACTATTCCATGCATCCACTACCCTCTCAGTAATGTAATACTTTCATTAGTCCCTAGCCTTATCTTATATCTAGGATAGCCTTATACCTATCCCATGCATGCTTAAACTCCTTCACTATATTAACCTCCACCACTTCTACTGGAAGACTATTCCATGCATCCACTACCCTCTCAGTAATGTAATACTTTCATTAGTCCCTGGCCTTATCTTATATCTAGGATAGCCTTATACCTATCCCACGCATGCTTAAACTCCTTCACTGTATTAACCTCTACCACTTCTACTGGAAGACTATTCCATGCATCCACTACCCTCTAAGTAAAGTAATACTTTCATTAGTCCCTAGCCTTATCTTATATCTAGGATAGCCTTATACCTATCCCATGCATGCTTAAACTCCTTCACTGTATTAACCTCTACCACTTCTACTGGAAGACTATTCCATACATCCACTACCCTCTCAGTAATGTAATACTTTCATTAGTCCCTAGCCTTATCTTATATCTAGGATAGCCTTATACCTATCCCATGCATGCTTAAACTCCTTCACTATATTAACCTCCACCACTTCTACTGGAAGACTATTCCATGCATCCACTACCCTCTCAGTAATGTAATACTTTCATTAGTCCCTAGCCTTATCTTATATCTAGGATAGCCTTATACCTATCCCATGCATGCTTAAACTCCTTCACTATATTAACCTCCACCACTTCTACTGGAAGACTATTCCATGCATCCACTACCCTCTCAGTAATGTAATACTTTCATTAGTCCCTGGCCTTATCTTATATCTAGGATAGCCTTATACCTATCCCACGCATGCTTAAACTCCTTCACTGTATTAACCTCTACCACTTCTACTGGAAGACTATTCCATGCATCCACTACCCTCTCAGTAAAGTAATACTTTCATTAATCCCTGGCCTTATCTTATATCTAGGATAGCCTTATAACTATCCCATGCATGCTTAAACTCCTTCACTGTATTAACCTCTACCACTTCTACTGGAAGACTATTCCATGCATCCACTACCCTCTCAGTAAAGTAATACTTTCATCAGTCCCTGGCCTTATCTTATATCTAGGATAGCCTTATACCTATCCCATGCATGCTTAAACTCCTTCACTGTATTAACCTCTACCACTTCTACTGGAAGACTATTCCATGCATCCACTACCCTCTCAGTAATGTAATACTTTCATTAGTCCCTGGCCTTATCTTATATCTAGGATAGCCGTATACCTATCCCATGCATGCTTAAACTCCTTCACTGTATTAACCTCTACCACTTCTACTGGAAGACTATTCCATACATCCACTACCCTCTCAGTAATGTAATACTTTCATTAGTCCCTGGCCTTATCTTAGATCTAGGATAACCTTATACCTATCCCATGCATGCTTAAACTCCTTCACTGTATTAACCTCTACCACTTCTACTGGAAGACTATTCCATGCATCCACTACCCTCTCAGTAATGTAATACTTTCATTAGTCCCTGGCCTTATCTTATATCTAGGATAGCCTTATACCTATCCCATGCATGCTTAAACTCCTTCACTGTATTAACCTCTACCACTTCTACTGGAAGACTATTCCATGCATCCACTACCCTCTCAGTAATGTAATACTTTCATTAGTCCCTGGCCTTATCTTATATCTAGGATAGCCTTATACCTATCCCATGCATGCTTAAACTCCTTCACTGTATTAACCTCTACCACTTCTACTGGAAGACTATTCCATACATCCACTATCCTCTCAGTAAAGTAATACTTTCATTAGTCCCTGGCCTTATCTTATATCTAGGATAGCCTTATACCTATCCAACGCATGCTTAAACTCCTTCACTGTATTAACCTCTACCACTTCTACTGGAAGACTATTCCATGCATCCACTACCCTCTCAGTAATGTAATACTTTCATTAGTCCCTGGCCTTATCTTATATCTAGGATAGCCTTATACCTATCCAACGCATGCTTAAACTCCTTCACTGTATTAACCTCTACCACTTCTACTGGAAGACTATTCCATGCATCCACTACCCTCTCAGTAAAGTAATACTTTCATCAGTCCCTGGCCTTATCTTATATCTAGGATAGCCTTATACCTATCCAACGCATGCTTAAACTCCTTCACTGTATTAACCTCTACCACTTCTACTGGAAGACTATTCCATGCATCCACTACCCTCTCAGTAATGTAATACTTTCATTAGTCCCTGGCCTTATCTTATATCTAGGATAGCCTTATACCTATCCCATGCATGCTTAAACTCCTTCACTGTATTAACCTCTACCACTTCTACTGGAAGACTATTCCATACATCCACTATCCTCTCAGTAAAGTAATACTTTCATTAGTCCCTGGCCTTATCTTATATCTAGGATAGCCTTATACCTATCCAACGCATGCTTAAACTCCTTCACTGTATTAACCTCTACCACTTCTACTGGAAGACTATTCCATGCATCCACTACCCTCTCAGTAATGTAATACTTTCATTAGTCCCTGGCCTTATCTTATATCTAGGATAGCCTTATACCTATCCAACGCATGCTTAAACTCCTTCACTGTATTAACCTCTACCACTTCTACTGGAAGACTATTCCATGCATCCACTACCCTCTCAGTAAAGTAATACTTTCATCAGTCCCTGGCCTTATCTTATATCTAGGATAGCCTTATACCTATCCCATGCATGCTTAAACTCCTTCACTATATTAACCTCTACCACTTCTACTGGAAGACTATTCCATGCATCCACTACCCTCTCAGTAATGTAATACTTTCATTAGTCCCTGGCCTTATCTTATATCTAGGATAGCCTCATACCTATCCCATGCATGCTTAAACTCCTTCACTGTATTAACCTCTACCACTTCTACTGGAAGACTATTCCATGCATCCACTACCCTCTCAGTAATGTAATACTTTCATTAGTCCCTGGCCTTATCTTATATCTAGGATAGCCTTATACCTATCCCACGCCTGCTTAAACTCCTTCACTGTATTAACCTCTACCACTTCTACTGGAAGACTATTCCATGCATCCACTACCCTCTCAGTAATGTAATACTTTCATTAGTCCCTGGCCTTATCTTATATCTAGGATAGCCTTATACCTATCCCATGCATGCTTAAACTCCTTCACTGTATTAACCTCTACCACTTCTACTGGAAGACTATTCCATGCATCCACTACCCTCTCAGTAATGTAATACTTTCATTAGTCCCTGGCCTTATCTTATATCTAGGATAGCCTTATACTTAGTAATACAGACTGCACATTCCTTATCCAGAAATCAGTTATCCAAAATGATCTGTTATCAAAATGTATGTTTGGATTTTGCCACAAGCTGCACATTGCACACACACCTGACAGAATACAAACGTACAACAGTTTATTCAGTGTCCAGCCCCCTTAAAGGAACATTGCACTTTGTTTAACCCTTGCTTCCTTGAAGCGCTCTGACTGTGCTGGTCTATTGCCTCGATGTCGGGGCTCTGGGGCACCCAGTGGGCACCATATTACAGGAGCAGCATGCTGCGCCCTCTTGTGGTCAGAGCTTCGGAAGTGAAAAAAAATTCACTTATGTCGCTCTGAATCTGTTGCTTGGCTGTCCCTAGAGGCAGTCAGCAACATTGCAATGAAAAAAAATAAAAACAAAAACACTTAATTAGCTGAAATCTAGGGTTAGGGTTAGATTAGCTGTTAGGGTTAAAATTAAATTAGGGTTAGCATAAGGGATGGGGTTAAAATTAAAATATATTAAGGGTTAGCATAAAGGTTAGAGTTGGGGTTCAATTTAGAGTTAGGATTAAACTTAGGGTTCGGGTTGGGGTCAAAAGGTCAATATAGGAAAAAACACTATTTTTGGTTTTTGCCCCATAACTAGCAAAAAACTGCAGAAAAACATGGAAACAAACAAACATATTTCTGAACTCGGGACAACAAATAGAAACTATTTAGATGGGGTCTTTTTTAATGATTGTATTTGTGTAAATTATATTTTAGGTCAAAATTAGAAAAAGTTTATTTTTTTATTTTTTTTCCATCATATTTTATGATTTGTTTTGTAGTAAACTCTAAGATATGATGAACATAATGGTATCTAATGAAAGCCGTTCTTATGATGATAAAAACAATGCCATATAATTTGTGTGGGTACAGTATGTGAGAGAGAACAAAAGTACAGCTAAACACAAACACCCCAGAAACAGCCCTTGTCACCAAGGGAAAGACGAGGTCAAAATGTCTTGTCACTAAGAGGTTAATGGCTGCACGTAGGTTTACTATCTGCTGTGTCTCACATGCGAGACACAGCCGTTCCTGGTTGTCGCGCACTGACAACGTCAGCACACACAGCTCTGACTGCCGAATGCGAGGGTCTCGTCTTTTCTTGGGATTAGTAGCGGGGACCTAGTTAAGGTCCCCCCCCTGCTGAGCCCATGCTAAAAAGAGGAGCTGTGCTTGCAGCAGGAGCCGGTTGGCGACCAGATGGCTGCCTACTTCCTATGGAATCATGGCAGCTGTTGGTCTGAGGACAAACTGGCAGGAATCTAATGTAGCTGCCAGTTTATCCTCACAATAGGAACAACTAAAATAACATTGTGTTCCTTTAAGCTGTGATCTAGCCTTTCCATGCATGCTCAGACTCCCCCACACCCACAAAGGGTCATACAATCACACGTGTGCAGACCTGACACGCCAACGGCAGGTTCCCAACGATGCCTCACATCACAGTCACAGGGATTTATTTGCTCTATACAGTAACAGGGATTTATTATCTCTATACAGTAACAGGGATTTATTTGCTCTATACAGTCACAGGGATTTATTTGCTCTATACAGTAACAGGGATTTATTTGCTCTATACAGTCACAGGGATTTATTTGCTCTATACAGTAACAGTGATTTATTATCTCTATACAGTAACAGGGATTTATTATCTCTATACAGTAACAGGGATTTATTAGCTCTATACAGTAACAGGGATTTATTAGCTCTATACAGTAACAGGGATTTATTAGCTCTATACAGTAACAGGGATTTATTTGCTCTATACAGTAACAGGGATTTATTTGCTCTATACAGTAACAGGGATTTATTTGCTCTATACAGTAACAGGGATTTATTTGCTCTATACAGTAACAGGGATTTATTTGCTCTATACAGTAACAGGGATTTATTTGCTCTATACAGTAACAGGGATTTATTTGCTCTATACAGTAACAGGGATCAATTATCTCTATACAGTAACAGGGATTTATTTGCTCTATACAGTAACAGGGATTTATTTGCTCTATACATTAACAGGGATTTATTTGCTCTATACAGTAACAGGGATTTATTTGCTCTATACAGCAACAGGGATTTATTTGCTCTATACAGTAACAGGGATTTATTAGCTCTATACAGTAACAGGGATTTATTAGCTCTATACAGTAACAGGGATTTATTAGCTCTATACAGTAACAGGGATTTATTTGCTCCATACAGTAACAGGGATTTATTTGCTCCATACAGTAACAGGGATTTATTTGCTCCATACAGTAACAGGGATGTATTTGCTCTATACAGTAACAGGGATGTATTTGCTCTAATCATGTCTCAGTCTCATTTTAGTTTGTTTGCAGGTGTATTTCTCTACTGATGTCACTCAAAGTTATAAATGCAGGTGAGTTTACTTACAATATTTACTTATTATATTCTATATATTAGTTTTTGTGATTTTATCCAAAACTTTCAATGTGTTACAACGATGCAGTTTTTGGATAAGCCAATAGTGTCTTAATGTGATTTGCGGGGTGCTTCCCTTTTATTTCTACCTTGTCTGTGAGGTAGGTCTGCTTGTCAATGGTTCCTGCGGTATCACTGATGTCCCATTGTCCCCCCCGCCACATGCCACAGGGTCGCTCTGTCCCCCCCCGCCACATGCCACAGGGTCGCTCTGTCCCCCCCCCCGCCACATGCCACAGGGTCGCTCTGTCCCCCCCCGCCACATGCCACAGGGTCGCTCTGTCCCCCCCCCGCCACATGCCACAGGGTCGCTCTGTCCCCCCCCCGCCACATGCCACAGGGTCGCTCTGTCCCCCCCCGCCACATGCCACAGGGTCGCTCTGTCCCCCCCGCCACACGCCACAGGGTCGCTCTGTCCCCCCCGCCACACGCCACAGGGTCGCTCTGTCCCCCCCGCCACACGCCACAGGGTCGCTCTGTCCCCCCCGCCACATGCCACAGGGTCGCTCTATATGAGAGAGGGATAATGAGAGGAGAGCAAAAAAATATATAAATTGGTGAAATCTGTGGGAAATATATTGTGATAGAGAGTGTAAAAAGTGTTATTATAGTGAAAGGTAAAACTCAAAAATATTTTTAAAAAATACTTATAGCTCTTGTTAATTGATTGAAGGTCTCTCCCAATTTCAATTCAGTACATACAAAGGGAGAAAAAATAGTGCTCTCTGTATGTGGACAATAATCGAATTGGTGAGGATAGTGGGAGTTGTACTCACAAGTTCAAGAGCAGAAACACTGCTCTATGATTAAGCATGAGGAAATATCCCGAAATAATGGAGGACTTCAGCTTTGCATAGTGTGTGGAGTCAATGTGCTTGCATGTGTGATTACTCGTAATGTTGACATACACATGGAAGAGAGAGAAATAATCTCGTAGTGAAGCACAGTAAAAAATATAATTTTAATGAAAGCAGGGAAACAAAGAGGCTTACTTAAAAACGTTGTGAGTATAAATCTCTTTAACTCACAAATATCAAATAATTTAGTGAATGCAGCTCACTACTCGGTAGAAAATGACCTCTTATTTCTACAAATAACACAGATCAAATATCGCTCTATATGTCCCCCTGGCACATGCCATAGTGTCGCTCTGTGCCCCCTGGCACATGCCATAGTGTCGCTCTGTGCCCCCTCCCGGCACATGCCACAGTGTCGCTCTGTGCCCCCTCCCGGCACATGCCACAGTGTCGCTCTGTGCCCCCTCGGCACATGCCACGGTGTCGCTCTGTGCCCCCTCGGCACATGCCACGGTGTCGCTCTGTGCCCCCTCGGCACATGCCACGGTGTCGCTCTGTGCCCCCTCGGCACATGCCACGGTGTCGCTCTGTGCCCCCTCGGCACATGCCACGGTGTCGCTTTGTGTCTGCCCCCGGCACATGCCACGGTGTCGCTTTGTGTCTGCCCCCGGCACATGCCACGGTGTCGCTTTGTGTCTGCCCCCGGCACATGCCACGGTGTCGCTTTGTGTCTGCCCCCGGCACATGCCACGGTGTCGCTTTGTGTCTGCCCCCGGCACATGCCACGGTGTCGCTTTGTGTCTGCCCCCGGCACATGCCACGGTGTCGCTTTGTGTCCGCCCCCCGGCACATGCCACGGTGTCGCTTTGTGTCCGCCCCCCCGGCACATGCCACGGTGTCGCTTTGTGTCCGCCCCCCCGGCACATGCCACGGTGTCGCTTTGTGTCCGCCCCCCCGGCACATGCCACGGTGTCGCTTTGTGTCCGCCCCCCCGGCACATGCCACGGTGTCGCTTTGTGTCTGCCCCCGGCACATGCCACGGTGTCGCTTTGTGTCCGCCCCCCCGGCACATGCCACGGTGTCGCTTTGTGTCCGCCCCCCCGGCACATGCCACGGTGTCGCTTTGTGTCCGCCCCCCCGGCACATGCCACGGTGTCGCTTTGTGTCCGCCCCCGGCACATGCCACGGTGTCGCTTTGTGTCCGCCCCCCCCGGCACATGCCACGGTGTCGCTTTGTGTCCGCCCCCCCCGGCACATGCCACGGTGTCGCTTTGTGTCCGCCCCCCCGGCACATGCCACGGTGTCGCTTTGTGTCCGCCCCCCCGGCACATGCCACGGTGTCGCTTTGTGTCCGCCCCCCCGGCACATGCCACGGTGTCGCTTTGTGTCCGCCCCCCCGGCACATGCCACGGTGTCGCTTTGTGTCCGCCCCCCCGGCACATGCCACGGTGTCGCTTTGTGTCCGCCCCCCCGGCACATGCCACGGTGTCGCTTTGTGTCCGCCCCCCCGGCACATGCCACGGTGTCGCTTTGTGTCTGCCCCCGGCACATGCCACGGTGTCGCTCTGTGTCCACACCGCACATGACACAGGGTCGCTCTGTGTCCACACCGCACATGACACAGGGTCGCTCTGTGTGTGTATTTCAGCACATTCCACGGTGTCGCTTTATCCCCCCCCTCCCCCGGCACATGCTACACTGTTGCCCTGTCCCCTTGTCCCTGTTTTTAGCCCTTGGTAACAGTGAGGCGGCTGATGATGGTTCAGTGCCTCCTGCTCTGTCACTGATGGGGCCCCCTTAGAGATGCTGACATCAGTGCAACCGCACGGGAAGCAAAATGTGTGGCCAAACAGTCATATACTTCTTTCCAATTCACGTGTTCGATCCCCTTGGTCTCTCTATGTCCTTTAAGTGAAAGAAGCCTTAATCTTCAACATCTTGAAGTTCTGCGCCTTCATGTGGAAAAGCGAAGCCTTAAACGCCTGTGGGAAGCTGAAGGAAGCCATATTGAATGTTGAACTTGCCTTGCAAGTCTTCACAGGTGAGCCACCTATCGAGAATCCCACCATGGAGAGGTAATGGGTGGGTTTAGGGTTTGGGGCGGTGTTCATACTTCATAGTTTGATAATCAAAGTGACAAAACAATGGGAAGATCTTCATTTGAACAGGAATTAAACCCTAAAATGATGGCTGTCTCAATCCGCACTCCTTCAGTGTGCTCTCAGCCAATCAGCACGGATACTTGCTAGAGAGAGACCTTCACATGCCACCATCAGAGGGGACATAGTACGGGCAATGGCCTTTTCACTTGTGCTTCTATGTGAGGTAAATAGAAAGGTTTAGTGTCTCTTAGAGGCATGGTGCTGATTTTCATTGGTGTTTGAAACGCAGAGCTGACACTTCAAGTTACTGCGCTACCATGCATGCTCAGTGGTGCTGACACCATCCCAAGTGATTGATGCAGGCTATGTGTACGTTCCCTTCCAGTTTGCCCCGAAGCCAATGAATCGTACGTCTGTTGTCTCTGGAGGCTGGACCGCAAGGAGGAAGCATTGTTTTACTGGAATAAGTTTCAGTGTAACCGGAGCCGAGCAGTGCAGCAGTGGAAATCAATACTAAAGTACGTCCTATTCCTTTAAACCTTATTCATCTAACGGCTGGAAGTCGGCGCTAGCGAGGCACCGTATCGATATCCCGTCTATCGGCTGGAAGTCGGCGCTAGCGAGGCACCGTATCGTTATCCTGTCTATAGGCTGGAAGTCGGCGCTAGCGAGGCGCCGTATCGATATCCTGTCTATAGGCTGGAAGTCGGCGCTAGCGAGGCACCGTATCGATATCCCGTCTATCGGCTGGAAGTCGGCGTTAGCGAGGCACCGTATCGATATCCCGTCTATCGGCTGGAAGTCGGCGCTAGCGAGGCACCGTATCGATATCCCGTCTATCGGCTGTAAGTCGGCGTTAGCGAGGCACCGTATCGATATCCCGTGTAACGGCTGGAAGTCGGCGCTAGCGAGGCGCCGTATCGATATCCCGTCTATCCGCTGGAAGTCGGCGTTAGCGAGGCGCCGTATCGATATCCCGTCTATCGGCTGGAAGTCGGTGCTAGCGAGGCGCCGTATCGATATCCCGTCTATCGGCTGGAAGTCGGTGCTAGCGAGGCACCGTATCGATATCCCGTTGTAGCGGAGATGCAATATTACCCAGGTTATCTCCGCTTATAATCCAAGTGAGACTCAGGAACAAGTAAATAGTAAATCCAAAGGCAGGGTTTCCAGCAGGTCAAATACCGCAATATCCCAACAGCAATCCCAATAACTGGACGACACACAGTTTCAGGAGCATAACTGACAAGCCTTTTACAGCAAGAGTGAACTACTTTATTTGACAAACAACACAGACTTATATACACCAAACTGCAATCAGATAACACTTGATTAAACAATAGAAAACTTAAACACATCACCAGTAAAGCAGTATCTAGCCACTTTAATCTGGAGCCAGAAGCAAGGTAGTCAGACTGGGTGGCTGACATAACTAAACAATGGAAGGCTTTAATACACAGAAAAGCTTTATACAGTATTTTTGTAGGGTTGCCTGGTGCCATCCGCTACACTGCTCCCCCTTGCCCACAAGCCGGCATACACAGTCTGATCCAACACGGATCGGCTTGGGGATGTCCGGGGAGGCTCACGGATCATTTCTCTAGGTCCGTTTGCCGAGACAACCCATCAGCATTTCCATTCTGTTTACCCGGGCGGTACTGGATATTAAAGTCAAAGGGCTGCAGCGCCAGACTCCAGCGCAGCAGCCGGGCATTGTCCCCAGCCACCCGGTTTAGCCATACTAACGGGTTGTGATCCGTGAGCAGGGAAAAAGCTTGTCCGTACAAATATGGCCCACACCACAGCCAGGCATTCTTTCTCGATGGCGGCGTAGCTTACTTCTCGAGGTAACAGTTTCCGGCTGATGTAAGCCACGGGATGTTCTCCGCCATCGGCCCCGACTTGGCTTAATACTGCTCCCAATCCAAACATAGAAGCGTCTGTGTGGACAAGAAAACGTTTAGTTGGATTGGGAGCTGCCAAGACAGGGGCATTTGTCAATGCATCTTTTAACAACTGAAATGCCTGTTCACACTCCGGGGTCCAGGTTACTTGGCGGGGTAGGTTTTTACGTGTCAAGTCGGTGAGAGGTTTGGCCAGGGCACTGTAATTCGGGACAAATTTCCGGTAGTATCCGGCCGTTCCTAAGAACGCTAACACCTGGGTCTTAGTCCTAGGGGTGGGCCATTGAGCTACAGCCTCTACTTTGGCTGGTTCCGGCTTTTGCTTGCCACATCCTACCCGATGACCTAGGTACTGTATTTCAGTCATTCCTATGCTGCATTTGGCTGGTTTCAGCGTTAAACCAGCGGCCCTAATCCTGTCTAGGACCGCTCCTATATGGGTCAGGTGTTCCTGCCAGGTATTGCTGAAAATGGCAATATCGTCGAGGTATGCGCAGGTATAATCCTGGAACCCATCTAGGAGGCGGTCCACCATCCGCTGAAAAGTAGCCGGGGCGTTTTTCATCCCAAACGGCATGACCTTAAATTGGTACAAGCCGAATGGGGTGACAAAGGCCGACTTAGGGATGGCGTCTTGTGCCAAGGGTATTTGCCAATACCCTTTACACAAGTCAATTGTGGTGAGATAGTGCCCCCTCGCCATCCGATCCAGGAGTTCGTCTATCCTGGGCATAGGATAGGCGTCCGATACCGTCTTCTCATTTAATCTCCGGTAGTCTACACAGAACCGGGTCGTGCCGTCCCGCTTTGGCACTAGCACTACCGGAGATGCCCAGGGGCTGTCAGAGGGCTCAATCACCCCCAGCTGGAGCATCTCATCTATCTCCTTGCGCATGTTCGCCCGTACCGCTTCTGGGATGCGGTACGGGGTCTGACGCATGGGAAGTTGCCCTGGGGTGTCTACTCGGTGAGTGGCCAGAGGAGTGTAACCAGGTACATTAGAGAAGACATCCTGCTTCTCCCTCAACAGCTGTTGTACCTCGCTCCGCTCCTGTGGGCTCAACCGATCCCCCAGGGTGACCTCCCCTAAGTCCCCGGATAACTGACCCTCTCCCAGCAGATCCGGGAGAGGTAAACTGTCAAACTCCTCGGAGTTAGGCGCACATATAGCGGTCACTTCCTCCGAGCGCTCCTGGTAGGGCTTCATCATGTTCACATGGAGCATGCGTCGCCCCCCAGTACCAACGCACGAGCCGATTATATAAGTGGTGTCACACCGTTGTTCCACCACCTTATAAGGGCCCTGCCAGGCGGCCTGCAGCTTATCGTGTCGGACAGGTTTTAAGATTAACACCTTCTGCCCGACCTGAAAGCTACGGTCCCTGGCGCCCCGATCATACCATGTGCGTTGGCGTGTCTGAGCCGCCTGCAAATTCTCGCGTACCGTCTGAGTTAAGGCCTCAAGGCGGTCTCGGAATGCCAACACATAGGGTATGATGGGGGTGCCGTCAGTGCTCCGTTCTCCCTCCCAATGCTCTCTGATCAAATCTAAAGGCCCTCGTACCCTGCGGCCAAACAATAGTTCAAATGGGGAGAACCCAGTGGATTCCTGCGGCACCTCCCGGTAAGCAAAGAGGAGGTGTGGCAGGAACTTCTCCCAGTCCTTGTGGGTCTCTGCGAAGGTTCGGAGCATTTGTTTCAATGTACCGTTGAAACGTTCGCAGAGCCCATTCGTCTGGGGGTGGTAAGGGGAACTAATGACCGGCTTAATGTCACAAAACTTCCAGAGGCGCTGCGTGACTTCGGCGGTGAACTGGGTGCCCTGATCGGAGACAATCTCCCTGGGGAGTCCCACCCGGGAGAATATCTTCATCAGGGCTTCGGCTACTGTCTCAGCCTGTATATTCGTCAGGGCCACCGCCTCTGGATATCTGGTGGCATAATCTACTACTGTCAGGATAAATCTTTTACCTGACGGGCTTGCTTTGTTGAGGGGTCCTATTAGGTCAACTGCTACCCTGCTAAAGGGTTCCTCGATTATGGGGAGGGGATGTAACTTGGCCTTGCGCCGGTCCCCCCTTTTCCCCACCCTTTGACAGGTATCGCACGTGTTGCAATACCTGCGCACCTCCTGGCTAATTCCCGGCCAAAAGAAACTTTGGGTTAACCTGTATCGGGTCCTGCTGACCCCTAAATGTCCAGATAGCGGAATGTCATGGGCTATCCGTAGTAACTCCGCCCGGTACCGCTGAGGTACCACTAACTGCCTCATCACAATCGGGTCTGACCCGGATACCTGCTTATCCGTCTCCCGATATAACAGCTGGTTGTCCCAAATAAACCTTTCGCCCTCCCCCCCAGGCGTGTCTGCTGTCACCTTGTCCCTATACACCTGCAAGGTGGGGTCAGTCACTACCTCAGCTGCAAATTCGTTAGGAGGGGCCCAGGGGACACAGTCAGGGGAAGGGGAAGGATCTCTTACCTGAACCTCCGGGAGTGTGTTGTAGTCCTGGGTGCGGGCCTGGTGTCGAGTGACCACAGGGTGAGCTTCTCCTGTGGTGGGTGTCTGGGGCTCAAAAGCAGATGTGAGCCTCCCCAGATCGTTCCCCAATAAAACCTCCGCTGGTAACTGCGGCATCAACCCCACCTCCACATGCCCTGCCCCCGCTCCCCAATGCAAATGTACCCTTGCTGTGGGTAGCCGGTATACTGCTCCCCCGGCTACCCTGACGGCCACAGTCTTATTAAGTTTAGCTTGGTCTGAGACCAGGTGACTTTTTACCAGGGTGATGGTGGCTCCTGAGTCACGTAGCCCCTGAACCGCTTTACCCTCCAGATACACGGTCTGCCTGTGATGCTGGCGGTTGTCTGCGTTAGCCTGGACGGGATCTGCCTCGTGCAGTACCTCCCACTGCTCTACTGTTGTGATGGGAACTGCTGAACCATACGGGGTGGCCACGATGTCCTGGTAGTGATGGGCTGCGGCGGCTCTCGGTGGTGGTGGCGGACCTGGTCGAATCCAGGTGGAACGGTCCCGCAGCTGGGGGCATTCCCTTTTATAATGTCCCCACTTCTGGCAGTGGTGGCAAGGGCCCGACGTGGGCTGGCGGAAACGTGGCTGTGCAGCGGGTGGTGGTGGTGGTGGCAGTGACCTTGGTAGAGCTGGCGGGTAGTTATTTCCCCCAAAGGTTTTAAAAGGTACTTTTGGAGCTGCAGGTTTTTGCTGCCTGCGTGCATCCAGGTACTCGTCCGCCTTCCTGGCTGCTTCGGTAAGGGAGGTAGGGTTTCTGTCTCTTACCCACTCCTGTACCTCGCTGGTTACTCCTTCATAAAATTGCTCCAGCAGTACCATTTGCAATACATCCTCCATAGACCGTGCCTTGCTCGCTTGCACCCACCCCAAGACTGCTCGTTGCAGTCTGCATGCCCACTCAGCATGTGAGTCTTTCTCCACCTTCTTTAAATCCCTGAATCTCCGCCGGTATGCTTCTGGTGTTATAGCATACCTGGCCAATATAATTTCTTTCACTTTGTGGTAATTCCGTATTTCATCATTCGGTACAGTCAGATATGCCTCAGCTGCCCTCCCAGTTAACCTCCCTGCCAAAATAGGTACCCAGTCCTCTGTGCTGATTCTATGCAGTGCACACAGTCTCTCGAAATCTTGCAGGAAAGCGTCTATATCTTCCTCTGCCTCCACATATGTTTTAAAAGCCTGGTACGGTATTTTCGGCTTACCTTCATGTGGCATATTTACTGCAGAGCTGCGTTCCGGGGCCGCAGTTTGACTCCTCAGTATAAATTCCTGGACCTCCGTTATTGTTTTGGAAACAATCTCTGTTGGAGGGTGTTCCCCATAGAAAGACAGCCGAAATTGTACCTGCCTCTGGAACTCCCTTTGTTCCGGTGTTTCTCCCGAATTCCCCTGTTCAGGAACCGAATCGCCTTCCATTTGGTACTCCGCCATCAGTTCAGTGATAAGTGCCGCTTTTGTCTTATTGCTGGCTTGTATACCCTTTGCCTCCAGAAGGTCTTTAAGCGTGGAGCGTTTTAGTGTGGCAAAATCAATCTCCATCCGTACTCCATTTAGGCTTGTTCCTCTGTGAGTCTGGATCCCACCGCTGCCACCAATGTAGCGGAGATGCAATATTACCCAGGTTATCTCCGCTTATAATCCAAGTGAGACTCAGGAACAAGTAAATAGTAAATCCAAAGGCAGGGTTTCCAGCAGGTCAAATACCGCAATATCCCAACAGCAATCCCAATAACTGGACGACACACAGTTTCAGGAGCATAACTGACAAGCCTTTTACAGCAAGAGTGAACTACTTTATTTGACAAACAACACAGACTTATATACACCAAACTGCAATCAGATAACACTTGATTAAACAATAGAAAACTTAAACACATCACCAGTAAAGCAGTATCTAGCCACTTTAATCTGGAGCCAGAAGCAAGGTAGTCAGACTGGGTGGCTGACATAACTAAACAATGGAAGGCTTTAATACACAGAAAATACAGCAGATACACGGATGCAGCTTTATACAGTATTTTTGTAGGGTTGCCTGGTGCCATCCGCTACACCCGTCTATCGCTGGAAGTAGGCGCTAGTGAGGCACCATATCGATATCCCGTCTATCGGCTGGAAGTCGGCGTTAGCGAGGCGCCGTATCGATATCCCGTCTATCGGCTGGAAGTTGGCGTTAGCGAGGCGCCGTATCCATATCCCGTCTATCGGCTGGAAGTCGGTGCTAGCGAGGCACCGTATCGATATCCCGTCTATCGCTGGAAGTCGGCGCTAGCAAGGCGCCGTATCGATATCCCGTCTATCGGCTGGAAGTCGGCGTTAGCGAGGCACCGTATCGATATCCCGTCTATCGGCTGGAACTCGGTGCTAGCGAGGCGCCGTATCGATATCCCGTCTAACGGCTGGAAGTCGGTGCTAGCGAGGCGCCGTATCGATATCCCGTCTATCGGCTGGAAGTCGGCGTTAGCGAGGCGCCGTATCGATATCCCGTGTAACGGCTGGAAGTCGGTGTTTGCGAGGCGCCGTATCGATATCCCGTCTAACGGCTGGAAGTCGGTGCTAGCGAGGCGCCGTATCGATATCCCGTCTAACGGCTGGAAGTCGGTGCTAGCGAGGCGCCGTATCGATATCCCGTCTATCGCTGGAAGTCGGCGCTAGCAAGGCACCGTATCGATATCCCGTCTATCGGCTGGAAGTCGGTGCTAGCGAGGCACCGTATCGATATCCCGTGTAACGGCTGGAAGTCGGCGTTAGCGAGGCGCCGTATCGATATCCCGTCTAACGGCTGGAAGTCGGTGCTAGCGAGGCACCGTATCGATATCCCGTCTATCGGCTGGAAGTCGGCGCTAGCGAGGCACCGTAGCGATATCCCGTCTAACGGCTGGAAGTCGGTGCTAGCGAGGCGCCGTATCGATATCCCGTCTAACGGCTGGAAGTCGGTGCTAGCGAGGCGCCGTATCGATATCCCGTCTAACGGCTGGAAGTCGGCGCTAGCAAGGCACCGTATCGATATCCCGTCTAACGGCTGGAAGTCGGTGCTAGCAAGGCACCGTATCGATATCCCGTCTCTCGGCTGGAAGTCGGCGCTAGCGAGGCGCCGTATCGATATCCTGTCTATCGGCTGGAAGTCGGTGCTAGCGAGGCGCCGTATCGATATCCCGTGTAACGGCTGGAAGTCGGCGTTAGCGAGGCGCCGTATCGATATCCCGTCTAACGGCTGGAAGTCGGTGCTAGCGAGGCGCCGTATCGATATCCCGTCTATCGCTGGAAGTCGGTGCTAGCGAGGCGCCGTATCGATATCCCGTCTATCGCTGGAAGTCGGTGCTAGCGAGGCGCCGTATCGATATCCCGTCTATCGGCTGGAAGTCGGTGCTAGCGAGGCACCGTATCGATATCCCGTCTAACGGCTGGAAGTTGGTGCTAGCGAGGCGCCGTATCGATATCCCGTCTAACGGCTGGAAGTCGGCGTTAGCGAGGCGCCGTATCGGTATCCCGTCTAACGGCTGGAAGTCGGTGCTAGCGAGGCGCCGTATCGATATCCCGTCTATCGCTGGAAGTCGGCGCTAGCGAGGCGCCGTATCGATATCCCATCTATCGGCTGGAAGTCGGCGCTAGCGAGGCGCCGTATCGATATCCCGTCTATCGCTGGAAGTCGGTGCTAGCAAGGCACCGTATCGATATCCCGTCTATCGGCTGGAAGTCGGCGCTAGCAAGGCACCGTATCGATATCCCGTCTATCGGCTGGAAGTCGGGCGCTAGCGAGGCACCGTATCGATATCCCGTCTATCGGCTGGAAGTCGGCGCTAGCGAGGCGCCGTATCGATATCCTGTCTATAGGCTGGAAGTCGGCGCTAGCGAGGCACTGTATCGATATCCCATCTATCGGCTGGAAGTCGGCGCTAGCGAGGCGCCGTATCGATATCCCATCTATCGCTGGAAGTCGGTGCTAGCGAGGCACCGTATCGATATCCCGTCTAACGGCTGGAAGTCGGCGTTAGCGAGGCGCCGTATCGATATCCCGTCTATCGGCTGGAAGTCGGCGCTAGCGAGGCGCCGTATCGATATCCCGTGTAACGGCTGGAAGTCGGCGTTAGCGAGGCGCCTTATCGATATCCCATCTATCGGCTGGAAGTCGGCGTTAGCGAGGCACCGTATCGATATCCCGTCTATCGCTGGAAGTCGGCGTTAGCGAGGCGCCGTATCGATATCCCGTCTATCGCTGGAAGTCGGTGCTAGCGAGGCACCGTATCGATATCCCGTGTAACGGCTGGAAGTCGGCGTTAGCGAGGCACCGTATCGATATCCCGTGTAACGGCTGGAAGTCGGCGTTAGCGAGGCGCCGTATCGATATCCCGTGTAACGGCTGGAAGTCGGTGCTAGCGAGGCGCCGTATCGATATCCCGTGTAACGGCTGGAAGTCGGTGCTAGCGAGGCACCGTATCGATATCCCGTGTAACGGCTGGAAGTCGGCGTTAGCGAGGCGCCGTATCGATATCCCGTGTAACGGCTGGAAGTCGGCGTTAGCGAGGCACCGTATCGATATCCCGTCTAACGGCTGGAAGTCGGCGTTAGCGAGGCACCGTATCGATATCCCGTCTATCGCTGGAAGTCGGCGCTAGCGAGGCGCCGTATCGATATCCCGTCTATCGGCTGGAAGTCGGCGCTAGCGAGGCGCCGTATCGATATCCCGTGTAACGGCTGGAAGTCGGCGCTAGCGAGGCGCCGTATCGATATCCCGTGTAACGGCTGGAAGTCGGCGCTAGCGAGGCGCCGTATCGATATCCCGTCTATCGCTGGAAGTCGGCGCTAGCGAGGCGCCGTATCGATATCCCGTGTAACGGCTGGAAGTCGGCGCTAGCGAGGCGCCGTATCGATATCCCGTCTATCGCTGGAAGTCGGCGCTAGCGAGGCGCCGTATCGATATCCCGTGTAACGGCTGGAAGTCGGTGCTAGCGAGGCACCGTATCGATATCCCGTGTAACGGCTGGAAGTCGGCGCTAGCGAGGCGCCGTATCGATATCCCGTCTATCGGCTGGAAGTCGGCGCTAGCGAGGCGCCGTATCGATATCCCGTCTATCGGCTGGAAGTCGGCGCTAGCGAGGCGCCGTATCGATATCCCGTCTAACGGCTGGAAGTCGGTGCTAGCGAGGCACCGTATCGATATCCCGTGTAACGGCTGGAAGTCGGCGTTAGCGAGGCACCGTATCGATATCCCGTGTAACGGCTGGAAGTCGGCGTTAGCGAGGCGCCGTATCGATATCCCGTGTAACGGCTGGAAGTCGGTGCTAGCGAGGCGCCGTATCGATATCCCGTGTAACGGCTGGAAGTCGGTGCTAGCGAGGCACCGTATCGATATCCCGTGTAACGGCTGGAAGTCGGCGTTAGCGAGGCGCCGTATCGATATCCCGTGTAACGGCTGGAAGTCGGCGTTAGCGAGGCACCGTATCGATATCCCGTCTAACGGCTGGAAGTCGGCGTTAGCGAGGCACCGTATCGATATCCCGTCTATCGGCTGGAAGTCGGCGTTAGCGAGGCGCCGTATCGATATCCCGTCTATCGGCTGGAAGTCGGCGTTAGCGAGGCGCCGTATCGATATCCCGTCTATCGCTGGAAGTCGGCGCTAGCGAGGCGCCGTATCGATATCCCGTCTATCGCTGGAAGTCGGCGCTAGCGAGGCGCCGTATCGATATCCCGTCTATCGGCTGGAAGTCGGCGCTAGCGAGGCGCCGTATCGATATCCCGTGTAACGGCTGGAAGTCGGCGCTAGCGAGGCGCCGTATCGATATCCCGTGTAACGGCTGGAAGTCGGCGCTAGCGAGGCGCCGTATCGATATCCCGTGTAACGGCTGGATGTCGGCGCTAGCGAGGCGCCGTATCGATATCCCGTCTATCGCTGGAAGTCGGCGCTAGCGAGGCGCCGTATCGATATCCCGTCTATCGCTGGAAGTCGGCGCTAGCGAGGCGCCGTATCGATATCCCGTGTAACGGCTGGAAGTCGGTGCTAGCGAGGCGCCGTATCGATATCCCGTGTAACGGCTGGAAGTCGGCGCTAGCGAGGCGCCGTATCGATATCCCGTCTATCGCTGGAAGTCGGCGCTAGCGAGGCGCCGTATCGATATCCCGTGTAACGGCTGGAAGTCGGTGCTAGCGAGGCGCCGTATCGATATCCCGTCTATCGGCTGGAAGTCGGCGCTAGCGAGGCGCCGTATCGATATCCCGTCTATCGCTGGAAGTCGGCGCTAGCGAGGCGCCGTATCGATATTTCGTCTATCGGCTGGAAGTCGGTGCTAGCGAGGCGCCGTATCGATATCCCGTCTATCGCTGGAAGTCGGCGCTAGCGAGGCGCCGTATCGATATCCCGTGTAACGGCTGGAAGTCGGCGCTAGCGAGGCACCGTATCGATATCCCGTCTATCGGCTGGAAGTCGGCGCTAGCGAGGCGCCGTATCGATATCCCGTGTAACGGCTGGAAGTCGGCACTAGCGAGGCGCCGTATCGATATCCCGTCTATCGCTGGAAGTCGGTGCTAGCGAGGCGCCGTATCGATATCCCATCTATCGGCTGGAAGTCGGTGCTAGCGAGGCGCCGTATCGATATCCCGTCTATCGGCTGGAAGTCGGCGCTAGCGAGGCGCCGTATCGATATCCCGTCTATCGGCTGGAAGTCGGCGCTAGCGAGGCGCCGTATCGATATCCCGTCTATCGCTGGAAGTTGGTGCTAGCGAGGCACCGTATCGATATCCCGTCTATCGGCTGGAAGTCGGCGCTAGCGAGGCACCGTATCGATATCCCGTCTAACGGCCGGTAGTTGGTGACTGTGTTTCCGCACATGCAGAAAGAGGGACAATAGATGTGGAAAGCGTTTTATATAAATATAGGGATATTTGGGAGGTATAAGATCCTGAGCAGGGCGGTCTACCTCATGTATCAGTATCTTCATCTAACAAAGTCGTTTTTTCCCTTTTTTTATGTTCTGCACCACGAGTGCTGGGTAAATTGTAATGTAAATTCTGGTCCACCAGGAAATAGTCAACTTTCCTACTTTCTTCAGTTGGTTCCTGGGATGAAAAGGGGCGGGGCTGCGTTATGGCGCATCATGTCACATGACATACCGTTACACCAGTCATCACTGTACATATACTGGGTGTCTGCAGCGCAATTCTCCTCTTTTTATCCTGGATGTTTAAAAGCATTTTTAAAATCAATGCTACCTGTGTACCGTGCTAAGCACTGTAGAGTAGGCAGTAATTATGCTGAGACCGATCCGAATTTGACAGGACAGGATCCAAATAAAGGGACTGGTCCTGGCAAATTAGTGACAGCTGGCAACTATGCAAGGTATTATATTTTTTAGTTGGCCTTGACACCCAGCCAGTATTTTATTTCATTGATAAGTCTGGGGTGGGAAACCTTGTTTCCATTAGGATTGCCATACCTGCCATGGTATTGCCTCAGTCTCAAGACATTTTTGTTACTGGCCTGCAGGTAGTAAGCCTAGTTTCAGTGTATAACTTGCATGGTTGAATGATTTCTTTGTTTTGCAGCTACCTGCCCATCTATATGCTAGAGCCGATAAAACTCATGTTAATCTCGGAGGAAAGTATCATTAATAAAGTAAAGATATGTGCACGAGCGTCCAATCGACTTCAGGAGGTGCTGACCACAAATAAACCCAGCCCTGAGCTGGACTTGCACTTGTGCTTCCGTTAGCAATGCTTTATTTGTAACACTCTCTATTTGCAGAAAATGTTTTATTTTTTTATTGTTTTGATGTTTTTTATTGTTTTGATGTCCAGCGGGACTGGATCATAAAATGTATATAATGAAAGTCCTGAATCGAATCCGTGTGCCTCACATCCGAGGCCTTCAAGGTGATAGTTACCTTTTTTTATTTGTTTGGGTTTTTACTTGTATATAATAAAGACCTGCTGGGTGTCTTGTTTTAAACCCCAGAAATAAACATCCTTTCTAGATTTTCTGTTGGTCTTGAACCATTTCTTTTGCTACCTTGGTGCGGACCAGTTTTAAATAAGGATATTTGGGCACATGTCTAATAACACAGTTTGTGCCAGCCATGTTATTACCTCTAAAAAATGGTTTGAGGAATTTTTTTTTTTTCTTTAGCCTGTAAAATACCGGCTGGATGGCAACCCTACTGGTCAAAGCCATATTACTAGTGAAGGGTGCACACTTTTTGAGTTGGGGTTCTGGGATATTTGACATCTAAAGAGAAAGCGGTGGGATATGACCTAAGGATCTTTTTTTTTTGTTTTGCTGAGGTCCTCTACTTTTGGCTGGAAGTCGGTGCTTTTCACTTATGATTTCGGGTGCATTGGTTTTTACAGCAGCACTACTAGTATTTGGTACATTTCACCTTGATTTTCGGATGAATTTGTTTTTTCTACAGCTGCATTATTGAGACACCATCTATTTATGAATATGTTTGTAATTCAGCTAACACATTGTATAGATTAATCTATAGGTTCACGGTAATGTTTAGGTGGTGACGCTTTCAGACTTGGGAAGAAAAGATAAATAAAAACTCTTTATAACAATAATAAACTGCACCCCCAATGCATACAATGCACATCACTCCTTATTATAACTATAATAAACTGCACCCCATGCATACAATGCACATCACTCCTTATTATAACTATAATAAACTGCACCCCCCCATGCATACAGTGCACATCACTCCTTATTATAACTATAATATACTGCACCCCCCATGCATACAATGCACATCACTCCTTATTATAACTATAATATACTGCGCCCCCCATGCATACAATGCACATCGCTCCTTATTATAACTATAATAAACTGCACCCCCCATGCATACAGTGCACATCACTCCTTATTATAACTATAATATACTGCGCCCCCCATGCATACAATGCACATCACTCCTTATTATAACTATAGCCCCCCATGCATACAATGCACATCACTCCTTATTATAAGAATAATAAACTGCACCCCCCATGCATACAATGCACATCACTCATTATAACAATAATATACTGCGCCCCCCCATGCATACAATGCACATCACTCATTATAACTATAATATACTGCGCCCCCCCATGCATACAATGCACATCACTCCTTATTATAACTATAATATACTGCGCCCCCATGCATACAATGCACATCACTCCTTATTATAACTATAATATACTGCGCCCCCCATGCATACAGTGCACATGACTCCTTATTATAACTATAATATACTGCCCCCCTATGCATACAATGCACACCACTCCTTATTATAACTATAATATACTGCGCCCCCATGCATACAATGCACATCACTCATTATTATAACTATAATAAACTGCGCCCCATGCATACAATGCACATCACTCCTTATTATAACTATAATAAACTGCACCCCCCCATGCATACAATGCACATCACTCATTATTATAACTATAATAAACTGCCCCCCATGCATACAGTGCACATCACTTATTATAACTATAATATACTGCGCCCCCCATGCATACAATGCACATGACTCCTTATTATAACTATAATATACTGCGCCCCCCATGCATACAATGCACATCACTCCTTATTATAACTATAATATACTGCGCCCCCCATGCATACAGTGCACATGACTCCTTATTATAACTATAATATACTGCGCCCCCCCATGCATACAGTGCACATGACTCCTTATTATAACTATAATATACTGCGCCCCCCATGCATACAGTGCACATGACTCCTTATTATAACTATAATATACTGCGCCCCCCATGCATACAATGCACATCACTCCTTATTATAACTATAATAAACTGCGCCCCCCATGCATACAATGCACATCACTCATTACTGCCCCCCATGCATACAATGCACATCACTCCTTATTATAACTATAATATACTGCACCCCCCATGCATACAATGCACATCACTCCTTATTATAACTATAATATACTGCGCCCCCCATGCATACAATGCACATCACTCCTTATTATAACTATAATAAACTGCGCCCCCCATGCATACAATGCACATCACTCATTATAACTATAATAAACTGCCCCCATGCATACAATGCACATCACTCCTTATTATAACTATAATAAACTGCCCCCCATGCATACAATGCACATCACTCCTTATTATAACTATAATATACTGCGCCCCCCATGCATACAATGCACATCACTCCTTATTATAACTATAATATACTGCGCCCCCATGCATACAATGCACATCACTCCTTATTATAACTATAATATACTGCGCCCCCCATGCATACAATGCACATCACTCCTTATTATAACTATAATATACTGCGCCCCCATGCATACAATGCACATCACTCCTTATTATAACTATAATATACTGCGCCCCCCATGCATACAATGCACATCACTCATTATTATAACTATAATATACTGCGCCCCCCATGCATACAATGCACATCACTCCTTATTATAACTATAATATACTGCGCCCCCCATGCATACAATGCACATCACTCCTTAATATAAGAATAATAAACTGCACCCCCCATGCATACAATGCACATCACTCCTTAATATAAGAATAATAAACTGCACCCCCCATGCATACAATGCACATCACTCCTTATTATAACTATAATATACTGTGCCCCCCATGCATACAATGCACATCACTCCTTATTATAACTATAATATACTGCGCCCCCCATGCATACAATGCACATCACTCCTTATTATAACTATAATATACTGCGCCACCCATGCATACAATGCACATCACTCCTTAATATAAGAATAATAAACTGCACCCACCATGCATACAATGCACATCACTCCTTATTATAACTATAATAAACTGCCCCCCATGCATACAATGCACATCACTCCTTATTATAACTATAATATACTGCGCCCCCCATGCATACAATGCACATCACTTATTATTATAACTATAATATACTGCGCCCCCCATGCATACAATGCACATCACTCCTTATTATAACTATAATATACTGCGCCCCCCATGCATACAATGCACATCACTCCTTAATATAAGAATAATAAACTGCACCCCCCATGCATACAATGCACATCACTCCTTAATATAAGAATAATAAACTGCACCCCCCATGCATACAATGCACATCACTCCTTATTATAACTATAATATACTGTGCCCCCCATGCATACAATGCACATCACTCCTTATTATAACTATAATATACTGCGCCCCCCATGCATACAATGCACATCACTCCTTATTATAACTATAATATACTGCGCCCCCCATGCATACAATGCACATCACTCCTTATTATAACTATAATAAACTGCGCCCCCCATGCATACAATGCACATCACTCATTATAACTATAATAAACTGCCCCCATGCATACAATGCACATCACTCCTTATTATAACTATAATAAACTGCCCCCCATGCATACAATGCACATCACTCCTTATTATAACTATAATAAACTGCCCCCCATGCATACAATGCACATCACTCCTTATTATAACTATAATATACTGCGCCCCCCATGCATACAATGCACATCACTCCTTATTATAACTATAATATACTGCGCCCCCATGCATACAATGCACATCACTCCTTATTATAACTATAATATACTGCGCCCCCCATGCATACAATGCACATCACTCCTTATTATAACTATAATATACTGCGCCCCCATGCATACAATGCACATCACTCCTTATTATAACTATAATATACTGCGCCCCCCATGCATACAATGCACATCACTCATTATTATAACTATAATATACTGCGCCCCCCATGCATACAATGCACATCACTCCTTATTATAACTATAATATACTGCGCCCCCCATGCATACAATGCACATCACTCCTTAATATAAGAATAATAAACTGCACCCCCCATGCATACAATGCACATCACTCCTTAATATAAGAATAATAAACTGCACCCCCCATGCATACAATGCACATCACTCATTATTATAACTATAATATACTGCGCCCCCCATGCATACAATGCACATCACTCCTTATTATAACTATAATATACTGCGCCCCCCATGCATACAATGCACATCACTCCTTAATATAAGAATAATAAACTGCACCCACCATGCATACAATGCACATCACTCCTTATTATAACTATAATAAACTGCCCCCCATGCATACAATGCACATCACTCCTTATTATAACTATAATATACTGCGCCCCCCATGCATACAATGCACATCACTCCTTATTATAACTATAATATACTGCGCCCCCCATGCATACAATGCACATCACTCCTTATTATAACTATAATATACTGCGCCCCCCATGCATACAATGCACATCACTCCTTATTATAACTATAATATACTGCGCCCCCCATGCATACAATGCACATCACTCCTTATTATAACTATAATAAACTGCGCCCCCCATGCATACAATGCACATCACTCCTTATTATAACTATAATATACTGCGCCCCCCATGCATACAATGCACATCACTCCTTATTATAACTATAATATACTGCGCCCCCCATGCATACAATGCACATCACTCCTTATTATAACTATAATATACTGCGCCCCCCATGCATACAATGCACATCACTCCTTATTATAACTATAATATACTGCGCCCCCCATGCATACAATGCACATCACTCCTTATTATAACTATAATATACTGCGCCCCCCATGCATACAATGCACATCACTCCTTATTATAACTATAATATACTGCGCCCCCATGCATACAATGCACATCACTCCTTATTATAACTATAATATACTGCGCCCCCCATGCATACAATGCACATCACTCCTTATTATAACTATAATATACTGCGCCCCCCATGCATACAATGCACA
This sequence comes from Pelodytes ibericus, assembly GCA_036172795.1. NCBI lineage: Eukaryota > Metazoa > Chordata > Amphibia > Anura > Pelodytidae > Pelodytes > Pelodytes ibericus. The sequence goes on along the minus strand of CM069860.1, from coordinate 215,793,920 downwards.
TCACTCCTTATTATAACTATAATATACTGCGCCCCCCATGCATACAATGCACATCACTCCTTAATATAAGAATAATAAACTGCACCCCCCATGCATACAATGCACATCACTCCTTAATATAAGAATAATAAACTGCACCCCCCATGCATACAATGCACATCACTCCTTATTATAACTATAATATACTGTGCCCCCCATGCATACAATGCACATCACTCCTTATTATAACTATAATATACTGCGCCCCCCATGCATACAATGCACATCACTCCTTATTATAACTATAATATACTGCGCCCCCCATGCATACAATGCACATCACTCCTTAATATAAGAATAATAAACTGCACCCACCATGCATACAATGCACATCACTCCTTATTATAACTATAATAAACTGCCCCCCATGCATACAATGCACATCACTCCTTATTATAACTATAATATACTGCGCCCCCCATGCATACAATGCACATCACTCCTTATTATAACTATAATATACTGCGCCCCCATGCATACAATGCACATCACTCCTTATTATAACTATAATATACTGCGCCCCCCATGCATACAATGCACATCACTCATTATTATAACTATAATATACTGCGCCCCCCATGCATACAATGCACATCACTCCTTATTATAACTATAATATACTGCGCCCCCCATGCATACAATGCACATCACTCCTTAATATAAGAATAATAAACTGCACCCCCCATGCATACAATGCACATCACTCCTTAATATAAGAATAATAAACTGCACCCCCCATGCATACAATGCACATCACTCCTTATTATAACTATAATATACTGTGCCCCCCATGCATACAATGCACATCACTCCTTATTATAACTATAATATACTGCGCCCCCCATGCATACAATGCACATCACTCCTTATTATAACTATAATATACTGCGCCCCCCATGCATACAATGCACATCACTCCTTAATATAAGAATAAACTGCACCCACCATGCATACAATGCACATCACTCCTTATTATAACTATAATAAACTGCCCCCCATGCATACAATGCACATCACTCCTTATTATAACTATAATATACTGCGCCCCCCATGCATACAATGCACATCACTCCTTATTATAACTATAATATACTGCGCCCCCCATGCATACAATGCACATCACTCCTTATTATAACTATAATATACTGCGCCCCCCATGCATACAATGCACATCACTCCTTATTATAACTATAATATACTGCGCCCCCCATGCATACAATGCACATCACTCCTTATTATAACTATAATATACTGCGCCCCCCATGCATACAATGCACATCACTCCTTATTATAACTATAATATACTGCGCCCCCCATGCATACAATGCACATCACTCCTTATTATAACTATAATATACTGCCCCCCTATGCATACAATGCACATCACTCCTTATTATAACTATAATATACTGCACCCCCCATGCATACAATGCACATCACTCCTTATTATAACTATAATATACTGCGCCCCCCATGCATACAATGCACATCACTCCTTATTATAACTATAATATACTGCGCCCCCCATGCATACAATGCACATCACTCCTTATTATAACTATAATAAACTGCCCCCATGCATACAATGCACATCACTCCTTATTATAACTATAATATACTGCGCCCCCCATGCATACAATGCACATCACTCCTTATTATAACTATAATATACTGCGCCCCCCATGCATACAATGCACATCACTCCTTATTATAACTATAATATACTGCGCCCCCCATGCATACAATGCACATCACTCCTTATTATAACTATAATATACTGCGCCCCCCATGCATACAATGCACATCACTCCTTATTATAACTATAATATACTGCGCCCCCCATGCATACAATGCACATCACTCCTTATTATAACTATAATATACTGCGCCCCCCATGCATACAATGCACATCACTCCTTATTATAACTATAATATACTGCCCCCCTATGCATACAATGCACATCACTCCTTATTATAACTATAATATACTGCGCCCCCCATGCATACAATGCACATCACTCCTTATTATAACTATAATATACTGCCCCCCATGCATACAATGCACATCACTCCTTATTATAACTATAATATACTGCGCCCCCCATGCATACAATGCACATCACTCCTTATTATAACTATAATATACTGCGCCCCCCATGCATACAATGCACATCACTCCTTATTATAACTATAATATACTGCGCCCCCCATGCATACAGTGCACATCACTCCTTATTATAACTATAATATACTGCGCCCCCCATGCATACAATGCACATCACTCCTTATTATAACTATAATATACTGCGCCCCCCATGCATACAATGCACATCACTCCTTATTATAACTATAATATACTGCGCCCCCCATGCATACAATGCACATCACTCCTTATTATAACTATAATATACTGCGCCCCCCATGCATACAATGCACATCACTCCTTATTATAACTATAATATACTGCGCCCCCCATGCATACAATGCACATCACTCCTTATTATAACTATAATATACTGCGCCCCCCATGCATACAATGCACATCACTCCTTATTATAACTATAGCCCCCCATGCATACAATGCACATCACTCCTTATTATAACTATAATATACTGCGCCCCCCATGCATACAATGCACATCACTCCTTATTATAACTATAATATACTGCGCCCCCCATGCATACAATGCACATCACTCCTTATTATAACTATAGCCCCCCATGCATACAATGCACATCACTCCTTATTATAACTATAATATACTGCGCCCCCCATGCATACAATGCACATCACTCCTTATTATAACTATAATATACTGCGCCCCCCATGCATACAATGCACATCACTCCTTATTATAACTATAATATACTGCGCCCCCCATGCATACAATGCACATCACTCCTTATTATAACTATAGCCCCCCATGCATACAATGCACATCACTCCTTATTATAACTATAATATACTGCACCCCCCATGCATACAGTGCACATAAAGCCCCATTTTATGATGCCCCCTGTTTGTGTGTATATGTTATTTGGTAATTGCCCAACATTGTGAAACATGATGAATAAATCGTTACTGCGCTCCCATGTTTACTGCGGTAACAGACCGCCTTATGCTGGCTTTAGTAGCACGCTCCTGTGTTAATTGGACCGCAGAGGTTGATTGACAAACATGCTAACTAATGAGTGGTAGCCAGAGAACCGTTTCGTCCCACCCACCACCTACGCCATTTCCCCCACGGTATTCCCCTGCTGCAATGAACCACTCCCCATTAATTCCCGCCAACCAATCGGAGGCAGCCAGCATTGCAGTTGCTAGGCAGCTTTACAGCAGACGCTGCCACTTTTCCCTTCACCAATGCAGTGCGGCGTGACAGCTGGCCAATAGAATGGAACAATGGGTTCCAGCGATTGGGGTGTGGCTAACATCTCAGACGCTCGATGATTGGTAAGCGTGCCGTTTGCGCCTGCGCAGTATCGGGGCATGACGCTGCGCTTTGCTCTCTGTAAGGTTCCTCCCCTCAGGCCCGAGTTCCTCCCCTCTCCGCAGTCAGTCAGTCAGTCAGTCAGTCACACAGTGAGAGACCGAACGGCGCGCGGGGCGGCGCAAGCTAATAACAGACACAGGCGGCAAATTACGGCGGCCCCCCAGTACTCCATCCCAGCAACACCCCCCGGACACCGAACATGGCCTCTGGATCTGAGTGAGTATAGGCGCCCGAGGCGAGGGGGGTGAAATGGGTGCCGGTAGGCCGCAGTCCTGTCAGGCCATCCCGGTGTACACACGGGGTACCACTGGCCCGGCAGCCTGGAATTCACACGGAGCTGTGAGGTCCGGCTTCTGCTCCCCGTCGACGAGCGAGGGCGCCGGCCGGCGTGTGAGTTGGGCCTAGTGAGTGCGGCCTCATCCATCATCTTCCTCATCATGCTGTGTCATGCAGGCCCCGGCCTGTCCCACTGCCTATCCCCGGCCTGGGCAAGCCTGCCTATAGGGGCTTCGTGGATCACTGGCCTTGGAAAGGGAGCATTACTAGACAGTGACTAGAGGGTTTATTACTGATAGACCCAAACCAGAGACAAAGAGATGAGTGGGCCTGTCCCACAACATGACAGGAGGTTACTATTTACGCCTAGGTCTGCCCTAACCATACATCTATTTACACCTAGGTCTGCCCTAACCATACATCTATTTACACCTAGGTCTGCCCTAACCATACATCTATTTACACCTAGGTCTGCCCTAACCATACATCTATTTACACCTAGGTCTGCCCTAACCATACATCTATTCATACTATTTACACCTAGGTCTGCCCTAACCATACATCTATTCATACTATTTACACCTAGGTCTGCCCTAGCTATACATCTATTCATACTATTTACACCTAGGTCTGCCCTAACCATACATCTATTTACGCCTAGGTCTGCCCTAACCATAAATCTATTTACGCCTAGGTCTGCCCTAACCATAAATCTATTTACACCTAGGTCTGCCCTAACCATACATCTATTTACGCCTAGGTCTGCCCTAACCATACATCTATTTACACCTAGGTCTGGCCTAACCATACATCTATTCATACTATTTACACCTAGGTCTGGCCTAACCATACATCTATTCATACTATTTACACCTAGGTCTGCCCTAACCATACATCTATTTACACCTAGGTCTGCCCTAACCATACATCTATTTACACCTAGATCTGCTGTAACTTTACATCTATTCATACTATTTACGCCTAGGTCTGCCCTAACCATACATCTATTTACACCTAGGTCTGGCCTAACCATACATCTATTCATACTATTTACACCTAGGTCTGGCCTAGCCATACATCTATTCATACTATTTACACCTAGGTCTGCCCTAACCATACATCTATTTACACCTAGATCTGCCCTAACCATACATCTATTCATACTATTTACACCTAGATCTGCCCTAACCATACATCTATTCATACTATTTACACCTAGGTCTGCCCTAACCATACATCTACTCATACTATTTACACCTAGGTCTGCCCTAACCATACATCTATTTACACCTAGGTCTGCCCTAACCATACATCTATTTACACCTAGGTCTGCCCTAACCATACATCTATTTACACCTAGGTCTGCCCTAACCATACATCTATTTACACCTAGGTCTGCCCTAACCATACATCTATTTACACCTAGGTCTGCCCTAACCATACATCTATTTACACCTAGGTCTGCCCTAACCATACATCTATTTACACCTAGGTCTGCCCTAACCATACATCTATTTACACCTAGGTCTGCCCTAACCATACATCTATTTACACCTAGGTCTGCCCTAACCATACATCTATTTACACCTAGGTCTGCCCTAACCATACATCTATTTACACCTAGGTCTGCCCTAACCATACATCTATTTACACCTAGGTCTGCCCTAACCATACATCTATTTACACCTAGGTCTGCCCTAACCATACATCTATTCATACTATTTACACCTAGGTCTGCCCTAACCATACATCTATTTACACCTAGGTCTGCCCTAACCATACATCTATTTACACCTAGATCTGCCCTAACCATACATCTATTTACACCTAGATCTGCCCTAACCATACATCTATTTACACCTAGATCTGCCCTAACCATACATCTATTCATACTATTTATACCTAGGTCTTCCCTAACCATACATCTATTCATACTATTTACACCTAGGTCTGCCCTAACCATACATCTATTTACACCTAGGTCTGCCCTAACCATACATCTATTTACACCTAGGTCTGCCCTAACCATACATCTATTTACACCTAGGTCTGCCCTAACCATACATCTATTTACACCTAGGTCTGCCCTAACCATACATCTATTTACACCTAGGTCTGCCCTAACCATACATCTATTTACACCTAGGTCTGCCCTAACCATACATCTATTTACACCTAGGTCTGCCCTAACCATACATCTATTTACGCCTAGGTCTGCCCTAACCATACATCTATTTACGCCTAGGTCTGCCCTAACCATACATCTATTTACGCCTAGGTCTGCCCTAACCATACATCTATTTACGCCTAGGTCTGCCCTAACCATACATCTATTCATACTATTTACGCCTAGGTCTGCCCTAACCATACATCTATTTACGCCTAGGTCTGCCCTAACCATACATCTATTTACACCTAGGTCTGCCCTAACCATACATCTATTTACACCTAGGTCTGACCTAACCGTGCTTCTATTTATACCATTTACACCTAGATCTGCCCTAACCATACATCTATTTACACCTAGATCTGCTGTAACTTTACATCTATTCATACTATTTACGCCTAGGTCTGCCCTAACCATACATCTATTTACACCTAGGTCTGACCTAACCGTGCTTCTATTTATACCATTTACACCTAGGTCTGACCTAACCGTGCTTCTATTTATACCATTTACACCTAGGTCTGACCTAACCATGCTTCTATTTATACCATTTACACCTAGGTCTGACCTAACCGTGCTTCTATTTATACCATTTACACCTAGGTCTGACCTAACCGTGCTTCTATTTATACCATTTACACCTAGGTCTGACCTAACCGTGCTTCTATTTATACCATTTACACTTAGGTCTGACCTAACCGTGCTTCTATTTATACCATTTACACCTAGGTCTGCCCTAACCATACATCTATTTACACCTAGGTCTGCCCTAACCATACATCTATTTACACCTAGGTCTGCCCTAACCATACATCTATTCATACTATTTACACCTAGGTCTGCCCTAACCATACATCTATTTACACCTAGGTCTGCCCTAACCATACATCTATTTACACCTAGATCTGCCCTAACCATACATCTATTTACACCTAGATCTGCCCTAACCATACATCTATTTACACCTAGATCTGCCCTAACCATACATCTATTCATACTATTTATACCTAGGTCTTCCCTAACCATACATCTATTCATACTATTTACACCTAGGTCTGCCCTAACCATACATCTATTTACACCTAGGTCTGCCCTAACCATACATCTATTTACACCTAGGTCTGCCCTAACCATACATCTATTTACACCTAGGTCTGCCCTAACCATACATCTATTTACACCTAGGTCTGCCCTAACCATACATCTATTTACACCTAGGTCTGCCCTAACCATACATCTATTTACACCTAGGTCTGCCCTAACCATACATCTATTTACGCCTAGGTCTGCCCTAACCATACATCTATTTACGCCTAGGTCTGCCCTAACCATACATCTATTTACGCCTAGGTCTGCCCTAACCATACATCTATTCATACTATTTACGCCTAGGTCTGCCCTAACCATACATCTATTTACGCCTAGGTCTGCCCTAACCATACATCTATTTACACCTAGGTCTGCCCTAACCATACATCTATTTACACCTAGGTCTGACCTAACCGTGCTTCTATTTATACCATTTACACCTAGATCTGCCCTAACCATACATCTATTTACACCTAGATCTGCTGTAACTTTACATCTATTCATACTATTTACGCCTAGGTCTGCCCTAACCATACATCTATTTACACCTAGGTCTGACCTAACCGTGCTTCTATTTATACCATTTACACCTAGGTCTGACCTAACCGTGCTTCTATTTATACCATTTACACCTAGGTCTGACCTAACCATGCTTCTATTTATACCATTTACACCTAGGTCTGACCTAACCGTGCTTCTATTTATACCATTTACACCTAGGTCTGACCTAACCGTGCTTCTATTTATACCATTTACACTTAGGTCTGACCTAACCGTGCTTCTATTTATACCATTTACACCTAGGTCTGACCTAACCGTGCTTCTGTTTATACCATTTACACCTAGGTCTGACCTAACCGTGCTTCTGTTTATACCATTTACACCTAGGTCTGCCCTAACCGTGCTTCTGTTTATACCATTTACACCTAGGTCTGCCCTAACCGTGCTTCTGTTTATACCATTTACACCTAGGTCTGCCCTAACCGTGCTTCTGTTTATACCATTTACACCTAGGTCTGCCCTAACCGTGCTTCTGTTTATACCATTTACACCTAGGTCTGCCCTAACCGTGCTTCTGTTTATACCATTTACACCTAGGTCTGCCCTAACCGTGCTTCTGTTTATACCATTTACACCTAGGTCTGCCCTAACCGTGCTTCTGTTTATACCATTTACACCTAGGTCTGCCCTAACCGTGCTTCTGTTTATACCATTTACACCTAGGTCTGCCCTAACCGTGCTTCTGTTTATACCATTTACACCTAGGTCTGCCCTAACCGTGCTTCTGTTTATACCATTTACACCTAGGTCTGCCCTAACCGTGCTTCTGTTTATACCATTTACACCTAGGTCTGCCCTAACCGTGCTTCTGTTTATACCATTTACACCTAGGTCTGCCCTAACCGTGCTTCTGTTTATACCATTTACACCTAGGTCTGCCCTAACCGTGCTTCTGTTTATACCATTTACACCTGGGTCTGCCCTAACCGTGCTTCTGTTTATACCATTTACACTTGGGTCTGCCCTAACCGTGCTTCTGGTTATACCATTTACACTTGGGTCTGCCCTAACCGTGCTTCTGGTTATACCATTTACACTTGGGTCTGCCCTAACCGTGCTTCTGTTTATACCATTTACACTTGGGTCTGCCCTAACCGTGCTTCTGTTTATACCATTTACGCTTGGGTCTGCCGTAAGCATGCATCTATAGATGTTAATTATACATATGTTATTTATGCTCTGAAATGTATCTACATGTGATACACGTTCTTTATCTGAGCCATTGTTTTCTACTAATTACATACACAAAGATTGTTACATAGCCAAATGAAAATCGGGGTTATTTAGCACAAAGGGGAACTATACTGTCTAGTAGCAAAAGTATAGTTCAAACTTTTTTTTATTTTTATATCAGATAAAACATAATTCTTTGGTAGTAAATTTAAAAGCACCAAATGTAATATGGACAGAACCAAAAACAGGGGGAAATGGTTCTATGGATGGGTGCATAACATGCAGTAAAAATGACACGACATACGTTGCCAGTCACGGTATAGAGTCCAAGATGTAGTAACAATGGAATTTGGTTACTGTAATAATAAAACAAATATTAAAAATAGTTATCACAGCAGTCTACACAGAATACTAATAGTTATACTAATAGTGTCCAAGTTTGTTTTTCAGTGGGACAATTCACTGTAAATCTGTTTGTGCATGGGCCGCATTCATGTTTCACTGAAAACATGTATATATGTGTGTATTGATATAGATACACACATACATACAAAATTGTGTATGTGGATATCTATCTATATATCTATCAAAGTAATGCGCAGTGTGTGTGTATCACAGATTCCCCAGCAAAAAAAAATATACTCAAATGAAATGCTCACACATGCATACACAGACACGCATACAAACATAGTCATTATTGCATACAAAGTTACACTCAAATACATGCATACACACTCAAATACATGCATACACTTAGTCACAATTTTTTTTACACACACTGGGTCACACTTCCCCACACATAGATTTTGCTTCTTTTTTTAAGAAAACCCCCACCCACGTTATTTTGTTTGCAACAAAAAAAATACCTTCATTAAATGCACATGCCGAGTCACACTTGTGCGCACACGCCGAGTCACACTTGTGCGCACACGCCGAGTCACACTTGTGCGCACACGCCGAGTCACACTTGTGCGCACACGCCGAGTCACACTTGTGCGCACACGCCGAGTCACACTTGTGCGCACACGCCGAGTCACACTTGTGCGCACACGCCGAGTCACACTTGTGCGCACACGCCGAGTCACACTTGTGCGCACACGCCGAGTCACACTTGTGCGCACACGCCGAGTCACACTTGTGCGCACACGCCGAGTCACACTTGTGCGCACACGCCGAGTCACCCTCATGAAGTTGTGAAGCAGCATGTGTCTCCTAAATTTTTCTGTGCCTCACTATTGAGAAGAGAAAATGTAAAAATAATCTCTGCTTCTTAGTGGTTCTTTACCACTCTAACATACAGAAAAGCACCTGAAAGAGGCCCCTAGACTGCAGAAGCAGTGTGTTCACAAGAGATGAGCAGATGCACGTGGTGTTTATTGGTTGGCTTTTGGTAGCCAGGAAGACATACAGTCCTAGTAAGCATCTAAAAAGGCACATAGTCACATGCAGCTCATTCTAACATCTAACGATAAAGCAATGAGGACTTTCTACTAAAGGTTTATAGGAGGTAATAGAAAGTAACAGATGTTATATGCTTGGTTACACATATATACCCTTTATAAGGAAGAAACACATGAGGTATAGTGCAGAGACAGACTAGTGAATATGAATCTACATCGCAAATTCACTCCGAAAAAATACATTTATTACAATCTTTAAATTTGATGACTCATTTCAAACCCATTTTCTGTGCCCTATGTTAATGCACTTTATTCTTGGACTGTAGCAAGGCTGATCTGCATTATTTGTAGTAAGAGAAATGTTGCGATACTTATAGGCTGGGAAGCATGCATTTACAATGTAGCAAATGTCTGATCCAGCATAGAGCATATTATATTTAGTATAATATCAGTGATGAGACCATCTTAGAAAGTGAGGAATAAATGTTGTTTTATTCATGAAAAATGAATGACATCCTTAGTGCCCCTTGTGCACATCCCCACCTTATCCAGGGTCATTAGTACTGTATGTTTCACCATACAGTGTGTCTGCAGATATTCCTTACATTATCCAGACCTTCAGCTTTCTGTGGGAAATGAAACATGTCAGCAAGTGCAAGGTTCATTCTTTGAAGGGTCTCTCTGTTCAGGCTAAAGGCTAATTGGTAGATTGGGATAAGATTGGCAGTTTTTGAAACATCCAACTATGTTCAGGTAAAACATCCCAGTATAGTGACTCATAATCCACCTGTATGAAAATGTTAACATGATTCAGGGGGTATTCACTTAAGAGTGAGTCTCCAATTTAGAAAACTCACCAGGTTTGCACAATATATATATAAATAGGGAGATGAAATGTTCATTATACAGACAGTCTTTATGTGATACTGAAGCCTTACATTCTTATTTAAAGGACAACTAAACCATTTTTTACTCATTGTTTTATAACAGTCAAACGTTTTTATCATTGAGTCCCTAGCCCCTCTCACTGCTGAGCTAAGGGGCCGAATGTGACTGGGGACTCCAAATTAAGGCCACCCCCCAAAAAAATTAATACAGTTTAGTTTAAATAACTAATATCTCCTGTCAGCCCTTTAAAGTGTCAAAATTCGATTATATACAGTAGTATTTTCACTGTTGAAGTAGTACAGTTGAGGCCCAGTTTCCTGCACATATATAATTAGTGCAAGAAAGAACACTAATTGTTGTTCTTGTTGAACACTAAATCGATGACACTGTGGCACATAGATGGCTTATCAATAAGCTGCAATCTTTGCGTTTGGATTTCAGTATTGTTGAATGGATTAGACAATGGCCGAGTGCAGAATGCCTTGTTGGTAAGTTATGTCTTGTTGCTGATGATACAAAGATTTGCAGCAGGGTTGATATTCATGGAGGGATAAGACAAATGGAAAATGATGTAACTAAACTAGAAAAAATGGTCAGAGCAGTGGCAACTGACATTTAATGTGGACAAGTGCAAGATTATGCACCTTGGGCGTAAAAACCCAAAAGCTGAATATAGACTATTTGGTACAGTCCTAACCACAACATCTGAGGAAAGGGATTTAGGGGTAATTATCTCAGAGGACTTAAAGGTAGGTAGGCAATGCAATAGAGCAGCAGGAAATGCTAGCAGAATGCTTGGTTGCATAGGGAGAGGTATTAGCAGTAGGAAGAGGGAAGTGCTCATGCCATTGTACAGAGCACTGGTGAGACTTCACTTGGAGTATTGTACAGAGCGCTGGTGAGACCTCACTTGGAGTATTGTACAGAGCGCTGGTGAGACCTCACTTGGAGTATTGTACAGAGCGCTGGTGAGACCTCACTTGGAGTATTGTACAGAGCGCTGGTGAGACCTCACTTGGAGTATTGTACAGAGCGCTGGTGAGACCTCACTTGGAGTATTGTACAGAGCGCTGGTGAGACCTCACTTGGAGTATTGTACAGAGCGCTGGTGAGACCTCACTTGGAGTATTGTACAGAGCGCTGGTGAGACCTCACTTGGAGTATTGTACAGAGCGCTGGTGAGACCTCACTTGGAGTATTGTACAGAGCGCTGGTGAGACCTCACTTGGAGTATTGTACAGAGCGCTGGTGAGACTTCACTTGGAGTATTGTACACAGTACTGGAGACCGTATCTCCAGAAGGATATTGATACTTTGGAAAAGGTTCAGAGAAGGGCTACTAAACTGGTTCATGGGTTGAAGGATAAAACTTACCAGGAAAGGTTAAAGCATTTTAACATGTATAGCTTGGAGGAAAGACGTAACAGGGGAGATATTATAGAAACAATTAATTACGTAAAGGGAATCAACACGGTAAAGGAAGTGAGTATATTTAAAAGAAGAAAAACTACTGCAACTAGAAGACATAGTCTTAAATTAGAGGGGCAAGAGTAAGAAAAGTATTTAGAAAATTGGGCAGACTAGATGGACCTAATGGTTCTTATCTGCCGACACATTCTATGTTTAATTATTTGAACGACAACTAAACTTTATTTCTCACTTGTGCTTCTAACATAGTAGAAGTAAAATGCTAGTTAAAATCCCTAGTATGAGAAACTGGCATGTATTTCTGACAGGTCCTCTCTGCTGACCCATGCAAAAACGAGGGTCTTGAAGTAATTGTTAAAACTAAAACAAGTTTTTTCAAAAACGTAATACCAAGTCATTCTTTTTGCCATTTCTTTGTGTGGCTAAAGCCTGTGTTGGCATACTGATTATTGCTTATAGTAATGGCAAGGGGTTCCTTGCCATAAGTATATACAAGAAAGGTGACTGTGGACAGCCTTGTCTCGTGCCATTTGTTCAATTAAACCAACTCGATCTGGTACAATTTCCAACTACTCTCGCTGATGGAGTTTATGTACAGCCATAATGGCATAAAATATTCCACCTTTATTCCCAAAAAAATCCCATTTGACCAATCCCTCTCTATCCAGGGAATCTTGTGGATTCCATTTGACGACCTAACATTTAACTCCTGTTTAAGCCACAGCCAGATAAATACCAACTTTATGTTTAAGGCATTACTTTATCTTTAAGTACTAAAAGTAGCTTTTGTGAGTTTTTGGGGTTCAAGCTGGTACTTTATACCCACATTGATTTGTGTAAGATGGATGGATTTCAATGATTCAGGGGAGTTAATGCCGCTCTAGGGCTGCAGCTGTGCTATAATCTTTACTGTGCTAATACTCTAGGAATGGCCCTTCATGATTTTTACTCTGGGTTTATCCCTTGTGTTTCTTTGTTGCTGCAGTAAAGGGTATTACATCTGAATCATTTTCCGTTTCATTTCTTTTTTCCCACAGTCCCAAAGCAGACGATTTGTCTACGGCAATTCTCAAGCAGAAGAACAGGCCCAATAGGTTGATTGTTGATGAAGCCATCAATGAGGACAACAGTGTGGTCTCCCTATCCCAGGTGTGTATTTTGTTCATCATCGTTACAAAATGTCTTTGGTTAGTATTACCTTGGTGCACTTAGTGAACACGAACACATACTGCCTTCAGTTGCTGTCTCACACAGCATGCTTCTTTGTGACTTACAGGGCAAGATGGACGAACTCCAGCTATTTAGAGGCGATACTGTTCTCCTGAAGGGAAAGAAAAGACGGGAAGCAGTGTGTATCGTCCTATCAGATGACACCTGCTCGGATGAGAAGATTCGGATGAACAGAGTTGTCCGTAACAACCTCAGGGTTCGTCTTGGTGATGTCATCAGGTATGATCCTGAGCTTAATTTTTTTGAGCTCCATTCTTTCATTCAGCTCCCTTTTCTGGAGGATGTCTGCAATTGCAAGAAATCTGTAACCTGTTACTTGCCTAAACCCATTCACTAATTGCATCTCTGTGTTACTGTCACACCAGACATATTTTCTTTAAAGATACAGGTTGTGTGAATGACCAAGAGACAAGTCTAATACTGTAGGGCTGGGTCCACTAATACTGCTTATACTGTAAATGTAGGTAATGAAGTGATCTATACCATATGTTAGATTGCATGCACATGTAGAAAATAAGAACTATTCCACCTGTAGGGACATTAACACTGCTGTACTGCTAGTGTAAGTCAGTAAAAGGACATTTATTGTTATATATCATTGCTCCTATTTGAAGTGATTGCAGGCGCTCTACACTGGAGTTCTTACTAAACCAGTGTGTGTTTTCATCCCCTTTTGTTAGTACCGTGTTGTCCTGACATTATAGAGCACTCTTTTTTTTTTTTTTTTTTTTAATTTAATGAACTAAATTAGGGGGGGAACGTGTGGTCTAAAATGGAGTTTAAAGGAACACTAAACTTTATATTTCACTTGTGCTTGCAATATAGAGACCCTCACATTCAGCTGATGTGATACACATCTGAGAGTAAACCCACGTTGGGTTTACTCCAGACATGCTTTTTTAACCCTTGCTTCCTTTAAGCGTTAACACAAGTGCAATGTTCCTTTAAGGATTCAGGCTGCTTCTAGTGCTCGGATAACCTGCTCAGTCTGCGCTGGCAACACATGCAGGTTAACATGAGCATTCAGAGCATATTTTTTCGCCATCCTCAATTGTCTTAATTTTATAAACGGCATCTTTTCCCCTAATATAAAACATTCCATTACGAGTGTGGCCAATAATCGGGACAACAAGCTACATAGTCAGCCTCTATTGGAAAAAAATATACTTCTATTTTTATTATTTTGTGCTGTCTTTAACCTGAATAATGCATGTTTAATTGTTTACCCACAGCATCCAGCCTTGCCCAGATGTGAAGTACGGCAAAAGGATCCATGTTTTGCCCATTGATGATACCGTGGAAGGAATCACTGGGAACCTGTTTGAGGTGTACCTGAAGCCTTACTTCTTGGAAGCTTACAGACCAATCAGAAAAGGTATTGACTGGTAGTGCACTGTACTACTCTCTCCAGTGACAGCACTGCATGGGGCTCTTCACTCTAAGTAGTAATCCTGGTAATGTTTAATCATAAAGACTTTGCATTGCATAGTGCAGCATAATGTGGGAAGTCTTTGGTAGCTCAATACGTTGGGATGAAAGGGGAGTGGGGTCTGCTTGAATGAGATGGCAGTCTGAAATACAATATCAGCAGCATCTCAATGCTATGCACCTACCACAGAATATTACGTGGATTTCATGTAGATCCAGTGGGCCAAGTTGTATTAGGAACTATCTGGTTGTTGATATCGGCAAATGTAACATTGACTTTTTCCCTTGAGTATTTGTGATAGGGATCGACCGATTATCGGATTAACCGATATTATCGGCCGATATTCACAGTTTCCTAAATTATCGGTATCAGCATCTAACTTTACCGATAATGCCGATAATATTTGAATGAAGCAGTTTTCGCGATCAACGATCACGAAAACCGCTTTAACAGTGCTGGTCAGCACCGATATTTCTATTTTGGGGCACCCACGATCGCCCCACGGAGCGATCGTGGGGAGCCATATTGTCTGAGCATGCTGCTCCGTCAATATGGCTGAGTCCTCTGCCGGTCTGAGCTTCGGAAGTGAAAGTAACTTCACTTCCGTCGCTCTGAATATGCTACTTGACTACCCCTAGTGGTGGTTTAGTAGCATTGCAATGGAAAATAATTAAAATACATATTTAATTAAATAAAAATAGGTTATTTAGCTATATTAGCCTATAGGGTTAAAATTAAATATTTTTTAGCATAAGGGATAGGGTTAAAATTAAATTAAAGTTAAAAAAATATTAAGGGATATAATAAGGATTAGAGTTGGGGTTAAATTTAGTGTTAGGGTTAAATTTTGGGTTCGGGTTGGGGTCAAAAGATCAATATAGGAAAAAACAAAAAAAACACTATTTTTGGTTTTTGCCCCATAACTCGCAAAAAAATACCGAAAAATATGGAAACATGCATATTTTTGAACTCGGGACAACATTTAGAAACTATTTAGCCGGGGTCTTTTTTAATGATTTTATTTGTGTAAATTATATTTTAGGTCAAAGTTAGAAAAAGTGGGTTTTTTAAAATTTTTCATCATATTTTATGATTTTTTTTGTAGTAAATTATAAGATATGATGAACATAATGGTATCTAATGAAAGCCCTTCTTATGACGATAAAAACAACATATAATTTGTGTGGGTACTGTATGTGAGAAAGCAAAAAATTACAGCTAAACACAAACACCCTAGAAATGTCAAAACAGCCATTGTCACCAAGGGAAAGTCAAGGTGAAAATGTCTTGTCACTAAGGGGTTAATTAAGCTGTTTTGATGCCTTGCTTATATTTACTGTAGTGTCCCTTTGATATAATTGCCTATGTCATTGCTGCTCATTTTACTAAGATTTAATCTAAGTATGGACTATGTGCAATTGAACATTGTTGTTCTTGTTACCTTTTGACTGATATTTATTTAAAAAAAAAAAAAAGTGGTCCAATTTGTTGTATTTGACCATATCACCATTGTTTTGCTGCATTATTTATTTTTATTTAGCAATGAAAAAGATTTACAAAAAAAAGCTAAACGTTAACAATAAACATGTTCATTTAACAGCAGATTTGTGTAGAAATTGTTTTTTTTCCCAAAAAATTAAAATGCACGAAATATCGGTATAAGTTATCGGCTATCGGCCTGAAAGTTCACAGGTTATCGGTATCGGCTCTAAAAAATCAATATCGGTCGATCCCTAATTTGTGATTTAGTTGTATTATCCATGAAATGATGCAGGGCCGCCTTGTTTGTTTTCACAGGGGACATCTTTCTGGTGCGCGGAGGAATGCGTGCTGTGGAGTTCAAGGTGGTGGAGACAGATCCCAGCCCATACTGCATAGTTGCCCCTGATACGGTCATTCATTGTGAAGGCGAGCCTATTAAACGAGAGGTAGGATTCAGCCTTGATATAATGTGTGTTTCTTCAAGCTTGTCTCTCCCAGTGTGATTCTATTGCTGCTGTCCTCACAGGATGAAGAGGAATCCCTGAATGAAGTGGGCTATGATGACATTGGTGGATGCAGGAAGCAGCTGGCTCAGATCAAGGAGATGGTGGAGCTGCCTCTCCGACACCCAGCTCTGTTCAAAGCTATTGGTGTGAAGGTAACTTACTCTGCAGGGCCACCAGATTTCATTAACATTTATAAAGACAACAATTTACTCAGCGCTAGGTGCAGAGCATGGGGGGTCTACATACTAAGTTATATGAACAAGAGCAGACCTATCTATGAGGTAGTATGCCCTGCTTACAATCTGTATATTAACTCTCTCTCCATGGCCATTCATTTCTAGATCTCTTACTAGCAGGAGCTTTGATCTGCATATTGTCTTATTGGGATGTGTTCAGTTTAAACTCGGCTTACAGTACAAAGCTATTGTATTTTAATGTTTGAGCAGGACTGGACAAATAGGAGGCTTCCATGGCCTGTAAAACCTTACTGCTGACTTCTAGTTTCTTAAGCATTATGCATTTCTATAGCCATAAATGTTCCCGTTCCCACAGTTTCAAAAATCTACTTTGGATTTTGGTAAACAAATTCTCCAGGTGTACACAACATATCACAATCATATGAGCTAGCGTTAGACAGAAATTATTACCCCAGAGTGTTATAATGCAAACAGTCTCACTAAAATAACTTGCATACAAATATATGTTGGGGATTAACCCCTTTGTGATGCTAGGATGCTCTGTGCCGTCCTATTTTACTGGTCTTAAAAGACGATACGACAGCATAGGACATCCATCACAATGAGCTGTGCTCGTATCCCACTGCAGGGACTCGCATCATGGTCCCACCCCTTCATTCTGATGGGGAAAATGTAGCTAATGCTCAAGGCAAGCACCGGCTACATTTTACCAAATAATTCCCCCTTTGAGACATCACCTTATGATCAGGGCCAGGAACAAAAAATTGTGTTTTGGTGCTTGCGTCTTCTCCAGAACCTCTGTATGACCACTCATACTCCTAAGAGCCTTACAATGTGAGCTATTTTTTTTTTATTTATTTTTTTACATTGAATAAAAGTTTAGTTACCTAATTTTGGTAGTTTTCATTTAAAAGAAAAAAAAGACATACACTTTCTTACCATATTTCCCTCTCCAGCAGTGCTTCCTGTATGGGGAAGGCACATCCATTTCCTCAATCGCTTCAGTCACATCCAACCAGGGGGAGAGGTATCCTGGCAGCTTGCTGCTGTGCATAGCACTCTAAGCAATCTACACGTGCTGACTGAGCACAGCATTACAGTCGAGGCTCAGCAGACATAACTTAGGGCTCTATACACAGTGGCAAGCTCTTCCTTCAGTAGGATGTGACCGAACACTGCTGGAGAGGGAAATATGGTGAGAAGGTGTGTCTTCATTTAAAACACTACCAAATGTAGGTACATAAAAGCTTCTTTTATTTTATTTAATGTAGAAAAAAAGCACTACGATTGTTCTTTAAGGCCATTATATTTAATTTTACCAAAGGTTTTAAACTTGTTAAATGTGCTTTGCAGCCTCCTCGTGGCATTCTGCTCTACGGACCCCCCGGAACTGGAAAGACTCTCATTGCTCGTGCTGTCGCTAATGAAACTGGTGCATTTTTCTTTCTGATTAATGGTAAGTATTTCTGTTCTGCTCCAAACACCCGAAACGAGTGCAGAGAGGTTTGCAGTGGTCTTTAACCAGCTGACACATGCAATAGCTGATTCCCATCCTGTGTTTGTGCATGGGAAAGTTCTTATTGATTTGTTCTTTTCAGGCCCTGAAATTATGAGCAAACTGGCTGGTGAGTCTGAGAGCAACTTGCGCAAAGCCTTTGAGGAGGCAGAGAAGAACGCCCCTGCTATTATCTTCATTGATGAATTGGATGCCATTGCCCCAAAAAGAGAGAAGGTACGTTTACGATGTAATTGAAGGCATAGTCGCCTGGTAATGCTTTACTAAATCATTGAAAGCACTATCAGTTGGTTAAGGCTTTTATATCTGAGATCTGGCAGCTATTAAGCTTCCCCAGAGATAACAATCAGTGGGGACAAATCTAATTCAACTTGCAAAAAGCAGAGAAATGGTTCCAAGTGATTAAACGTCTGCATCGCGTACATCCTGGGTATTGTGTGGTTACAGCTGACATTTTGCTGTGGTGTTAATTGCATGACTTCTCAAACACATTGTGCTTTATACAGACACACGGAGAAGTGGAACGCCGCATTGTGTCACAGCTGCTAACACTCATGGACGGGCTCAAACAGCGCGCACATGTCATTGTCATGGCTGCTACAAACAGACCCAACAGCATTGACCCAGCACTCAGGCGATTTGGTGAGTTATACAGATTCCTGTGCTGGACAGCCAGCCAATAAGATGCAGGTGAAAACTGAGGAACTTCTTACATGATGATTTCTGTCCCTGCAGGACGCTTTGACAGAGAAGTCGACATTGGAATTCCTGATGCCACTGGCAGACTGGAAATTTTACAGATTCACACAAAGAACATGAAGTTGGCAGATGATGTTGATCTAGAACAGGTAAGCTAAGTTTAGAGCAACCTCAGTGTTATTGACTGTGAGTGCATGCTGTGACGAGAATGTACAGTGTACTGACTGAGAGCATGCAGTGACGAGAATGTACAGTATACTGACTGAGAGCATGCTGTGACGAGAATGTACAGTGTACTGACTGAGCGCATGCAGTGACGAGAATGTACAGTATACTGACTGAGAGCATGCAGTGACGAGAATGTACAGTATACTGACTGAGAGCATGCTGTGACGAGAATGTACAGTGTACTGACTGAGCGCATGCAGTGACGAGAATGTACAGTATACTGACTGAGAGCATGCAGTGACGAGAATGTACAGTATACTGACTGAGAGCATGCTGTGACGAGAATGTACAGTGTACTGACTGAGAGCATGCTGTGACGAGAATGTACAGTATACTGACTGAGCATGCAGTGACGAGAATGTACAGTGTACTGACTGAGCATGCAGTGACGAGAATGTACAGTATACTGACTGAGAGCATGCAGTGACGAGAATGTACAGTGTACTGACTGAGCATGCAGTGACGAGAATGTACAGTGTACTGACTGAGCATGCAGTGACGAGAATGTACAGTATACTGACTGAGAGCATGCAGTGACGAGAATGTACAGTGTACTGACTGAGAGCATGCAGTGACGAGAATGTACAGTGTACTGACTGAGAGCATGCTGTGACGAGAATGTACAGTGTACTGACTGAGAGCATGCAGTGACTGAGCGCATGCTGTGACGAGAATGTACAGTGTACTGACTGAGAGCATGCAGTGACGAGAATGTACAGTATACTGACTGAGAGCATGCAGTGACGAGAATGTACAGTATACTGACTGAGAGCATGCAGTGACGAGAATGTACAGTGTACTGACTGAGAGCATGCTGTGACGAGAATGTACAGTATACTGACTGAGAGCATGCAGTGACGAGAATGTACAGTGTACTGACTGAGAGCATGCTGTGACGAGAATGTACAGTATACTGACTGAGAGCATGCAGTGACGAGAATGTACAGTATACTGACTGAGCACATGCAGTGACGAGAATGTACAGTATACTGACTGAGCATGCAGTGACTGAGCGCATGCTGTGACGAGAATGTACAGTGTACTGACTGAGAACATGCAGTGACGAGAATGTACAGTATACTGACTGAGAGCATGCAGTGACGAGAATGTACAATGTACTGACTGAGAGCATGCAGTGACGAGAATGTACAGTATACTGACTGAGCACATGCAGTGACGAGAATGTACAGTATACTGACTGAGCATGCAGTGACTGAGCGCATGCTGTGACGAGAATGTACAGTGTACTGACTGAGAGCATGCAGTGACGAGAATGTACAGTATACTGACTGAGCACATGCAGTGACGAGAATGTACTGACTGAGCACATGCAGTGACGAGAATGTACTGACTGAGCACATGCAGTGACGAGAATGTACTGACTGAGCACATGCAGTGACGAGAATGTACAGTGTACTGACTGAGCGCATGCAGTGACGAGAATGTACAGTGTACTGACTGAGCGCATGCAGTGACGAGAATGTACAGTGTACTGACTGAGCGCATGCAGTGACGAGAATGTACAGTGTACTGACTGAGCGCATGCAGTGACGAGAATGTACAGTGTACTGACTGAGCGCATGCAGTGACGAGAATGTACAATGTACTGACTGAGCGCATGCAGTGACGAGAATGTACTGATTGAGCGCATGCAGTGACGAGAATGTACTGACTGAGCGCATGCAGTGACGAGAATGTACTGACTGAGCGCATGCAGTGACGAGAATGTACTGACTGAGCGCATGCAGTGACGAGAATGTACTGACTGAGCGCATGCAGTGACGAGAATGTACTGACTGAGCGCATGCAGTGACGAGAATGTCGAATATCTCTAATGACAGGAAGAGGGCAGCATCAGACCGTAAAGCTCAAGGTCAAATGAACTGGTTACACTCAAACAGCTCTGATCATTATTTATGGCAGTTTTTCAAAGTGCTCTATTCACTAAAAAAGGAATCTCAAAAATCAGGCACTGATAGCAGAGTTGGCATGGTAGGCAAGTTGAAGATCCCCCCCCCCCCCCCCCCATTGATTCCTGATTTTGTATTTCACTTGTCATTTAAAAATGTATGCATGTAGCTAAAACCAGTATTAAATAGGGTATTGATATTTAAGTTTCTATTCATTACTTGGTAGCACAGTGACGGTTTTGGATGCTGGGTTTATAACCTTTTCTTCCTCCCTGCAGGTTGCTAATGAAACCCATGGACACGTTGGTGCAGATTTAGCTGCTCTGTGCTCCGAGGCTGCTCTCCAGGCCATCAGGAAAAAGATGGATCTGATTGATCTGGAAGATGAAACCATAGATGCTGAAGTTATGAATTCACTTGCGGTCACTATGGATGATTTCAGGGTATGTGTACACATAGCATATCTCACTAATACCAGCTGCATGGCACACCTCGGATTGCAGTGACCTGCAGCAGTATGCATTGTGCTGCTAGTCTACAGTTTCATGCTCTCGTCCAGGTTGCGTCTAGATGGTTTGCCCTGTTTACCAGGTGTGACACTGTATTAATAAACTGCTACAGGACTGATCACCTATATTTAAATAACGTGTACTGATTAAATGTTTTACCTGGCAGTGGGCCCTGAGTCAGAGTAACCCCTCTGCGCTGCGTGAGACTGTGGTAGAAGTGCCGCAGGTTACCTGGGAAGATATTGGTGGACTGGAAGATGTGAAGCGGGAACTTCAGGAGTTGGTGCAGGTCAGTTTGCTGTCATTGTCTATTCCATGTGCTGTACCTTCCATCATCTGCATTCAGACTTCACTGTCCCAGTAACGTGAAGGAAGGGAATAAAAAAAATCACAGGGCGTTTTTTTTTTATTTTTATTTTTTTTTTACTAATCTTATTAAAGAAATCACTTTCTTTGTTCTAAATTTAAGTCCAAAATACATTCTCATGTTCAATTTCCTTCAATCCCAGTACCCTGTGGAGCATCCAGACAAGTTCTTGAAGTTTGGGATGACCCCCTCCAAGGGTGTGCTTTTCTATGGGCCACCCGGATGTGGTAAAACTCTGCTAGCCAAGGCCATTGCCAACGAATGCCAGGCAAACTTCATCTCCATCAAAGGCCCTGAGCTGCTCACCATGTGGTTTGGAGAGTCTGAGGCCAACGTACGAGAGATCTTTGACAAGGTAAGAGCTTTAAACAGATTCATTAATTCAGGGCACAGAGGATTCCCCCACTGATAGTGTACATAACTGTGCCAACTGATATAACTTACCCACGTTCTGTCTGAGCATCCATGTGCTATGTAGCAACCTCTCAACAGTCCTTTAATCAGCCATGCATAAAAAAAAAACGGCACACATTTTACATACAGTATATAGCACCCCTGTCACAAACACGCTTACCAAATTTACTATGTGCAGAATACTGACAGGGCAGGAACGGTTCAATTGAGGTAGCTAGTAAATTGCCTTCACATGATAAACATACTGCCATAATATGCACTGATGCCCAATAAGAACGGATCAATGCTTCATTAGAAGAAGAGCTCCTCTCTTTAAAACACATTTATATAAAATGGAGGTATTGTGGTGGTAAGACTCAATGTGTGGTGATGGGGGTCTGTAGATCTCCACCAGCAGATAAAACATTCTCTGGAGGTGAATTCTATCTGTGCACAGTCTGTGTCTGATAGCGAAGCTTGTAGACTCCATCTCTGATAATGACGAGTAAGTCACAGCTTGCTGCATACTATGTAAAGGTAATCCACAGCCGTTACTATGGAAACTGATGCACAGCAAGTTCCGGCTTTATTCCCTTTCTCTGATTTTTGTTTGGTACTTTTAGAATGAGGATTGCTTTTCAATAAAAACATGTTTTCTTCCTTTTAGCTATTTGGACAGATACGTTTAAGTAAATACGACTACAGTGTTTGCTAGGTAGAAAGTAATTTGATTAGCCGGTGAAATCAATACAGATGATCAGGTAGCTTATGAGTCCTTTATGTTGGATAATAATTTTGGTGGGCTCCTCATCTCCTGGTTTTTGCTATCCTTTAGAGGTGGTTTGTGAATATGTGAATGGTTTATTTGTGTTGTAGCACAGGGATGTCCAGCTTTATCTCTCCAGCTGTTTGAGTACAGATCTCATTAGCTTGGATTTAAATTTTTCGTGTTAAGGTCAGTCATTCATAAATTTGGCAGTGATTTTCCAAGGTTCCAGAGCTTTTGGATATTTAGCTAACTGCGATGTCACTGTTGGTCCTTGGTGACTTTGATGTATTAAATAAGTCAAACATTTTTAAAGCAGCAAGGTTGCACATCTTGTTCATTGCCCTTGTCAAAATATTGTTCATTGACACCGTTCCCACATACAGGCGTTTTATGCCAGCCGAAAATACAGGCTTGCAGAATGTCCTCTTAACAGTTCATCGTGTTGTTCTTCCAAAAGGTCCCACCTGTCAGATGAGGTCACTTTGAGTGGGCTCAGTCTGACAGGGAGACTGCAACCAACATTCAAAGAGAGTGGCAATTACATTTATTCAGATCGCACTGTCTGGGTTTGGGCATGCCTTTGTGACCAAGTGGCATTGCAATGTCTCGCAATCTTTCGCCAGGGACACACGGGGTCTGTAAAGATCAGTTCTCTGCCTCGTGTGTCCCTCGCTCCATAACGACAGGGCTTCACAAATTTTATTTCAATTTTGGAGCCAGTGTCAGAAGGGAAAATGCTTTGGTCCCAGTCCATAAACATATATAAATGACATCCACTTTTACACACCATTCACGCATACTAATGCACTTTCATGCTGACACATGCACTCCCCTGCATTTTCCTCACCCACAAATAAATACACACACGTTGACACACCAATATGTTGACAATCATACGAATCTCCCGGCTGCTCTGTGCTGCTTGTTCCACGCTCGGCTCATTACCTGATCAGTAGATAACGGGCAGCAGACTGTGGGACAATGTAGCTGCAAGATCTGGGTGCTAGGAGCTAGATTCTAGTCACTATGGCGACTTGGTGCCTGGTATTTGTAGAACCCTGCTTTTATTTAGGACAAAAGAACCATCTGACGTTAAGGATGATCTGGTATTTTCTCATAGCAAGTCATAAAGCTCAGTATATAAGAATTTAGTTCCTGGCTAGTGGAACTGATGCCATGTCTGTTTTGTGGTCTCCAGGCCCGACAGGCTGCACCCTGCGTGCTCTTCTTTGATGAATTGGACTCTATAGCCAAGGCAAGAGGTGGCAACATTGGAGATGGAGGCGGAGCTGCCGACAGAGTTATCAACCAAATCCTGACTGAGATGGACGGAATGTCCACCAAGAAGAACGTCTTCATCATCGGCGCCACCAACAGACCTGACATCATCGACCCTGCCATCCTGCGTCCGGGACGTCTTGACCAACTCATATACATCCCACTGCCAGATGAGAAGTCCCGTATCTCTATCCTAAAGGCCAATCTGAGGAAGTCCCCTGTAGCTAAGGTAAGTTACATGTTTGTCGGCTAGATTAGCTGTGGTGCTCTGACCCGGAATGTGTAATAAAGCAATGAATTCATATTATGCATAGCACTGCTATTAGATATATTTGCCTCATATATTGTTTTATTCCCCCTCACAAAGGGCTGTTACCTTCGGAACCAATACATTTTTATATACTGTGTCCAGCGTTAAATTTCTTAATTTTATATCCTGTGTCTTCTAGGATGTTGATGTTGATTTCTTGGCCAAGATGACAAATGGATTTTCTGGTGCTGATCTAACAGAGATCTGTCAGCGGGCCTGTAAGCTTGCCATCCGTGAATCCATTGAGAACGAGATCAAGAGGGAGCGGGAAAGACAGACTAACCCATCGGCTATGGTATGAACCTGCAGAGAGGAAGACTTGTAGCTATACTGTTATATTAAATATCTGCTATTGTCTGAGCTTCCATGCAATGTGCAGGTTTTTTTTTCAGCTGTGATCCAGCTGATACTGTAGTTAGCCCTGGCACAGCCAATATAGATTTGTATCAGCTAGGAACTCTGATACTGTAGTTAGCTCTGATGCAGCCCTGTTTTGGCTGTGAACTTGGATACTGTATTTATCCCTTCTGCAGCCACATCGACCTGTTATGGGTGTGATCTGATACTGTAGTTATCCCTGCTGCAGCCACATAGACTTGTTTCGGCTGTGATCTGATACTGTAGTTAGCCTTCTGCATCCACATTGACCTGTTACGTCTGTGATCTGATACTGTAGTTAGCCCTGCTGCATCCACATCGACCTGTTTCGGCTGGGATGTCAGATACTGCTAGCCCTGACGCAGCCCGTGTAGACCTGTTTCGGCTGTGATCTCTGATACTGTAGTTAGCCCTGTTACAGCCCATGTAGACCTGTTACAGCTGTGATCTGATACTGTAGTTAGCCCTGCTGCAGCCACATAGACCTGTTTCGGCTGGGATGTCAGATACTGCTAGCCCTGACGCAGTCTGTGTAGACCTGTTTCGGCTGTGATCTCTGATACTATAGATAGCCCTGCTGCAGCCCATGTAGACCTGTTACAGCTGGGATGTCTGATACTGACTCTTAAAACTCCGTACAGCAATTGACAAACTTGTTTTATACACCATTAACCAGACTATGGGACCATGGGGGAGGGGGGGGGGGGGGGGAAATTAGTTTGCTGTACACACAAGTTCCTTTATCCCTGGGGCCGTGTGCTTTTATCCAGTCAGTATCCACAGAACAGAAGCTCTGGTCATATCATTCTGTGCAGCAGATACTCAGTGATTGTGCTCTGGGTTTCGCCATACATGCTCAGTGATTGTGCTCTGGGTTTTGCCATACATGCTCAGTGATTGTGCTCTGGGTTTTGCCATACATGCTCAGTGATTGTGCTCTGGGTTTTGCCATACATGCTCAGTGATTGTGCTCTGGGTTTCGCCATACATGCTCAGTGATTGTGCTCTGGGTTTCGCCATACATCTTCAGTGATTGTGCTCTGGGTTTCGCCATACATGCTCTGTACAAAACACTCGGCCTTTTCTTTAGTTCAGCCTCTGCTTGCAGTTCCTGTGTTCTTAACTCTTTGGTGTTTTTGTTTTGCAGGAAGTGGAAGAAGAGGACCCTGTGCCTGAAATTCGTCGTGATCACTTTGAGGAAGCCATGCGTTTTGCCCGCCGCTCAGTCAGTGACAACGACATCAGAAAATACGAGATGTTCGCACAGACCTTGCAACAGAGCCGTGGATTTGGAAGTTTCAGGTAATTATATAGTGGAACAACATCTGCATGAAAAACTCAACACATAATGTGACAGAAGTGCAGGCTATGGTGACGGGTCATTGCGTTTTGTAATGGGGCATGTAATAACCGAATGTCAGGAAACTGACGGGGCATGTAATAACCGAATGGCAGGACGCTATGGCGGGCCATGTAAGAACTGAATGTCAGGAAACTGTGACACGGCGTGTAATAACAATGTCAGGACGCTGTGACAGGGCATGTAATTGAATATCAGGACGCTATGACAGGGCGTGTAATAACAATGTCAGGGCGCTGTGACAGGGTGTGTAATTGAATATCAGGACGCTGTGACAGGGCGTGTAATAACTGAATGGCAGGACGCTGTGACAGGGCGTGTAATAACGGAATGGCAGGATGCTGTAGCGGGGCGTGTAATAACTGAATGGCAGGAAGCTGTGACGGGGCGTGTAATTGAATGGCAGGATGCTGTAGCGGGGCGTGTAATAACTGAATGGCAGGAAGCTGTGACGGGGCGTGTAATAATGGAATGGCAGGATGCTGTGACGGGGCGTGTAATAACGGAATGGCAGGACGCTGTGACGGGGCGTGTAATAACAGAATGGCAGGACGCTGTAGCGGGGCGTGTAATAACTGAATGGCAGGACGCTGTGACGGGGCGTGTAATAACGGAATGGCAGGACGCTGTGGTGGGGCGTGTAATAACTGAATGGCAGGACGCTGTGACGGGGCGTGTAATAACGGAATGGCAGGACGCTGTGGTGGGGCGTGTAATAACTGAATGGCAGGACGCTGTGACGGGGCGTGTAATAACGGAATGGCAGGACGCTGTGGTGGGGCGTGTAATAACAGAATGGCAGGTCGCTGTAGCGGGGCGTGTAATAACTGAATGGCAGGACGCTGTGACGGGGCGTGTAATAACAGAATGGCAGGACGCTGTAGCGGGGCGTGTAATAACGGAATGGCAGGACGCTGTGGTGGGGCGTGTAATAACGGAATGGCAGGACGCTGTGGTGGGGCGTGTAATAACTGAATGGCAGGACGCTGTGACGGGGCGTGTAATAACGGAATGGCAGAACGCTGTGGTGGGGCGTGTAATAACAGAATGGCAGGACGCTGTGGTGGGGCGTGTAATAACGGAATGGCAGGACGCTGTGGTGGGGCGTGTAATAACAGAATGGCAGGACGCTGTGGTGGGGCGTGTAATAATTGACGTTGTGCATTCATCATACTGTGTGTATAATACTACGCTCTCTTTTTCCCTGCAGATTCCCCTCTGGCAGCCAGGGAGGAGCTGGTCCAAGTCAAGGTGGTGGCGGAGGGAGCACCGGACCTCAATATAATGAAGATGAAGATGATCTTTACGGCTAGTTGGGCCCCTGATGCCGTCCGTGTTGTACAGCAAAGAAATTCCTACGTTAATGGACACTCTGCTTTTCATTCCTCAGTCAGACCAGCGTAGCTGCACACCCCACTCCTGATTTCTTGTTTTCTTACATGGGTGTGAGAAGGGGGGGGCCCACGTCTCAGGATTCAGGCTTTTCTTTTCCTTCCCCTCCCTGTTTCCTCAGCAGCTCTAGCTCTTTGATAAAATGTGGCGGGCAGGGAACCATCCCTAAATGTCACATTTTATTTCTCCTTCAGTACCCGAGAAGCCTGCATATCTCCACTGCCTTCAGCCTCTTGTCCACTCATTTCTCTTCAGTCATCATTGGCCAGTTTGTTGCCACGGTGACAATAACATGGCGGGTATGTCTGGAAATAGGTAGTGATGGCAAGAGGAACACTGATCCTTTGGCTGGAATATTGCAGGTTTCTCCCGCTCTGTGGTGGGTAGAAGACATTATAAGAACATGCAGTGAATTTTTTTTTATGTTGGTATCGGGCTTATAATGTTACAGGATCTAAACCGGATCTGTGCAGGTTGGCGTCTAACGTGAGAATAAACTGACTGATCACTGACCTCGTCTGGTTCTTTCACGTCTGGATTTATTCATGAGAGAGAAGTGCTGGGAATTTAAAGCCAAGGTAGTAGAGCTGGTAAAATTCTCCTGGACTCTGGTGAACAAATATAGGACAGTAAGCATGACATCAGACAGTGCTACTTTGCTTTATGAAATAGCCTTGCAGCAGACGAGCTAGAGGTTAACACCGCAGATTGAGCGTCCGGCTATCCTACCTAAATATAGCCACGGAACAAATACACACACTACCGCGGGCAGAGTTATGGGAAGCCTTTATCCATCAAAGAGTTTCAAACTTAGGGTCACATTAGCTGAGCTGGAAGATTCTCCTTTTCAGCTGTTATTCAAACTATTCTGACCCATGGCTTTTAATATTTCCCAGGACGGTATAATGGTGGTTTTATGTGTGTAACGGTGCCTATAACAAAATGGCTTTGTTAGACGTGATGCGCCGCTCTGCACCTTTTGAGGTTATCACAAAGCATGACTTAATCTTGGGTTGGAAGATGCAGATGATGAACATCTTACAGCAGCACATGCAATGCTAGAAAATACATAGGTGACCTATAGTGCTGAAAAAACTTTCTAGAGAAATGCTGCATAGTGTACAGAAAAGAAACAGAATCTGTCTCCTTACAATGAGACTTGGGACAGTACAGCTGTGGTGTGTGTGTGTGGGGGGGGGGGGGGGGGGGGCTTTAATAAAGTTGGAGCACCAGATGTCTGACACCTGAGTCTCATATTGGGGTGGGTGGGTGGGAAAGATGGCACTGATGAGCTGTACTGGGGAAAAAAAAACATAGTAAGTTGTTTGGTGGCAAATATGTCACTAACAAGAAATTTGGGTAAAAAGATGGCACTGATAGCTGTATGGGTAACAAATATTGTACTGACAAGCTATATAGAGAAACTAATGGCCTGGCAAAATGTATGGGTAAATCGATGGCACTGACAAACGTATGGGAAATCAGATGGCACTGGAAAAGTTTTGGTCTGGGGTCTAAAATTGGCACTGGAAAGGTTTTGGGTACAAAGATGGCACTGATACTGGTATGGGTAACAAATATTGTACTGACAAGCTATATTGGGTACAAAGATGGCGCCAACAATAACAAATGGGACAAAAATGGCACTGACAACTTGTATGGGGACAAAAATGGCACTGATGAGCTGTTTTCAGTGACATCTTTGTCCCAATATAGCTGGTCAGCAAACTGTTTTGGTAACAGATGCCACTGATAAGCTGTGATGCTACAGACCGCATTGACAAGCTGTGTGGGTACACATTCCACTGGTAAGTTGTATGGGAACAAAGATGGAACTGACAAGCTGTGGATGGACTAAGGCACTAGTAAGCAGGCATAAATCTGATTATATTTCTTCACAAAGCCATCTGAAATGTTTTGAATGTGTCAATAACCAGGTCTCTGTCATCAGTTATACCAGAGCCTGTGTCTGGATCTTCTGTAATAATACTTTTTATTTTTTTTTATTTAGTCATATTGTCGCACCGAGTATCAAATAATTATTCTGCAGTATAAAATTCAAAGTGACATTGGGCTATACAGACTGATTTTATACTAAAGCTAAAACGTTCTCAGTGAACTATAATAACTTGGTGAAATGTGGACCAAATAACTGAACAAGCTGCCTGGGTGAGGAAATACACCATAGACCTGGGTCCATCCAGGAGGACAAACACTGAATAGAACATTAATTATAACTAAGACTAGGTAACAAGTCAAAAAACAGGGGAAAGAGAGCTGGGAGTTAAGAAAAGCACAGAGAAGGTAAAATAGGGAACGGGGGCTCCCAAGTGGGGGTGCCGGCGGCTCATGAGGGAGCAGCTCAAAAGACATGCCTCTGCACCACGCTTTTGGCATCAAGAAAAAAAAATGTCTCTGGTGCCTAGCATGGAGCATTAAAAGGCACTGCACTGGGGGTGGAAGATCTGTTGAGGTCTCTCCTGGTCTGCATCTTACTTTCCATGTTACCCATTTGTCCAGAGCTGCTGAACTCGCCTCTTCCATTGCTGCAGGTTCTGCACAGGTCAGTCCTCATCCCCACTCGCCTTTGCTGGTGCATCAGTTGTCCTCCAAGTATAGGAGCCCACAAGTGGGTGAAACTCCTGATCCTCTCTTTTGCTTCCAGCTACTGCTTCTCAACACAGAAGACAAAGACGTCTCTGGTCTTCTTTCTCCAGCTCTTGCAGTGCACTGATAAGGGTCGTGCTGTGCACGAGGCTGCGCATTGATACGGGTCACACTGAGCAGGAGGCTGTGCATTGATACAGGTCGCACTGAGCAGGAGGCTGCGCATTGATACGGGTCACACTGAGCACGAGGCTGAGCATTGATACGGGTCGCACTGAGCAAGAGGCTGAGCATTGATACGGGTCGCACTGAGCACGAGGCTGAGCATTGATATGGGTCGCACTGAGCACGAGGCTGAGCATTGATACGGGTCACACTGAGCACGAGGCTGAGCATTGATATGGGTCGCACTGAGCACGAGGCTGAGCATTGATACGGGTCACACTGAGCACGAGGCTGAGCATTGATACGGGTCACACTGAGGCTGAGCATTGATACGGGTCGCACTGAGCACGAGGCTGAGCATTGATACGGGTCACACTGAGCACGAGGCTGAGCATTGATACGGGTCACACTGAGCACGAGGCTGAGCATTGATACGGGTCACACTGAGCACGAGGCTGAGCATTGATACGGGTCACACTGAGCATTGATACGGGTCACACTGAGCACGAGGCTGAGCATTGATACGGGTCACGCTGAGCATTGATACGGGTCACGCTGAGCATTGATCCGGGTCACACTGAGCATTGATACGGGTCACACTGAGCACGAGGCTGAGCATTGATACGGGTCACACTGAGCATTGATACATGTCACACTGAGCACGAGGCTGAGCATTGATACGGGTCACACTGAGCACGAGGCTGAGCATTGATACGGGTCACACTGAGCAGGAGGCTGAGCATTGATACGGGTCACACTGAGCATTGATACGGGTCACACTGAGCACGAGGCTGCGCATTGATACGGGTCGCACTGAGCACGAGGCTGAGCATTGATACGGGTCACACTGAGCATTGATACGGGTCACACTGAGCACGAGGCTGAGCATTGATACGGGTCACACTGAGCACGAGGCTGAGCATTGATACGGGTCGCACTGAGCACAAGGCTGAGCATTGATACGGGTCACACTGAGCACGAGGCTGAGCATTGATACGGGTCACACTGAGCACGAGGCTGAGCATTGATACGGGTCACACTGAGCACGAGGCTGAGCATTGATACGGGTCACACTGAGCATTGATACGGGTCACACTGAGCACGAGGCTGAGCATTGATACGGGTCACACTGAGCACGAGGCTGAGCATTGATACGGGTCACACTGAGCACGAGGCTGAGCATTGATACGGGTCACACTGAGCATTGATACGGGTCACACTGAGCAGGAGGCTGAGCATTGATACGGGTCACACTGAGCATTGATACGGGTCACACTGAGCACGAGGCTGAGCATTGATACGGGTCGCACTGAGCACGAGGCTGAGCATTGATACGGGTCGCACTGAGCATTGATACGGGTCACACTGAGCATTGATACGGGTCACACTGAGCACGAGGCTGAGCATTGATACGGGTCACACTGAGCACGAGGCTGAGCATTGATACGGGTCACACTGAGCATTGATACGGGTCACACTGAGCATTGATACGGGTCACACTGAGCATTGATACGGGTCACACTGAGCATTGATACGGGTCACACTGAGCACGAGGCTGAGCATTGATACGGGTCGCACTGAGCATTGATACGGGTCACACTGAGCACGAGGCTGAGCATTGATACGGGTCACACTGAGCACGAGGCTGAGCATTGATACGGGTCACACTGAGCACGAGGCTGAGCATTGATACGGGTCACACTGAGCATTGATACGGGTCACACTGAGCATTGATACGGGTCACACTGAGCACGAGGCTGAGCATTGATACGGGTCACACTGAACAGGAGGCTGAGCATTGATACGGGTCACACTGAGCATTGATACGGGTCACACTGAGCAGGAGGCTGAGCATTGATACGGGTCACACTGAGCACGAGGCTGAGCATTGATACGGGTCGCACTGAGCATTGATACGGGTCACACTGAGCATTGATACGGGTCACACTGAGCACGAGGCTGAGCATTGATACGGGTCACACTGAGCACGAGGCTGAGCATTGATACGGGTCACACTGAGCAGGAGGCTGAGCATTGATACGGGTCGCACTGAGCACGAGGCTGAGCATTGTAACGGGTCACACTGAGCACGAGGCTGAGCATTGATACGGGTCACACTGAGCACGAGGCTGCGCCTCCTGTGAAATAGCTTCCTTTGGGATGCTCCATCAGTTGACCAGGTGACCTTTGACAAGGAGCATAGATTTGACAGAAGTGATGATAGGAAGCCAAAGGTCTCTAAGATTTTCAGTTGAGTTGAGCGGACACCTGGATGTTCGGGTTCGGCCGAACTTCAGAAAAAAGTCCAGTTTCGGGCTCAAACTTGACCCCAAACCCCATTGAAGTCAATGGGGACCCGAACTTTTGGCCACTAAAATGCCTCTAAAATAAGTCCTGGAAAGGGCTAGAGGGCTGCAAAATGAAGTAAAATGTGGGTAAGAGTAGGACAAGTGCCCTGCAAACAAATCTGGATAGTGAAATAACTTCAAATAACATAAAATACAAACAAAATACTAATACAGCTGAACCATAAAATAGCACTAGATGGAATCTTTGATTTTAGCTTTGGAAGAACATAAATCTAAAGCTAAAGCATGGCTGCCAGGAGGATCAACAGAATTATCCATTTGAGAGAGGGTTGGAGTGCAGGGGATTCTCTTTCAGTTTATACTAAGTGACCCATAGGATGAGGTGGCGGTGACGGTGGAAGCGGCGCTGGAGGAGGAATTTTTCAAAGTGCGCTGTAGGCACAGTATTTGACGGTTCTATTTGACTCTTAGATATGAAGTGCACCGCAAGACGCAAATGTACTATTTACCACCCAAAACTATTAGAATTTTTCAAAGTGCGCTGTAAGCACAGTATAGACGTTCTATTTGACTCTCAGATGTAATACATGTAATGCTATTGCTATTCTATAAACCAAAATAGAGTCCCCATTCATAAGAAATTCTTATGAATGGGGACTCTATTTCGGTTTATAGAAAGCCCATAGCATTACATACAATGTAATCGCCGAACCCCGAACTCCAAGAAGAACATACAGTGGAATGTCCGTGTTCGGGTCCGGGGTCCAAAAACCGTAATGTTCGGTACGAACCTGAGCAGGGTGGTTCGGGTTCGCTCCACACTAATTTTCAGTAATTTGTTACAGGTTTTTTGCATTCTCACCAGTGTGATTGACTAGCATTTCCTGAATTATTCATTTCAATTGACCTAATCGAGGGGTGGAAGGTTTATTGATGTTCCTTCTTGGTGGAAGTTCTATAAAATAAAATAAAAAACTGTGTCTTGTGATAGATTTGGAACAATGCCGACCATGAACATCTGGAAGCCACTGGGGACAGTTCATTAACCTCATCCCTTTCAAGCCACGGCTGGCTCAGCAGCTAATGGAACACTAGCCACACCAGATATTGCAGGGGTTTCAATGAGAGCCACTATACGTGGTTCACTACTTGTAAGATCAAGCACGAATGCTCTTCTTTGCAGAGGCGTATATTCGCCACTCTGCTGCGTTAAAGAAACCTTCTTTGAGTTGCCTCAAGGTGAGGTCAACAGTCGAGAACGTGGATTCAGGCGCCGGGGTTACTATAACAGGGTTTCCAAATCCCGTATGTTGGTTCATTTGCAGTTATTTAATATCAGTTATTGATAGAGAGGATTCTGTGGCTGATAAGTTATGTGATAAGAAATGTCTTGGGTCAGGTATGATACCTGACAATTTCCAAATTATTTATCACCAATCATCACAAAAGATTCCTCTACCAATGTTCGCATCAGCACGGAGGAGGCTTAAGTCAGCTATGTGTCTTTTGATAAGGGATGGGTTTGGGTTTGTCAGCTGGCTAAGAATGTCTTCTTGGCCAAAATGGATATTGCAGCTACTCTATGATTTGTTTGGGGCAGGGCTCCAAGATACACACTGGTCAGATTGTCCTAATTGTCTTCTAGAAGTGCTCTCCCACCCAGTGTTTACTCACGTATGCAGACCACTCTTCCCTTTCCAGATATCGGGCATTCCTTCATCCACTGGGCCGAGTTGCAGGTTAGACTCATGATATAAATTGAGAGTTCCTGGTGTAGAATTTGCTCGTTGGGTTTGAGGGGGCTCATCTGGTGCCACACATCACAGGGATTAGGCAGCTGGTCAGCATTGCATATAAGGGGAAATGATTTGGCCACATTAAGATTATTGATCGAATCTAATAAAATCTATTTGCTCTGAACTTGGGTATTTTACAACTTTTTCTTTTTTTTACTTGCCTATTGATATGGTCCAAGATCATCTCACAGTTTAAGTGGAGAGGTGCAAGGTCCTATGCTACTTTTTCTAACTTTGACCTGTAAAATTGTTTACATAATTACAATATGGTAAAAAAAAAGTCCCCATATAAGAGAGTTTCTAATATTTTTCCTGAGTTTTCATGTTTTTATTTGCAAGTTATAGGACAATAACTCAAAAGTAGTGTTTTTTTGTCTACCTTTTTCTCCTACAGTGACTTTTTGACCCAAACTCTAATCATCACCCGAACCCTAGATCTTAAGCCTTTTATTTCACCTCCATGTAATGTTGCTGATTGCCTCTAGAGGCAGTCTAGCAACGGCAAACAGCGCTCTTGCCCACACAGGGCAGCACCATAATGGCATGCTGCCTTCATTATGGCTCCTACAATCACTCAACAGAGGGATTGTTCAATGTTGCAGAATGCGTTTACAGATGCGTTCACTGGTCGTGTCTGCCTCTCGCTTTAGGATGTACAGCCATGTCTGAATGTCACCATGCTTTACTCTCAAGATAAGGGAGAAGTGCTTGTTCAGGATTCTTTTGATGTTGAACTCGGGCCCCCCGTTTTTCCTCCCCCCCCTTCTGTCCCCCGCATGACTGGGACCCCCAGAGAGAAACATTTAAATTATTCTTTTTTTATCTTCTTTGTATTTTGTGCCTTTTTTTTTTTTTTTTTTGTAGATTCGTTTGTTTTTTGTTTCTGATCGTGATGTACTGTATGTATTGTTGTAGTCTTAATGTTTTGTTATGTCCACTCTTAATGTAATAAAAGAAAAAAAAAGAAAAAAAAAAAAAAAGGATTCTTTGACAGTCTTTACGATAGAGGGAGCTATTCACTAAAAGTGAGTTGGGGTGAGATGATCATCTTACAGACAGCTTTGCTTCAGCAATAGACCCAAAATGGTAAAAACCCGGTTCCCCTGTCTAGAGTAAACCAGACGTGAATCTTTACAGATCTGAGCTCCGCCTCTCACGGGATGAGGTGTCAGCATGGGCTCAGCCAATCAGCACGAAGACAGCTTAATATTGCACTGTTACCCTGTGGTGGAACCAACCTTGCCACTATGTTCTGGAGAAG
This sequence comes from Pelodytes ibericus, assembly GCA_036172795.1. NCBI lineage: Eukaryota > Metazoa > Chordata > Amphibia > Anura > Pelodytidae > Pelodytes > Pelodytes ibericus. Next base: position 215,757,314 of record CM069860.1, on the reverse strand, counting down.
CCTGGTTGCTCGCCTGCTGCATCTGCACTATGGCCCCATAGTAAAAGCTTGTATTTTCCCCTGCAGAAAGGCTTGTTCGTGCCTTTCTGCCTGGGTGTTCAGTTGATTGAATCTACCGAACCAACTCACAAATTAATGGACTACCTGGGTAAGGGATGTGCCATAGCACTATACGTTAATATTGTTAGTTAGTTATATTCTGTTAGTGTATTGGTTTATGTGTAATGTTTAATTCTGTGAGTAGACCACTCTGAAGGATTATAATGTGACAGTGACTCCAATAGTTTGCTCCAACATCCATTGTTCTGTAGTAACTGGATTAACTGGTAAACTGATTATGTTGTGTACATTACTGTGTGTATTGTAATTAGGTCTACTCACTCTATGTTAATTCCTATTTGGTTTGCAGTCTGAATGTCTAATGTTTTCCTAGCCCCAGTTAGTTGGAGAACTATGTTTAGTTCCACCCCCCCCCCCCCCCCCCCCCATTGTATACTAATGTCTGTGATGTCATGTGTATGTCTTTATATAAGTCTGTGTTGAATAAAGGAGTTGTTCAATCTTGCTGTACCTGACTGCTAGATGTCCTGTCTATTTGGGTACAAAGAGCAAGGGTCCAGGAAAGACTTGCTGGGTGAATGCTGAACTGTAAGTGGGGGCTAAGGAGGTGATTTCCCACAACAGACAGAGGGTCTACTTCGTCCGGTAGACGGTCTGTTACATACCCCAACTCACTTTTAGTAAAACTGTTCCCTGAGCATCTCACTGCGCATGGTTTGCGAGTGAAGCAAATACGGTGCCATTTTATACACATTATACAATACTGCACTATGTGCTTTTGTTTCTCTTTTTATGTGTGCGTATGAACTCCATGGTGATGCGTTCAAAAATATAAACATATTATGTATATTTAGTACAATCACATATTCACTTCTATCAGAGCATCTCATTTGGTTTTTTCCTTTGTATAAATTCGACATGTACGACTACAAATCTTTATAATGAATCTCCGTCCATACACAATACGGTTTGAACAAAAGGGAAAAAAATAAACAACATTAAACAGACAGACATTCTGGAATTTTTAATAAATAAAGTTAAAAATATATATATTTTCCATTTCCAATACATTTGGATTAAAAGCATTTTATAGTCAGACAAAATTCTACACAGAATATTCTTAGCATCAGAACCAGAGCTAATATTAACCAGAGCCCAGCGGCAGTGACGCAGGATATATACAGACTACTTATAACTGTATCATCCAGAACTCCATGGAGCCGTGACAGTATACAGTATAACATATATACAGGAATAAACACAGACAGGATACACAAATCATGTATCACAACAAGAGTGTAACAGATATTGAACATCACAGGGAAAGAAAACAATCGGAAAAATGACAAAGAAAAAAAAAAAGGTGTCAGAAAGGAGAATAAAGAGAGGTTTCTACAAATATAAAAGGAAGGTTTGAGATCTAGCGAGTGTCTCTTGGGTCATATTGTATATGACGCAGACGTGCAAAAAAAGGAAACTATTATATTTGATGTTTTTTTTTTAAGATGTGCAATGAACCAGCCTCAGGGAGACAATGGCTGAGCATTATAGGGTTGGTAGTTCAAGAATAAACTTATTTTAAAACCAAGCATTTTTGTTTAAGCGTTCAGACACCGTTTCAGGGAGGTGTATTTGGGAGATGAATGAAGTGAGAAACAAATGTAACAAACATATAAAAGATTCAAACAAATAAATGAGAAACGCGTCAGGTATATGTAACAGCCCTGAGATTCACTCCGACATGTCCTACATGTTGGACATAATGCCATTTTTTTTGTTTACTATCTGCTTCTCCGTGGGCTTGCTTCATGAAAGAGGGAATTCCAAACTTAGCTTCATTCGGAAAATTGGAGCATTTCTCTTCTACTTTGGCTGGAAGCTTGCAACAATCCTCTCAATTCCCTCTTTCATAAATAACCCTGTGTTTCTATCAGCATGATAAACATTTATAAAAACAAACAAATTATCCAATAATTACTGTAACAGCAGACATCTATATGATAAACATTTATAAAAACAAACAATACAATAATTACTGTAACAGCAGACATCTATATGATAAACATTTATAAAAACAAACAAATTATCCAATAATTACTGTAACAGCAGACATCTATATGATAAACAAATTATCCAATAATTACTGTAACAGCAGACATCTATATGATAAACATTTATAAAAACAAACAATACAATAATTACTGTAACAGCAGACATCTATATGATAAACATAATATTGTGACTCCACAGATCATGAGGAGAGTTATTATATAGATAATATGAGAAGGTTATTGTATGTTCTGACACACTGGACAGCATAGTATAAAACTAGCGACTTCTAAAGGTTTAGGGATCCTGCTTCCTACAAACCGCTTCTATGTGCATTCAGTGTAAAGTGCATGGAAACACGTATGATGCTTGTGTAAGGTCAAATGTGCAATAACGGGTGTTGCTCGTGGGATGGGAGTGTGTAAATATAGAGTGAAGAGGTGGAAGGGGGTAAATCATGGAGGGGTTTATAGGCCTGGGGGTAATAATGAGGATAGTGGGAAAGGGTTGGTGAAGATACTGAATTCTGTAGGGTGAGAGAAATGTGCTGCTGAGAAGGGGCAGGGTAGAGGGAATACGGCAGGGGGGTGTATTTGTGGGGTGTGGTGGTGTATTTGTGGGGTAGGAGGGTTGGCTGTGAGACTAATAAAGGGGCAGTCATTGGAGTAATTGGTTGAAAGGATGCTGCAGGGTGTTAGTGAGGATGGTGCAGGGGCATGTGTCCTGGGGGGTAGGTTGTAAAGATGCTGTGGGGGGTTTGTGAGGATGGTGCAGGGGCATGTGTCCTGGGGGTAGGTTGTAAAGATGCTGTGGGGTTTTTTTGAGCATGGTGCAGGGGCATGTGTCCTGGGGGTAGGTTGTAAAGATGCTGTGGGGGGGGGGGGGGGGGGGTTGTATGGTAGATTTAGGATATGCTGGGTTCTAGGTGCCTGTGCAGTTACAGGGAAGTGAAGAGGTGATGTACACTACATAGTGTGTCAGTAGGTGGCGCTCTGGAAGCACTGTGAGAGATAACACAGATCGCCTCCTACAGGTTACACCCAGTACTGCTTGCTGCAGATCCCTGGGTGGTGGCGATTATGGTGGTTGTCCTTACGATGGCGGTTCCTACGCATGTAGCATGGATCGTAGTAATCCCACTCCATCCCAGATGTCCAGAGCTGGGAGCAGGTGTCGCTGTCTGAGGATAAGATGTGTACAGAGACTCCTGTGAGGAGGGAATATTATTAGATTTGCCATGTGATAGTGCTATAAAAATAAATATAATGCAATCATATGGGTCTATCAACAAGTTATCCCACAGACCGCCCCCAGCCAGGTCCAGAGCCCCGCAGCCCGCCCCCAGCCAGGTCCAGGCGCAGAGCCCCGCAGCCCGCCCCCAGCCAGGTCCAGGCGCAGAGCCCCGCAGCCCGCCCCCAGCCAGGTCCAGGCGCAGAGCCTCGCAGCCCGCCCCCAGCCAGGTCCAGAGCCCCGCAGCCCGCCCCCAGCCAGGTCCAGAGCCCCGCAGCCCGCCCCCAGCCAGGTCCAGGCGCAGAGCCCGCCCCCAGCCAGGTCCAGGCGCAGAGCCCGCCCCCAGCCAGGTCCAGAGCCCCGCAGCCCGCCCCCAGCCAGGTCCAGGCGCAGAGCCCGCCCCCAGCCAGGTCCAGAGCACCGCAGCCTGCCCCCAGCCAGGTCCAGAGCCCCGCAGCCCGCCCCCAGCCAGGTCCAGGCGCAGAGCCCCGCGGCCCGCCTCCAGCCAGGTCAAGGTCTAAAGAACATACTGACCAGCACTAACTCCAAAGTCACTGTCCAGCCCCTGTAGCTGGGCCATGTAATCATCATGGCAGACATTGCTGACACGTTCAAAGTTTATGGAGCCCAGAGGAGTGAAGGGGGCAGATCCTCCCTGGCATTTCCTCTGAGTGCTCGTCTTATGGCAGAACTTCACCCTAGGGGTCACCTGAAGGAAAGCACAGAAGACACCAAAAGACATGTTATTCCCAAACAAGAATATCATGGCATTTAAGAACCGACAGTCTGAATATTCTATTATATAGGGGTGTGAGCAATAGTTAGAGGCTCACACCAACATAATTTCCTTAACACATTGAATGGGTAAACCAGCATTGCAAGGGTTAACTGGAGTAACCTAGCATTGTGAGGGTTAACCGTAAAAGCTAGTTTTGTTTTTGTACCTGTTTTAGTTTTTAGCTTCAGTTTAATTAGAAGACACATACTCATACCATTATCCCATGTATTCATTTTCTTATCTGAATGTTCTAACTTTGGAGATGATACTAGGAGTACTTGGGGGAGAGGAGTTGGCAGGGGCCTGGAATCTCAGGTTCTTGCCATCTCCAATTAATCCTACTGATTAGGGAAAAGAGAAGTTACCAGAAGATGATACCGGAATGCTCTTATCTCTGTTTTACCCGTGATTGGAACCACTACGTCTTTTTAATTATCAGTACCTTCCATTTCTTATTCTGGTACTTTCCACTCATTTCTAGATTGTTGTGTAACAGTTATTTAGCATATATACCATTAACACCCCCCTATACGCCTCTATATTCATATGTGCACATACATTATAACCAATGAGATTGAAGTAGCCACCTCCTTAATTTGGGGTATATATACAGGGAGTGCAGAATTATTAGGCAAGTTGTATTTTTGAGGATTAATTTTATTATTGAACAACAACCATGTTCTCAATGAACCCAAAAAACTCATTAATATCAAAGCTGAATATTTTTGGAAGTAGTTTTTAGTTTGTTTTTAGTTTTAGCTATTTTAGGGGGATATCTGTGTGTGCAGGTGACTATTACTGTGCATAATTATTAGGCAACTTAACAAAAAACAAATATATACCCATTTCAATTATTTATTTTTACCAGTGAAACCAATATAACAGCTCAACATTCACAAATATACATTTCTGACATTCAAAAACAAAACAAAAACAAATCAGTGACCAATATAGCCACCTTTCTTTGCAAGGACACTCAAAAGCCTGCCATCCATGGATTCTGTCAGTGTTTTGATCTGTTCACCATCAACATTGCGTGCAGCAGCAACCACAGCCTCCCAGACACTGTTCAGAGAGGTGTACTGTTTTCCCTCCTTGTAAATCTCACATTTGATGATGGACGACAGGTTCTCAATGGGGTTCAGATCAGGTGAACAAGTAGGCCATGTCATTAGATTTTCTTCTTTTATACCCTTTCTTGCCAGCCACGCTGTGGAGTACTTGGACGCGTGTGATGGAGCATTGTCCTGCATGAAAATCATGTTTTTCTTGAAGGATGCAGACTTCTTCCTGTACCACTGCTTGAAGAAGGTGTCTTCCAGGAACTGGCAGTAGGACTGGGAGTTGAGCTTGACTCCATCCTCAACCCGAAAAGGCCCCACAAGCTCATCTTTGATGATACCAGCCCAAACCAGTACTCCACCTCCACCTTGCTGGCGTCTGAGTCGGACTGGAGCTCTCTGCCCTTTACCAATCCAGCCACGGGCCCATCCATCTGGCCCATCAAGACTCACTCTCATTTCATCAGTCCATAAAACCTTAGAAAAATCAGTCTTGAGATATTTCTTGGCCCAGTCTTGACGTTTCAGCTTGTGTGTCTTGTTCAGTGGTGGTCGTCTTTCAGCCTTTCTTACCTTGGCCATGTCTCTGAGTATTGCACACCTTGTGCTTTTGGGCACTCCAGTGATGTTGCAGCTCTGAAATATGGCCAAACTGGTGGCAAGTGGCATTGTGGCAGCTGCACGCTCGACTTTTCTCAGTTCATGGGCAGTTATTTTGCGCCTTGGTTTTTCCACACGCTTCTTGCGACCCTGTTGACTATTTTGAATGAAACGCTTGATTGTTCGATGATCACGCTTCAGAAGCTTTGCAATTTTAAGAGTGCTGCATCCCTCTGCAAGATATCTCACTATTTTTGACTTTTCTGAGCCTGTCAAGTCCTTCTTTTGACCCATTTTGCTAAAGGTAAGGAAGTTGCCTAATAATTATGCACACCTGATATAGGGTGTTGATGTCATTAGACCACACCCCTTCTCATTACAGAGATGCACATCACCTAATATGCTTAATTGGTAGTAGGCTTTCGAGCCTATACAGCTTGGAGTAAGACAACATGCATAAAGAGGATGATATGGTCAAAATACTCATTTGCCTAATAATTCTGCACTCCCTGTATGAGTGTTAAACCAATAAAGACTCAGAGTTAAAGGATAAAGAACTTGTGTCTGCTTTCTTTGGCTCTCCACGCGTGTTGTTGAGGACAACTCCTACCACGAGAAGTTAACAATTAAAGATACATTGCCGTGTATGCAGAGACGTTGCTGAGAAGACCCCTCAGCTAGACTCGGTCCGTTTCACACATCTTATTTACAAAGAAAATATAAGGACTTGCTCCGCCCACTAGCCAGGGTTTTGCAGTTCTCAGTGTACAGCAGTACTCTTGTGCAGCCATTTTTTTATGAACACTGAGCATTTCTTTAGTTTGCTTATCTTTTCAAGGTTTGAAGGGGCCCATGAAATATCATTTGAATCAGTAGCTTTATGATCAAGTTTTACCTTTGTAAAATCAAGAAGAATTTTTTACCCTTTTATAAGCTAAAGTTTGAAACTGCTTCAGAGTAAAGTTTGTGCTTAAAAAGGACAAACACCTGGGGGACAGTATGGTTTTTATATTTAAATGTCCAGGAGTTGTGGGTGCAAAACATAGGTTGGCACCTGGGGTGATTCCTATCAGTATGCTACAATGTGCAGCCCTGGGGTATAGGAGAATATTATGTTTAAACTGATTGCCAAACCAGAATCTCTCTGCTGGCACTCCAGTGACAAACAACTATGACAAACATTTCACATCACCGAGACATTGTTCAGGGTCAAACCTGGTGAGACCAGCTAGAAAAACTCACCAGACCCTGCACAATGTATAGAAGAATATATAGAAGAGCTCAGCTGGCCATGGATAATACAGAGTTACATCTTTACACACTGTCACTTTATAACAATGCATTATACAGGACCAACTCTGTTCTTCTAGCAGGAGAAACTCACCAGACCCTGCACAATGTATAGAAGAATATATAGAACAGCTCAGCTGGCCATGGATAATGCAGAGTTACATCTTTACACACTGTCACTTTATAACAATGCATTATACAGGGCCAACTCTGTTCTTCTAGCAGGAGAAACTCATCAGATCCTGCACAATGTATAGAAGAATATATAGCAGAGCCCAGCTGGCCATGGATAATGCAGAGTTACATCTTTACACACTGTCACTATATAACAATGCATTATACAGGACCAACTCTGTTCTTCTAGCAGGAGAAACTCACCAGACCCTGCACAATGTATAGAGGAATATATAGAAGAGCTCAGCTGGCCATGGATAATGCAGAGTTACATCTTTACACACTGTCACTTTATAACAATGCATTATACAGGGCCAACTCTGTTCTTCTAGCAGGAGAAACTCACCAGACCCAGCACAATGTATAGAAGAATATATAGAAGAGCTCAGCTGGCCATGGATAATGCAGAGTTACATCTTTACACACTGTCACTTTATAACAATGCATTATACAGGGCCAACTATGTTCTTCTAGCAGGAGAAACTCACCAGGCCCTGCACAATGTATAGAAGAACATATAGAAGAGCTCAGCTGGCCATGGATAATGCAGAGTTACATCTTTACACACTGTCACTTTATAACAATGCATTATAGAGGACCAACTCTGTTCTTCTAGCAGGAGAAACTCACCAGACCCTGCAGAATGTATAGAAGAATATATAGAAGAGCTCAGCTGGCCATGGATAATGCAGAGTTACATCTTTACACACTGTCACTTTATAACAATGCATTATACAGGACCAACTTTGTTCTTCTAGCAGGAGAAACTCACCAGACCCTGCACAATGTATAGAAGAATATATAGAAGAGCTCAGCTGGCCATGGATAATGCAGAGTTACATCTATACACACTGTGACTTTATAACAATGCATTATACAGGACCAACTTTGTTCTTCTAGCAGGAGAAACTCACCAGACCCTGCACAATGTATAGAATATATAGAAGAGCCCAGCTGGCCATGGATAATGCAGAGTTACATCTTTACACACTGTCACTTTATAACAATGCATTATACAGGACCAACTTTGTTCTTCTAGCAGGAGAAACTCACCAGACCCTGCACAATGTATAGAAGAATATATAGAAGAGCTCAGCTGGCCATGGATAATGCAGAGTTACATCTTTACACACAGTCACTTTATAACAATGCATTATACAGGACCAACTCTGCTCTTCTAGCAGGAGAAACTCACCAGACCCTGCACAATGTATAGAAGAATATATAGAAGAGCTCAGCTGGCCATGGATAATGAAGAGTTACATCTTTACACACTGTCACTTTATAACAATGCATTATACAGGGCCAACTCTGTTCTTCTAGCAGGAGAAACTCACCAGACCCTGCACAATGTATAGAAGAATATATAGAAGAGCTCAGCTGGCCATGGATAATGCAGAGTTACATCATTACACACTGTCACTTTATAACAATGCATTATACAGGGCCAACTCTGTTCTTCTAGCAGGAGAAACTCACCAGACCCTGCACAATGTATAGAAGAATATATAGAAGATCTCAGCTGGCCATGGATAATGCAGAGTTACATCTTTACAAACGGTCACTTTATAACAATGCATTATACAGGACCAACTGTTCTTCTAGCAGGAGAAACTCACCAGACCCTGCACAATGTATAGAATAATATATAGAAGAGCTCAGCTGGCCATGGATAATACAGAGTTACATCTTTACAAACGGTCACTTTATAACAATGCATTATACAGGACCAACTGTTCTTCTAGCAGGAGAAACTCACCAGACCCTGCACAATGTATAGAATAATATATAGAAGAGCTCAGCTGGCCATGGATAATACAGAGTTACATCTTTACACACTATAACTTTAGGCAGTTGAGTAGATTTCCCCTCCTCTTGCTCTTTCACCTTCTAGAGAGACAGAGCGCCGCCACCTGCTGCTTTTATACAGACAAACCATAGGGACAAAAAAAAAGAAAAAAAAGAGACATGGATGTGCTGCTGCACTGGACCCCTAACCTCCCTCGATTGTCAGGAGTGTGTACACTTTAAGGGGGAGGACGGGTAACCCTTTGACTGTGCACTTAATACACAATCTCCAATGTGTAAAACTTGTAAAATCTTAATAAGTGACTGCCAGTAGGGTTGCCACCTTTTCTCCAGAAAAATACCGGCCTTGCACCCGTCTCCATAGACTTAACATTGGCCTGATGCCAATATTTTACTGGCCTGGTGGCAACCCTACTGCCAACCAAGGGATGACTAAATGAAGAAACAAGATGATCTATATGTACCAACTTGCATGTATAAGAGACGTATGGCTTGTAAATGTCTTAACCCGCCTGTTATGCAAATGTCATATTTTTGTATTGGAAAATAAAATGAAAAATATAAAAAAAAAAAAAAGAAATAAAATGAATCTATACATTGTGTTGGCAGAGTTGCAGCAAATAAAATAAGAGAAAGATATGTTTGCAATATGTGTCTGTGGCGTCTCATGGTTATGACATCACCTGTGGCGTCTCATGCTTATGACATCACCTGTGGCTTGATATGCAAATAAACTACATTTTTAGTTGGAAATGTGTAATATGCATATCAAGCCACAAGGTGATGTCATAAGCATGAGATGCCACAGACACATATTGCAAACATATCTTTCTTTTATTTTATGCATTTGGTGCAACTCTGCCAACACAATGTGTAGATTCATTTTCTATTCAACAAATGAGCAATGTGGTCGTCCTACAGCAGCCATTATGGGGTGCAGGCACCTTTATTAGGGTGACATATTACACTGTTACACTCTAGACTCACCCCTGAGGTGGTGGTGGCAGCTGCTGGGGTGTTGGGAGGCACCCCACCGTGAGGAGTCTCTATCTGGCTGGAAGATCTGGTGCACTGGGAATGTCCTCCTCCCCCACAGTCCTCCACCTGGTTCCATCCCATTAGCTTTTCCTGGGATTTCACACAACACGATGGTCTCCGCAGCCGCCAAGAGCAGGAGCAGCAGGGCATGGCCATGACACAGGCTGGGCGCGAGGGGCAGGATTCATAGTCACTCGGGGTGATAACCAACTTGGGACAGCCTTCTTGGAATCCAGCACCGACTGCCAAGGTGGCTTCCAAGCATTGAGTAACGTTGGCAGACGTAAGACATCCATGGTCCTTACTGGACGGGGTCACGTAGCTGGGCCGCAGTCTGGCGTGCCCATTTTTATTGACCCTAATACAGGGATACCTGGCCGCTGGGAGCCCCCTCCGCTTGCCATTTTTCTTGGCAGAAAAGCGATGGAGGAGCAGGAAGCAATTCAGGAAAACTAGCAGAACGACACAAGGGATGAGAATGAAAACTAGCAGAGCCAGAGAGGGCTGCAAGAGCGACGTCTCCTCCACCGATGGCACAAGACGAGTAGAAAGTGTTGGGCCTTCTAAAGATATGTTTGAGGGAGTCACAGTTCCCATTGCAAAGTGCAGGGCTGCTGGGTTATTTGGAGAAAGGGGAGGGGAGACTGGATGAGGCGTGCGAGAGGGAATAGATGGAGACAGGACATGTGTGTAAGGGATCAGGTAGATCAGTAGGTGTGCATGGGATCAGGTAGATCAGTAGGTGTGCATGGGATCAGGTAGATCAGTAGGTGTGTAAGGGATCAGGTAGATCAGTAGGTGTGTAAGGGATCAGGTAGATCAGTAGGTGTGTAAAGGATCAGGTAGATCAGTAGGTGTGTAAGGGATCAGGTAGATCAATAGGTGTGTAAGGGATCAGGTAGATCAGTAGGTGTGCATGGGATCGGCTCATGCAGCTAGCATGGGAAGACAATGGGGGGGGGGGGGGGGTTAACCGCATGTAATAATTAATTATTCAGGACTGGGCTACAGTATGGTGAGGGATTAGGGTTGCCACCAAGCCGGTATTGTACTGGTAGGCTGGGATTTTTTGTGGAAAAGGTGGCAACCCTATCAGGGATAGCTATGGAATATGCATACTCCAGGGCTGTAATCTGTACTGTGAAGATTGGTTTGCAGTCTTTACTTGAGGGATGGCTAACTTAGGCACTGCAGATGTTTTGGGAACTGCACATCCCATGATTCTGTCAGTGATAAGTTGATTTCTGCAGTGCCAAGGTTAGCCATCACTGGTCCACCCAATGTAGCCCTGATGTATGCTTTTTTTAACAAGCGTTATAGGAATACAACATCTATGTGCTCTCACCCCAGGTTACAGCTTAGTGATTAGCCCTGGAGTATGCATGTTTCATACATGTCGCATGCAGGGAAGGTCCGTGTGTGAGTTTATAACCATGCTTTCCCTGCTGCTGCTAGGAGTTAAAGGGATTTTCCATACCTCCTGCCGTATATACAGCACCATGTAATCTCATGTAGAGAGTATATAGTCCCCGTGTGACTCAGATTGCAGGGTATGGAGATATATGGGCTGAGCATTGTGCACACCTGTGGCACTCAAAGCGTTAAACTGGCCTTCAGAGCTGACACACCCGAATGACCTAATCTGCTTTTATTCCTGAAGGAGAGAGCTGCAGGGAATTGGGATGATTTCCTTGGGTCTTAAGTGTGAAATTCCCTTCTCAATTCCCTGCAGTGATGTCATGACTGAAGCCCAAGTGAAGTTACCTGTAACGAGTTCTGCTGATTGTTCCGTTTGTAATGCTTTGCCTGAGGGTTTGGCAGGAGGCTGTGTGAATTGCTAGCTTGGTGTCTCACTTTACCGACATTATTTTCCTTAATTCCTTCTGTGGGGGGCTGGGGGCTGCACACTAATACCTCTATGTGCCCTGTTAGAGGATGATTTATAAAACTTCATTGTGGGGTAAAAATAATGTAGCAGAGAGAGTCCATTGGTTTCTATGGCGATATCAGCAGGGAGATTCCATTGGTTTCCATGGCGATATCAGCAGGGAGATTCCACTGGTTTACATGGCGATATCAGCAGGGAGATTCCATTGGTTTCTATGGCGATATCAGCAGGGAGATTCCACTGGTTTCTATGGTGATATCAGCAGGGAGATTCCACTGGTTTCTATGGCGATATCAGCAGGGAGATTCCATTGGTTTCCATGGAGACTGCTCAGTTTTAGCACTTTGCCTTACAATGGACTGTTCTCCTTGACCTGTAAGTACTGAGCTTTTCCTGGGCTGGAAATCAGATGTCTAAGCCCTATTCATACAGAGAGACGTGGGAAACCTCCAGGCAGTGTGGCCCTAAAACAGGTGCTGCTGAAATACAAATCCCATAATCCCACAGCAGCTTTTAACAATGGCAGATGATCATGGGAGTTGTAGTTCACATCTACAGCTGGCAGGCTGCATCTGGACACTTGGATTCTAACCCAAGGAGCCCTCGAGGGCAGTGGGTCCCTGGAGTGTCTCCTATTGATGACATCACCTGTTACTTAATAGGCAAAATAACTACTTTTCAATGTGAAATGAGTGATTAGCATATCAGGCCACGGGTGATGTCATAAGCAGCAGACACTACAGACACATTTTCTCATTATTTATGCATTTCCTGCAAGTCTACTAACACAATGTGTAGATAAATTTGCATCCATCAACTTCAGCCATTTTGCTTATCCTTGTTTACTGCTGTTGATCCAAAATAAGGCAAAAAACACACAAAAACCCTTATTCCAGCAATTTCCACTTCTGCTTTCAGTGGAAAATAAAAATTCCTTCTTGACTCCAAATGGCACCAGATTTCTCCTGGATCAACGAGCACTAAATAAATATTACTGCCCATACTAACATACATAGCCCTCTATGCTCCAGGGCATTACTGCCTATACTAACATGCATAGCCCTCTATGCTCCGGGGCATTACTGCCCATACTAACATGCATAGCCCTCTATGCTCCAGGGCATTACTGCCTATACTAACATGCATAGCCCTCTATGCTCCGGGGCATTACTGCCTATACTAACATGCATAGCCCTCTATGCTCCAGGGCATTACTGCCTATACTAACATGCATAGCTCTCTATGATCCTGGGCATTACTGCCTATACTAACATACATAGCCCTCTATGCTCCGGGGCATTACTGCCTATACTAACATGCATAGCCCTCTATGCTCCGGGGCATTACTGCCCATACTAACATGCATAGCCCTCTATGCTCCGGGGCATTACTGCCCATACTAACATGCATAGCCCTCTATGCTCCGGGGCATTACTGCCTATACTAACATGCATAGCCCTCTATGCTCCGGGGCATTACTGCCTATACTAACATACATAGCCCTCTATGCTCCAGGGCATTACTGCCTATACTAACATGCATAGCCCTCTATGCTCCGGGGCATTACTGCCTATACTAACATGCATAGCCCTCTATGCTCCAGGGCATTACTGCCTATACTAACATGCATAGCCCTCTATGCTCCAGGGCATTACTGCCTATACTAACATGCATAGCCCTCTATGCTCCAGGGCATTACTGCCTATACTAACATGCATAGCCCTCTATGCTCCGGGGCATTACTGCCTATACTAACATGCATAGCCCTCTATGCTCCGGGGCATTACTGCCTATACTAACATGCATAGCCCTCTATGCTCCGGGGCATTACTGCCTATACTAACATGCATAGCCCTCTATGCTCCGGGGCATTACTGCCTATACTAACATGCATAGCCCTCTATGCTCCGGGGCATTACTGCCTATACTAACATGCATAGCCCTCTATGCTCCGGGGCATTACTGCCTATACTAACATGCATAGCCCTCTATGCTCCAGGGCATTACTGCCTATACTAACATGCATAGCCCTCTATGCTCCGGGGCATTACTGCCTATACTAACATGCATAGCCCTCTATGCTCCGGGGCATTACTGCCTATACTAACATGCATAGCCCTCTATGCTCCGGGGTATTACTGCCTATACTAACATGCATAGCCCTCTATGCTCCGGGGCATTACTGCCTATACTAACATGCATAGCCCTCTATGCTCCGGGGCATTACTGCCTATACTAACATGCATAGCCCTCTATACTCCGGGGCATTACTGCCTATAATAACATGCATAGCCCTCTATGCTCGGGGCATTACTGCCTATACTAACATGCATAGCCCTCTATGCTCCGGGGCATTACTGCCTATACTAACATGCATAGCCCTCTATGCTCCGGGGCATTACTGCCTATACTAACATGCATAGCCCTCTATGCTCCGGGGCATTACTGCCTATACTAACATGCATAGCCCTCTATGCTCCGGGGCATTACTGCCTATACTAACATGCATAGCCCTCTATGCTCCGGGGTATTACTGCCTATACTAACATGCATAGCCCTCTATGCTCCGGGGCATTACTGCCTATACTAACATGCATAGCCCTCTATGCTCCGGGGCATTACTGCCTATACTAACATGCATAGCCCTCTATACTCCGGGGCATTACTGCCTATAATAACATGCATAGCCCTCTATGCTCCGGGGCATTACTACCTATACTAACATGCATAGCCCTATATGCTCCGGGGCATTACTGCCTATACTAACATACATAGCCCTCTATGCTCCGGGGCATTACTGCCTATACTAACATACATAGCCCTCTATGCTCCGGGGCATTACTGCCTATACTAACATACATAGCCCTCTATGCTCCGGGGCATTACTACCTATACTAACATACATAGCCCTCTATGCTCCGGGGCATTACTGCCTATACTAACATGCATAGCCCTCTATGCTCCGGGGCATTACTGCCTATACTAACATGCATAGCCCTCTATGATCCTGGGCATTACTGCCTATACTAACATGCATAGCCCTCTATGCTCCGGGGCATTACTGCCTATACTAACATGCATAGCCCTCTATGCTCCAGGGCATTACTGCCTATACTAACATGCATAGCCCTCTATGCTCCGGGGCATTACTGCCTATACTAACATGCATAGCCCTCTATGCTCCGGGGCATTACTGCCCATACTAACATGCACAGCTCTCTATGCTCCTGGGCATTACTGCCCATACTAACATGCATAGCCCTCTATGCTCCGGGGCATTACTGCCCATACTAACATGCATAGCCCTCTATGCTCCGGGGCATTACTGCCCATACTAACATGCATAGCCCTCTATGCTCCGGGGCATTACTGCCTATACTAACATGCATAGCCCTCTATGCTCCGGGGCATTACTGCCTATACTAACATGCATAGCCCTCTATGCTCCGGGGCATTACTGCCTATACTAACATGCATAGCCCTCTATGCTCCGGGGCATTACTGCCTACACTAACATACATAGCCCTCTATGCTCCGAGCATTACTGCCTATACTAACATGCATAGCCCTCTATGCTCCGGGGCATTACTGCCCATACTAACATGCATAGCCCTCTATGCTCCGGGGCATTACTGCCTATACTAACATGCATAGCCCTCTATGCTCCGGGGGCATTACTGCCTATACTAACATGCATAGCCCTCTATGCTCCAGGGCATTACTGCCTATACTAACATGCATAGCCCTCTATGCTCCGGGGCATTACTGCCCATACTAACATGCATAGCCCTCTATGCTCCGGGGCATTACTGCCTATACTAACATACATAGCCCTCTATGCTCCAGGGCATTACTGCCTATACTAACATGCATAGCCCTCTATGTTCCGGGGCATTACTGCCCATACTAACATGCATAGCCCTCTATGCTCCGGGGCATTACTGCCCATACTAACATGCATAGCCCTCTATGCTCCAGGGCATTACTGCCTATACTAACATGCATAGCCCTCTATGCTCCGGGGCATTACTGCCTATACTAACATGCATAGCCCTCTATGCTCCGGGGCATTACTGCCTATACTAACATACATAACCCTCTATGCTCCGGGGCATTACTGCCTATACTAACATGCATAGCCCTCTATGCTCCGGGGCATTACTGCCTATACTAACATGCATCGCCCTCTATGCTCCGGGGCATTACTACCTATACTAACATGCATAGCCCTCTATGCTCCGGGGCATTACTACCTATACTAACATACATAGCCCTCTATGCCCCGGGGCATTACTGCCCATACTAACATGCATAGCCCTCTATGCTCCGGGGCATTACTGCCCATACTAACATACATAGCCCTCTATGCTCCGGGGCATTACTGCCCATACTAACATACATAGCCCTCTATGCTCCGGGGCATTACTGCCTATACTAACATACATAGCCCTCTATGCCCCGGGGCATTACTGCCCATCGTAACATGCATAGCCCTCTATGCCCCGGGGCATTACTGCCCATACTAACATACATAGCCCTCTATGCCCCGGGGCATTACTGCCCATCGTAACATGCATAGCCCTCTATGCTCCGGGGCATTACTGCCCATACTAACATGCATAGCCCTCTATGCTCCGGGCATTACTGCCCATACTAACATGCATAGCCCTCTATGCTCCGGGGCATTACTGCCCATACTAACATGCACAGCTCTCTATGCTCCTGGGCATTACTGCCCATACTAACATGCATAGCCCTCTATGCTCCGGGGCATTACTGCCTATACTAACATGCACAGCTCTCTATGCTCCTGGGCATTACTGCCCATACTAACATGCATAGCCCTCTATGCTCCGGGGCATTACTGCCTATACTAACATGCATAGCCCTCTATGCTCCGGGGCATTACTGCCCATACTAACATGCATAGCCCTCTATGCTCCGGGGCATTACTGCCCATACTAACATGCATAGCCCTCTATGCTCCGGGGCATTACTGCCCATACTAACATGCATAGCCCTCTATGCTCCGGGGCATTACTGCGTATACTAACATGCATAGCCCTCTATGCTCCGGGGCATTACTGCCTATACTAACATGCATAGCCCTCTATGCTCCGGGGCATTACTGCCCATACTAACATGCATAGCCCTCTATGCTCCGGGGCATTACTGCCCATACTAACATGCATAGCCCTCTATGCTCCGGGGCATTACTGCCCATACTAACATGCACAGCTCTCTATGCTCCTGGGCATTACTGCCCATACTAACATGCATAGCCCTCTATGCTCCGGGGTATTACTGCCTATACTAACATGCACAGCTCTCTATGCTCCTGGGCATTACTGCCCATACTAACATGCATAGCCCTCTATGCTCCGGGGCATTACTGCCTATACTAACATGCATAGCCCTCTATGCTCCGGGGCATTACTGCCCATACTAACATGCATAGCCCTCTATGCTCCGGGGCATTACTGCCTATACTAACATGCATAGCCCTCTATGCTCCGGGGCATTACTGCCCATACTAACATGCATAGCCCTCTATGCTCCGGGGCATTACTGCCTATACTAACATGCATAGCCCTCTATGCTCTGGGTCATTACTGCGTATACTAACATGCATAGCCCTCTATGCTCCGGGGCATTACTGCCTATACTAACATGGATAGCCCTCTATGCTCCGGGGCATTACTGCCTATACTAACATGCATAGCCCTCTATGCTCCGGGGCATTACTGCCCATACTAACATGCATAGCCCTCTATGATCCTGGGCATTACTGCCTATACTAACATGCATAGCCCTCTATGCTCCGGGGCATTACTGCCTATACTAACATGCATAGCCCTCTATGATCCTGGGCATTACTGCCTATACTAACATGCATAGCTCTCTATGCTCCGGGACAATACTGCGTATACTAACATGCATAGCCCTCTATGCTCCGGGGCATTACTGCCTATACTAACATGCATAGCCCTCTATGCTCCGGGGCATTACTGCCTATACTAACATGCATAGCCCTCTATGCTCCGACTGTCCAGGCCGCTTTTAAAGGCGTCTAAGGTATTTGCTGGAACCACTTCTTCAGACAGTGAATTCCAAATCTTTATTGTCCTTAATGTAAAAAATCCCTTCCGCTGTTGTAGACTAAATCTCCTTTCTTCCAGTCTTAGCCGGTGACCTCTTGTCCTTTCTTCCAGTCTTAGCGGGTGACCTCTTGTCCTTTCTTCCAGTCTTAGTGGGTGACCTCTTGTCCTTTCTTCCAGTCTTAGCGGG
The DNA here is from genome assembly GCA_036172795.1 of Pelodytes ibericus. NCBI lineage: Eukaryota > Metazoa > Chordata > Amphibia > Anura > Pelodytidae > Pelodytes > Pelodytes ibericus. The sequence continues at coordinate 215,739,049 of CM069860.1, read as the reverse complement.
TGACCTCTTGTCCTTTCTTCCAGTCTTACCGGGTGACCTCTTGTCCTTTCTTCCAGTCTTAGCCGGTGACCTCTTGTCCTTTCTTCCAGTCTTAGTGGGTGACCTCTTGTACTTTCTTCCAGTCTTAGCGGGTGACCTCTTGTCCTTTCTTCCAGTCTTAGCAGGTGACCTCTTGTCCTTTGTACTGTACTGTTAATGATCAGGTCTTTAGAAAGCCCTTTGTATGGGCCCTGTACATATTTATATAACATTATCATATCCCCTCTAAGACGCCGTTTCTCTAGCGTGTACAGATGTAACTTTCCATTCCCCTGATTAGTTTTGTAGCCCTCCTCTGCACTCTCTCTAGTTCCATAATGTCTTTTTTTAGACAAGGCACCCAGAATTGAACCACATATTCAAGGTGAGGTCTTTCCATGGACCTATAAAGAGGCAGAATAATATCTTCCGCCCGTGAGTCAATACCCCTTTTGATACATGTCAGTAGTGCACAGTGCTAGCTGGCAGCAGTAATGTCTATTGATTATAATTACTCCCAAATTGTTTTCATTAGTAGATTTAAACTATATGTTGCATAATTATTATTATAGTCAAAATGCATAATTTTACACTTGTCTACATTGATTCTCCTTTGCCATTTATCTGCCCAGTTAACCAACTTGTCCAAATCCTCTTTCAGCTAAGATACATCTAGTTCAGACTGTATTACCCTACTTAATTTTGTGTCATTGCCAAACACTGAGATTTGGCTCCCAATGCCCTCTGATTTATCATTAATAAACAAATTAAAAAGATGAGGACCCAGGACAGAACCCTGTGGTACTCCACTTATCACATCTGTCCAATTTGAGAAATTACCATTTACCACCACTCTTTGCATTCTATCTTTCAGCCAACTGCCAATCCATAAACATTTGGCCCTAAGCCTAGTTAAGACAATTTGTACAGTAACCTTTTGTGATGAACTGTATCAAAATCCTTAGCAAGATCTAAATATATCACATCCACTGCAGCACCCATATTCAGTTAGTTTGACAAAATCTGTCTTTCACAAAGCCATGTTGGCTCCTGTTAATGAGATTCCTGTTCAATATCTTGATTGTATTCACTTAGCAACCCTTCAAACAGTTTCCCCATCACAGATGTCAAGCTCACAGGTCTGTAATTGCCCGGCTGGGATTTTGATCATTTTTAAATATGGGCACCACATCGGCTTTACGCCAATCTGTGGGCACCATGCCTGAAGTAAAAGAATCCCTTTAAATACAAATGAAATAACGGTCTGGGCAGGACCTGGCTTAGCCCTTTAAGTACCTGTGGGTGTATACCATCCGGCCGAGAGGCTTGTCTATTTTAACACCATTTTATTTAACACTTTTTCTTGTGTCAACCAATCACATGCTTGCTGTGACTGTTCTGTAAACGTAGCTGGCAGGTTCTTGTCCATTGGTTCTTCCTTGGTACAAACAGAAGAAAGTACATTATTTAACATATCTGCTTTCTCTCTGTCTCCACTCTTACCCATTTCTCATAACAACACACATAGTCAGGTATAATTAACCGATAATAAAAAAGATTTTGAAAAAATGCTTTCCTTGTTTTTGTTTCTTTCGGCTGCTCCCCTTCACTCCATTTCTCCTGACCTACTTTCATGATTGACTCCACATCCCTTGCACCCATGGAACTAGCCACAGCAGTCGGCTTGCACTCACAAGTCTTGCCAGAGCACCTACGGGTCTTACTAGAGCACCAAGATTACACACACAAGACTTGCCAGAGCACCCAGATTACACCCACAGGACTTGCCAGAGCACCCAGATTACACCCACAGGATTTGCCAGAGCACCCAGATTACACCCACATGACTTGCCAGAGCACCCAGATTACACCCACAGGACTTGCCAGAGCACCCAGATTACACCCACAGGACTTGCCAGAGCACCCAGATTACACCCACAGGATTTGCCAGAGCACCCAGATTACACCCACATGACTTGCCAGAGCACCCAGATTACACCCACAGGACTTGCCAGAGCACCCAGATTACACACACAAGACTTGCCAGAGCACCCAGATTACACCCACAGGACTTGCCAGAGCACGCAGATTACACCCACAGGACTTGCCAGAGCACTCAGATTGTACTGACACATCTTGCCAAAGCAAAAAAACATGTGGAAACATAGCATGGCAGATACAATGCAAGTGAAAACTTATCACTGAAGGTATAGAAACCCTAAATCACACGCACACCCCAAAGGTTAGCTCCAGCACCCAGTTTGCACTGACAGGACTTACCGGAGCTGAGCTTCCCATATGAGTGGCGGTAATGAGCAACATTGCGCATTGATGTCACGTGACATCACAGTTGGCAATGACCCCTGTAATGTTAATGGGACATAGAACTCTACCGCTTGCATCCTCTCCCTCCCCAAACCCATAAACCAAATGTTCAAAAGAAAGCTCTCCCTGCAAATGTGCAGTGCAGACTCACCCCAATGAGTCATCACAGCCCCTCAGACATGGGAACACACTGCAGCACATTGCACAGTAGTGCTAATCATACACTGCAGCACATTGCCCTTTAGTGCTAATCATACACTGCAGCACATTGCACTTTAGTGCTAATCACACACTGCAGCACATTGCACTTAAGTGCTAATCACATACTGCAGCACCTTGCACTTTAGTACTAGTCACACACTGCAGCACATTGTACTTTAGTACTAGTCACACACTGCAGCACATTGCACATTAGTGCTAGTCACACACTGCAGCACATTGCACATTAGTGCTCGTCACACACTGCACATTAGTGCTAGTCACACACTGCAGCACATTGCACTTTAGTGCTAATCACACACTGCAGCACATTGCACTTTAGTGCTAGTCACACACTGCAGCACATTGCACTTTAGTGCTAATCATACACTGCAGCACATTTCACATTAGTGCTAGTCACACACTGCAGGACATTTCACATTAGTGCTAATAATACACTGCTGCACATTGCAGATAAGTGCTAGTCACACACTAAAGCACATTGCACTTTAGTGCTAATCATACACTGCAGATCATTGCACATTAGTACGTCACACACTGCAGCACATTGCACATTAGTGCTAGTCACACACTGCAGCACATTGCACATTCGTGCAAGTCACACACTGCAGCACATTGCACATTAGTGCTAATCATACACTGCAGCACATTGCACTTTCGTGCTAGTCACACACTGCAGCACAGTGCACATTCGTGCTAGTCACACACTGCAGCACATTGCACATTAGTGCTAGTCACACACTGCAGCACAGTGCACATTAGTGCTAGTCACACACTGCAGGACATTTCACATTAGTGCTAATCACACACTGCAACACATTGCACATTAGTGCTAATCACACACTAGTGCTAATCACACACTGCAGCACATTGCACATTAGTGCTAGTCACACACTGCAGCACATTGCACATTAGTGCTAGTCACACACTGCCGCACATTGCACATTAGTGCTAATCACACACTGCAGCACATTGCACTTTAGTGCTAGTCACACACTGCGGCACATTGCACATTAGTGCTAATCACACACTGCAGCACATTTCACTTTGGTGTTAGTCACACACTGCAAATATGACATACTGCATTTATAAAACAAAAACAAAAAAACAGTCATATTGTATTTATTTCTAATAACAGAATCCCACCAATCTTTGACTGTCAGAAGGGTGTATAATGCCACCTCTAGCATGGAAAGGGTTAAAGCAAGGGACATAGTAATATAAATAATAATGTAACCAGTATAAAGTCAGCCAGTCTGGGAAGTAGCAGACTCTGTGAAGCCCTGCAGTGTGCCTGCACCCAGGCAGCTGCCCCCTTTTTGTCATTGTCACATCACAGGTATTAGAACAATTCCCTGGCTTTGGGTAACAAGCATCCATTTTTTTTAAATGTATCAAGCAGCGTGGATTCAGACCGGTCACACGATGTAGCAGACCGTGTCAGAGGTTTCTCAATGTGATACAGTGTTTCTGTGGCAATGTGCATACTGATGAAGCAGTACTGCATCACACTGATATATACAGTCCCAATGCTTTGCTCAATAAGTGCTAGAATTAGGCACTGTGCTGGGTGTGCACTGAGATCGCCCATTTCCTAGAAGCAGCTGTCGTGCTGTGTACTCATAACGCTAAATATACCTTGTTTACTCTCTAAACTTCCTGGAAAACACGCAGGTCACGGATTATCCATCAACTGCCACGTCACAGGGAAACTGCCACGGACTCCAACTCCCACCACCCCCATACAGACTTTCCACACAGGCATGTTACAGAAGCATATTCATGGTGTAATACTGATTATAACTGGCAGACCCCCAGCTCCGGAATATTAACCCAATAGCCCACCGTGTTGGCACACGGACTGTGGGGGGAGGGGATCTGGTCTTAAACACCGGAATCATTGTACCGTTACCGTAAAGAATGAAGAATGATCTATACAGTGTGTTATTTTAGGCATTTGCTTGCAATTCAGAAACAAAATGTGTTTTGAAAGGACAGCTGTCAGCAAACATATCCGTTATTTGTAATTGAAAGATGGCATCAGTTGTAGTATTATTTTAAATAAAAACTTTTTAAGATTCAGACAATACAAGTAAAGTAACTTATTGAGACCTCTTTGTTCTTTGAAGCTCTATCAGGGGGCGGACATGTTGGGTCATATAAAGGAAGGTCTGAGATTGTAAACAACATAGATAGAACTATACTGAGCAGAAGGGGCCGAACAAGCGACCCTCAGAACCTCATTTCTGCTCTGCAAATGAAAAACATGCAATCGCCATTATACATATTTTATTAAGTTACATATATATACATATGTTCTATGCACTGTATGAGCAGTGTTTAGGTTCACACAGACCCTTTATATCATGGCTGGTGGATGCATGGTATAACCAAATACAAAGGAGTAGCAGAGGCTTTAATATTAAACACAAACCTACACACACCAGATAGGATTGCCATCTCGGATACTGCAAAAGGTATATGTGACCAGACAGAAATCAATGAACGGATCCAGTACTGGATCCCACAGTGATTAGTTAATTGATTTCCTTCTGGTTACATCTGATTTCTACATACTGCAAGAAATCCTAAGTCCACTGCAAGGCATTCTGGGTAGGCATATGCAAAAAAAAGTTTAGCAATGGTCACCTTTTCCCCTCTATATCTATAGAGAAGGTGACCTTATGGATCCACAGGCAGAAGGTGATCATTTTTAACCTTATCTGTGTCTACCCAGAATCCCTTGCAGCTTTGGTAGCTTTTACCCCCAAACATATCTTTGTTATGTGCTTTTCAGTGCCTGGTGAGGACCCCCCGTGTCTGCAGTGCCGGGGGCACATTACTCTGCTTGTAATCAGATTGAATTCCAGTGCGTCCAATTGCTTTTCATTGTCTGTGACTTACCCGCTTCTGGGTCTGTTGGGTAACGTGGCTTCGGAAGATTAATTTACCTGTTCAATTGTTGGCTAGGGATGATGAGAACAGTAGTGTGTATTATATAGAAAGGGCTAGAAGTGGACGAGTCACATAGCCAGTAATGACCGGTCCTACAGATTCCTCAATTTTATTAACTATAAAGATCAATTCCGGGGAAAAGTGAAAGTACCGGAAAAAAACATTGTTTGCTACGATGCACATTTAATCTATATAGATGAACATCCCCAATAGACCGGAGAAGGGGGTCGATTCACAGCCATGTTCTGTGTGGATCAAACTGATCTGAACTCAAATCCTAGTCACTGACCCGAAAATGCAACCTGAAAATAACCTTGATTAATCTATTGACCCCTTAAGGACAGGCCGTTTGGGACATTTTTGGTCATTCTGGACAATGCCTGTTTTAACATTTCTGGGGTGTTTGTGTTTAGCTGTAATTTTCTTCTCTCATTTAATGTGCCCACACATAAATAGGACATTCTTAAAATCTTTTATATGATTAAAAACCATAAACAATACCCTGTCTATATAGTTTGTAATATTTGTCCATATTTTTCCAGTTTTTTTTGCAAGTTATAGGGTGTGGCGGAACCAACCTCGCCACTATGTTCTGGAGAAGCCTGGTTTGCTCGCCTGCTGCCTCTGGACTATGGCCCCATGGTAAAAGCTTGCATTTTGCCCTGCAGAAAGGCTTGTTCGTGCCTTTCTGCTTGGGTCATATTTTGCTGAGGCACGATTCCTCCATATCGAGGCATCATAGTTACACTGTGAAAGCATTGGCAGCGACCACTGATCACTGCCTATTTACTGCATCACGTGCCAGGCATGTCATTGGTCACACCATTTTTTCCATGACGGTCAGGAAGGGGGACCACCAACCATTCCATACCAGCATCACTATCTGGTTCATAAAGAGAAAATCAAATAGATATATTTTGTATTCGCATGTCCCTAATGGCAGGATAGAAAGGTATGTACTTTGCAACCCCTGACCAGCAGCCTCCCATGCCTCACTGAGAGGCATGCACACAGACGCCGATGATCTCTCTAGTACAGACACTGAGAGGCATGCACACAGACGCCGATGATCTCTCTAGTGCAGTCACTGAGAGGCATGCACACAGACGCCGATGATCTCTCTAGTACAGTCACTGAGAGGCATGCACACAGACGCCGATGATCTCTCTAGTACAGTCACTGAGAGGCATGCACACAGACGCCGATGATCTCTCTAGTACAGTCACTGAGAGGCATGCACACAGACGCCGATGATCTCTCTAGTACAGTCACTGAGAGGCATGCACACAGACGCCGATGATCTCTCTAGTACAGTCACTGAGAGGCATGCACACAGACGCCGATGATCTCTCTAGTACAGTCACTGAGAGGCATGCACACAGACGCCGATGATCTCTCTAGTACAGTCACTGAGAGGCATGCACACAGACGCCGATGATCTCTCTAGTACAGTCACTGAGAGGCATGCACACAGACGCCGATGATCTCTCTAGTACAGTCACTGAGAGGCATGCACACAGACGCCGATGATCTCTCTAGTACAGTGAGACACTCTGATTTTCAGATTTAACCAATAGAGGAAACCGAGTTACATTTAAAATGAGGGTCTCAGGCAGCACCTACGGTTAACCTCCAAAAGGCGCAAGTGGCTGCGCTAGCTGCACGCTGACCAGATCTGCCTCCGATTACTTTTTCTTTCTTTCAGTAAAAGCAAACACTTTAGTGCCACCTCATAGAAAGGACCAGACCGACATGGCACCACACTGGTTCATAAAGAGACTCCAAAATATAGCTTATATCGTCAATGTAGAACATAAACAAAATAAGGAAAAATGATCTGTACATTGTGTCAGCAGAAGTGTAATCCAATGCATACATTAAGGGAAGTGTATTCAGTTTATCCTACATAGGACATCCGCTGCTGGCTCGCCATGCAAGATTCCACATTTCCCATTGAAAGAATGCAATTAATTTGCATATCAGATGCCTGAGGATTCAGAAAAAGTCTCCATAAATAATGTTAAAATTGGCAGGTCTTGCAGAATACATAGAAACATAGAATGTGTCGGCAGATAAGAACCATTCGGTCCATCTAGTCTGCCCAATTTTTTTGAGTACTTTTATTAGTCCCCCGTTCCCGGTCTTATAGCTAGGATAGCCTTGTGTCTATCCCACGCATGCTTAAACTCCTTGACTGTGTTTACCTCTACCACTTCTGCTGGCAGGCTATTCCATACATCCACTACCCTCTCAGTAAAGTAATATCCTGATATTACTTTTAAATCGTTGCCCCTCTAATTTAAGACTATGTCCTCTAGTTGTGGTAGTTTTTCTTCTTTTAAATATACTCTCTTCCTTTACTGTGTTGATTCCCTTTATGTATCATGTATTTTACAATGTATTTTATTGCGGCATACAGAAAAAAGAAAGCTGACCGCTGATAATAACCCTTACACGTTTCAAGCCTCATCTATAAGCTATTACTAAAAACTGTTAAGCAGCGCAAAACGCGTAAGGCATTTGTGCCTGCTGCTGCCTTTATGTCACAATAACATACATTATATACTGTAAGATCTGCAGGCTGGACAGGACTCATTCTCCATTACCACTAACTTTATTTCATCCCCATGCATTGGATAATGTTCGGTGGAGATGGCGCCGGTCTGGACGCCAAGGTAAAACTAAGCCCATCCCGACCTCTTTAAAGTAAATTCTTCCACTGTCATTGTACTCATTTACATATCAAGTCACATAGTGATGTCATCAGTAGGAGACACCAGAGACACAAATAAATGATAATTTGTCATGCATTTGCTTTCAGTTCTGCCAACACTTTGGGGGTTGTGTATAAATAATGGCGTTGTTTTACGTTTCCTCCGGATTCCTTTAGTCAGGTTTTTTGCTCTTGCGTCTGTATAAAACTGTCAAAACCGGCCTCATACACAAGGAAAAAAAACGGGACCTTTTATTCTCAGTGTGCATTTCTGTCAGAAACAGAAGTCATTTTTTATTCTCTAGATTCCGGTATAATCAATGCATGGGTGCTTCCTTTAAGCACTTTCTGCTGTATTTAATACATAAGATACAAACATTTAAAGTGCTAAAACAATGAGTCAGACAGGAAGACGCAGCCTAGAGCATGCTGGGAACACACATGGAAACAAACACAGAATTAAATAAAATCCAGGATGTTTTTTTGTTTAATTTTATTTATTATTATTTCTGTTTAGTGCGTAGAAATTTTAAAATTGTCAGCCATTTTAAATTATATTTACAAATTGTATTTTTATTTAAAAAAAGAAAAAAAAAGTCCTTTAAAAGTCATTTACAAGAAAACGTTCACCTAGAACTAGAATTAAAAATACTGTCACCCCCTTTGGGCACTAAAGGGCTGTGCAAGTCAATTGTCACCCCCCCTCGGATACTCAAAGGGTCTAAAAAGTGCCTAGCCCGATGTGTTTTATTATTTTTTTAACACACGTGTTCAACCTGAAAAGTTCATATTATTATTATATATCCTATAAATTAAACAGACAGAAAAAGATTGAGAAATATGTCCGGTTTTAACCCCTGTCCTGCCAGTGAGAGGCCTAAAACACACACAGAGAGGTTAATAGAAGGTTGGAGATAAAAGCGGATCGGCAGAAGATCCCACCCAGGTTTCATGGATCTCCGTAATCGTATCAGTGACCTGAAAAATCGCACCCCGAAGTCTGCGACGCAAAGAATGGGGCACGTAGAAAAAAAACAAACGCAAACCGTGGGCGTGGTCTCGTTTACTGGAGCTTGAGAGACTTCTGCATAGAAGGTGGGTTCGGAAAGTAGACAACAGTACGAATTGAATGGAGAAGCCGCTGAAGTCTTGGCACAGGTCTGTATTGCTTGGCCTGCTGGCTCCTCCGCCTGTTCCCAGCGGGTACTAAGAGCAGGGGAGGTGCTGTTTGAGGAGCTCCCGCGTGGGCGGGGGTATTCTGTCTGGGAAACGGACCTGAAACTCCACGATGAGGTCGCCACGCTGGGATGGGACTTTCGGGAACGGGAGCCCCTCGCCCCGTAGTCTCTTCACAGTGGCCGGCTTGATGACATCACTGCATGGCAGAGGGATGACACGGCCATCGATGGTGGGAATGTTCACAGTGCAGCCGCACAAAGCCTGGGAAACAAGAGACAGGGTTTTATAATCTGGTTCCCGGGAGAAGCACTGAAGGAATGTCCTATAATTCTAACAAAGCACATCCAGAACCAACCCCTGCGTCCGATAACACATAGAGCAGTGATGGCCACCCTTGGCACTGCAGATGCAACAATCCGTTTTATGATGCTCGCTAAGCATCAAGTATCATGAGATATGTAGTCCTCATACATCAGCAGTGCCAAGGTTAGCCATCCCTGCGTTGGATTAACTACACACTCACAGAGCGTGTATTCTGCATTTTTGCTGCTAACCAGTTACCTGAAAATGACTCCACGCAAATGAGTTCTAAAACCGTATTCCCAATAGGTTACTGACAGATATAATAACACTATAAGTAAATGTATTAGGAAGAGATCAGCTTTAACATGCAGATCCTCGTCCAGTAACACTGCACTATAAGTCTAATATGGGAATATAATTCAGCCTGCCAGGGCAATGATTGGGTTAAACCTGCATGGACACTGAGCAGACACCTTATTAGCTCTCAGGGCAGAGCAGAGGACAGCGCTGGGGAAAGAGCCAGACTATTCTTGGAAGTGATATGACAAGCTAAATATGGTGATGAGATCTCTAATGTGATGGAACTGCCATAGCCTTGCACACAGCTTCATCCTGCGTCACCCATTAAACCTCGAACAAAACACTGCTTTGTTACTTCTTCACTAAGTAGCACCATTCCTCTCACACTGTGCTCTGAACCTGAACAGCAGGATTCCATGCATACAGCTGTATGATCCGCCATCTTGTTAATGGGTTCAATAAAGTGAGTCACATAAGCCAAAATGATTAATTACAATATACTGTACATACTTTCATTTGATGCTTAGAGGCCATTACTTTACTGAGAGGGTAGTGGATGTATGGAATAGTCTTCCAGTAGAAGTGGTAGTGGTTAATACAGTGAAGGAGTTTAAGCATGCGTGGGATAGGTATAATGCTATCCTAGATATAAGATAAGGCCAGGTTCTAATGAAAGTATTACGTTACTGAGAGGGTAGTGGATGCATGGAATAGTCTTCCAGTAGAAGTGGTAGAGGTTAATACAGTAACCAAAATCAAAGCGCAAAAAAACAAGGTATACCTGTATGCACACACTGCAAGTATAGTTATCATTCACCTGGTATTATTATATTTCTGCTCTGTACAGACTCCTGTGTAATATATGTATGCACACACTGCAAGTATAGTTATCATTCACCTGGTATTATTATATTTCTGCTCTGTACAGACTCCTGTGTAATAAATGTATGCACACACTGCAAGTATAGTTATCATTCAACTGGTATTATTATATGTCTGCTCTGTACAGACCCCTGTGTAATATATGTGTGCACACACTGCAAGTACAGTTATCATTCACCTGGTATTATTATATGTCTGCTCTGTACAGACTCCTGTGTAATATATGTATGCACACACTGCAAGTATAGTTATCATTCACCTGGTATTATTATATGTCTGCTCTGTACAGACTCCTGTGTAATATATGTATGCACACACTGCAAGTATAGTTATCATTCACCTGGTATTATTATATGTGTGCTCTGTACAGGATCCTGCGTAATATAAGTATGTACATATTGCAGGTATATTTATCATTCACCTGGTATTATTATATGTCTGCTCTGTACAGACTCCTGTGTAATATATGTATGCACACATTACAAGTATAGTTATCATTCACCTGGTATTAATATATGTCTGCTCTGTACAGACTCCTGTATAATATATGAATGCACACACTGCAAGTATAGTTATCATTCACCTGGTATTATTATATGTATGCTCTGTGACTAAGCGCCACCATTTTGTGTAATATAGTGTTTTTGGGTGCCGCCCCCCAGTAACTTTACAGCACTAGTATCTCACTTTGGGGCTGGGGACACAGAATGCAGTCTATAAGTCAGAATTCTGACCATAGACTTGCATTGAATGGGAGGGTAATGTAACTATTACATCACAAGGGGGCTGCGTTATGATCCTGTTTGATCAGGTCAATCTCCTCTCTTTGTGTTGTACACGGCCACCTAGTCCTGCCCACTATGATACACAGGAGCCAGTAAGAGAGCAGGGGATTGTCTTATGACATCATCATGCAGGCTTTTGCAACCGTTGTAAAGTGAGACTGGCTAGAAAATTTGGGAAGATGTTGCATAATGGGAAATATTCACAAAATGGAGAAAGAGAAACACCTACTTATATGTTTCCTTTTATATGTAATTAATTCAATCAGATAAAAAAAACAAAAACAGTGGAATATGATTTATATATGCGCTTGTTTTAAATGCTCAGGTAATCTAGTTACATTTTATGTAAGTGGGACTCAACCTAAACACTGCTTACACTGCGAATTGCAGAGAATGATCTTAAAGCTTCCCGTCCTGTAACGTATAGAGAGATGGAAAGAAAAGCGACTGCACATTTTTTAGAAAACCCGAAAATTTTCAGGTTGGAGAAGAACATCCACCAAACCAGGTCTGGCTCGGAGGAGCCGGCTTTGTATATCATCCACACAGGTAGCGCCAGTATTTGGCACGAACTGCGTTTGTATCATCTTTATGCATCACCCGCATTAGCAGAATTCCAGCAAATGCATCAAATAAACAGGGAAAATATGTTTTAAATGCGTCTCCTCCGGCGTTATATGAAGCGTTAGAGGCAGGACACGTCACAGACACGTTATTTCTTCTTATTTATTGAATTTACTTCAAACATAGATCATTTTCAAATCTCTCCAGTGACAGTATAAGTAACTTGTATTAGTTTGTTTCATGGGAAGTCTAATTCTGTGCAGACTAAACATGTGTCTAATGTAAATCTATAAATCTGGAAGGTAAAGCCGGACCCTAGTGATGAAGCATAGAGACAGGACAGTATGTTATGCTGTATTTAATCTCTCCCAGATACTGCATATTATGTGACATGTTGTCCAGATATGTGTCTGTCTGTGTTTATTCTCTTGTCTCAGGGACAGTAAACCTCATAAAAAACATTACAAGAAAACTCCCACTAGAACACAATGATTAATAATGTTCAGTAATAGTATGTGTGTTCATTAAAAGTGTAAAAACTGTATTGTAACCTTGGGAGGGCTGGCAACTATGTTCTGCCAAGAAAAAATAAAATAAAAAAGTAAAATACTTTCATTAGTCCCTGGCCTTATCTTATATCTAGGATAGCCTTATACCTATCCCACGCATGCTTAAACTCCTTCACTGTATTAACCTCTACCACTTCTACTGGAAGACTATTCCATACATCCACTACGCTCTCAGTAACGTAATACTTTCATTAGAACCTGGCCTTATCTTATATCTAGGATAGCCTTATACCTATCCCACGCATGCTTAAACTCCTTCACTGTATTAACCTCTACCACTTCTACTGGAAGACTATTCCATACATCCACTACCCTCTCAGTAATGTAATACTTTCATTAGTCCCTAGCCTTATCTTATATCTATTATAGCCTTATAACTATCCCACGCATGCTTAAACTCCTTCACTGTATTAACCTCTACCACTTCTACTGGAAGACTATTCCATACATCCACAACCCTCTCAGTAACGTAATACTTTCATTAGTCCCTGGCCTTATCTTATATCTAGGATAGCCTTATACCTATCCCACGCATGCTTAAACTCCTTCACTGTATTAACCTCTACCACTTCTACTGGAAGACTATTCCATGCATCCACTACCCTCTCAGTAAAGTAATACTTTCATTAGTCCCTGGCCTTATCTTATATCTAGGATAGCCTTATACCTATCCCATGCATGCTTAAACTCCTTCACTGTATTAACCTCTACCACTTCTACTGGACGACTATTCCATACATCCACTACCCTGTCAGTAATGTAATCCTTTCATTAGTCCCTGGCCTTATCTTATATCTAGGATAGCCTTATACCTATCCCATGCATGCTTAAACTCCTTCACTGTATTAACCTCTACCACTTCTACTGGAAGACTATTCCATGCATCCACTACCCTCTCAGTAATGTAATACTTTCATTAGTCCCGGGCCTTATCTTATATCTAGGATAGCCTTATACCTATCCCACGCATGCTTAAACTCATTCACTGTATTAACCTCTACCACTTCTACTGGAAGACTATTCCATGCACCCACTACCCTCTCAGTAATGTAATACTTTCATTAGTCCCTAGCCTTATCTTATATCTAGGATAGCCTTATACCTATCCCATGCATGCTTAAACTCCTTCACTGTATTAACCTCTACCGCTGGACTACAACTACCATAATTCCCTGCCATTCTAGTAAGTTAGAGGTGATTTATGGGGTTTGTAGTTCTGCAGCAGCTAGAGGGCTGCTTGGGTGTGTGTTAGTGTGTTCGGGAATAATTGCCCCTCTTGCCAGCCCTCCCTCCATTCTACACAAGTTTCTACTGATCCACTCAGCTCTCAGCATTTGGCTGTGGTCTGGGAGGGAAAAAGCAACATTTTAAAGTGTATCAAATTATAGTATCCCAAATATTAACTAGCAATGTGTGCATATATATTACACAGACATATAATAATACCAGGTGAATGATAACTATACTTGCAGTGTGTGCATACATATATTACACAGGAGTCTGTACAGGGCAGACATATAATAATACCTGGTGTATGATAACTATACTTGCAGTGTGTGCATACATATATTACACAGGAGTCTGTACAGAGCAGACATATAATAATACCAGGTGAATGATAACTATACTTGCAGTGTGTGCATACATATATTACACAGGAGTCTGTACAGAGCAGACATATAATAATACCAGGTGAATGATAACTATACTTGCAATGTGTGCATACATATATTACACAGGAGTCTGTACAGAGCAGACATATAATAATACCAGGTGAATGATAACAATACTTGCAATGTGTGCATACATATATTACACAGGAGTCTGTACAGAGCAGAGCAGACATATAATAATACCAGGTGAATGATAACAATATTTGCAATGTGTGCATACATATATTACACAGGAGTCTGTACAGAGCACACATATAATAATACCAGGTGAATGATAACTATACTTGCAGTGTGTGCATACATATATTACACAGGAGTCTGTACAGAGCAGACATATAATAATACCAGGTGAATGATAACTATACTTGCAATGTGTGCATACATATATTACACAGGAGTCTGTACAGAGCAGACATATAATAATACCAGGTGAATGATAACAATACTTGCAATGTGTGCATACATATATTACACAGGAGTCTGTAGAGAGCAGAGCAGACATATAATAATACCAGGTGAATGATAACAATATTTGCAATGTGTGCATACATATATTACACAGGAGTCTGTACAGAGCACACATATAATAATACCAGGTGAATGATAACTATACTTGCAGTGTGTGCATACATATATTACACAGGAGTCTGTACAGAGCAGACATATAATAATACCAGGTGAATGATAACAATACTTGCAATGTGTGCATACATATATTACACAGGAGTCTGTAGAGAGCAGAGCAGACATATAATAATACCAGGTGAATGATAACAATATTTGCAATGTGTGCATACATATATTACACAGGAGTCTGTACAGAGCACACATATAATAATACCAGGTGAATGATAACTATACTTGCAGTGTGTGCATACATATATTACACAGGAGTCTGTACAGAGCAGACATATAATAATACCAGGTGAATGATAACTATACTTGCAATGTGTGCATACATATATTACACAGGAGTCTGTACAGAGCACACATATAATAATACCAGGTGAATGATAAGTATACTTGCAGTGTGTGCATACATATATTACACAGGAGCCTGTACAGAGCAGACATATAATAATACCAGGTGAATGATAAGTATACTTGCAGTGTGTGCATACATATATTACACAGGAGCCTGTACAGAGCACACATATAATAATACCAGGTGAATGATAACTATACTTGCAGTGTGTGCATACATATATTACACAGGAGCCTGTACAGAGCAAACATATAATAATACCCGGGGAATGATAACAATACTTGCAATGTGTGCATACATATATTACACAGGAGTCTGTACAGAGCAGACATATAATAATACCTGGTGAATGATAACAATACTTGCAATGTGTGCATACATATATTACACAGGAGCCTGTACAGAGCAGACATATAATAATACCAGGTGAATGATAACTATACTTGCAGTGTGTGCATACATATATTACACAGGAGTCTGTAGAGAGCAGACATATAATAATACCTGGTGAATGATAACAATACTTGCAATGTGTGCATACATATATTACACAGGAGTCTGTACAGGGCAGACATATAATAATACCAGGTGAATGATAACTATACTTGCAGTGTGTGCATACATATATTACACAGGAGTCTGTACAGAGCAGACATATAATAATACCAGGTGAATGATAACTATACTTGCAGTGTGTGCATACATATATTACACAGGAGTCTGTACAGAGCAGACATATAATAATACCAGGTGAATGATAACTATACTTGCAATGTGTGCATACATATATTACACAGGAGTCTGTACAGAGCAGACATATAATAATACCAGGTGAATGATAACTATACTTGCAGTGTGTGCATACATATATTACACAGGAGTCTGTACAGAGCAGACATATAATAATACCAGGTGAATGATAACTATACTTGCAGTGTGTGCATACATATATTACACAGGAGCCTGTACAGAGCAGACATATAATAATACCAGGTGAATGATAACAATACTTGCAATGTGTGCATACATATATTACACAGGAACCTCTACAGAGCAGACATATAATAATACCAGGTGAATGATAACTATACTTGCAGTGTGTGCATACATATATTACACAGGAGTCTGTACAGAGCACACATATAATAATACCAGGTGAATGATAACTATACTTGCAGTGTGTGCATACATATATTACACAGGAGTCTGTACAGAGCACACATATAATAATACCAGGTGAATGATAACTATACTTGCAATGTGTGCATACATACTGTATATTGGGGTAGACAGGTCACTGTAAGGAAAAATGGTTAGGAAACAAAAAAACAAACTGTTATTGCCCTATAACTTGCAAATAAAAACCAAACAAAAACAACCAACCAACAGAAAGCTATGTATGGCATATTTATCAAATTCAGGACAAAATTTAGAACCTATTTAAATGGTTTTTTTTTTTTTATCATTTGTAAATGTGTATAAGATTTTTCAGGTCAAAGTTATACCGTATTTGCTTGATATTAAACAAATGCATTTCTTGTTTTTATTTCCTTTTATGTGCCAATGCTGCCTATCTCCCCCCCCCCCAGCGTCGTCCCTCTCTCTCTCTCCCCCCGGTGTTATCGGTCTCTCCCTCCCCCCAAACTTTTCTCTCTCTCCCCCCTCCCCTTGTCTCTCTCTCTCCCCCCTCCCTCGTCTCTCCCTGGTGGCTAGTGGGGGCAGCCGGGGGATGTCTGCATGATACGCGCAGACATCCTCTGCTGCTGCCGGGCACTTCCGCCGGGGATTTTATGATGAAGCCGGAAGGACTCGGCTTCATCATAGAAGTCCCGGCGGTCGTGCCGGGCGGCGTCTGAGCTCATCGCGCAGACATCCCCCGGCTGTTAGAGAGGGGGATCCAGGTCCCCTGCAGCTCTGCGGGGGACCCGGATCCCAGTCTTATAGTCTGACCTTGATTTGAGGTCAGATTATAAAACGACCTCGAATATAAGACGAGGGGTCTCTTTAAGAGCATTTGCTCTGAAAAAAACCTCATCTTATATTCGAGCAAATACGGTAAAACGTTTTTTCTTCATCATATTTTATGATTTCTTTGTAGTTAATCATTTGATGAATATATTCTAGACGAGTTAAGATTAACACAGCCAACATGCCGACCAGGCTTTGTCCTAACAGGAAGCCTGTCACTCAAAGAAAACCAAATAAATACCTGAAAAAGAGAACACGTTTTCCAGACGAGCAGAAAACTCTGGTCTCCTCCCCATATCTGGGGATATCCAGATAAGACAACATTTTATTATCTATATTTTCTTCCGCCAAGAAATAGTCACATCTTTCATTCACCCCCTGTGATCTATACCAGCAGATCATTTAAAGTGACAGGGACCCTCTGAGGAAGCCCGACAGCGAAACGCATCAGGGCTCCTGTGTCGCATTCACGCCAATTTCTCTGGCGCTCTTTGATCTTATTACCATTATTATTATATTTTAGGCACATGTTCTTTTTTCTATAAACATTGTGTAATTAAACTGCTTATTTGTACCATTTAGTATTGTGTATAATGTATCTGCCTGATAGTCAGTGGCGGATGCTCCATATGTCCTTAATGTGCGCCGCACACCTAGCACGGAGCAGCCGCGCTGTGTATTTCTGGGGTCTGCATGCTCCGAACAAAAAGCACACAAACCGCAGAAATACATCCGGCAGCTGCGAATTGGGCAACAAAGTCACTCACTATACTAAAAGTATACGAATTGCCAACAGAGTGAGTGACTTTGTTCTGAATTCTCAGCTGCCATCGGCCCCTTGGATGTAATTTGTGTATTTTGTGTTCACAGCACACAAACCCCCGGAAATACACGAGATACAATGTGCTTCCAAGTGACAGGCGTGCTCACTTTGGTGCAAGATGAAGATTACTGCTTGGTTTGTTTCCCTGTGTGATTTGAGGCAGGCATTCTGTATAAATCAATTTGTAATATTTGACTCCCCCAGTGACAGCAGCACTGATTATATAGACACTGAGGATATAAGTTTTGTTTCATTTAGTCACTTCCTGTGCTACTAGAATAGAATGCATTGTGTGGACTGTAATAGACTTGCTCTTGCACACACTAGTGTCTCTTACTAATGCAACACATTGTCTGATGACATCACTAGAGACAGGAAATTCCAGTCATTCTGAATTAAATTATTCTCATAGGTTCCTGCTGCAATAATTAAAGAAATTGGCTTTTACTCATCTAGTGTGGGCAGTCCTTGTTTCTTGCAAACTTCTGTAATTTTACAATTTCATCCAGCTGTAAGTAATTTATATTTTAAGCAATGCAAAATGTAAGACATGCATTTTAAAGTACTTTAAAAAGCACATTAATATGCACAGATTTTTGGGAGATGCATTTTGGGCACCAGACAGTCCCTATAAGTTTACAGTTTTCTCTTTATTGAGTAGACCCCTTGAGTGTCATGGGAATAAGAATCCCACGGGTGGATCATAGGTTATACTTTCTGCATCTCATTGTCCAGCCCCCCGCAGTCCCTGCAGAGTGAGCTCCTGCTTTTTGCAGCCTCTGTGAGAATCCCTCCAGCAGCTCGGGATAAAAATACACACAGGGCTTTAAATAGAGCTGATGGAAATTCTTTGCTGTATCTACCAGGTGGAAGCGCGGAAAGGTCGTTACGAGGAGTAGCAGCGGTGGGGAGAAGCAGTACGTGCGTGGGATTACCAGGAACATTACCACACAGAACATGCACACAACAAACATCACACAGTGTTACACAGAGGGGAAGAATGCTCTTGGGTGGGTTGGCAGCTACCTATACAACCCCCCAGACCCAATAAAACCTAAGATCTCCCACTTAAAGCAGAATCTTTTTTTTATTTAAAACCCCCAACAATTTGCAGTGCGGAAGTGTTTATACACGTAGGCTCTGTAACACAACATCAATATGAATTCTGCTTCAGTTAGTAACTCAGAGACAATGACGATAGGTGTTGTAGCAGTGCCAGGATGGTTCTCTTCATAATGCGAACGCGCATGCAGGGTTCAGGCATCATTCAGAATTGCATTCCCTACACAGGCTGCGTCAGAAATGCAGTTTTTATGCCATATTTGGAACTTTGGTTCATTTGTGTCAGTGACACCACTGAGCCAAGGGGTCACAAATGAAAGTAGGAGGGGCTGGGGACCTTATGAATCAAATAAAGTATACAGTAAGTCCTCCCCCCAAAAAATAAATATGTTTGATTAAGTTAATTATTGACTCAGTGTTGTAAAACACAGAGTCAAATAATAAAAAAAGTTTAGTTGTCTGCTGTGTTTGTGTTTAGCTATAATTTTCCTCTCTCATATACATATATATATATACACACACATATACATACATATTTATTTTAAGGATGTGAAGGGCTTTCTTTAGATACCATTATTTTGATCATATAGTTTAGTATTAAAATAAGGTGAAAAATGTAAAAAACAAAAGACTTTTTAAAACTTTTACATGAAAAATCTATTACACATCTACAAATGCCAATAAAATAACCTGCTAAACGTATTCTTATATTTGTCCTTAAGTTATAGGGCAATAACTGGAAGAACGTATTGTTTTTTTCCTAACCAATGTTTGCTTCAGTGACCTTTCAACTCCAACCCTACTCACGTCAATTGTCGAAAAACGACTTCTTCTTGAACAATAAAAGAATATGGAGGAATGACAACATTAATTGGAAGAGTATAGAGTGAAGACAGGATCCAAGTGGGGCGTGGTATAAGCAATATACATATTTTTATCACAGTGTGATTTAGGTCAGCTGTGGACAGACTCACCTCTTTCAGAGTGATCTTGGCCGTGTAGACCACATTTGACCCGTCCCTCTTGAAGTGAGCGTGTGGTTTATCTTTCAGTAGAAACACTATGTCAGCAGGGATGTTCTCGGACGTGGCATCCCCCTCTTTGGGGAAGGTGATCTTGGTCCCTTCCTTCCACCCTTTCTTAATGACCACATTAAGAATCTTGTCTTCCGTCCTCAACGAGCGTCCATCTGGGTTGAGCCTCCGCCTTGTGATCTTCATGCGTTTGGTACAGCCTTGGTAAATTTCCTCCAGCGAGACCTTCAGCTCATGAACCACTGGTGGATCCTGTACTTTACGCCGTGAGTGAAGCTGCTCAGGGTGCCGCCGGTGAAAGCCATTCACTCCATGGAAACCAAAACGGCCAAAGCCCCCAAATGGATCGTCGTCATCATCGTCAATTTCCATGTCTTCGTGATCGAAACCGTTGGACATACGGGATCGGTTCGAGCCAAAGAAGATGTCAAATGGGTTAGAACCGCCAAAGAAAGAAGCAAACGTGGCATGCGGGTCTCCGTGGAAGGTGTAGTGGAACGAGTTCCCGGTGTTACCTGAGGATCCACCACCTGTCTTCAGACCTGTAGAATGAGGGAGGGAAGAAAATACAAGGTTGTGTAAAAGCTTTAAAAAAACATTACTCATGGGTAGAGATTAAAGCAGGTGGATGCTTGCAGACCGTAACTTATACCGGATCATCCTGTAATTAACCCAAAACAAATAGGATTACCAGGGCCACCCTACAGAGGTAGATCATGAGCATTAAATTACAGGGAAAGCTTTCTTTTGAGGATTTTTGAAAGCTTGAATTAGTCTTTGAAAAACAAAAAACAAAAAAAAATGGCACCACTAGAAAGGCCCATTCTGGGGCAGAGTTCTAGAAGTGGAGCAATCAGCAGGAACATTGCATTAGTTTCCATGGCGATATCAGCAGGAACATTCCATTGGTTTCCATGGCAACTGCTCCATTTTTATAACATTGCCCCAGACATTTTCTTTATATATAACCTCCAATTTTATATATATTTTTTCTTTTAGAGTTCATCGTTCTCCTCACCGCCCCCAGCATGCAATTCTATCTCTAGGGCCCAGACAGGTCTGGACAGAGACACACAGACAGAGAGACAGACAGACAGAGAGAGAGCGTGCACGCTGGCTCCTTTTCCTACACAGAATAAACAGCACAGTCATTTTGTACAAATAAGTCCTTGGCGATGCGGGTTAGAGGAGACTTCGAGGATATTAATAACTCTACAGCAGAATCTGCTCCATCCAATGTACTCTGGATCAGGGGCAGTAAGTGCAGTTATTGGCAGACCAGACCAATACAGACCTTTTATTACAACGTCAGACTCTTTCAAAATGGTCTAAAGATCCCCTTCCCTTTACTTTCTGATGTGTGTAAGAATATAGGCGCTGACAGGACCCTATATATCTGCTTGAGTTGACAGAGGTTATTTGTAGAAAGGTCAGTTCTCGGGCAAAACTCCAAAACGTGGAACAATCAGCAGGAATAGTCCACTGGCTTCTCTCTATACCAAAACCCACAGTATGGGCAAAAGTAAAATCAATATATATATATATATATATATATATATATCTACCTATCTATCACTCTTTCTGTATTTTCACCTGATGCAGCCAGTTTCAGAATATCACCCAAGCCAGCACTTACCTTCTTCACCGTACTGATCGTACACGGCCCTCTTCTTGGGGTCACTGAGGACATCATAGGCTTCTGCTATCTCCTTGAACTTGTCCTCCGCGTTGGCATCTTTGTTCTTATCGGGGTGGTATTTAAGGGCCATCTTGCGATAGGCCTTCTTGATCTCGTCTTCGTTTGCCCCATTTGGGATGCCCAAGATCTTGTAGTAGTCCTTCCCCATGTCCAACGTGTGAGGTTTCTGGTCGAGAATCCTCGCCCCTGGAGAAGGGAGGAAGGGAGCAGGTTATAAAGACATTCACCCAGTCCAGGCTCCGGTATAAAATATACATCATCCATTTAAACTGGGATCATTAAGAATTAAAATCATTTCAACCCTTAAATGCAGGAGGAAAGACGAAGTGGCTCTCAAAATAAAACCAAATGTAATCTCACATCAAACAAGCATAGGGATGATGCTAAATCTGTAATGAAGGTAATAATGGAATATACAGAGAGCTATTCATCCAACACCCGGTGTCTCACTCCTGCATCATGCTTATTAAGGGAACGCCCCATCAGAGTGACATTCACAGCATCCTCAACAGGGAGGGACAAGGCCCCCCTGGACCTGCAGCAAGGGAGGGAGAAGCAGTAGGTTGCTTAGGTTTGTTTGACTAGATATGTAGAGAATAAAAACACCCCTAATACAGGAAAATACAGCAAAACGCGTCGTGTTTCTGTCGTCCATGATTAAATCACACTTATCATACACACTGGAGTGCCAGCCTTTCCCCCCGTATGGATTACCCTGGTAATTGATTTGCTTTGGCTAGGGCACCTTTGAAGTTCACAGTGGCAGGGTAACACTCCTCACTTTAATTTGCCAGCTGCAGGAGCCCGGGATTCTTTAGAAGGAGACGTTTTTGTTACACTGCACACTAACTCAGCTCCCATGACAACCAGCCAGCCCATTACTGGCTGCATACCATAGGGATTGTAGACTGGGGTAATAGTGTCTGATCTTTAAGCTATTGTAACCATGATGCTCAGGTATATACCGGTCTGTTAGCTACGACTACCATGGTTATATTATTGTCCTATTAATGGGTAACTTTCCCACCAGGAGGTATTGGGGTACTGGGGAGGAGGTAGGAGGTATTGGGGTACTGGGGAGGAGGTAGGAGGTATTGGAGTACTGGGGAGGAGGTAGGAGGTATTGGGGTACTGGGGAGGAGGTATTGGAGTACTGGGGAGGAGGTATTGGGGTACTGGGGAGGAGGTATTGGGGTACTGGGGAGGAGGTATTGGAGTACTGGGGAGGAGGTAGGAGGTATTGGAGTACTGGGGAGGAGGTATTGGGGTACTGGGGAGGAGGTAGGAGGTATTGGGGTACTGGGGAGGAGGTAGGAGGTATTGAGGTACTGGGGAGAAGGTAGGAGGTTTTGGGGTACTGGGGAGGAGGTGGGGCTATTGGGGAGGAGGTAGGAGGTATTGGGGTACTGAGGAGGAGGTAGGGGGTATTGGGGTACTGGGGAGGAGGTAGGAGGTATTGGGGTACTGAGGAGGAGGTAGGGGGTATTGGGGAGGAGGTAGGAGGTATTGGGGTACTGGGGAGAAGGTAGGAGGTATTGGGGTACTGGGGAGGAGTTGGAGGTATTGGGGTACTGGGGAGAAGGTAGGAGGTATTGGGGTACTGGGGAGGAGTTGGAGGTATTGGGGTACTGGGGAGAAGGTAGGAGGTATTGGGGTACTGGGGAGGAGTTGGAGGTATTCGGGTACTGGAGGAGATCCAGTTGTTAGGCCAGGAGATGACGGGTCTGTAACTCAGGGACCAGCGGGGTCAGGTGTTAAAGGATCTTGAGCACAGACTCCCATCGTAACTAAGGGGAAGATCAGCAGCTACACCAGACAGCAATTTAGAAAGTGACAAAAGAAAAAAAAGACGTGTTTTTTTTTTACTTTAAAGGACAAGTGTCTGTAAAGATTAACCCCTTCCCGCCAGTAGGATGATCTATGCCATGCTAAAATACTGGGCTCAAACACCGCTAGGAAGGCATTACACATCCTCTTCTCTGCAGCTTGCCACGGACCCCCAGGATCTCCTCTGTCTAACATTTACCAAAATCACGCCATAACCCAAACCCCACGCACCACTCCCTACCCCCTAATGGATCCTTCATCACCTGGAACTCTGCAGATACCGTCTGGGCTGCTGCTGGGTATAATAAGTAGGAAATGAGTGCCCTTCTCCCACGTAAGCTCAACGTGTATATTTGGAGATACAGGTGGGTTTAGTCTCAGTTCTGCCTCAAAGATGAGGCATAGCCACTCTGGATGCTGCTGCACGCCGACAGTGTCCGCACACGAACAGCCAATTAGAGTGGGGCTCGTCTTTTATTGCGATGGTCACCGACCACACGGAGCTGTGTGCTACCCAGAGAAACATGGCAGCTGCTGGTCAGAAGTTAAATGGACATGTACTATCAAAAAACCCTGCCAGTTTATTCTTATACTAGGGTCACTAAAATGTTTCTCTTGTGAAGCACAAGTGGGAAAAATAAAAAGTCTAGTTATCTTTAATACCCTTAGCTCAATATAGAAGTAAAAAAAAAAAAAGAAGACCAAATAAACAAAATTACATTACAATAATAAAGCTAAAAATAGAAAATAAAATACTAAAAAGAGAGAAATAATAAAATATCAAACAAAATAAGAAAGTATAAATATAAACACACATATAGCCAAAAAAGGCCTTAAACAGAATGTTATTAACTGTATCATACCACAATAAGCTGATTAAACTTATATATATATATATATATATATATATATATATATATATATATATGTGCAGTAATAACTCAGATTAAGCAATACACGAATTCAGAATACATCCAGCCTTGCCCAATTGGTTAATATAGCTGCCATCCCTCCAGTTATTTTTAATAAGCACAGTGGGTGCAACATTTTAAGTTGCTTGAGTCAGACTTTTCTTAAAATGGCCAGACACACCATCCTCAGGTTATTCATGTTCCCTGACTCTTTTAATTAGATTGCCTGGGTATCATACCCATGTATTGCGGGCCATTCTAATCCAATATAATGCCATGGTTTCACCTGGATTTGATACATTATTATTCTCTTGTGGTTCTAACAGTTTCCCAATCTAGGCACTGCTTATTCCTTCTTTGATCTATTGGATCTTAAAAGACATGGGTTCAGTATACTGGGCTTCTCTGGTATTATTTCTTTATCATGGAAATGTGACCAATGTTTGATTTGCTTGATGGCTGTAGTTATGGGTTTTTAGATCGTACCGCTTTCTATGCTTTATACTGAAGCAGATCTGACCTATTTATATTTCCGACCTTTAAAATACTCTGGTCCAAAGCCTCATTCTCATAAGGGTCTACTCAGTAATGTAGGGAATTGAGATCAGAGTTTCAAACTTTAGGCCAATGTAGCAGAGTTAGAAAAAATCTCCAGTGCAGCTGAATGGGCGAATGTTTCCAACTCAGATACTTTGGTCTTAGAGGACAACGGTAGCAAAACCATGAAAGTAATGTTTAACCCCTTAACGACAGATGACGTGCCAGGCACGTCACAGCAAATTGTGGACTTGCCGACAGCTGACGTGCCTGGCACGTCATGCACTAAACTGAGTAAAGAAAGCGACCAGCGGTCGCTTTCTTTACTCTAACGGTGTTGCCACAATGCCTCTAGGTAGAGGCATTGTGCAACACCCCCCAAATGTGCAGGGGCGCGCTACGATCACTCCACGGAGTGATTGTAGCAGCCATTTAAAAATGGCTGCGCCCGCTGCACACATGTGCTTAGAAAGCGAACGATCGTTCGCTTTCTAAGCATCTGCGGTGTTGTTAAAGTGCCTCGCCAGCGAGGCACTTAACAACACCTTCAGCTGCCCCAGAGCCGATGGTGGTCGCTCTCCTGAGCGACCCCATCGGCTCAGTAGAAGGGAACGCTGAGCTCAGCGTTTCCCTTCTAATGGCAAGAGCATCGGAAGTGAAAGTATTTCACTTCCGATGCTCTAGGGGGAGCCAGTCGATGCCGGCACAGCAGATCTATGTGATCTGTGTGCAGGCATGTATGGTAAGTGCTCTGATGAGCACTTACCATACTGTCAAAGGCAATATTAGTAAATTAGTAAAACAAGTATTGATCTGCCTCCCTCACCTTACTAGTTATAGTAAGGGAGAGAGACAGATCAGATCAAGTAAAAAAATAAAATAAAATAATAAAAAAAAAATTAATAAAATTTTAAACACCAAGGGCTTTTATAAAAGCCATTTAACCCCTTCCCTGCCATTGATCGCTGTGTACGCAGTGATCATACACAGCAGCACATTTTTTGCTGTCTGTGCATTTTTTAGGGGTTATTTTTTTTTACTGTAATTCATTACAGTATAAAAAAAACCTCTTTTAAGAGAGATTAACCCCTTTCTTGCCGTAGATCACTGCCTAATCAGCGATCTGACGCAAATGCAGCAATCTTGCTGCAGAAGCATTTTTAATTTTTTTAAAACTTTTTTATTACACCCGTCACGTGTTAACTATACCCGCTAGGGGACTACGTTTAACGTAAAAAATTTTTTTTTAGCTGTCTGAGCGCATGTATAGCGATCAGTAACAGCTGATAAGTGACAATGGCGGGTTGGCGTTTGCTCAGATGAGCATCACCATTCGTCTGGTTAGATCAATATGTGTAAATATTTGATCTGACCCGTGTAGATCTGCCTCCCTCTCACTTGAGTTTTAGTGAGGGAGGGAGACAGAGTTGTATAATGTAAGTTTTTAATTATAATATATTTAATAGAATTGAGACCCAAAGGCTTTTATAAAAGCTGTTTCCAGTATTTAACCCCTTCCCTGCAATTGATCGCTGTGTACGCAGTGATCTTACACAGCAGCACATTTTTTGCTGTCTGTGCATTTTTTTAGGGGTTATTTTTTTTTACTTTGATTTATTACAGTATATCAAAGGCTCTTTTAAGAGCTATTAACCCCTTCCTTGCCGTATATCACTTCCTAAGCAGCACATATGGTCACTGCCTAAGCAGCGCATATGGTCACTGCCTAAGCACCGCATATGGATCAATCTAGTTGCCGAAGGATTTTTTTTTGCTATCAGCATTTTTTTTGTCAGACTCACTAGGGGTTAATTATACCCACTAGGGGATTACGTGTATTCCTTTTGAAGCTGTCTGAACGCGTGTATAGCGATCAGTAACAGCCGATCAGTGGCAAAGGTGGTTTGGTGATTTCTCAGATGAGCATCACCATTCGTCTGGTTCGTAAATATTGTTCTGACCCATATGGATCTGCCTCCCTCTCCTCACTTGAGTTTTAGTGAGGGAAAGAGACATAATTTTTAAATTGTAATAAATTAAATAAAATGTTAATAAATTGTGAGTCCCAAGGGCTTTTATAAAAGCCATACCTTTTGTATAGTGTAGTGTATTAACCCCTTCCCTGCCACTGATCACTGCACAGCAGAACATTTTTTCTTGTCTGTGCATTTTTAGGGGTTAATTTTTTTGTACAGCACTACAAAGGCTCTTATAAGAGCTATTAACCCCTTCCTTGCTCTACATGTTCAAATTCCAAGATTCCAATATTGTATTTATGTCTAAAATACAATATTTGTGAAAAAAAACCACACAAAAATTACTACCACAAACTTTGACAAAGGCTGGTGGTAGAATTAGTGCATGGAAAGTGTTAAAATACCACCATTTGAAATAGCGTAGGGTGTCTACTTTAAAAAAAAATATATGGGTTGATGGGGTAAAATACACTGGCTGGTTTCAAATATGTCCCAAATGGGACATGGGTGCAGGCGGTCTGCATGTCAAAATTTTAATTTGGAAAACCAAAAACTGCACCTACCAAATTTGGCCTTTTACTCCCCAAACAACCCAACAAACCTATGCATGGGTGGTATCCCTGTACTCAAGAGATGTTGCTGAACACTTATTAGGGTGTTATTTGGCAGTGACACATACCATAATCTGTGAATTCATGTCTGAAGTACAAGGTTTGTGAAAAAAAAACACAAACAAATTACTACCACAAAGTTTGACAAAGGCTGGTGGTAGAATTAGTGCATGGAAAGTGTAAAAATACCACCATTTGAGATAGCCTAAGGCAGGGCTTGACAAATTTATTTTGATTTTAGGAGCCAGACATTTTTTTTAGGAGCCAGACAATCACGCAAACATAAACACAATTCATAAACACACACGCCTACTTCACATATATACAAACACACATACTTTACATATACACATATATACAAACACCTCACACACACATATATACACAAACACCTCACACACACATATATACAAACACACATACTTTACATATACACATATATACAAACACCTCACACACACACATATATACAAACACACATACTTTACATATACACATATATACAAACACCTCACACACACATATATACAAACACCTCACACACACATATATACAAACACACATACTTTACATATACACATATATACAAACACCTCACACACATATATACAAACACCTCACACACACATATATACAAACACCTCACACACACATATATACAAACACCTCACACACACATATATACAAACACCTCACACACACATATATACAAACACCTCACACACACATATATACAAACACCTCACACACACATATATACAAACACCTCACACACACATATATACAAACACCTCACACACCCATATATATATAAACACCTCACACACCCATATATATATATAAACACCTCACACACACCTACTTTACAATACATACAAACACACACCCACCTAACACAGTCTTTTCTTGGGGTTTCTTCTTGATGTGTCCCCCTCCCAGCTGCTTTACCTCACTGCAGGGGAGGGGGACATTCACGCTGCAGCTTAACTCCGTTGGTCGGCGTGCTGAGTGCCAGGATGTCACGTGACGACACCCGGCACTCAGACACGCGTTGCGCGAGGGGGCGGAGCTTGCAGTCTGTGCCATCGGCCATCGGCACAGACTTTACCCCCTCGCGCTGCGGAAAAATCGGATGGCAGCGGCAAGGGGACCAGGAGGCTGACAGCACCCAGGCGCCAGGTCTAATTTCCTGGTCGCCATGGCGACCTGGGGTTTGTCGAGCCCTGGCCTAAGGTGTCTTCTTTTAAAAAATATATGGGTTGATGGGGTAAAATACACTGGCTGGTTTCAAATATGTCCCAAATGGGACATGGGTGCAGGCGGTCTGCATGTCAAAATTTTAATTTGGAAAACAAAAAACTGCACCTACCAAATTTGGCCTTTTACCCCCCAAACAACCCAACAAACCTATGCATGGGTGGTATCCCTGTACTCAAGAGATGTTGCTGAACACTTATTAGGGTGTTATTTGGCAGTGACACATACCATAATCTGTGAATTCATGTCTGAAGTACAAGGTTTGTGAAAAAAAACCACAAAAAAATTACTACCACAAAGTTTGACAAAGGCTGGTGATAGAATTAGTGCATGGAAAGTGTAAAAATACCACCATTTGAGATAGCCTAAGGTGTCTTCTTTTAAAAAATATATGGGTTGATGGGGTAAAATACACTAGCTGGCTTCAAATATGTCCCAAATGGGACATGGGTGCAGGCTGTCTGCATGTAAAAATTTCAAGTTGGAAAACAAAAAACTGCACCTCAAAAATTTGGCATTTTAGCCCCCAAACAACCCAACAAACCTATGCATGGGTGGTATCCCTGTACTCAGGAGAAATAGTAGAATCTATTTAGCATGTTTTTTCGTTCGCTATTGTCGATGAGGAGAAGTCGTTTCAAATAAAAACAAAGAAATTTGTGTATTTTTTTTTTTTTTTTACCATATTTTATTATTTTTTTTAATAATATTATAAGATATGATCAAAAAGATGGCATCCATAGAAAGCCCTTCTTGTCCCGATAAAAACAATATATAATATGTGTGGGTACAGCAAATGACAAAGAAGAAAATTACTGCTAAACACAAACAGCACAGAAATGTTAAAATAGCCATTGTCCAGAAAGGACAAAAATGTTTCAAAGGCTCTGTCCTTAAGGGGTTAATGTAATGATTGTATAGAGTGTAGAAATTTTAAATAGAAATATTTTAATGAAAAATTATAAATAATGTACCTTCTCCAGCCATCTTTGCTCTGTATAGCTGTAATAGGGAGCGGACATGTTGTTTAGAATATTAGGACAGCTCTTCATTCACCTTGGTTCAGGAGAAGGAAAATCTGACCCATGATTCTAAACATGTCCGCCCCCTGATAGAGCTATACAGAGCAATGATTCTAATCAACATGTCCTGCCCTGATAGAGCTATACAGAGCAATGATTCTAAACAACATGGACGCCCCCTGATAGAGCTATACAGAGCAAAGATTCTAAACAACATGTCCGCCCCCTGATAGAGCTATACAGAGCAAAGATTCTAAACGTCCACCCGCTGATAGAGCTATACAGAGCAAAGATTCTAACCAACATGTCCGCCCCCTGATAGAGCTATACAGAGCAAAGATTCTAAACATGTCCACCCCCTGATAGAGCTATACAGAGCAAAGATTCTAAACAACATGTCCTCCCCCTGATAGAGCTATACAGAGCAAAGATTCTAAACATGTCCACCCCCTGATAGAGCTATACAGAGCAAAGATTCTAAACAACATGTCTGCCCCGATAGAGCTACACAGAGCAAAGATTCTAAACATGTCCTTCCCTTATTACAGCTATACAGAGCAAAGATTCTAAACATGACCGCTCCCTGATAGAGCTATACAGAGCAAAGATTCTAAACAATATGTCTGCCCCCTGATGGAGCTATACAGAGCAAAGATTCTAAACAACATGTCCACCCCCTGATAGAGCTATACAGAGCAAAGATTCTAAACATGACCGCTCCCTGATAGAGCTATACAGAGCAAAGATTCGAAACAATATGTCCGCCCCCTGATAGAGCGATACAGAGCAAAGAGGGCTCAATAAGGTACATTATTTATATTCTTTCAAATAAACATTTTTTGGTTTGAAATGCCATCTCAGTTCCCTGCATTTTTTTTTTTTTAATTGAGTAGACCTTTTTGTTAAAAAAAAAAAAAAAAAAGCATTGTTGGTGGCACAATTTGTGATACAAATGAGGGTTAGGGGGTGCATGAAATTAGTCAGTCCTAGGGCAGAAAAGAACCCCTAAATTTACCTGTGCCCATCAGGCCTGTAGAAATAAATTGATGTTGCTTTGTTTCATGTCCATCTCAATTCCCATATATTATTATATATAGGTTCCTGGATATGGTTCGACCACACATGCGGAGACTGCCCAGCTTTCTCCAAGATTCAGAATTACATGGAGTGGATGGACTTCACATGACCACAATGACGTACACAACACGCACAGGACCCCATATATGTTTATATACCTACCCCCGAAATGAGCAGATAGGATTCCCAAGGTAATACCCACTCTGAAAAACGTGGTTCTACGCTTTTCTGCCGTGCAGTCACCTATTGACTTGATAAAGAAGTCGTTGCTCACTTTAGCCCTGGGTTCGCACTTAAACATGACTTGCAGCCTCCCGGCTCGGAGACTTGGGCTGGACACGGCTCAACGGCAGACTTCAATCTATATATTAGCCAGACATCTGGTGGAGAAGAAGCAGAACAAGACACACAGGCAGACTGCATGAGTCCACTGATTTGGCGTGATTCGGGTTACCCCCCGACCCCAGCAAGGTGCTATTAGGGGACAAATGAAAGGGGAATGGAGACAACAACGAGTCTGATCCTTTCCACCACCATCTGACACTTAGGACGAGCAATGGAGAGATCCTTAACATCCAAATAAAAATAGGCTCCTCTCAACCCATGAGGGATGAACGGTTGGTCAGAGTCAAAGGGTCTGCAGCCCAATTCCTTGGAACAGGGACAAAGATCAAATTTAAAAAAAGTGGAAAAAAAAATATTGTGGAGAGGATCAGATATCTACTTTATATCGACTACAATTTATTTACCCAATTGCCCTGTGGAGTGGGATATCGGTAAATACCATGGGAATCAAGCAGTGCTGGTAAGACTGATCTAGTAAGCACGGACATTCCCATTACAAAGGCTCCTGTGGCGTCCATTCCACAAGTCTAGAACATTTATCCCAGTCAAGGAAGTTTGGAGAAGAACGAACATTCCCCCCCATTACTGAGGATTCCATTCGGAATCTTGGATCAGGTGGGAACAGGTATGGACTGGCAGGAGAATCAGAACTGGTGGACATGAAATATGGGTGAAAGAATGAGGAGTGTGACGACGAGACAAGGAATAAAATAAAAAAACTAATCCAAAAACTTTAGATTATCCAGTACAGATAAATAAACAAAAAACAACATTACAACAATACAGAGCAGTTCATCCCCAAACTCTCCCCTCCCCCCCCCCCCCCCCCGCACAAGATTATAAAAGCCATCCCTCTCCAAAATTGTGGAAGGGAGATGGGGCCCCGCAGAATATATATATTTAATTGCACCCCTGTCCTAAGTTATTAAGTAGTTCATCTTAGAGAAATGTAGCTCTCGTTCCCAAGGAGCATTGCTTGGGTCTAGATCTCCAACGTATCGTCCCAGTTACAAGTCTTGCTTGTTGTAACAGGCCAGTGTCCCCCCCCCCCCCCCCCTTCCTGCTCCAATCCACCCACATCGCACAAGTGGGTCAATTTCTGGAAATTGGTTTGGGAGAGGAACTCTGTACATGGGAGAAAGGGGGGGCTCGAGGGGGCAGGTTCAAGAGAATTCGGTTTCACACAAACACACGAGGACTCAGCAGACGGTGCATAACAGAGAGGCGACCAGAATAAATGGAAACTACAAGCTCAGCGGCTTAGGGTTTTATTGTGTTTGGGGGAACGCCAACATGCATGATCGAGTTCAGCACAATGTGGACGATGGAGGAGAAGCATGTCAGTCTGCCTCCCAGGTACCCGAAGCTGACCATACAATGAGGGGAAGGTCGACCAGCTCCATCAAGGAGTCTAACACAGAGTAATTAAAATGACCACCCCATACTTTGCTCATGTGGCCCCCTGCTAATTTGGGCCAAACAAAAACGATCCACAGAAAACAAAACAAAAACACCTCTTCCCATTGAACCCCTACCTCCAGGACAACTAAAAACTTTTTTTCCCCACTTTTGTTTCGACCTCTGTTGGATTTTTTTGGGAAACAAAAGTCTCTCTCTCTGTACTATCAAAGAGACACAGTCACTAGCAAAGAGACACAGTCACGCCATACAGACCCCAATCAGACAAGCAGGGTGAGCCCCCCGCCCCATTCCGAGTGGCTGGGTATCCGCACGCTCTGACATGGTTAGCACACACCAGCCTCCAGATCGACTCCACGTGTATCTGGTTTAGGTTACATTACATTACATTAACATTTGTACATCGCCACCAATTCTCGAAGCGCTTGGTACAGAGCAAAGAAAGGAACTACATACTAATTTAGACAAACTGGTACAGACTGGTACATGAGGTAGAGAACCCTGCTCGTAAGCTTACAATCTAGAGGAGGTTTAGGTAACATAGTAATTTAGGTTGAAAAAAGACA
The DNA here is from genome assembly GCA_036172795.1 of Pelodytes ibericus. Taxonomy (NCBI): domain Eukaryota; kingdom Metazoa; phylum Chordata; class Amphibia; order Anura; family Pelodytidae; genus Pelodytes; species Pelodytes ibericus. The sequence continues at coordinate 215,705,445 of CM069860.1, read as the reverse complement.
CAAGTCCATCAAGTTCAACCCTTCTACCTATCATTTCAGCGTCTTGATCCAGGTGAAAGAGAAAAGGGGGCCACTATTTCTTAGTTTAATCTCAAAGTATAAAATAGATATTATAAGCCACAAACGTTGATGCCCAAAAGCATATTAGACAAGACACTGTCAAAAGAAAAGCTGCGCTACAGAGAGGGGTCTACATTGTGCTCTCTCTGTATATATAAATCCCGCCTATATAGATAAAGGGAATGGGAAAAAAAACTACCACAACTAGAGCACAGTCTTAAATTAGAGGGGCAACAATTTAAATGTAATATCAGGAAGTATTACTTTACTGAGAGGGTAGTGGATGTATGGAATAGCCTCCCAGCGGTAGAAGTTAATACAGTGAAGGAGTTTAAGCATGCATGGGATAGGCACAAGGCTATCCTAGATATAAGATAAGGCCATGGACTAATGAAAGTATAACTTTACTGAGAGGGTAGTGGATGCATGGAATAGTCTTCCAGTAGAAGTGGTAGAGGTTAATACAGTGAAGAAGTTTAAGCATGCATGGGATAGGTATAAGGCTATCCTAGATATAAGATAAGGCCATGGGCTAATGAAAGTATAACTTTACTGAGAGGGTAGTGGATGCATGGAATAGTCTTCCAGTAGAAGTGGTAGAGGTTAATACAGTGAAGAAGTTTAAGCATGCATGGGATAGGTATAAGGCTATCCTAGATATAAGATAAGGCCATGGGCTAATGAAAGTATAACTTTACTGAGAGGGTAGTGGATGCATGGAATAGTCTTCCAGTAGAAGTGGTAGAGGTTAATACAGTGAAGGAGTTTAAGCATGCATGGGATAGGTATAAGGCTATCCTAGATATAAGATAATGCCAGGGACTAATGAAAGTATTACTTTACTGAGAGGGTAGTGGATGCATGGAATAGTCTTCCAGTAGAAGTGGTAGAGGTTAATACAGTGAAGGAGTTTAAGCATGCGTGGGATAGGTATAAGGCTATGCTAGATATAAGATAAGGCCAGGGACTAATGAAAGTATTACATTACTGAGAGGGTAATGAATGTATGGAATAGTCTTCGAGTAGAAGTGGTAGAGGTTAATACAGTGAAGGAGTTTAAGCATGCATGGGATAGGTATAAGGCTATCCTAGATATAAGATAAGGCCAGGGACTAATGAAAGTATTACATTACTGAGAGGGTAGTGGATGTATGGAATAGTCTTCCAGTAGAAGTGGTAGAGGTTAATACAGTGAAGGAGTTTAAGCATGCATGGGATAGGTATAAGGCTATCCTAGATATAAGATAAGACCAGGGACTAATGAAAGTATTTAGGGTCCTTAATCTCTTTTATACAGAATTGGAAAAAGAGCCACAAACTTTAACCTCTGTGAAACCCAACCCCACGAATTTCAAACCAAGACTGAGGAACGTATTGAGTCAGCAGGGGGAGTAAAAGGAAAGGTCTAATCAAATCAGCTCTTGACCAAGGGGATCGATGCTGATGCAGCAGAGGATTGAGACAGGTTGACTGTGACATCACTAATCTCACTGAAAGTGACATCAGACCACACTCAGGCAGGCAGGAGGGTATGTATGCCTCACAGTGCAGACCGTAGAGAGCATCCACCAATTTCAGGCCTCTAAATACATTTGGAAGACCCTCTGGGGAGGGATTAGAGCAAGCATGAGGGGTCTGCCCATCTCAGCACCACAAGTGACATCCAAGGGCACAGTCCACACTACACAGTTCTCTTATATATACAGAGCTGTAGCTGTGCTCAATGCTACTTAGTTGCTCTGTGGTCCTGTTTTTCTCTTTGTTTATGTGATGTCATCACTCAAGTTGCGTGATGACGTCATCGCGCTACATTGCACCCGCCATTTTTAATTTATTTTTCAGTATATAAGGACCCCCACACTCTCAGGGCTCTAGCTCCTCCTGTAGAAGGCATTTCGCCGAAACGTTGGGGAGCTAGTTCCTTGGGTATTCTCTATCTGGTCTCAGCATTTTTGTAAGTGTATTTAGCTATTGTCTATCCATTTTTCTTTTCTCCCCCTATTAGTACCATTTGTATGTATTTCTTCATTTGTGATATATTCATTCTTATTAGCCTGGATTTGGCTTGTATCTGACTAGTATTATTTATATGTTGTATTTTTATACTTATTTTTGATATTTTAATGATTATATTAAAGGTTATTTTTTATGTTTTCTAAACATGGTGTGCTGCCTTTCTGTATATAACTCTTATATATACAGCCCTGCTGGATCTGTTTGTTACCATCAGGAGATCATTGGGGGCTCAGTCCACAGGTGGGTAAGCTTGCGAGCAGGGTTCTCTACCTCATGTACCAGTCTGTTTGTCTAACTTAGTATGTAGTTCCCTTCTATGCTGTGTACCTAGCGCTACGTAAATTGTTGACGCTATATAAATAAATGGTATGTAATTACCTGCACTATACAGGACTGGATAATGCAGACTAACAGCTGTGATTGACATTTAACTCACCACTCCCACGACTATGCCTTTTAATGCTTATTAAAACCAGTCATGTCCTGTACTGGCGCAGAGCAACGTCAGTATACTTAGAAAACAGGTTATAAATGGCCTGGCCGACATTACCCAGCGCTCAGTCACCTACAAACGCACACTCCTGACACCAATATACAGGGAATGCTACACCTCTTCCCAGCAGAAACCTGTGCCATATACAGCGTATCTAACCCAGGGCTCGACAAATCCCGGGAGCCACGGCTCCAAAAAACCCTACCAAATGTTCTGATTGCTTTAAATTATTCGCTATGGAACTTCCGTTTCCCTGGCTCCTAAAAATAATCAGGCTGGCTCCTTAATTGGTCTGTCTGGCACTTAAGGTTTACAGAAATTTGTCAAGCCCATGACTTAAAAAAGAACAAATAAAGATTGTGTCCTCTTCCCCCAGGTAAACCAGACTTGTATCTTTATAGATACTCACGGCTCTGCCTCTGAGCAGAGGCAGAGTTGGTGGGAGGTTTGCGCACAGCCAATCATAGCGGGAGCTCGCCTAGCTCATCTGATCAGGTTCTGCATTAAGTCCCCTCTGTTGATCCTTTGAAACCGAGGGTCCCTCTCTATACTAGCAGAGAGACAGTCGCCGACCAGACCAGGAGCCTGCTTCAGGGAAGTATGGCAGCTGCCAGTCAGAGGATAAACTGACATGTACAATCAAAACGACCTGCCTGTTTTTCCCCTCACACTAGGGACACTGAATTTCTCATCTATATTATTATAAACACAAGTGAAAAAAAAAAAGAGAAGAAAATTGTAAGTTGTCCTCTAACCAGTTATACACCCAAACATTATGTGTTACTGACGGATTAATCCAGTCATGGGCCCAGAAAAGCTTAAATATCTCGCCCGTGGGCGGCAGTAGAATGGTTAACGACGCTGGAGAGAGAGGGGTCTCTACCTCCTGGCTGTGTGTGCTAGTGCTGAATACATGATGTGCTGCTCGAGTGTGTGGGTGGCTGAGCAGTATTTAGTACAGTGCGAGGCTGTAGATTTCTTGGAAACACAGGTGCCTAATCATGTACGTTGCACGGCGTGCTCGCGTGGGAAGACATGTGCCAGGGGTTTGTCTCCCGGTGCAGTTCCCTCTGACACCGGAAGGGTTAACGTGCCTCGGACAGCGCACAGGGAGGAAACCCCCGGATATTTTTTCTGTCCAATGAAAACGTTAAGCTGCAAAAGTGAGAGCAAAAGTTGGTGGATTAGTCCAAGTGCGAGAACATTTCACTCTCTAGCGTTTTCTGGTGCCATTTGCACGGCCAACTCACTACGAATCCTCCAAAGCTACACGAAATGGAAATGATTTGAAACACACAGGGTTTTATTTATGGAAGAGACATTTGCAGGGAATTGAGAAGTGACTTTGAAACTTAAAGGCCAAAAGGTATCTGAAAATTCTGAATTCAAACTCAGCTACTTTTGCCCTGAAATTCCCGCTTTCATGAATACGACACATCAGAGAAATGTCCCCAAACTTGCAAGTGAAAGCACAGCTTTGCTAGTTCAGTTCAGCACAGTCTAGATTATTGGAATCGTTTTTCGATCAGCGCATCCAATATCAGAAACTAGTACTTAATGAATGTGACTTCTCCGTACAAAATGACTGGCGTTTACTCCCTACCTCGTCTTCTGCCAAGAAAGCCACCAGAATCGGGTCTAGGACACTTCTTCGCGGCTGCTTCACCGCTGACAGTTCAGTGCGCCAGTGTGAACTCTGAACTGTCAGCGGTGAAATAAACGTGGCCGCTTCATTGCGGCAATGTAACCGCTGACAGTTCAGAGCTGAACTATCAGCGCTTAAAAAACGTACACCCCCAATAAATTTACCCCACCTAATAAATGAAACCCCCTGAAATCTAATACTAAAATGAACCCCTATTAATAATACTAAATTCAGCGACCCCGCTATGAACTGTCCCACGATGACATCTCGCGTGATGAACTGTCCCATCCGCACCAGAATCCTCCTCCGACTTGTCATAAATAATAGACTTATGGTCCAGATCTTTTTGATAACACATGAGGTGAATGGGTCGGTCAAACAAGCTCACTGCCATCAGATTAACAACTTCTGCACAATGATTGCCACAGAGTGAGGGCTTGTTTATTTAGTGAAAGACAAAGTGTTGGACAGAGCAGACACCTATAGACATGGTAATACATGTAGGCTTTAGAAGAGGTTGTGATCCAATACATCCATAGAGATAGCTTGCCAGCAATACAAACATTAGGAGCCATGGCTCCGTGAAGGTGTCCATCCCAGGGATAGACAAAGTGTCAGTACAACATCATCCCTGGCAGGGTCTGTGAAGGTCCACAGAACATCATTAAATTAAAGTCCACCATGGACAAATGTCAGTTAGTTTACCAAAAATGTAAGTATTGCAATGAATATACAGCCTCATGCTACACAACTAACTTTAATGTAACTTAAATAGAAAAACAAATGAGATTGATTTTTCCTCAAAAACATTTGATTAAAATAAATTTAAAAAATAATCGATTAAAAAAAAAGAAATTCAAATTTAATCCTCCCTGGTAAGGATTCTAAGTATCGACTCATGGGTCAGTGTGCGGATAATAAATTTAAACTCAGATTAATGGCAGCGCACGTGCCTCAGATGGGACCTGGGTGCTCTAACCCACCGCTCGCCAAAACAGAGCATTATACAAAAGGTCCGCACGCTCCCTTCTAGCGCTGTTATATGTGGTCAGACTTACCGGTTAAATAAAAACTGGTCATGGTGGCCAGCAGTGCAGAACACAGCACACCTCCCACCCACAGCTGACATAACCCAAATCTCTCCTTCCAGGAATGTCCATAGCATTTATTACCCAGCCGTACAGTCCTCTGCTCAGCGAGCTATTGGTCTGATCTGTACAGTATGTATCCTGTAATATTCCAGCTGCTATTTATAGCATGTAATGGTTTAATTCCTGTGAAGATGCACAGGGGCGGTTGGCGCTGTGGGGGCTGCAATCCTCAGTTCTTATGTTATATCCACACAGCACACCAGCAGAGAATAGAAGGGCGTACTTGTTCCAACGCAACAAAGCATTTATCCTCTCCAAGAACAGATATTATTAGATCCATGAATCAACCGCTCAGCTGGAAGGGGCGAGGTGGGGAGGACTGCAACTTGTCCAAATTCACAGACAGTGGAGAGCAGAGACCCTTAAGCCTCCCATAAGGGACCATTTTACCAGACTGCAGCCTTCTAGTTTGTGCTGGTACTCAGCAGGCATATTAATGGGTATTTCTCTAAACCCCCCCCGTGCGATGCAGAACGATAGGAGCTGTTTGGAAAAGTTATTTCTGGGGTGAAGTTCTAAAAGTGACCTAAACATCAGGAACATTCCATTGGTTTCCATGACGACTGCTCCACTTTGAGAATCTCTCATTACATGGTGCTTAAAACTGTCAGTTGAGGGGTTAATGATGTGATACAACTAACTATACTTACTATGCCCAACTTTCAGGGTCTATATATTGTATAGAATTAGATAACACACACATACATATACACACACACACACACACACACACACACACACTACCAGCTCGAGCACAGCATGACCACTCAGAACTTATAGACAGAGGGATCTAGCTCCAGACAGGGTAATTACAAACAGTCAGTGTTAGCAGGAATGATCCAATGCTAACAAACACATTTAATGGGTAAATTGGTCACTTGTTTGAACACAGCCGGTCTTTCCGTTGGGATGTGCTTCCTACAGACAGTTCCTGGGAATGACTGCTGGGGCCGGCTAGTCACCGAGGCTGGGAAGATATCCCAAAAAGGAGATCCAGGCAGAGCAGGAACGTGGCTTGGCAGAGAGGCTGACACTCGGCGGTGAGGCACTGTGTTGGCATGTGACTCATCCTCGGATGTGCTAGTCTGACTACTACAACCTGTCTGTAGCTTTTATTCTGCGTGTCACAATCTGTTGATAGTCTGATGCAGCACAGCCTTGGGAGGAATACGTTTAACAGGCGGATAGTAACCCACATACCCCACGCAATGATGCTCAGCCAACAATTAGAACATGCTTAGTAAATCACTCACACACACAGCTTGCTAGTCCTCTCAGGGCCTCAAGCAATACGGGACTCTGAGATTGCCCAGGGGCGCTACAGATAATCGAAAAGTGGTGCAGTCAGCATGGAAACCAATGGTATGTTCTGCAGTCACCATGGAAACCAATGGAATGTCCTTGACAACTGCATTACTTTGTCCCCAGAGATGACCTTTACACCATGACCTCCCGACATATTCAGTCTGAGTAAAAGGGTCAAACGCTGATTGACAGGTGACAATCATAGTGATACAGTTACACCAGAATTAAGACGCCCAGAAAATGTAGGTTTCTAATGAATGTTATAGCACTGCTAAAGAAACAACACCCCTAAAGGATTTGTTCATAAAAGAGGGAAGTTGACACAATTAAGGGCAAAATATCGGTTTTAAGAATAGCTGAACATTTTTCCAACTCTGCTGCTTTTAGTCTTATGCTTGAAATTCCCTTCAGCTCCCTCTGTCATGAATAACGCCCTTAGTATTACATCCGTGAGGACCAGATTCCCAGTGACAGTTGGCAAGATATGGATATTACCGGACTCGTTCCCGTACTTGGGAGATCTCACGCCGGGCAGTTGGTGGCATTAATGGTCGGCTGAGCACACTGTGAATTTGTTCCATCGTCTGCCAGCGAGTGACAATCACAGCAATTCATCAGTGGGGTAATGAGTGCCAGGCTCTGTTGGCCGTGGTAAGTGCCACATGCCAGCCCCAATCTGGAGGGCACTGGCATGTAAAACCACGTATCACCAAGTGCAGAACAGACTGCCTGGAAAGATCCTCTCTGTAACAGCCTGTCCTGACCACATTGCTCCTCACTCCCATGAATGGCAGACAGATGACTATAAAATCATCTGCCAGGAAGCAATCCACAATCCACGTCGAACAGGAATTAAATGGAAGATGGCAAACCGAACATCTTACAAATATTAACTGTAGCCATCCTCCCCGGGGTCCCTAGTATTGGGGTCTAAACAACACCCACATTAGCCCCACATTCTTCTCCTCCTGCCATTTCCCTGGCTTCATTCATTCATTGCTGGTAACGTGCGCGAGGAGATCTGATCTAGAGGGGGGGATACAATATGCGGATCATTTAATCTCCCATCCACTCCTGGAATCCCAGAGATGTTTAATGAGATTTCCCAAGCAGGGTTGATATCGGCGGATATCTCATTAGATGCAGTAAGAAGCAAGGTTTGCCCACTGTGCCCCACGTTTCTAGACATTTCTGCAGTTGGTATGTCCCTGTGTTCGCAATCAATGGAGCCACCAGTCACATTACCAAGCAATGAACCCGTCGGTAAGGACATTGCTGAGAGTGAGGAGCAGAACTCGAAGGATAGGGGGAGATTTCACTTGGGCTCAGTGGGAGGTGAAAGACCCACTGGACTGTCAAATTTAACCCCATATCGCCCACCTCTAGATTCATTTAAAGGATTACTGCAGCACTTTCCAAAAGCAAAACAAAGGATACAAATAAAATAAAAACCCCCACAAAACATAGAAAGGAAACAGAGACACAGCAATCGTAATATATAGATAGCCATCAATGTGTCACTTTCACAGAGACTGTCTGTGTACCCATGAGAGGTATGGACAGCTCTGGTACCCAATAGGTTAACCACACTGAATACTTTCCTGCACAGATCACACTGCTATGTCTGATTTATGCACCAACAGCCAAGCTTGCCCAATTCCTTCCATTATATGATCTCACCCCATATCACCCTCTATTTCCTTATCACCCACTGGATCAGATCATGTCACCCCACTAATAATAACAGCAGCACCCCACAACTATTAATACAGCAAAGTCTTAGCAAGAAACCCCTGCTAAACACAATGCATGTATGTACAACAAGCAATTCTGGCGCAAAGTACTAAAAGTGGAGCAGTCACCATGGCAACCAATGGAATGTTCCCCTGTTAGAACGTCACCCCAGGGTTGACCTTTATACATAGCCCCCAATGACCTTTAACTGACAGTGACAAACCAAGGAATCAAATATACTGACACACATCCCACCTCACAACCAGAGACCCCCAATATTACAAGACATTGACACCAGTAATAATGCAGTGAGTAATGGGGTGAGAGGGTGAGAAGGGTAAACACAGCAGGAACATATAAACCCCAGCCATTATACCAATGCATGTAAACCCCCAACCATGTATTATAAATGAGGGGTCCACACAAGTCTTAATAATCACCACACAGGCTAACCCCATAGGACTGTGGGTAACAATATGCAAAGGAGCATCCTCAGGGAACCCTGCTAGAGTTAGGGTAAGTAAACGGGTAACCTGGTCTCTCTCCAGGGAGAGAATTAATAAAGACCAGTATTAAGATGGCAGGGGAGGGTTTAGGTATTAATAAAGTGGCCCCGGGGCTCCACCAAGCGCTGACAATGTTGAGGATTATTTAATGTCTGCAAGGTTCTCTGTTCTATCCTTCCGCCAATTAGTAGTACCGCGCATGCGCGTTCCCCGCACAAGTCTCTTACCCGTGCCCGTCCGCCGCCAGCTTCTGCTTCAGCATTCAACTGAAGCAGAACAGGGAGCGGGAGCCTGCAACTAGCTTCTGCGTGACGTCACCAGAACCCCGCCCCTCCTCCTGACACAGTGCCAATGAGCGCCCGCTGGCTCAGCGCGTGTCCCCGCCCACTCCCCCTGTCGGCTTGGGCGGGATTCCAGAAGTTTAATTCAAAAAGAATCTCTTTTTTCCTCTCTCCCACTGGGTGTTGATTGGTTGGCAAGCTTCGAGTGGGCGGGGCACACTGGTTATAGCAACCCATGAGAACCTTCTGGAAGGATGATGCCGTCACCGGATGGCTGTTCACACATGGGCATGAGATGGGTCCCAGCTTCCTGAGAGCGGAGAGAACTCCTTACTGACACCATCTGGCCACCGAGTGTATAACACCCTAACTACCCACTGCCATCTGTCGGCCAACCACCGAATTACAGCTCTAACGACTCGCTACTGCCACCTAGGAGCCACGCACCGCATTACACCACTAGAGACAGCATTGCTCCTATCATGCTCAGCCAGCTTTGGTTATGATGGACACTTGTGGTCAGGGCGGTGGAGGGGGTGAGTCTAATGACGTGTGATCTTGATATGAACTTATAACATACAAATGCTAACTGATGGTAAAATAGCAGGTAGCCTGGCTGAGCATGATGAGAGTATTGGCACACAGCAGGAGACACTGCTAGTCCCTGTGGGTGAAAACAGGATCAGTTTAATTTAGACAGATCACACGTGGCTCACGAAGACACCAGAGATGATTAGATGTCCATCAGCAGAGTGGGATGGGAGTTGCAGTCAGCACCTGTCTGGCTCCTAATCGCTACTAACCTCTGATCAGACTGGCTCCTAATCGCTACTAACCTCTGATCAGACTGGCTCCTAATCACTACTAACCTCTGATCAGCCTGGCTCCTAATCGCTACTAACCTCTGATCAGCCTGGCTCCTAATCGCTACTAACCTCTGATCAGCCTGGCTCCTAATCGCTACTAACCTCTGATCAGCCTGGCTCCTAATCACTACTAACCTCTGATCGGCCTGGCTCCTAATCGCTACTAACCTCTGATCAGACTGGCTCCTAATCACTACTAACCTCTGATCAGCCTGGCTCCTAATCACTACTAACCTCTGATCAGCCTGGCTCCTAATCACTACTAACCTCTGATCAGACTGGCTCCTAATCACTACTAACCTCTGATCAGCCTGGCTCCTAATCACTACTAACCTCTGATCAGCCTGGCTCCTAATCACTACTAACCTCTGATCAGCCTGGCTCCTAATCACTACTAACCTCTGATCAGACTGGCTCCTAATCACTACTAACCTCTGATCAGACTGGCTCCTAATCACTACTAACCTCTGATCAGCCTGGCTCCTAATCACTACTAACCTCTGATCAGCCTGGCTCCTAATCACTACTAACCTCTGATCAGACTGGCTCCTAATCACTACTAACCTCTGATCAGCCTGGCTCCTAATCACTACTAACCTCTGATCAGCCTGGCTCCTAATCGTTACTAACCTCTGATCAGCCTGGCTCCTAATCACTACTAACCTCTGATCAGACTGGCTCCTAATCACTACTAACCTCTGATCAGCCTGGCTCCTAATCACTACTAACCTCTGATCAGACTGGCTCCTAATCACTACTAACCTCTGATCAGCCTGGCTCCTAATCGTTACTAACCTCTGATCAGCCTGGCTCCTAATCACTACTAACCTCTGATCAGCCTGGCTCCTAATCACTACTGACTTCTGATCAGCCTGGCTCCTAATCACTACAAACCTCTGATCAGACTGGCTCCTAATCACTACTAACCTCTGATCAGACTGGCTCCTAATCACTACTAACCTCTGATCAGACTGGCTCCTAATCACTACTAACCTCTGATCAGCCTGGCTCCTTATCGTTACTAACCTCTGATCAGCCTGGCTCCTAATCACTACTAACCTCTGATCAGCCTGGCTCCTAATCACTACTAACCTCTGATCAGCCTGGCTCCTAATCACTACTAACCTCTGATCAGCCTGGCTCCTAATCACTACTGACCTCTGATCAGCCTGGCTCCTAATCACTACTAACCTCTGATCAGCCTGGCTCCTAATCACTACTAACCTCTGATCAGACTGGCTCCTAATCACTACTAACCTCTGATCAGCCTGGCTCCTAATCACTACTAACCTCTGATCAGACTGGCTCCTAATCACTACTAACCTCTGATCAGCCTGGCTCCTAATCACTACTGACTTCTGATCAGCCTGGCTCCTAATCACTACTAACCTCTGATCAGCCTGGCTCCTAATCACTACTGACTTCTGATCAGCCTGGCTCCTAATCACTACTAACCTCTGATCAGACTGGCTCCTAATCACTACTAACCTCTGATCAGCCTGGCTCCTAATCACTACTAACCTCTGATCAGCCTGGCTCCTAATCACTACTAACCTCTGATCAGACTGGCTCCTAATCACTACTAACCTCTGATCAGCCTGGCTCCTAATCACTACTAACCTCTGATCAGACTGGCTCCTAATCACTACTAACCTCTGATCAGACTGGCTCCTAATCACTACTAACCTCTGATCAGACTGGCTCCTAATTGCCGCGCGTGTGAGGGATTTGATTTGATTTGCGTTCTGTGAAAAGTATACATTGAGCTGCGCAGTGGACTTTTATCGCTTATAAAAGGTGGCTGACCTGCATTAGCGCTATCCCTAGCAGCCACGCCCCTTTAAATTATTGTCATGAGCCTTATTAGGGGATAAAAGGTGCTCAGGAGGCTAGACGTGGGCAGGTCCTGGTTTGGGTTATAGGATTGGAGGGTCCGGGCCGTTCAGTGTCCGCTGTGTGTTTCTATTTATATAATGCTGTATATTAACCCCATGCCAGGACAGGACTGAAATTGACCGGGCTAGAGCCCGCAAAAAATGGGACTGTCTCGCAAATCTGGGGACCACTGGCAACTATGCCAGTCCAGCATGAGAAGATCGGGCTGTATGGAATCATTATCCTCAGCCAGCAGGGGAGGTACAGAATGGGTCCCAGCACTCCTGCCTGGCAGTGACATAGTTAAGACCATGTAAGATGAATGAGCCGGTTATGTAAGGCAGTGATGTCACTTTTCGCTTCCCCGCAGCCGTGGGACGCAGGCTGTGGGGGGTGTCAGTGCTGTAGTAACACTGTGTCATTGTCACATGGTTAATGCGTGGTAGATAGCAGCCCCCCCCCCCCCCCCCCTCCCGAGTGCAGGAATTAACCAGCTAGTGTCATCTGACAACACACGTATCCGTGGTAACCACAGATGGGAGCAGCGTCATGGCAGCGCTGAGCATACTGTACATAGACAGTATTAATGCCGGGACAGACACAATGCTACCTGCGCACAGTGCTGAGCATGCTGTATATAGACAGTATTAATGCCGGGACAGATACAATGCTGCCTGCGTGCAGTGCTGAGCATACTATACATAGTATTAATACCTGGACAGACACAATGCTGCCTGCGCACAGTGCTGAGCATACTGTACATAGACAGGATTAATACCAGGGTAGACATAATGCTGCTGTGCGCAGTGCTGAGCATACTATACATAGACAGTATTAATACCAGGGCAGACACAATGCTGCCTGTGCGCAGTGCTGAGCATACTATACATAGACAGTATTAATGCCAGGACAGACACAATGCTGCCTGCGCGCAGTGCTGAGCATTCTGTACATAGACAGTATTAATGCCAGGACAGACACAATGCTGCCTGCGTGCAGTGCTGAGCATACTGTACATAGACAGTATTAATGCCGGGACAGACACAATGCTGCCTGAGTGCAGTGCTGAGCATACTGTACATAGACAGTGTTAATGCAGGGACAGACACAATGCTGCCTGCGCACAGTGCTGAGCACACTGTACATAGACAGTGTTAATGCCAGGACAGACACAATGCTGCCTGCGCACAGTGCTGAGCATACTATACATAGACAGTATTAATGCCAGGACAGACACAATGCTGCCTGCGCGCAGTGCTGAGCATACTATACATAGACAGTATTAATGCCTGGACAGACACAATGCTGCCTGTGCGCAGTGCTGAGCATACTGTACATAGACAGTATTAATGCCAGGACAGACACAATGCTGCCTGCGCACAGCGCTGAGCATACTATACATAGACAGTATTAATGCCTGGACAGACACAATGCTGCCTGTGCGCAGTGCTGAGCATACTGTACATAGACAGTATTAATGCCAGGACAGACACAATGCTGCCTGCGCGCAGTGCTGAGCATACTATACATAGACAGTATTAATGCCTGGACAGACACAATGCTGCCTGTGCGCAGTGCTGAGCATACTGTACATAGACAGTATTAATGCCAGGACAGACACAATGCTGCCTGCGCACAGCGCTGAGCATACTATACATAGACAGTATTAATGCCTGGACAGACACAATGCTGCCTGCGCGCAGTGCTGAGCATACTGCACATAGACAGTATTAATGCCAGGACAGACACAATGCTGCCTGCGCGCAGTGCTGAGCATACTGTACATAGACAGTATTAATGCCGGGACAGACACAATGCTGCCTGCGCGCAGTGCCGAGCATACTGTATATAGACAGTATTAATGCCTGGACAGACACAATGCTGCCTGCGCGCAGTGCTGAGCATACTATACATAGACAGTATTAATGCCGGGACAGACACAATGCTGAATGCGCACAGTGCTGAGCATACTGTACATAGACAGTATTAATGCCTGGACAGCCACAATGCTGCCTGCGCGCAGTGCGAGCATACTGTACATAGACAGTGTTAATGCCGGGACAGACACAATGCTGCCTGTGCGCAGGGCTGAGCATACTGTACATAGACAGTATTAATGCCGGGACAGACACAATGCTGCCTGCGCAGTGCTGAGCACACTGTACATAGACGGTATTAATGCCGGGACAGACACAATGCTGCCTGCTCGCAGTGCTGAGCATACTGTACATAGACAGTATTAATCCCGGGACAGACACAATGCTGCCTGCGCGCAGTGCTGAGCATACTGTACATAGACAGTATTAATGCCGGGACAGACACAATGCTGCCTGCGCGCAGTGCTGAGCATACTATACATAGACAGTATTAATGCCTGGACAGACACAATGCTGCCTGTGCGCAGTGCTGAGCATACTGTACATAGACAGTATTAATGCCAGGACAGACACAATGCTGCCTGCGCACAGCGCTGAGCATACTATACATAGACAGTATTAATGCCTGGACAGACACAATGCTGCCTGTGCGCAGTGCTGAGCATACTGTACATAGACAGTATTAATGCCAGGACAGACACAATGCTGCCTGCGCGCAGTGCTGAGCATACTATACATAGACAGTATTAATGCCTGGACAGACACAATGCTGCCTGTGCGCAGTGCTGAGCATACTGTACATAGACAGTATTAATGCCAGGACAGACACAATGCTGCCTGCGCACAGCGCTGAGCATACTATACATAGACAGTATTAATGCCTGGACAGACACAATGCTGCCTGCGCGCAGTGCTGAGCATACTGCACATAGACAGTATTAATGCCAGGACAGACACAATGCTGCCTGCGCGCAGTGCTGAGCATACTGTACATAGACAGTATTAATGCCGGGACAGACACAATGCTGCCTGCGCGCAGTGCCGAGCATACTGTATATAGACAGTATTAATGCCTGGACAGACACAATGCTGCCTGCGCGCAGTGCTGAGCATACTATACATAGACAGTATTAATGCCGGGACAGACACAATGCTGAATGCGCACAGTGCTGAGCATACTGTACATAGACAGTATTAATGCCTGGACAGCCACAATGCTGCCTGCGCGCAGTGCGAGCATACTGTACATAGACAGTGTTAATGCCGGGACAGACACAATGCTGCCTGCTCGCAGTGCTGAGCATACTGTACATAGACAGTATTAATCCCGGGACAGACACAATGCTGCCTGCGCGCAGTGCTGAGCATACTGTACATAGACAGTATTAATGCCGGGACAGACACAATGCTGCCTGCGCGCAGTGCTGAGCATACTGTACATAGACAGTATTAATCCCGGGACAGACACAATGCTGCCTGCGCACAGTGCTGAGCATACTGTACATAGACAGTATTAATACCGGGACAGACACAATGCTGCCTGTGCACAGTGCTGAGCATACTGTGCATAGACAGTATTAATGCCGGGATAGACACAATGCTGCCTGCTTGCAGTGCTGAGCATTCTGTACATAGACAGTATTAATGCCGGGATAGACACAAAGCTGCCTGCGCGCAGTGCTGAGCATACTGTACATAGACAGTATTAATACCGGTACAGACACAATGCTGCCTGTGCACAGTGCTGAGCATACTGTACATAGACAGTATTAATGCCGGGATAGACACAAAGCTGCCTGTGCGCAGTGCTGAGCATACTGTACATAGACAGTATTAATGTCGGGACACACACAATGATGCCTGCACACAGTGCTGAGCATACTGTACATAGACAGTGTTAATGCCAGGACAGACACAATGCTGCCTGCGCACAGTGCTGAGCATACTGTACATAGACAGTATTAATACCGGGACAGACACAATGCTGCCTGTGCAGAGTGCTGAGCATACTGTACATACACATTATTAATGCTGGGACAGACACAATGCTGTCTGCACACAGTGCTGAGCATACTGTACATAGACAGTGTTAATGCCATAACAGACACAATGCTGCCTGCGCACAGTGCTGAGCGTACAGTACATAGACAGTATTAATGCCGGGACAGACACAATGCTACCTGCGCACAGTGCTGAGCATACTGTACATAGACAGTATTAATACCTGGACAGACACAATGCTGCCTGCGCACAGTGCTGAGCATACTGTACATAGACAGTATTAAAACCGGGACAGACCCAATGCTGCCTGCGCGCAGTGCTGAACATACTGCACATACACAGTATTAATGCTGGGACAGACACAATGCTGTCTGCACGCAATGCTGAGCATACTGTACATAGACAGTATTAATGCCAGGACAGACACAATGCTGCCTGCGCGCAGTGCTGAGCATACTGCACATACACAGTATTAATGCTGGGACAGACACAATGCTGCCTGCGCACAGTGCTGAGCATACTGTACATAGACAGTATTAATGCCGGGACAGACACAATGCTGCCTGCGCACAGTGCTGAGCATACTGTATATAGACAGTATTAATGCCAGGACAGACACAATGCTGCCTGCGCACAGTGCTGAGCATACTGTATATAGACAGTATTAATGCCAGGACAGACACAATGCTGCCTGCCCGCAGTGCTGAGCATACTGTACATAGACAGTATTAATGCCGGGATAGACACAATGCTGCCTGCCCGCAGTGCTGAGCATACTGTACATAGACAGTATTAATGCCAGGACAGACACAATGCTGCCTGCCCGCAGTGCTGAGCATACTGTACATAGACAGTATTAATGCCGGGACAGACACAACGCTGACCTGCGCGCAGTGCTGACCATACTGTACATAGACAGTGTTAATGCAGGGACAGACACAATGCTGCCTGCGCACAGTGCTGAGCATACTGTATATAGACAGTATTAATGCCTGGACAGACACAATGCTGCCTGCACGCAGTGCTGAGCATACTGTATATAGACAGTATTAATATCTGGACAGACACAATGCTGCCTGCGCACAGTGCTGAGCATACTGTACATAGACAGTATTAATACCTGGACAGACACAATGCTGCCTGCGCACAGTGCTGAGCATACTGTACATAGACAGTATTAAAACCGGGACAGACCCAATGCTGCCTGCGCGCAGTGCTGAGCATACTGCACATACACAGTATTAATGCTGGGACAGACACAATGCTGTCTGCACGCAATGCTGAGCATACTGTACATAGACAGTATTAATGCCAGGACAGACACAATGCTGCCTGCGCGCAGTGCTGAGCATACTGCACATACACAGTATTAATGCTGGGACAGACACAATGCTGCCTGCGCACAGTGCTGAGCATACTGTACATAGACAGTATTAATGCCGGGACAGACACAATGCTGCCTGCGCACAGTGCTGAGCATACTGTATATAGACAGTATTAATGCCAGGACAGACACAATGCTGCCTGCGCACAGTGCTGAGCATACTGTATATAGACAGTATTAATGCCAGGACAGACACAATGCTGCCTGCCCGCAGTGCTGAGCATACTGTACATAGACAGTATTAATGCCGGGATAGACACAATGCTGCCTGCCCGCAGTGCTGAGCATACTGTACATCGACAGTATTAATGCCAGGACAGACACAATGCTGCCTGCGCACAGTGCTGAGCATACTGTATATAGACAGTATTAATGCTGGGACAGACACAATGCTGCCTGCGCACAGTGCTGAGCATACTGTATATAGACAGTATTAATGCTGGGACAGACACAATGCTGCCTGCGCACAGTGCTGAGCATACTGTATATAGACAGTATTAATGCTGGGACAGACACAATGCTGCCTGCGCGCAGTGCTGAGCATACTGTATATAGACAGTATTAATGCCAGGACAGACACAATGCTGCCTGTGCGCAGTGCTGAGCATACTGTACATAGACAGTATTAATGCCAGGACAGACACAATGCTGCCTGCGCACAGTGCTGAGCATACTGTATATAGACAGTATTAATGCCAGGACAGACACAATGCTGCCTGTGCGCAGTGCTGAGCATACTGTACATAGACAGTATTAATGCCAGGACAGACACAATGCTGCCTGCGCACAGTGCTGAGCATACTATACATAGACAGTATTAATGCCAGGACAGACACAATGCTGCCTGCCCGCAGTGCTGAGCATACTGTACATAGACAGTATTAATACCGGGACAGACACAATGCTGCCTGCGCGCAGTGCTGAGCATACTGTACATAGACAGTATTAATGCTGGGACAGACACAATGCTGCCTGCGCACAGTGCTGAGCATACTGTACATAGACAGGATTAATACCTGGACAGACACAATGCTGCCTGTGCGCAGTGCTGAGCATACTATACATAGACAGTATTAATACCGGGACAGACACAATGCTGCCTGCGTGCAGTGCTGAGCATACTGTACATAGACGGTATTAATACCGGGACAGACACAATGCTGCCTGCGTGCAGTGCTGAGCATACTGTACATAGACAGTATTAATGCCGGGACAGACACAATGCTGCCTGCGCGCAGTGCTAAGCATACTGTATATAGACAGTGTTAATGCAGGGACAGACACAATGCTGCCTGCGTGCAGTGCTGAGCATACTGTACATAGACAGTATTAATACCTGGACAGACACAATGCTGCCTGCGCGCAGTGCTGAGCATACTGTACATAGAGTGACACAGTCTGAATATAATGGGTTCCTCAGAATGCATTGCAAACCTTTCCAACACGCCCTAGTAAGTAATTATAGCAAACATAGGACAAATCCACCCTCGATTAAATAAGGGTAAAGATTACTGGAGGGCGTCAGTGAAATGACTAAACTCTGCACATTTTTATTCAAGTTGTGTAATGTAGGTCACAGCAGAGTAACACGCTTCCTGAGGTGAACAGAACCAGAACCAGTGTCTTTATGAAGCTTGAAGGCATCTCCCAGAATCCTCAGTCCCAGGGCTCGGGCAGTGAATCCTGCTCGGTACTTATACTACACACTGATCCCTGGAGATTTTTGACCACGGGTCTGATCACAGCTGGATTCCTGTGTGGGTGAATTTAATGAGCATGTGTCCTCGTTTCACCCATCCTATACCCCCCTCCCATCTTCTGCTCTTTCCAAACCAATCTCTCCCGCTATTTCCCATTATATGCTCAATTTCCTTCATTTTGCCAGCAGCCACGTAACATCCTCCGCAGAAATTATATTTAATATCAGCGGTACAGAACCCTTGGGCAAGGTTTCAGCAACCTGTTTTGAGCACGTCTATGTAATAACCCCCAACTGTCCACTTTGCCCGGGGATTTTGGAAGGCAGTCCTGCTGTCCCACCAAACTCGACCTCTGAACCGCTGTACGGGGCAGAGCTAGAGCTCAGAGGGGCGGCGGGAGATAGGACCACAATCCTACTGTTAAATTGCAATTCTCTGGTATCTGCCCCCGGTGTCCCACAGTTGACCTTTATATATGTCATGTGACCTTTTTTTGGCTTCGCCCTTGTCATGTCCCGTGACCTCATCATTTGAGGTCAGTGGGTGTATATGACACCCCCATAGTATTTAAAGTGATCCTACCATGCATGTGGCATCACGTGACCTGCTCCGCTTGGTGGTGGCTGGATGTGAATGCATGTTTTTAGGTTTTCAAATGCCACATATTAAGAATTTGCTGGAGTATTAAACAAAGCAGGGTCTGAAACGTGGCCTAAGCAGCCAGAACTGTGTGTCTCTTCTATAAGTTCCTGTATTACATATAAGGATTAATAGTAAATATTAACATAATTTGTGCATCCAAGCTATTTTTATTTACTTGTTTTTATAGAACATGCTGCATTTAAGGACCAATTTACTGAAAAATGACCTTACCTTCTCTGAGAATACATATTAATATTCTGCATAGCTGCCAACAGTCTCAAATTTGCCTATAAAATTCATGTCTGTCCTGACATTATTGCTGCCTGTGCTTAGTGTTTAAAGTCACAGTCAACAGTCCCGAATTTGCCAAGATAGTCCTAGTGTGCACAAGCATGCTTTCTGTGCATCATGTAATGCACTGACAGGACACAAAAAACAGGACTGTCCCAGCAAAGCTGTTCCTATATTTGAGCAGCATGCTCAGTCTTAGTCTCTGCATGTCCTACAATCTCAGATCCAGCACCATCCCCTCACTAGCTGTCAATCACTTTGAATGGTTTGTTCTCTTACAGAGCTCCTCAAATGTGGAATTAGCCTCCCAGATATTGTCAGATCATCCTCTAGTTTAAAATTCCTGAGAACCAGTGTCTCCTGACTAAAAAGAGAATGTTTTGTACATGTTTATTGTTGTTCTCTCTAGTTATCTGTATCAATAACTATATACCTTGTATGTTCTCTAAATAGGTATGGCGACATAATTATATAGTTTTATAGTTACATAGTTATATAGTTACATAGTTATATAGTTATATAGTTATATAGTTATATAGTTATATAGTTACATAGTTACATAGTTACATAGTTGTTGTATAGTTGTTATATAGTTACATGGTTGTTATATAGTTACATAGTTATATAGTTACATAGTTATATAGTTATATAGTTACATAGTTACATAGTTATATAGTTACATAGTTGTTATATAGTTGTTATATAGTTACATAGTTATATAGTTACATAGTTGTTATATAGTTATATAGTTGTTATATAGTTACATAGTTATATAGTTACATAGTTACATATGTAGTTACGTAGTTATATAGTTAGTTATATAGTTATATAGTTACATATTTATATAGTTATATAGTTATATAGTTACATAGTTATATAGTTATATAGTTATATAGTTACATAGTTATATAGTTACATAGTTACATAGTTACATAGTTATATAGTTATATAGTTATATAGTTACATAGTTGTTATATAGTTATATAGTTGTTATATAGTTACATAGTTATATAGTTACATAGTTACATATGTAGTTCCGTAGTTATATAGTTAGTTATATAGTTATATAGTTACATATTTATATAGTTATATAGTTACATAGTTATATAGTTATATAGTTATATAGTTATATATTTATATAGTTATATAGTTACATAGTTATATAGTTACATAGTTGTTATATAGTTATATAGTTGTTATATAGTTACATAGTTGTTATATAGTTATATAGTTGTTATATAGTTACATAGTTATATAGTTACATAGTTACATATGTAGTTACGTAGTTATATAGTTAGTTATATAGTTATATAGTTACATATTTATATAGTTATATAGTTATATAGTTACATAGTTACATAGTTATATAGTTATATAGTTACATAGTTATATAGTTACATAGTTATATAGTTATATAGTTACATAGTTACATAGTTATATAGTTATATAGTTATATAGTTACATAGTTGTTATATAGTTATATAGTTGTTATATAGTTACATAGTTATATAGTTACATAGTTGTTATATAGTTATATAGTTGTTATATAGTTACATAGTTATATAGTTACATAGTTACATATGTAGTTACGTAGTTATATAGTTGGTTATATAGTTATATAGTTACATATTTATATAGTTATATAGTTACATAGTTACATAGTTATATAGTTATATAGTTATATAGTTACATAGTTACATAGTTATATAGTTACATAGTTATATAGTTACATAGTTACATATGTAGTTACGTAGTTATATAGTTAGTTATATAGTTATATAGTTACATATTTATATAGTTATATAGTTACATAGTTACATAGTTATATAGTTACATAGTTGTTATATAGTTATATAGTTGTTATATAGTTACATAGTTATATAGTTACATAGTTGTTATATAGTTATATAGTTGTTATATAGTTACATAGTTATATAGTTACATAGTTACATATGTAGTTACGTAGTTATATAGTTGGTTATATAGTTATATAGTTACATATTTATATAGTTATATAGTTACATAGTTACATAGTTATATAGTTATATAGTTATATAGTTACATAGTTACATAGTTATATAGTTACATAGTTATATAGTTATATAGTTATATAGTTACATAGTTATATAGTTATATAGTTACATAGTTATATAGTTATATAGTTATATAGTTATATAGTTGTTATATAGTTACATAATTATATAGTTACATAGTTACATATGTAGTTACGTAGTTATATAGTTAGTTATATAGTTATATAGTTACATATTTATATAGTTACATAGTTACATAGTTATATAGTTATATAGTTACATAGTTACATAGTTACATAGTTACATAGTTACATAGTTACATAGTTATATAGTTATATAGTTATATAGTTATATATTTATATAGTTACATAGTTATATAGTTATATAGTTAGTTATATAGTTAGTTATATAGTTATATAGTTACATAGCTATATAGTTATATAGTAGTTTAGGTTGAAAAAAGACTTGCGTCCATCAAGTACAACCCTTTTCCTATCCCATGTTACCTGCTGTTGATCCAAAAGAAGGCAAATAAAAACCCCTTCAGCAATTTCGAATTCAAATTTCAGTGGGGGAAATAAAAATTCCTTCTTGACTCCAAATGGCAATCAGATTTCTCCTGGATCAACAAGCACTAAATAAATATTACTGCCTATACTAACATGCTTAGCCCTCTATGCTCCGACTGTCCAGGACACTTTTAAAGGCATCTAATGTATTTGCTAGAACCACTTCTTCAGATAGGGAATTCCATATCTTTATTGTCCTTACTGTAAAAAATCCCTTCTGATGTCGTAGACTAAAACTCCTTTCTTCCAGTCTTAGCGGGTGACCTCTTGTCATTTCTTCCAGTCTTAGCGGGTGACCTCTTGTCCTTTCTTCCAGTGTTAGCGGATGACCTCTTGTCCTTTCTTCCAGTGTTAGCGGGTGACCTCTTGTCCTTTCTTCCAGTGTTAGCGGGTGACCTCTTGTCCTTTCTTCCAGTCTTAGCGGGTGACCTCTTGTCCTTTCTTCCAGTCTTAGCGGGTGACCTCTTGTCCTTTCTTCCAGTCTTAGCGGCTGACCTCTTGTCCTTTCTTCCAGTCTTAACGGGTGACCTCTTGTCCTTTCTTCCAGTCTTAGCGGGTGACCTCTTGTCCTTTCTTCCAGTCTTAGCGGGTGACCACTTGTCCTTTCTTCCAATCTTAGCGGGTGACCTCTTGTCCTTTCTTCCAGTCTTAGCGGGTGACCACTTGTCCTTTCTTCCAGTCTTAGCGGGTGACCTCTTGTACTTTCTTCCAGTCTTAGCGGGTGACCTCTTGTCCTTTCTTCCAGTCTTAGCGGGTGACCTCTTGTACTTTCTTCCAGTCTTAGCGGGTGACCACTTGTCCTTTCTTCCAATCTTAGCGGGTGACCTCTTGTCCTTTCTTCCAGTCTTAGTGGGTGACCTCTTGTCCTTTCTTCCAGTCTTAGCGGGTGACCACTTGTCCTTTCTTCCAGTCTTAGCGGCTGACTTCTTGTCCTTTCTTCCAGTCTTAACGGGTGACCTCTTGTCCTTTCTTCCAGTCTTAGCGGGTGACCTCTTGTCCTTTCTTCCAGTCTTAGCGGGTGACCTCTTGTACTTTCTTCCAGTCTTAGCGGGTGACCTCTTGTACTTTCTTCCAGTCTTAGCGGGTGACCTCTTGTCCTTTGTACTGTACTGTTAATGATCAGGTCTTTAGAAAGCCCTTTGTATGGGCCCTGTACATATTTATATAACATTATCATATCCCCTCTAAGACGCCGTTTCTCTAGCCTGTACAGATGTAACTTTTCCAGTCTTTCTTCATAACTAAAACTTTCCATTCCCCTGATTAGTTACTCGTTGATTCAGTGGGGAATCAGGTAGCAACACATTCTATTTAGTGATTATAGATTAACACATCCATGCCGGTAAAAGGAATCCCTAACGATCTCCTAATCACCTGCCCCTCCCCCTACCTGTGCGGTGAAAGATGGGTGGGGCCAGGAATGTGAAGAGGTGGGATGTGGTTTAGAAGGGTGGGTGGTGACATGATGTAAAGGGAGGAGCTTTCTATTACTAGTATATGTGTCTAACTCCTAAAACGTTTCTTATGTGGGGTTCATTATAAGACTCAAGACCCTGAATGCTAAACAGATAAAATGCTGGACTGTCTCACATCACTTAAACGCAAATAAATGAATAAATTAACACCACGTATACTGGGCTTTTTCCAGTACGTCCAGCTGTCTATTTACAGCAAATTTGTATTGTCAGGAGAATTGCAAAAACCACAAGCACATTCCATACAGACATCCACATCACGTATTATATGGTTTAGATGTTATGTTACTATATATATGTGATTGTGATGTGTATACCCAAATAGGGGTATTTCCCCCTTTAGTAAACACGTCTGGCTGATTCCCAGTGTTTTCTCCCACGCTCCCCTCTCCCATTCATATCGTAGAATTTGTACAGAGGGTACCTGTTTCCATGGAGACGGCTGAGCGGATGCGGTACAGACAGAGCTCAGTCTGGTCACCGGAACTGCACTGACGTTCTGTTTGTTTAAAGAGACTGTTATCACCCACACTATAGGGTCTGGGGTCCGGCACTTCACAAATCTCCAAAATGCTACTCACTATCCCTGAATTTGGGGGCTGTATTGGCCATTTGGGCTGTTTGGAAACCAAAGCATCGCAGGCGATCACAACCGGACACGCTCCAAATTTGGGTAACTTAGGCAGAATTCACCTATTCCAATTTGTTATGCACTTAATGACTCATTTATTACAGTTTGTGCCATTTCGGGAGGATTTGGGATTTTTTGGCTGTCGTGCTCTCATTGATTTATATTTGTTACAGGTTGTCCCTGAATGGCTCAGGAATGTGGAGTACCGAGGCTAGCACTTCCTTTTGGTGCATTTCTACTGATTTTCCAGTTGGCAGATATCAGTGTGGAACGTGCTATGATTTCCGAATTGCAAACATCGGGGCTCACCGAGCATCTCACCAATCGATAATAAAAAATGATCTATACATTGTGTTAGCATAACTGCAAGCAGCTGCCTCGATTAAGAGAAAATGGCTTCTAAATGTGTCTGAAAAGTCTCCTGTTGATGACATCACCTGTGACTTGATATGCAGATGAACTGCTTTTGAATGAAAAAGTTGTAATTTGCAACATTTTTTTTTTTTGGTGTGACATTGGACAGACCTAGTCTAAGATCGCAAACGCAGCTCAAATGGTGATGCTTTAATGCCTTGAGGTTGATGCATAAAGCATCATCAAAATCCCGTGCCCAGGGCACGCGCAATCACTTCACGGTGCGATTCACAGGCGCCATTTTGGAGAGCATGCTCCTCCAAAATGGCTGCTGCCCTCTTGTGGGTAGAGCGTTGAAAGGGATAAAAATGTATCTTCCATTGCTCTGAGCCATTCAGCAACATTGCAATGTAAAACAATATATAAAAGACTTAATTATCTAATAATCTAGGGTTAAGGTTAGAATATTGGTTAGGGTTACAATTAAATTAAGGTTAGCCTAAAGGTTAGGGTTCAAATTCAATTAAAACTAGAATAAATGAAGGGTTAGCGTGAGGGTTAGAGTTAAATTTAGGGTTCAGGTCAAAAGGTCATTGTAGAAAAAAAGAAAAACGCTATTTTTGTTTTTTGCCCTATAACTCGCAAAAAACTGCAGAAAACGTGGAAACATGCATATTTCTCAACTCGGGACAAAATTTAGAAACTATTTAGATGCAGACTTTTTTAATTATTGTATTTATGTAAAAGAAATTTAGGTCAAATTTAGAAAAAGTGTTTTTTTTCCCCATCATATTTCATGAATTTTTTTTTTTTTGGGAAAATTATAACATATGATGATAATAATGGTATCTAATGAAAGCCTTTATTATGACGATAAGAACATAATATAATTTGTATGGGTACAGTAAGTGAGAAAGTAGAAAATTACAGCTAAACACAAACACCCCAGAAATGTCAAAACAGCCCATGTCACCAAGGGAAAGACCAGGTCAAAAGGTCATGTCACTAAAGGGTTAAAACACATACTAGTGGAAGGAGATATCTGCATCGAGGAGGCTGCAGCTCAGTCTCCCGATGTCATGTAACGTCTTGTCACACGGGTATCAGACTTGTATGTATAGCAGTGACTGCACCTTTTTTATGCATCGGAAACATGCTTCGCCGCACAGAACACGTGAGCAACACGAAAGTATGGGGCCAGCGCTTAAGTCGCACTTTTTCTTCTTAAAACACTGGCCCTTCTATTGTTTCCATCGGAATTAACGTTGACTTAAAGCCATTTTTTACCGGCCTGCTGGGAGGGCTAGCAAGAGGTGCAGAGGAGCAATAGCCTCCCAGGCTGCCCTCTAATATGTCTAAATGGGCTGGGGCTGCACCAATCTTCACCTGAGCATATTTTTATACAATTGTCTTGTTTCTTTATCAAACCTGTCAACATATCTGTGTATCTGTGTATAATCTATGCAAGAGATTCTCAGACATCACCTGCATCTGTTTGTATTGGAAATAAAACTTGTACGATGTACAGGATACACACTACCAGATTCTTGTTTAGCTGGCAAAACGTCTTCAGTCTGTACAGACATTTGAATGTTTCTACTCGTTCTAGGAAATAACATAATCCCTCTAATTATGCAGCAATTTGCAGTCACAGCTTTCTACCATGTTATTGTATTTTAATTTTGAGTAATACGTTTATAATTGCGGCTGCTAGAGTCCCGCTGATAGATCTTCCCAATGGACACATCTTGCATTATTCGGCTTTCATTATATGTACAAAACATAGTCACTAGAGGATGCAAATTAACCATATACATTGTACAACGCAGAACAAAACAAGAACACTCTGTTTATGTAGCACTATCAGGGGGCAGACATGCTGGGTCAGATCTTCCTTCATCTGATCCAAGATTCTAAACAACATGTCCGTCTCCTGATAGAGCTATACAGAGCAAAGATTCTAAACAACATGTCCGCCCCCTGATAGAGCTATACAGAGCAAAGAATCTAAACAACATGTCCGCCCCTTGGTAGAGCTATACAGAGCAAAGATTCTAAACAACATGTCGCCCCTGATAGAGCTATACAGAGCAAAGATTCTAAACAACATGTCCGTCTCCTGATAGAGCTATACAGAGCAAAGATTCTAAACAACATGTCCACCCCCTGATAGAGCTATACAGAGCAAAGATTCTAAACAACATGTCCGTCTCCTGATAGAGCTATACAGAGCAAAGATTCTATACAACATGTCCTCCCCCTGTTAGAGCTATACAGAGCAAAGATTCTAAACAACATGTCCGTCTCCTGATAGAGCTATACAGAGCAAAGATTCTAAACAATATATCCGCCCCGATAGAGCTATACATAGCAAAGATTCTAAACAACATGTCCGTCCTCCTGATAGAGCTATACAGAGCAAAGATTCTAAACAACATGTCTTCCCCTGATAGAGCTATACAGAGCAAAGATTCTAACCAACATGTCTGCCCCCTGATAGAGCTATACAGAGCAAAGATTCTAAACAACATGTCTTCCCCTTATAGAGCTATACAGAGCAAAGATTCTAAACAACATGTCTGCCCCTGATAGAGCTATATAGAGCAAAGATTCTAAACAACATGTCTGCCCCTGATAGAGCTATACAGAGCAAAGATTCTAACCAACATGTCCGCCCCTTGGTAGAGCTATACAGAGCAAAGATTCTAAACAACATGTCGCCCCTGATAGAGCTATACAGAGCAAAGATTCTAAACAACATGTCCGTCTCCTGATAGAGCTATACAGAGCAAAGATTCTAAACAACATGTCCACCCCCTGATAGAGCTATACAGAGCAAAGATTCTAAACAACATGTCCGTCTCCTGATAGAGCTATACAGAGCAAAGATTCTATACAACATGTCCTCCCCCTGTTAGAGCTATACAGAGCAAAGATTCTAAACAACATGTCCGTCTCCTGATAGAGCTATACAGAGCAAAGATTCTAAACAATATATCCGCCCCGATAGAGCTATACATAGCAAAGATTCTAAACAACATGTCCGTCCTCCTGATAGAGCTATACAGAGCAAAGATTCTAAACAACATGTCTTCCCCTGATAGAGCTATACAGAGCAAAGATTCTAACCAACATGTCTGCCCCCTGATAGAGCTATACAGAACAAAGATTCTAAACAACATGTCTTCCCCTGATAGAGCTATACAGAGCAAAGATTCTAAACAACATGTCTGCCCCTGATAGAGCTATATAGAGCAAAGATTCTAAACAACATGTCTGCCCCTGATAGAGCTATACAGAGCAAAGATTCTAACCAACATGCATGCACCCTGATAGAGCTATACAGAGCAAATATTCTAAACAACATGTCCTCCCCCTGATAGAGCTATACAGAGCAAAGATTCTAAACAACATGTCTGCCCCTGATAGAGCTATACAGAGCAAAGATACTAAACAACTTGTCCGCCTCCTGATTACATTAAACAGCGCAAAGATTCTTAACAACATGTCCGCCCCTGATAGAGCTATACAGAGCAAAGATTCTAAACAACATGTCCGCCTCCTGATTACATTAAACAGCGCAAAGATTCTTAACAACATGTCCGCCTCCTGATTGCACTATACAGAGCAAAGATTCTAAACAACATGTCCGCCTCCTGATTGCACTATACAGAGCAAAGATTCTAAACAACATGTCTGCCTACTGATAACAGTATACAGAGCAAAGAGGGCTCAATAGAGTGCTTAGTTATAACCTTTTATTACGCATTCCTATTTAAAATGTCTACAATTGACGCAATCTTTTAATTAAACATAATTTTAGTTTTGCCGACAGTTGTCCTTTAATGCTAGAAAGTAGGACTGTACCGTCAAATTCGAGACTGTTGGCAACTAATGTAAATAGCGAGGTGGGCGTACATCACATTGCGTGTTTGTTTTCTTTTGTTCTCTAACTAGCGACATAATTCCCCTCTGATTTGCATATAAATATACAGTAGAAAACTACAAAAAGCATGATTCACCTATATATCTGAACTTACAAAGGGTAAATTTGCATATTCCTCTCATAGACATTGGGTCACCTTTTAGCGATTTCTATTATACTATATATAGTGTACCTTTAAACTGGAATTATTACCCCCTGATTGTTTTATTGTCTTATTCATCTAGTATATATATTTCATGTATTTTTTTTTAAATTACTCGGATTACTTGGAACCTTTACATCCTCTATTGCAATACGTTCTAATTTTTGTAAAATACACAACCAGGTATTATGTAAACTTTCTAATAAGAAAATCCTAATACAGATCCCACTAAGGGTCTTTTTAACCCCTTAGTGACAAGACATTTTCACCTTGACTTTCCCTTGGCGACAAGGGCTGTTTTGACATTTCTGGGGTGTTTGTGTTTAGTTGCAATTTTCTTCTTTCTCACATACTGTACCCACACAAATTATATGTAGTTTTTATCGTCATAAGAAAGGCTTTCATTAGAGACCATTATGTTCATCATATCTTATAATTTACTACAAATAAAAATCATAAAATATGATGAAAAATTAAAAAAAAAATACTTTTTCTATCTTTGACCTAAAATATAATTTATACAAATACAATCTTTAAAAAAGTCCCCGTCTAAATAGTTTCTAAATGTTGTCCCGAGTACATAAATATGCATGTTTCCATATTTTTCGGTATTTTTTTGTTTTTTTCCTATATTGAACTTTTGACCCCCAACCCGAACCCAAAATGTAACCCTAAAACTAAATTTAACCCCAGCTCTAACCCTTATGCTATCCCTTAATATATTTTAATTTTAGCCCTATCCCTTATGCTAAAAATTATTTAATTTTAACCCTATAGGCTAATCTAACTATTTAACCAGTTTTATACTAATTCAATATTTATTTTAATTATTTTACATTGCTATGCTGCTTGGCTAACACTAGGGGCAGTCAAGCAGCATATTCAGAGTGACGGAAGTGAAGTTACTTTCACTTCCAAAGCTCAGACCTCCAGAGGGCATAGCCATATTGCCGGAGCATGCTGCTCTGTCAATATGGCTCCCACGATCGTTCAGTGGGGCGAACGTGGGTGCCCCAGGAAATAAATTTTGGTGCTGGTCTATTGCCTCTACATCGAGGCAATAGACCAGCACCATTAAAGCAGTTTTCGCGATCGTTGATCTCCAAAACCACTTGATTCACCTCAAGACGTGCCAGGCACATCCATTGTCTCGAAGGGGTTAAATGATATCCTAACTTACTGTTCTGTCTTCTCTTTTCTGGTTTTCTCAAGGTAATTTGCACATTGCCAGCACATTGCCCACCGAGGAAGCCTGACAATAACATGCATCATTGTCTCCTGGTTATGACATCATCATGTGGCTTGATATGCAAATTACACATTTCCCAAGAAAAAGTAGTCCATTTGCATACGCAACCACAGATGATGTCATAAGCAGGAGACTCCACAGACACATTTAAAAAAACATTTTTTTTGTTAATCCACACCTTTGTTTGCCACTCTGCTAAATTAACATTGGCCTCAAGTCATTTTTTTACCAGCCTTCCGGTAAATATAAGCAATGTTTAGGTGACAGAGTCTTCAGCTGATTTGTTTTTATAATGAGATCCCTGTGGCCACATCATTCTGACCGAAGAAATATTGATTTGTTTGATATTAACGTATAACGATCCCCATCGCCTTGATACGGTCTGTGCGTGGGCTTATAATAAAGCTTGTCAGCCGTACACACTGATTACACAGACACACGCCATTAGTTCTGTGCATTTCTCAGAGAGTCACAGCCCTATTGGTACATATTTATATAATGGGAATTAGCTTTGCTCTAGCAGGGTGCTAAGAACTTTCCAGAATGGAACAATAGAATTTGACAGGACAACTGCCTACAAAAAATTAAAAAATGGTTAACCCCTTTGTGACATAGTATGTGCCTGACACGTCCTGGGGTGGAACGAGTATTTTCGCGGTCAGCAATCATGAAATCCCTCTGGCGGTGTTGCTCTAATGCCTCAATGTCAGCAACATTGCAGTACAAATAAACAACACAAAAAACCGAGAAATAGAATACAATTAGGATTAGGGTTAGCACAAGGATAAGGTTACAATTAAATTAGGGTCAGCGTAAGGGTAAGAGTTAGGGTTACATTTAGGATCATAAGGTCATTGTAGGAGAAAATGGCTACGAAACAAAAAACGGCTACTTTGAGTTATTACCCTATAACGTCCAGAAAAAACATGTGGCATATTTCTTGACTTTGGATAAAATGTAGAAACTATTTAGACAGGGTCTTTTTTCACCATGTGTAATTGTGTGAAGGTTTTTTCAGGTCAAAGTTACAATTTTTTTTCATTCCTATTTTACCATTTTTATTGCAGCACGTTATACGATATGATGAAAATAGTGGTATCTAAAGAAAGTCCTTTTTATGGCGATAAAAACAATGTGTCATTTGCGTGGGTACATTATGTGGGAAAGAAGAAAACTACAGCTAAACATAAACACTTCAGAAATGTTAAAACAGCCCATGTCACCAAGGGAAAGACAACGTTCAAAAATGTATTTCACTATGGGGTTAATAGAAAGATTGCATGAAATGTAGACATTTCAAATAGAAATGCTTTTGTTCATAAATATAAAGTATCTTACTGAGCCCTCTTTGCTCTGTTTAGCTCTATCATAGGGCAGACATGTTGTGCAGAATAATGGGTCTAAATCAAGAAGATGGAAGATTTGACTCAAGATTCTAAACATGTCTCAATATCTGGGGCGAATATACAGGAGATTGTGCCCCTCCTGTAGATTTTTTGTAACCAGGTTGTTAAAGGTATTAACCAACACCTTGTCCTGTATCCAGAAACCTACTGGCGGCCAGTGTAAAGACATTAGGATGGGAGTATCTCCATGATGCTCCCGAGACCCCTCTGGCTAATTTCTTACTTGTCTGGGCATCTGAGGAAGGTGAACTGTATCCTCTTTTTTTCATTCGCAAACCAGGTCCCCCTAAGTGTATCACAGACATAAAAATCATCATAAATTGTGTGATATTTATTAATTTCTGTAAATAAAAGATGTTCTTTTTCTTCTAAATGGCTGATACTTACATAAGTACCTCTATACTGTCCATAATATCACCTAGAAATATCCACGCCCGTCCAGTGACGTTTCATTGGCCTCACCCCAAAAACAACGTACCGTTTGTTCATCTGGGATAATAAGTCATGTCTTGGGTGTATTCAGAGAAATAAATCAAACCACAAAATGCCTTGACTATAGTTTCTGTGTTAAATTTATAGAAATAAATACAAATAAAACCCTTCTAAAAACATGACGCGTCCCCTAGGACATGACGGGTCCCCTAGGACATGACGGGTCCCCTAGGACATGACGCGTCCCCTAGGACATGACGCGTCCCCTAGGAAGATCTGGACCAGAAAATAAAGTCCACTGATTAAAAAAAAAGTCCCCATCCATAAGGATAGTTTAGAAAAAGTCTCTGTCTCGAAAGATCTGGAGGAAGGAGCAGTAGAGATAAGGGAGGAAGTTAGAGAATGTATTATTACACCTCAGTGTAATGTCACTCACAGGGTTAAAACCTGTAAAAAATGATATATTTCACAAGCGTTCCCCCCCATACAATACCTACCCCCCCTCCCGTAACTAGACCCTCCTACTCACACTGTGTGATTGTTAAGCAAATAATAACAGTGTATAAAAAAAAAAAACAAGCTAACCCTAAATATTAAATAAATGTATACTGATGTTTAGGTGTTATATATGGGTCTTTTACAGAAAAGGTCTTTATTCATAGAAGAAGGAGTTGCATGGCATTGACAGGGGAACTGCAAACTTAAAGAGGCTCTTGTCAGCCTAAAGCTACTGTGAATGTAGATGTCACGGACCTGCTGTTTGTGTTGTGTTCATGTTGTGTGTATAATTGTCCTGCCCTGTGTGATTGGTTAGCTCTCCAGTGGCTCCATGGTTTAAACTGATGTTATCTAGATCTTCAGTGGTAAATAAGTTATGTCATTTCTTGCCTGGGGGGCTACATTCGTGGATTGTATTTTGGGGGTCCCAGGACGTGGTTCTGTACTACTGATGAAGGTACCCAGTCGGGGGACCAAGGAGTCCGTTACAGTAGAGCATTAAAAAAAAATCAGCAAAAGGATCTATACACTGTGTAAGCAAGATTGCTGTATGTGCATGACGTAAGCCTTGTTCCGGGTTTCCCTCTCTCTCTTTGATTATATGTATTTCTTGCCCCAGTTTCTGTTATCTGTACGTCTGTGTCATTCTTATCTCCAGATTCCCAGGTTGATGCTGTGTCTGTATCATTCTTATCTCCAGATTCCCAGGTTGATGCTGTGTGTCTGTGTCATCCTTATCTCCAGATTCCCAGGTTGATGCTGTGTCTGTGTTATTCTTATCTCCAGATTCCCAGGTTGATGCTGTGTGTCTGTGTCATTCTTATCTCCAGATTCCCAGGTTGATGCTGTGTCTGTGTCATTCGTATCTCCAGATTCCCAGGTTGATGCTGTGTGTCTGTGTGATTCTTATCTCCAGATTCCCAGGTTGATGCTGTGTGTCTGTGTCATTCATATCTCCAGATTCCCAGGTTGATGCTGTGTCTCTGTGTCATTCTTATCTCCAGATTCCCAGGTTGATGCCGTGTCTCTGTGTCATTCTTATCTCCAGATTCCCAGGTTGATGCTGTGTCTGTGTGTCATTCTTATCTCCAGATTCCCAGGTTGATGCTGTGTGTCTGTGTCATTCTTATCTCCAGATTCCCAGGTTGATGCTGTGTCTGTGTCATTCTTATCTCCAGATTCCCAGGTTGATGCTGTGTCTCTGTGTCATTCTTATCTCCAGATTCCCAGGTTGATGCCGTGTCTCTGTGTCATTCTTATCTCCAGATTCCCAGGTTGATGCTGTGTCTGTGTGTCATTCTTATCTCCAGATTCCCAGGTTGATGCCGTGTGTCTGTGTCATTCTTATCTCCAGATTCCCAGGTTGATGCTGTGTCTGTGTCATTCTTATCTCCAGATTCCCAGGTTGATGCTGTGTCTCTGTGTCATTCTTATCTCCAGATTCCCAGGTTGATGCTGTGTGTCTGTGTCATTCTTATCTCCAGATTCCCAGGTTGATGCTGTGTGTCTGTGTCATTCTTATCTCCAGATTCCCAGGTTGATGCTGTGTGTCTGTGTCATTCTTATCTCCAGATTCCAAGGTTGATGCTGTGTCTCTGTGTCATTCTTATCTCCAGATTCCCAGGTTGATGCTGTGTCTGTGTCATTCTTATCTCCAGATTCCCATTTTGATGCTGTGTCTCTGTGTCATTCTTATCTCCAGATTCCCAGGTTGATGCTGTGTGTCTGTCTCATTCTTATCTCCAGATTCCCAGGTTGATGCTGTGTGTCTGTGTCATTCTTATCTCCAGATTCCAAGGTTGATGCTGTGTCTCTGTGTCATTCTTATCTCCAGATTCCCAGGTTGATGCTGTGTCTGTGTCATTCTTATCTCCAGATTCCCATTTTGATGCTGTGTCTCTGTGTCATTCTTATCTCCAGATTCCCAGGTTGATGCTGTGTCTGTGTGTCATTCTTATCTCCAGATTCCCAGGTTGATGCTGTGTGTCTGTGTCATTCTTATCTCCAGATTCCCAGGTTGATGCTGTGTCTGTGTCATTCTTATCTCCAGATTCCCAGGTTGATGCTGTGTGTCTATGTCATTCTTATCTCCAGATTCCCAGGCTGATGCTGTGTCTGTGTCATTCTTATCTCCAGATTCCCAGGTTGATGCTGTGTGTCTGTATCATTCTTATCTCCAGATTCCCAGGTTGATGCTGTGTGTCTGTATCATTCTTATCTCCAGATTCCCAAGTTGATGCTGTGTCTGTATCATTCTTATCTCCAGATTCCCAGGTTGATGCTGTGTCTGTGTCATTCTTATCGCCAGATTCCCAGGTTGATGCTGTGTCTCTGTGTCATTCTTATCTCCAGATTCCCAGGTTGATGCTGTGTCTGTGTCATTCTTATCTCCAGATTCCCAGGTTGATGCTGTGTCTCTGTGTCATTCTTATCTCCAGATTCCCAGGTTGATGCTGTGTCTGTGTGTCATTCTTATCTCCAGATTCCCAGGTTGATGCTGTGTGTCTGTGTCATTCTTATCTCCAGATTCCCCGGTTGATGCTGTCTCTGTGTCATTCTTATCTCCAGATTCCCCGGTTGATGCTGTGTGTCTGTGTAATTCTTATCTCCAGATTCCCAGGTTGATGCTGTGTCTGTGTCATTCTTATCTCCAGATTCCCAGGTTGATGTTGTGTCTCTGTGTCACTCTTATCTCCAGATTCCCAGGTTGATGCTGTGTCTGTGTCATTCTTATCTCCAGATTCCCAGGTTGATGCTGTGTCTGTGTCATTCTTATCTCCAGATTCCCAGGTTGATGCTGTGTGTCTGTGTCATTCTTATCTCCAGATTCCCAGGTTGATGCTGTGTCTATGTCATTCTTATCTCCAGATTCCCAGGTTGATGCTGTGTCTCTGTGTCATTCTTATCTCCAGATTCCCAGGTTGATGCTGAGTCTCTGTGTCATTCTTATCTCCAGATTCCCAGGTTGATGCTGTGTCTGTGTCATTCTTATCTCCAGATTCCCATTTTGATGCTGTGTCTCTGTGTGATTCTTATCTCCAGATTCCCAGGTTGATGCTGTGTGTCTGTGTCATTCTTATCTCCAGATTCCCAGGTTGATGCTGTGTGTCTGTGTCATTCTTATCTCCAGATTCCAAGGTTGATGCTGTGTCTCTGTGTCATTCTTATCTCCAGATTCCCAGGTTGATGCTGTGTCTGTGTCATTCTTATCTCCAGATTCCCATTTTGATGCTGTGTCTCTGTGTCATTCTTATCTCCAGATTCCCAGGTTGATGCTGTGTCTGTGTGTCATTCTTATCTCCAGATTCCCAGGTTGATGCTGTGTGTCTGTGTAATTCTTATCTCCAGATTCCCAGGTTGATGCTGTGTCTGTGTCATTCTTATCTCCAGATTCCCAGGTTGATGCTGTGTGTCTATGTCATTCTTATCTCCAGATTCCCAGGCTGATGCTGTGTCTGTGTCATTCTTATCTCCAGATTCCCAGGTTGATGCTGTGTGTCTGTATCATTCTTATCTCCAGATTCCCAGGTTGATGCTGTGTGTCTGTATCATTCTTATCTCCAGATTCCCAGGTTGATGCTGTGTCTGTATCATTCTTATCTCCAGATTCCCAGGTTGATGCTGTGTCTGTATCATTCTTATCTCCAGATTCCCAGGTTGATGCTGTGTCTGTGTCATTCTTATCGCCAGATTCCCAGGTTGATGCTGTGTCTCTGTGTCATTCTTATCTCCAGATTCCCAGGTTGATGCTGTGTCTGTGTCATTCTTATCTCCAGATTCCCAGGTTGATGCTGTGTCTCTGTGTCATTCTAATCTCCAGATTCCCAGGTTGATGCTGTGTCTCTGTGTCATTCTTATCTCCAGATTCCCTGGTTGATGCTGTGTGTCTGTGTAATTCTTATCTCCAGATTCCCAGGTTGATGCTGTGTCTGTGTCATTCTTATCTCCAGATTCCCAGGTTGATGTTGTGTCTCTGTGTCACTCTTATCTCCAGATTCCCAGGTTGATGCTGTGTCTGTGTCATTCTTATCTCCAGATTCCCAGGTTGATGCTGTGTCTGTGTCATTCT
The DNA here is from genome assembly GCA_036172795.1 of Pelodytes ibericus. Lineage (NCBI taxonomy): Eukaryota > Metazoa > Chordata > Amphibia > Anura > Pelodytidae > Pelodytes > Pelodytes ibericus. Next base: position 215,668,814 of record CM069860.1, on the reverse strand, counting down.
TATCTCCAGATTCCCAGGTTGATGCTGTGTGTCTGTGTCATTCTTATCTCCAGATTCCCAGGTTGATGCTGTGTCTATGTCATTCTTATCTCCAGATTCCCAGGTTGATGCTGTGTCTGTGTCATTCTTATCTCCAGATTCCCAGGTTGATGCCGTGTCTCTGTGTCATTCTTATCTCCAGATTCCCAGGTTGATGCTGTGTCTCTGTGTCATTCTTATCTCCAGATTCCCAGGTTGATGCTGTGTCTGTGTCATTCTTATCTCCAGATTCCCATTTTGATGCTGTGTCTCTGTGTGATTCTTATCTCCAGATTCCCAGGTTGATGCTGTGTGTCTGTGTCATTCTTATCTCCAGATTCCCAGGTTGATGCTGTGTGTCTGTGTCATTCTTATCTCCAGATTCCAAGGTTGATGCTGTGTCTCTGTGTCATTCTTATCTCCAGATTCCCAGGTTGATGCTGTGTCTGTGTCATTCTTATCTCCAGATTCCCATTTTGATGCTGTGTCTCTGTGTCATTCTTATCTCCAGATTCCCAGGTTGATGCTGTGTCTGTGTGTCATTCTTATCTCCAGATTCCCAGGTTGATGCTGTGTGTCTGTGTAATTCTTATCTCCAGATTCCCAGGTTGATGCTGTGTCTGTGTCATTCTTATCTCCAGATTCCCAGGTTGATGCTGTGTGTCTATGTCATTCTTATCTCCAGATTCCCAGGCTGATGCTGTGTCTGTGTCATTCTTATCTCCAGATTCCCAGGTTGATGCTGTGTGTCTGTATCATTCTTATCTCCAGATTCCCAGGTTGATGCTGTGTGTCTGTATCATTCTTATCTCCAGATTCCCAGGTTGATGCTGTGTCTGTATCATTCTTATCTCCAGATTCCCAGGTTGATGCTGTGTCTGTGTCATTCTTATCTCCAGATTCCCAGGTTGATGCTGTGTGTCTGTGTCATTCTTATCTCCAGATTCCCAGGCTGATGCTGTGTCTCTGTGTCATTCTTATCTCCAGATTCCCAGGTTGATGCTGTGTGTCTGTGTCATTCTTATCTCCAGATTCCAAGGTTGATGCTGTGTCTCTGTGTCATTCTTATCTCCAGATTCCCAGGTTGATGCTGTGTCTGTGTCATTCTTATCTCCAGATTCCCAGGTTGATGCTGTGTCTCTGTGTCATTCTTATCTCCAGATTCCCAGGTTGATGCTGTGTCTGTGTGTCATTCTTATCTCCAGATTCCCAGGTTGATGCTGTGTGTCTGTGTCATTCTTATCTCCAGATTCCCCGGTTGATGCTGTCTCTGTGTCATTCTTATCTCCAGATTCCCCGGTTGATGCTGTGTGTCTGTGTCATTCTTATCTCCAGATTCCCAGGTTGATGCTGTGTCTGTGTCATTCTTATCTCCAGATTCATAGGTTGATGCTGTGTCTCTGTGTCACTCTTATCTCCAGATTCCCAGGTTGATGCTGTGTGTCTGTATCATTCTTATCTCCAGATTCCCAGGTTGATGCTGTGTCTGTGTCATTCTTATCGCCAGATTCCCAGGTTGATGCTGTGTCTCTGTGTCATTCTTATCTCCAGATTTCCAGGTTGATGCTGTGTGTCTGTGTCATTCTTATCTCCAGATTCCCAGGTTGATGCTGTGTGTCTGTGTCATTCTTATCTCCAGATTCCCAGGTTGATGCTGTGTCTCTGTGTCATTCTTATCTCCAGATTCCCAGGTTGATGCTGTGTCTGTGTCATTCTTATCTCCAGATTCCCAGGTTGATGCTGTGTCTCTGTGTCATTCTTATCTCCAGATTCCCAGGTTGATGCTGTGTCTGTGTGTCATTCTTATCTCCAGATTCCCAGGTTGATGCTGTGTGTCTGTGTCATTCTTATCTCCAGATTCCCCGGTTGATGCTGTCTCTGTGTCATTCTTATCTCCAGATTCCCTGGTTGATGCTGTGTGTCTGTGTCATTCTTATCTCCAGATTCCCAGGTTGATGCTGTGTCTGTGTCATTCTTTTCTCCAGATTCCCAGGTTGATGCTGTGTCTCTGTGTCACTCTTATCTCCAGATTCCCAGGTTGATGCTGTGTCTGTGTCATTCTTATCTCCAGATTCCCAGGTTGATGCTGTGTCTGTGTCATTCTTATCTCCAGATTCCCAGGTTGATGCTGTGTCTCTGTGTCATTCTTATCTCCAGATTCCCAGGTTGATGCTGTGTCTGTGTCATTCTTATCTCCAGATTCCCAGGTTGATGCTGTGTCTCTGTGTCATTCTTATCTCCAGATTCCCAGGTTGATGCTGTGTCTTTCTTATCTCCAGATTACCACGTTGATGCCGTGTCTCTGTGTCATTCGTATCTCCAGATTCCCAGGTTGATGCTGTGTGTCTGTGTCATTCTTATCTCCAGATTCCCAGGTTGATGCTGTGTCTGTGTCATTCTTATCTCCAGATTCCCAGGTTGATGCTGTGTCTGTGTCATTCTTATCTCCAGATTCCCATGTTGATGCTGTGTCTCTGTGTCATTCTTATCTCCAGATTCCCAGGCTGATGCTGTGTGTCTGTATCATTCTTATCTCCAGATTCCCAGGTTGATGCTGTGTGTCTGTGTCATTCTTATCTCCAGATTCCCAGGTTGATGTTGTGTCTCTGTGTCACTCTTATCTCCAGATTCCCAGGTTGATGCTGTGTCTGTGTCATTCTTATCTCCAGATTCCCAGGTTGATGCTGTGTCTGTGTCATTCTTATCTCCAGATTCCCAGGTTGATGCTGTGTGTCTGTGTCATTCTTATCTCCAGATTCCCAGGTTGATGCTGTGTCTATGTCATTCTTATCTCCAGATTCCCAGGTTGATGCTGTGTCTGTGTCATTCTTATCTCCAGATTCCCAGGTTGATGCCGTGTCTCTGTGTCATTCTTATCTCCAGATTCCCAGGTTGATGCTGTGTCTCTGTGTCATTCTTATCTCCAGATTCCCAGGTTGATGCTGTGTCTGTGTCATTCTTATCTCCAGATTCCCATTTTGATGCTGTGTCTCTGTGTGATTCTTATCTCCAGATTCCCAGGTTGATGCTGTGTGTCTGTGTCATTCTTATCTCCAGATTCCCAGGTTGATGCTGTGTGTCTGTGTCATTCTTATCTCCAGATTCCAAGGTTGATGCTGTGTCTCTGTGTCATTCTTATCTCCAGATTCCCAGGTTGATGCTGTGTCTGTGTCATTCTTATCTCCAGATTCCCATTTTGATGCTGTGTCTCTGTGTCATTCTTATCTCCAGATTCCCAGGTTGATGCTGTGTCTGTGTGTCATTCTTATCTCCAGATTCCCAGGTTGATGCTGTGTGTCTGTGTAATTCTTATCTCCAGATTCCCAGGTTAATGCTGTGTCTGTGTCATTCTTATCTCCAGATTCCCAGGTTGATGCTGTGTGTCTATGTCATTCTTATCTCCAGATTCCCAGGCTGATGCTGTGTCTGTGTCATTCTTATCTCCAGATTCCCAGGTTGATGCTGTGTGTCTGTATCATTCTTATCTCCAGATTCCCAGGTTGATGCTGTGTGTCTGTATCATTCTTATCTCCAGATTCCCAGGTTGATGCTGTGTCTGTATCATTCTTATCTCCAGATTCCCAGGTTGATGCTGTGTCTGTGTCATTCTTATCTCCAGATTCCCAGGTTGATGCTGTGTGTCTGTGTCATTCTTATCTCCAGATTCCCAGGCTGATGCTGTGTCTCTGTGTCATTCTTATCTCCAGATTCCCAGGTTGATGCTGTGTGTCTGTGTCATTCTTATCTCCAGATTCCAAGGTTGATGCTGTGTCTCTGTGTCATTCTTATCTCCAGATTCCCAGGTTGATGCTGTGTGTCTGTGTCATTCTTATCTCCAGATTCCCAGGTTGATGCTGTGTCTCTGTGTCATTCTTATCTCCAGATTCCCAGGTTGATGCTGTGTCTGTGTGTCATTCTTATCTCCAGATTCCCAGGTTGATGCTGTGTGTCTGTGTCATTCTTATCTCCAGATTCCCCGGTTGATGCTGTCTCTGTGTCATTCTTATCTCCAGATTCCCCGGTTGATGCTGTGTGTCTGTGTCATTCTTATCTCCAGATTCCCAGGTTGATGCTGTGTCTGTGTCATTCTTATCTCCAGATTCATAGGTTGATGCTGTGTCTCTGTGTCACTCTTATCTCCAGATTCCCAGGTTGATGCTGTGTGTCTGTATCATTCTTATCTCCAGATTCCCAGGTTGATGCTGTGTCTGTGTCATTCTTATCGCCAGATTCCCAGGTTGATGCTGTGTCTCTGTGTCATTCTTATCTCCAGATTTCCAGGTTGATGCTGTGTGTCTGTGTCATTCTTATCTCCAGATTCCCAGGTTGATGCTGTGTGTCTGTGTCATTCTTATCTCCAGATTCCCAGGTTGATGCTGTGTCTCTGTGTCATTCTTATCTCCAGATTCCCAGGTTGATGCTGTGTCTGTGTCATTCTTATCTCCAGATTCCCAGGTTGATGCTGAGTCTCTGTGTCATTCTTATCTCCAGATTCCCAGGTTGATGCTGTGTCTGTGTGTCATTCTTATCTCCAGATTCCCAGGTTGATGCTGTGTGTCTGTGTCATTCTTATCTCCAGATTCCCCGGTTGATGCTGTCTCTGTGTCATTCTTATCTCCAGATTCCCTGGTTGATGCTGTGTGTCTGTGTCATTCTTATCTCCAGATTCCCAGGTTGATGCTGTGTGTCTGTGTCATTCTTATCTCCAGATTCCCAGGTTGATGCTGTGTCTCTGTGTCATTCTTATCTCCAGATTCCCAGGTTGATGCTGTGTCTGTGTCATTCTTATCTCCAGATTCCCAGGTTGATGCTGAGTCTCTGTGTCATTCTTATCTCCAGATTCCCAGGTTGATGCTGTGTCTGTGTGTCATTCTTATCTCCAGATTCCCAGGTTGATGCTGTGTGTCTGTGTCATTCTTATCTCCAGATTCCCCGGTTGATGCTGTCTCTGTGTCATTCTTATCTCCAGATTCCCTGGTTGATGCTGTGTGTCTGTGTCATTCTTATCTCCAGATTCCCAGGTTGATGCTGTGTCTGTGTCATTCTTTTCTCCAGATTCCCAGGTTGATGCTGTGTCTCTGTGTCACTCTTATCTCCAGATTCCCAGGTTGATGCTGTGTCTGTGTCATTCTTATCTCCAGATTCCCAGGTTGATGCTGTGTCTGTGTCATTCTTATCTCCAGATTCCCAGGTTGATGCTGTGTCTCTGTGTCATTCTTATCTCCAGATTCCCAGGTTGATGCTGTGTCTGTGTCATTCTTATCTCCAGATTCCCAGGTTGATGCTGTGTCTTTCTTATCTCCAGATTACCACGTTGATGCCGTGTCTCTGTGTCATTCGTATCTCCAGATTCCCAGGTTGATGCTGTGTGTCTGTGTCATTCTTATCTTCAGATTCCCAGGTTGATGCTGTGTCTGTGTCATTCTTATCTCCAGATTCCCAGGTTGATGCTGTGTCTGTGTCATTCTAATCTCCAGATTCCCATGTTGATGCTGTGTCTCTGTGTCATTCTTATCTCCAGATTCCCAGGCTGATGCTGTGTGTCTGTATCATTCTTATCTCCAGATTCCCAGGTTGATGCTGTGTGTCTGTGTCATTCTTATCTCCAGATTCCCAGGTTGATGCTGTGTGTCTGTGTCATTCTTATCTCCAGATTCACAGGTTGATGCTGTGTCTCTGTGTCATTCTTATCTCCAGATTCCCAGGTTGATGCTGTGTCTCTGTGTCATTCTTATCACCAGATTCCCAGGTTGATGCTGTGTGTCTGTGTCATTCTTTTCTCCAGATTCCCAGGTTGATGCTGTGTCTGTGTCATTCTTATCTCCAGATTCCCAGGTTGATGCTGTGTGTGTCTGTGTCATTCTTATCTCCAGATTCCCAGGTTGATGCTGTGTGTCTGTGTCATTCTTATCTCCAGATTCCCAGGTTGATGCTGTGTCTGTGTCATTCTTATCTCCAGATTCCCAGGTTGATGCTGTGTGTCTGTGTCATTCTTATCTCCAGATTCCCAGGTTGATGCTGTGTCTGTGTCATTCTTATCTCCAGATTCCCAGGTTGATGCTGTGTCTGTGTCATTCTTATCTGCAGATTCCCAGGTTGATGCTGTGTCTATGTGTCATTCTTATCTCCAGATTCCCAGGTTCATGCTTTGTCTCTGTGTCATTCTTATCTCTAGATTCCCAGGTTGATGCTGTGTGTCTGTGTCATTCTTATCTCCAGATTCCCAGGTTGATGCTGTGTCTGTGTCATTCATATCTCCAGATTCCCAGGTTGATGCTGTGTGTCTGTGTCATTCTTATCTCCAGATTCCCAGGTTGATGCTGTGTGTCTGTGTCATTCTTATCTCTAGATTCCCAGGTTGATGCTGTGTGTCGGTGTCATTCTTATCTCCAGATTCCCCGGTTGATGCTGTGTCTGTGTTATTCTTATCTCTAGATTCCCAGGTTGATGCTGTGTCTGTGTCATTCTTATCTCCAGATTCCCAGGTTGATGCTGTGTCTCTGTGTCATTCTTATCTCCAGATTCCCAGGTTGATGCTGTGTCTGTGTGTCATTCTTATCTCCAGATTCCCAGGTTGATGCTGTGTGTCTGTGTCATTCTTATCTCCAGATTCCCCGGTTGATGCTGTCTCTGTGTCATTCTTATCTCCAGATTCCCTGGCTGATGCTGTGTGTCTGTGTCATTCTTATCTCCAGATTCCCAGGTTGATGCTGTGTCTGTGTCATTCTTATCTCCAGATTCCCAGGTTGATGCTGTGTCTCTGTGTCACTCTTATCTCCAGATTCCCAGGTTGATGCTGTGTCTGTGTCATTCTTATCTCCAGATTCCCAGGTTGATGCTGTGTCTGTGTCATTCTTATCTCCAGATTCCCAGGTTGATGCTGTGTCTCTGTGTCATTCTTATCTCCAGATTCCCAGGTTGATGCTGTGTCTGTGTCATTCTTATCTCCAGATTCCCAGGTTGATGCTGTGTCTTTCTTATCTCCAGATTACCAGGTTGATGCCGTGTCTCTGTGTCATTCGTATCTCCAGATTCCCAGGTTGATGCTGTGTGTCTGTGTCATTCTTATCTCCAGATTCCCAGGTTGATGCTGTGTCTGTGTCATTCTTATCTCCAGATTCCCAGGTTGATGCTGTGTCTGTGTCATTCTTATCTCCAGATTCCCATGTTGATGCTGTGTCTCTGTGTCATTCTTATCTCCAGATTCCCAGGCTGATGCTGTGTGTCTGTATCATTCTTATCTCCAGATTCCCAGGTTGATGCTGTGTGTCTGTGTCATTCTTATCTCCAGATTCCCAGGTTGATGCTGTGTGTCTGTGTCATTCTTTTCTCCAGATTCCCAGGTTGATGCTGTGTCTGTGTCATTCTTATCTCCAGATTCCCAGGTTGATGCTGTGTGTGTCTGTGTCATTCTTATCTCCAGATTCCCAGGTTGATGCTGTGTCTCTGTGTCATTCTTATCACCAGATTCCCAGGTTGATGCTGTGTGTCTGTGTCATTCTTTTCTCCAGATTCCCAGGTTGATGCTGTGTCTGTGTCATTCTTATCTCTAGATTCCCAGGTTGATGCTGTGTGTCTGTGTCATTCTTATCTCCAGATTCCCAGGTTGATGCTGTGTCTGTGTCATTCATATCTCCAGATTCCCAGGTTGATGCTGTGTGTCTGTGTCATTCTTATCTCCAGATTCCCAGGTTGATGCTGTGTGTCTGTGTCATTCTTATCTCTAGATTCCCAGGTTGATGCTGTGTGTCGGTGTCATTCTTATCTCCAGATTCCCCGGTTGATGCTGTGTCTGTGTTATTCTTATCTCTAGATTCCCAGGTTGATGCTGTGTCTGTGTCATTCTTATCTCCAGATTCCCAGGTTGATGCTGTGTCTCTGTGTCATTCTTATCTCCAGATTCCCAGGTTGATGCTGTGTCTGTGTGTCATTCTTATCTCCAGATTCCCAGGTTGATGCTGTGTGTCTGTGTCATTCTTATCTCCAGATTCCCCGGTTGATGCTGTCTCTGTGTCATTCTTATCTCCAGATTCCCTGGTTGATGCTGTGTGTCTGTGTCATTCTTATCTCCAGATTCCCAGGTTGATGCTGTGTCTGTGTCATTCTTATCTCCAGATTCCCAGGTTGATGCTGTGTCTCTGTGTCACTCTTATCTCCAGATTCCCAGGTTGATGCTGTGTCTGTGTCATTCTTATCTCCAGATTCCCAGGTTGATGCTGTGTCTGTGTCATTCTTATCTCCAGATTCCCAGGTTGATGCTGTGTCTCTGTGTCATTCTTATCTCCAGATTCCCAGGTTGATGCTGTGTCTGTGTCATTCTTATCTCCAGATTCCCAGGTTGATGCTGTGTCTTTCTTATCTCCAGATTACCAGGTTGATGCCGTGTCTCTGTGTCATTCGTATCTCCAGATTCCCAGGTTGATGCTGTGTGTCTGTGTCATTCTTATCTCCAGATTCCCAGGTTGATGCTGTGTCTGTGTCATTCTTATCTCCAGATTCCCAGGTTGATGCTGTGTCTGTGTCATTCTTATCTCCAGATTCCCATGTTGATGCTGTGTCTCTGTGTCATTCTTATCTCCAGATTCCCAGGCTGATGCTGTGTGTCTGTATCATTCTTATCTCCAGATTCCCAGGTTGATGCTGTGTGTCTGTGTCATTCTTATCTCCAGATTCCCAGGTTGATGCTGTGTGTCTGTGTCATTCATATCTCCAGATTCACAGGTTGATGCTGTGTCTCTGTGTCATTCTTATCTCCAGATTCCCAGGTTGATGCTGTGTCTCTGTGTCATTCTTATCACCAGATTCCCAGGTTGATGCTGTGTGTCTGTGTCATTCTTTTCTCCAGATTCCCAGGTTGATGCTGTGTCTGTGTCATTCTTATCTCCAGATTCCCAGGTTGATGCTGTGTGTGTCTGTGTCATTCTTATCTCCAGATTCCCAGGTTGATGCTGTGTGTCTGTGTCATTCTTATCTCCAGATTCCCAGGTTGATGCTGTGTCTGTGTCATTCTTATCTCCAGATTCCCAGGTTGATGCTGTGTGTCTGTGTCATTCTTATCTCCAGATTCCCAGGTTGATGCTGTGTCTGTGTCATTCTTATCTCCAGATTCCCAGGTTGATGCTGTGTCTGTGTCATTCTTATCTGCAGATTCCCAGGTTGATGCTGTGTCTATGTGTCATTCTTATCTCCAGATTCCCAGGTTCATGCTTTGTCTCTGTGTCATTCTTATCTCTAGATTCCCAGGTTGATGCTGTGTGTCTGTGTCATTCTTATCTCCAGATTCCCAGGTTGATGCTGTGTCTGTGTCATTCATATCTCCAGATTCCCAGGTTGATGCTGTGTGTCTGTGTCATTCTTATCTCCAGATTCCCAGGTTGATGCTGTGTGTCTGTGTCATTCTTATCTCCAGATTCCCAGGTTGATGCTGTGTGTCTGTGTCATTCTTATCTCTAGATTCCCAGGTTGATGCTGTGTGTCGGTGTCATTCTTATCTCCAGATTCCCCGGTTGATGCTGTGTCTGTGTTATTCTTATCTCTAGATTCCCAGGTTGATGCTGTGTGTCTGTGTCATTCTTATCTCCAGATTCCCAGGTTGATGCTGTGTCTGTGTCATTCTTATCTCCAGATTCTCAGGTTGATGCTGTGTGTCTGTGTCATTCTTATCTCCAGATTCCCAGGTTGATGCTGTGTCTCTGTGTCATTCTTATCTCTAGATTCCCAGGTTGATGCTGTGTCTGTGTCATTCTTATCTCCAGATTCTCAGGTTGATGCTGTGTGTCTGTGTCATTCTTATCTCCAGATTCCCAGGTTGATGGTGTGTCTGTGTCATTCTAATCTCCAGATTCCCAGGTTGATGCTGTGTGTCTGTGTCATTCTTATCTCCAGATTCCCAGGTTGATGCTGTGTGTCTGTGTCATTCTTATCTCCAGATTCCCAGGTTGATGCTGTGTCTGTGTCATTCTTATCTCCAGATTCCCAGGTTGATGCTGTGTCTGTGTCATTCTTATCTCCAGATTCCCAGGTTGATGCTGTGTGTCTGTGTCATTCTTATCTCCAGATTCCCAGGTTGATGCTGTGTCTGTGTCATTCTTATCTCCAGATTCCCAGGTTGATGCTGTGTGTCTGTGTCATTCTTATCTCCAGATTCCCAGGTTGATGCTGTGTGTCTGTGTCATTCTTATCTCCAGATTCCCAGGTTGATGCTGTGTGTCTGTGTCATTCTTATCTCCAGATTCCCAGGTTAATGATGTGTCTGTGTCATTCTTATCACCAGATTCCCAGGTTGATGCTGTGTCTGTGTCATTCTTATCTCCAGATTCCCAGGTTGATGCTGTGTGTCTCTGTGTCATTCTTATCTCCAGATTCCCAGGTTGATGCTGTGTCTGTGTTATTCTTATCTCCAGATTCCCAGGTTGATGCTGTGTGTCTGTGTCATTCTTATCTCTAGATTCCCAGGTTGATGCTGTGTGTCTGTGTCATTCTTATCTCCCGATTCCCAGGTTGATGCTGTGTCTCTGTGTCATTCTTATCTCCAGATTCCCAGGTTGATGCTGTGTCTCTGTGTCATTCTTATCTCCAGATTCCCAGGTTGATGCTGTGTCTGTGTCATTCTTATCTCCAGATTCCCAGGCTGATGCTGTGTCTGTGTCATTCTTATCTCCAGATTCCCCGGTTGATGCTGTGTGTCTGTGTCATTCTTATCTCCAGATTCCCAGATTGATGCTGTGTCTGTGTCATTCTTATCTCCAGATTCCCAGGTTGATGCTGTGTGTCTGTATCATTCTTATCTCCAGATTCCCAGGTTGATGCTGTGTGTCTGTGTCATTCATATCTCCAGATTCCCAGGTTGATGCTGTGTGTCTGTGTCATTCTTATCTCCAGATTCCCAGGTTGATGCTGTGTCTCTGTGTCATTCTTATCGCCAGATTCCCAGGTTGATGCTGTGTGTCTGTGTCATTCTTATCTCCAGATTCCCAGGTTGATGCTGTCTCTGTGTCATTCGTATCTCCAGATTCCCATGTTGATGCTGTGTGTCTGTGTCATTCTTATCTCCAGATTCCCAGGCTGATGCTGTGTCTGTGTCATTCTTATCTCCAGATTCCCAGGTTGATGCGGTGTCTCTGTGTCATTCTTATCTCAAGATTCCCAGGTTGATGCTGTGTGTCTGTGTCATTCTTATCTCCAGATTCCCAGGTTGATGCTGTGTCTGTGTCATTCTTATCTCCAGATTCCCAGGTTGATGCTGTGTCTGTGTCATTCTTATCTCCAGATTCTCAGGTTGATGCTGTGTGTCTGTGTCATTCTTATCTCCAGATTCCCAGGTTGATGCTGTGTCTCTGTGTCATTCTTATCTCTAGATTCCCAGGTTGATGCTGTGTCTGTGTCATTCTTATCTCCAGATTCTCAGGTTGATGCTGTGTGTCTGTGTCATTCTTATCTCCAGATTCCCAGGTTGATGGTGTGTCTGTGTCATTCTAATCTCCAGATTCCCAGGTTGATGCTGTGTGTCTGTGTCATTCTTATCTCCAGATTCCCAGGTTGATGCTGTGTGTCTGTGTCATTCTTATCTCCAGATTCCCAGGTTGATGCTGTGTCTGTGTCATTCTTATCTCCAGATTCCCAGGTTGATGCTGTGTCTGTGTCATTCTTATCTCCAGATTCCCAGGTTGATGCTGTGTGTCTGTGTCATTCTTATCTCCAGATTCCCAGGTTGATGCTGTGTCTGTGTCATTCTTATCTCCAGATTCCCAGGTTGATGCTGTGTGTCTGTGTCATTCTTATCTCCAGATTCCCAGGTTGATGCTGTGTCTCTGTGTCATTCTTATCTCCAGATTCCCAGGTTGATGCTGTGTGTCTGTGTCATTCTTATCTCCAGATTCCCAGGTTAATGATGTGTCTGTGTCATTCTTATCACCAGATTCCCAGGTTGATGCTGTGTCTGTGTCATTCTTATCTCCAGATTCCCAGGTTGATGCTGTGTGTCTCTGTGTCATTCTTATCTCCAGATTCCCAGGTTGATGCTGTGTCTGTGTTATTCTTATCTCCAGATTCCCAGGTTGATGCTGTGTGTCTGTGTCATTCTTATCTCTAGATTCCCAGGTTGATGCTGTGTGTCTGTGTCATTCTTATCTCCCGATTCCCAGGTTGATGCTGTGTCTCTGTGTCATTCTTATCTCCAGATTCCCAGGTTGATGCTGTGTCTCTGTGTCATTCTTATCTCCAGATTCCCAGGTTGATGCTGTGTCTGTGTCATTCTTATCTCCAGATTCCCAGGCTGATGCTGTGTCTGTGTCATTCTTATCTCCAGATTCCCCGGTTGATGCTGTGTGTCTGTGTCATTCTTATCTCCAGATTCCCAGATTGATGCTGTGTCTGTGTCATTCTTATCTCCAGATTCCCAGGTTGATGCTGTGTGTCTGTATCATTCTTATCTCCAGATTCCCAGGTTGATGCTGTGTGTCTGTGTCATTCATATCTCCAGATTCCCAGGTTGATGCTGTGTGTCTGTGTCATTCTTATCTCCAGATTCCCAGGTTGATGCTGTGTCTCTGTGTCATTCTTATCGCCAGATTCCCAGGTTGATGCTGTGTGTCTGTGTCATTCTTATCTCCAGATTCCCAGGTTGATGCTGTCTCTGTGTCATTCGTATCTCCAGATTCCCATATTGATGCTGTGTGTCTGTGTCATTCTTATCTCCAGATTCCCAGGCTGATGCTGTGTCTGTGTCATTCTTATCTCCAGATTCCCAGGTTGATGCTGTGTCTCTGTGTCATTCTTATCTCCAGATTCCCAGGTTGATGCTGTGTGTCTGTGTCATTCTTATCTCCAGATTCCCAGGTTGATGCTGTGTCTGTGTCATTCTTATCTCCAGATTCCCAGGTTGATGCTGTGTGTCTGTGTCATTCTTATCTCCAGATTACCAGGTTGATGCTGTGTGTCTGTGTCATTCTTATCTCCAGATTCCCAGGTTGATGCTGTGTGTCTGTGTCATTCATATCTCCAGATTCCCAGGTTGATGCTGTGTGTCTGTGTCATTCTTATCTCCAGATTCCCAGGTTGATGCTGTGTCTCTGTGTCATTCTTATCGCCAGATTCCCAGGTTGATGCTGTGTGTCTGTGTCATTCTTATCTCCAGATTCCCAGGTTGATGCTGTCTCTGTGTCATTCGTATCTCCAGATTCCCATGTTGATGCTGTGTGTCTGTTTCATTCTTATCTCCAGATTCCCAGGTTGATGCTGTGTCTGTATCATTCTTATCTCCAGATTCCCAGGTTGATGCTGTGTGTCTGTGTCATTCTTATCTCCAGATTCCCAGGTTGATGCTGTGTCTGTGTCATTCTTATCTCCAGATTCCCAGGTTGATGCTGTGTGTCTGTGTCACTCTTATCTCCAGATTCCCAGGTTGATGCTGTGTGTCTGTGTCATTCTTATCTCCAGATTCCCAGGTTGATGTTGTGTGTCTGTGTCATTCTTATCTCCAGATTCCCAGGTTGATGCTGTGTCTCTGTGTCACTCTTATCTCCAGATTCCCAGGTTGATGCTGTGTCTCTGTGTCATTCTTATCTCCAGATTTCCAGGTTGATGCTGTGCCTGTGTCATTCTTATCTCCAGATTCCCAGGCTGATGCTGTGTCTGTGTCATTCTTATCTCCAGATTCCCAGGTTGATGCTGTGTGTCTGTGTCATTCTTATCTCCAGATTCCCAGGTTGATGCTGTGTGTCTGTGTCATTCTTGTCTCCAGATTCCCAGGTTCATGCTGTCTCTGTGTCATTCTTATCTCCAGATTCCCAGGTTGATGCTGTGTGTCTGTGTCATTCTTATCTCCAGATTCCCAGGTTAATGCTGTGTGTCTGTGTCATTCTTATCTCCAGAATCCCAGGTTGATGCTGTGTCTGTGTCATTCTTATCTCCAGATTCCCAGGTTGATGCTGTGTCTGTGTCATTCTTATCTCCAGATTCCCAGGTTGATGCTGTGTGTCTGTGTCATTCTTATCTCCAGATTCCCAGGTTGATGCTGTGTCTGTGTCATTCTTATCTCCAGATTCCCAGGTTGATGCTGTGTGTCTGTGTCATTCTTATCTCCAGATTCCCAGGTTGATGCTGTGTGTCTGTGTCATTCTTATCTCCAGATTCCCAGGTTGATGCTGTGTGTCTGTGTCATTCTTATCTCCAGATTCCCAGGTTGATGCTGTGTCTCTGTGTCATTCTTATCTCCAGATTCCCAGGTTGATGCGGTGTCTGTGTCATTCTTATCTCCAGATTCCCAGGTTGATGCTGTGTCTGTGTCATTCGTATCTCCAGATTCCCAGGTTGATGCTGTGTCTGTGTCATTCGTATCTCCAGATTCCCAGGTTGATGCAGTGTGTCTGTGTCATTCTTATCTCCAGATTCCCCGGTTGATGCTGTGTCTCTGTGTCATTCTTATCTCCAGATTCCCAGGTTGATGCTGTGTCTCTGTTTCATTCTAATCTCCAGATTCCCAGGCTGATGCTGTGTGTCTGTGTCATTCTTATCTCCAGATTCCCAGGTTGATGCTGTGTGTCTGTGTCATTCTTATCTCCAGATTCCCAGGTTGATGCTGTGTCTCTGTGTCATTCTTATCTCCAGATTCCCAGGTTGATGCTGTGTGTCTGTGTCATTCTTATCTCCAGATTCCCAGGTTGATGCTGTGTGTCTGTGTCATTCTTATCTCCAGATTCCCAGGTTGATGCTGTGTGTCTGTGTCATTCTTATCTCCAGATTCCCAGGTTGATGCTGTGTCTGTGTCATTCTTATCTCCAGATTCCCCGGTTGATGCTGTGTGTCTGTGTCATTCTTATCTCCAGATTCCCAGGTTGATGCTGTGTCTGTGTTATTCTTATCTCCAGATTCCCAGGTTGGTGCTGTGTCTGTGTCATTCTTATCTCCAGATTCCCAGGTTGATGCTGTGTGTCTGTGTCGTTCTTATCTCCAGATTCCCAGGTTGATGCTGAGTCTGTGTAATTCTTATCTCCAGATTCCCAGGTTGATGCTGTGTGTCTGTGTCATTCTTATCTCCAGATTCCCAGGTTGATGCTGTGTGTCTGTGTCATTCTTATCTCCAGATTCCCAGGTTGATGCTGTCTCTGTGTCATTCGTATCTCCAGATTCCCATGTTGATGCTGTGTCTCTGTGGCATTCTTATCTCCAGATTCCCTGGTTGATGCTGTGTCTCTGTGTCATTCTTATCTCCAGATTCCCAGGTTGATGCTGTGTGTCTGTGTCATTCTTATCTCCAGGTTCCCAGGTTGATGCTGTGTGTCTGTGTCATTCTTATCTCCAGATTCCCAGGTTGATGCTGTGTCTGTGTCATTCTTATCTCCAGATTCCCAGGTTGATGCTGTGTGTCTGTTTCATTCTTATCTCCAGATTCCCAGGTTGATGCTGTGTGTCTGTGTCATTCTTATCTCCAGATTCCCAGGTTGATGCTGTGTCTGTGTCATTCTTATCTCCAGATTCCCAGGTTGATGCTGTGTGTCTGTGTCATTCTTATCTCCAGATTCCCAGGTTGATGCTGTGTGTCTGTGTCATTCTTATCTCCAGATTCCCAGGTTGATGCTGTGTCTCTGTGTCACTCTTATCTCCAGATTCCCCGGTTGATGCTGTGTGTCTGTGTCATTCTTATCTCCAGATTCCCAGGTTGATGCTGTGTCTGTGTCATTCTTATCTCCAGATTCCCAGGTTGATGCTGTGTCTCTGTGTCATCCTTATCTCCAGATTCCCATGTTGATGCTGTGTCTGTGTCATTCTTATCTCCAGATTCCCAGGCTGATGCTGTATCTGTGTCATTCTTATCTCCAGATTCCCAGGTTGATGCTGTGTCTCTGTGTCATTCTTATCTCCAGATTCCCAGGTTGATGCTGTCTCTGTGTCATTCTTATCTCCAGATTCCCAGGTTGATGCTGTGTCTGTGTCATTCTTATCTCCAGATTCCCAGGTTGATGCTGTGTCTGTGTCATTCTTACCCCCAGATTCCCAGGTTGATGCTGTGTCTGTGTCATTCTTATCTCCAGATTCCCAGGTTGATGCTGTGTGTCTGTGTCATTCTTATCTCCAGATTCCCAGGTTGATGCTGTGTCTGTGTCATTCTTATCTCCAGATTCCCAGGTTGATGTTGTGTCTCTGTGTCACTCTTATCTCCAGATTCCCAGGTTGATGCTGTGTCTGTGTCATTCTTATCTCCAGATTCCCAGGTTGATGCTGTGTCTGTGTCATTCTTATCTCCAGATTCCCAGGTTGATGCTGTGTGTCTGTGTCATTCTTATCTCCAGATTCCCAGGTTGATGCTGTGTCTCTGTGCCATTCTTATATCCAGATTCCCAGTTTGATGCTGTGTCTGTGTCATTCTTATCTCCAGATTCCCAGGTTGATGCAGTGTGTCTGTGTCATTCTTATCTCCAGATTCCCAGGTTGATGCTGTGTCTGTTTCATTCTTATCACCAGATTCCCAGGTTGATGCTGTGTCTCTGTGTCATTCTTATCTCCAGATTCCCCGGTTGATGCTGTGTCTCTGTGTCATTCTTATCTCCATGATTCCCCGGTTGATGCTGTGTGTCTTTGTCATTCTTATCTCCAGATTCCCAGGTTGATGCTGTGTCTCTGTGTCATTCTTATCTCCAGATTCCCAGGTTGATGCTGTGTGTGTGTCATTCTTATCTCCAGATTCCCAGTTTGATGCTGTGTGTCTGTGTCATTCTTATCTCCAGATTCCCAGGTTGATGCTGTGTCTGTGTCAATCTTATCTCCAGATTCCCCGGTTGATGCTGTGTCTTTGTGTCATTCTTATCTCCAGATTCCCAGGTTGATGCTGTGTCTGTGTCATTCTTATCTCCAGATTCCCAGATTGATGCTGTGTGTCTGTGTCATTCTTATCTCCAGATTCCCAGGTTGACGCTGTGTCTGTGCCATTCTTATCTCCAGATTCCCAGGTTGATGCTGTGTGTCTGTATCATTCTTATCTCCAGATTCCCAGGTTGATGCTGTGTGTCTGTGTCATTCTTATCTCCAGATTCCCAGGTTGATGCTGTGTCTCTGTGTCATTCTTATCTCCAGATTCCCAGGTTGATGCTGTGTGTCTGTGTCATTCTTATCTCCAGATTCCCAGGTTGATGCTGTGTCTGTGTCATTCTTATCTCCAGATTCCCAGGTTGATGCTGTGTGTCTGTGTCATTCTTATCTCCAGATTCCCAGGTTGATGCTGTGTGTCTGTGTCATTCTTATCTCCAGATTCACAGGTTGATGCTGTGTCTCTGTGTCATTCTTATCTCCAGATTCCCAGGTTGATGCTGTGTCTCTGTGTCATTCTTATCACCAGATTCCCAGGTTGATGCTGTGTGTCTGTGTCATTCTTTTCTCCAGATTCCCAGGTTGATGCTGTGTCTGTGTCATTCTTATCTCCAGATTCCCAGGTTGATGCTGTGTGTGTCTGTGTCATTCTTATCTCCAGATTCCCAGGTTGATGCTGTGTGTCTGTGTCATTCTTATCTCCAGATTCCCAGGTTGATGCTGTGTCTGTGTCATTCTTATCTCCAGATTCCCAGGTTGATGCTGTGTGTCTGTGTCATTCTTATCTCCAGATTCCCAGGTTGATGCTGTGTCTGTGTCATTCTTATCTCCAGATTCCCAGGTTGATGCTGTGTCTGTGTCATTCTTATCTGCAGATTCCCAGGTTGATGCTGTGTGTCTGTGTCATTCTTATCTCCAGATTCCCAGGTTAATGCTGTGTCTGTGTCATTCTTATCACCAGATTCCCAGGTTGATGCTGTGTCTGTGTCATTCTTATCTCCAGATTCCCAGGTTGATGCTGTGTGTCTCTGTGTCATTCTTATCTCCAGATTCCCAGGTTGATGCTGTGTCTGTGTTATTCTTATCTCCAGATTCCCAGGTTGATGCTGTGTGTCTGTGTCATTCTTATCTCTAGATTCCCAGGTTGATGCTGTGTGTCTGTGTCATTCTTATCTCCCGATTCCCAGGTTGATGCTGTGTCTCTGTGTCATTCTTATCTCCAGATTCCCAGGTTGATGCTGTGTCTCTGTGTCATTCTTATCTCCAGATTCCCAGGTTGATGCTGTGTCTGTGTCATTCTTATCTCCAGATTCCCAGGCTGATGCTGTGTCTGTGTCATTCTTATCTCCAGATTCCCCGGTTGATGCTATGTGTCTGTGTCATTCTTATCTCCAGATTCCCAGGTTGATGCTGTGTCTGTGTCATTCTTATCTCCAGATTCCCAGGTTGATGCTGTGTGTCTGTATCATTCTTATCTCCAGATTCCCAGGTTGATGCTGTGTGTCTGTGTCATTCATATCTCCAGATTCCCAGGTTGATGCTGTGTGTCTGTGTCATTCTTATCTCCAGATTCCCAGGTTGATGCTGTGTCTCTGTGTCATTCTTATCGCCAGATTCCCAGGTTGATGCTGTGTGTCTGTGTCATTCTTATCTCCAGATTCCCAGGTTGATGCTGTCTCTGTGTCATTCGTATCTCCAGATTCCCATGTTGATGCTGTGTGTCTGTGTCATTCTTATCTCCAGATTCCCAGGCTGATGCTGTGTCTGTGTCATTCTTATCTCCAGATTCCCAGGTTGATGCTGTGTCTCTGTGTCATTCTTATCTCCAGATTCCCAGGTTGATGCTGTGTGTCTGTGTCATTCTTATCTCCAGATTCCCAGGTTGATGCTGTGTGTCTGTGTCATTCTTATCTCCAGATTACCAGGTTGATGCTGTGTGTCTGTGTCATTCTTATCTCCAGATTCCCAGGTTGATGCTGTGTGTCTGTGTCATTCATATCTCCAGATTCCCAGGTTGATGCTGTGTGTCTGTGTCATTCTTATCTCCAGATTCCCAGGTTGATGCTGTGTCTCTGTGTCATTCTTATCGCCAGATTCCCAGGTTGATGCTGTGTGTCTGTGTCATTCTTATCTCCAGATTCCCAGGTTGATGCTGTCTCTGTGTCATTCGTATCTCCAGATTCCCATGTTGATGCTGTGTGTCTGTTTCATTCTTATCTCCAGATTCCCAGGTTGATGCTGTGTCTGTATCATTCTTATCTCCAGATTCCCAGGTTGATGCTGTGTGTCTGTGTCATTCTTATCTCCAGATTCCCAGGTTGATGCTGTGTCTGTGTCATTCTTATCTCCAGATTCCCAGGTTGATGCTGTGTGTCTGTGTCACTCTTATCTCCAGATTCCCAGGTTGATGCTGTGTGTCTGTGTCATTCTTATCTCCAGATTCCCAGGTTGATGCTGTGTGTCTGTGTCATTCTTATCTCCAGATTCCCAGGTTGATGCTGTGTCTCTGTGTCACTCTTATCTCCAGATTCCCAGGTTGATGCTGTGTCTCTGTGTCATTCTTATCTCCAGATTTCCAGGTTGATGCTGTGTCTGTGTCATTCTTATCTCCAGATTCCCAGGTTGATGCTGTGTCTGTGTCATTCTTATCTCCAGATTCCCAGGTTGATGCTGTGTGTCTGTGTCATTCTTGTCTCCAGATTCCCAGGTTGATGCTGTGTGTCTGTGTCATTCTTGTCTCCAGATTCCCAGGTTCATGCTGTCTCTTTGTCATTCTTATCTCCAGATTCCCAGGTTGATGCTGTGTGTCTGTGTCATTCTTATCTCCAGATTCCCAGGTTAATGCTGTGTGTCTGTGTCATTCTTATCTCCAGAATCCCAGGTTGATGCTGTGTCTGTGTCATTCT
This sequence comes from Pelodytes ibericus, assembly GCA_036172795.1. Classification (NCBI taxonomy): domain Eukaryota; kingdom Metazoa; phylum Chordata; class Amphibia; order Anura; family Pelodytidae; genus Pelodytes; species Pelodytes ibericus. The sequence continues at coordinate 215,649,087 of CM069860.1, read as the reverse complement.
TATCTCCAGATTCCCAGGTTGATGCTGTGTCTGTGTCATTCTTATCTCCAGATTCCCAGGTTGATGCTGTGTGTCTGTGTCATTCTTATCTCCAGATTCCCAGGTTGATGCTGTGTCTGTGTCATTCTTATCTCCAGATTCCCAGGTTGATGCTGTGTGTCTGTGTCATTCTTATCTCCAGATTCCCAGGTTGATGCTGTGTGTCTGTGTCATTCTTATCTCCAGATTCCCAGGTTGATGCTGTGTGTCTGTGTCATTCTTATCTCCAGATTCCCAGGTTGATGCTGTGTCTCTGTGTCATTCTTATCTCCAGATTCCCAGGTTGATGCGGTGTCTGTGTCATTCTTATCTCCAGATTCCCAGGTTGATGCTGTGTCTGTGTCATTCGTATCTCCAGATTCCCAGGTTGATGCTGTGTCTGTGTCATTCGTATCTCCAGATTCCCAGGTTGATGCAGTGTGTCTGTGTCATTCTTATCTCCAGATTCCCCGGTTGATGCTGTGTCTCTGTGTCATTCTTATCTCCAGATTCCCAGGTTGATACTGTGTCTCTGTTTCATTCTAATCTCCAGATTCCCAGGCTGATGCTGTGTGTCTGTGTCATTCTTATCTCCAGATTCCCAGGTTGATGCTGTGTGTCTGTGTCATTCTTATCTCCAGATTCCCAGGTTGATGCTGTGTCTCTGTGTCATTCTTATCTCCAGATTCCCAGGTTGATGCTGTGTGTCTGTGTCATTCTTATCTCCAGATTCCCAGGTTGATGCTGTGTGTCTGTGTCATTCTTATCTCCAGATTCCCAGGTTGATGCTGTGTGTCTGTGTCATTCTTATCTCCAGATTCCCAGGTTGATGCTGTGTGTCTGTGTCATTCTTATCTCCAGATTCCCCGGTTGATGCTGTGTGTCTGTGTCATTCTTATCTCCAGATTCCCAGGTTGATGCTGTGTCTGTGTTATTCTTATCTCCAGATTCCCAGGTTGGTGCTGTGTCTGTGTCATTCTTATCTCCAGATTCCCAGGTTGATGCTGTGTGTCTGTGTCGTTCTTATCTCCAGATTCCCAGGTTGATGCTGTGTCTGTGTAATTCTTATCTCCAGATTCCCAGGTTGATGCTGTGTGTCTGTGTCATTCTTATCTCCAGATTCCCAGGTTGATGCTGTGTGTCTGTGTCATTCTTATCTCCAGATTCCCAGGTTGATGCTGTCTCTGTGTCATTCGTATCTCCAGATTCCCATGTTGATGCTGTGTCTCTGTGTCATTCTTATCTCCAGATTCCCTGGTTGATGCTGTGTCTCTGTGTCATTCTTATCTCCAGATTCCCAGGTTGATGCTGTGTGTCTGTGTCATTCTTATCTCCAGGTTCCCAGGTTGATGCTGTGTGTCTGTGTCATTCTTATCTCCAGATTCCCAGGTTGATGCTGTGTCTGTGTCATTCTTATCTCCAGATTCCCAGGTTGATGCTGTGTGTCTGTGTCATTCTTATCTCCAGATTCCCAGGTTGATGCTGTGTCTGTGTCATTCTTATCTCCAGATTCCCAGGTTGATGTTGTGTCTCTGTGTCACTCTTATCTCCAGATTCCCAGGTTGATGCTGTGTCTGTGTCATTCTTATCTCCAGATTCCCAGGTTGATGCTGTGTCTGTGTCATTCTTATCTCCAGATTCCCAGGTTGATGCTGTGTGTCTGTGTCATTCTTATCTCCAGATTCCCAGGTTGATGCTGTGTCTCTGTGCCATTCTTATATCCAGATTCCCAGTTTGATGCTGTGTCTGTGTCATTCTTATCTCCAGATTCCCAGGTTGATGCAGTGTGTCTGTGTCATTCTTATCTCCAGATTCCCAGGTTGATGCTGTGTCTGTTTCATTCTTATCACCAGATTCCCAGGTTGATGCTGTGTCTCTGTGTCATTCTTATCTCCAGATTCCCCGGTTGATGCTGTGTCTCTGTGTCATTCTTATCTCCATGATTCCCCGGTTGATGCTGTGTGTCTTTGTCATTCTTATCTCCAGATTCCCAGGTTGATGCTGTGTCTCTGTGTCATTCTTATCTCCAGATTCCCAGGTTGATGCTGTGTGTGTGTCATTCTTATCTCCAGATTCCCAGTTTGATGCTGTGTGTCTGTGTCATTCTTATCTCCAGATTCCCAGGTTGATGCTGTGTCTGTGTCAATCTTATCTCCAGATTCCCCGGTTGATGCTGTGTCTTTGTGTCATTCTTATCTCCAGATTCCCAGGTTGATGCTGTGTCTGTGTCATTCTTATCTCCAGATTCCCAGATTGATGCTGTGTGTCTGTGTCATTCTTATCTCCAGATTCCCAGGTTGACGCTGTGTCTGTGCCATTCTTATCTCCAGATTCCCAGGTTGATGCTGTGTGTCTGTATCATTCTTATCTCCAGATTCCCAGGTTGATGCTGTGTGTCTGTGTCATTCTTATCTCCAGATTCCCAGGTTGATGCTGTGTCTCTGTGTCATTCTTATCTCCAGATTCCCAGGTTGATGCTGTGTGTCTGTGTCATTCTTATCTCCAGATTCCCAGGTTGATGCTGTGTCTGTGTCATTCTTATCTCCAGATTCCCAGGTTGATGCTGTGTGTCTGTGTCATTCTTATCTCCAGATTCCCAGGTTGATGCTGTGTGTCTGTGTCATTCTTATCTCCAGATTCACAGGTTGATGCTGTGTCTCTGTGTCATTCTTATCTCCAGATTCCCAGGTTGATGCTGTGTCTCTGTGTCATTCTTATCACCAGATTCCCAGGTTGATGCTGTGTGTCTGTGTCATTCTTTTCTCCAGATTCCCAGGTTGATGCTGTGTCTGTGTCATTCTTATCTCCAGATTCCCAGGTTGATGCTGTGTGTGTCTGTGTCATTCTTATCTCCAGATTCCCAGGTTGATGCTGTGTGTCTGTGTCATTCTTATCTCCAGATTCCCAGGTTGATGCTGTGTCTGTGTCATTCTTATCTCCAGATTCCCAGGTTGATGCTGTGTGTCTGTGTCATTCTTATCTCCAGATTCCCAGGTTGATGCTGTGTCTGTGTCATTCTTATCTCCAGATTCCCAGGTTGATGCTGTGTCTGTGTCATTCTTATCTGCAGATTCCCAGGTTGATGCTGTGTGTCTGTGTCATTCTTATCTCCAGATTCCCAGGTTAATGCTGTGTCTGTGTCATTCTTATCACCAGATTCCCAGGTTGATGCTGTGTCTGTGTCATTCTTATCTCCAGATTCCCAGGTTGATGCTGTGTGTCTCTGTGTCATTCTTATCTCCAGATTCCCAGGTTGATGCTGTGTCTGTGTTATTCTTATCTCCAGATTCCCAGGTTGATGCTGTGTGTCTGTGTCATTCTTATCTCTAGATTCCCAGGTTGATGCTGTGTGTCTGTGTCATTCTTATCTCCCGATTCCCAGGTTGATGCTGTGTCTCTGTGTCATTCTTATCTCCAGATTCCCAGGTTGATGCTGTGTCTCTGTGTCATTCTTATCTCCAGATTCCCAGGTTGATGCTGTGTCTGTGTCATTCTTATCTCCAGATTCCCAGGCTGATGCTGTGTCTGTGTCATTCTTATCTCCAGATTCCCCGGTTGATGCTATGTGTCTGTGTCATTCTTATCTCCAGATTCCCAGGTTGATGCTGTGTCTGTGTCATTCTTATCTCCAGATTCCCAGGTTGATGCTGTGTGTCTGTATCATTCTTATCTCCAGATTCCCAGGTTGATGCTGTGTGTCTGTGTCATTCATATCTCCAGATTCCCAGGTTGATGCTGTGTGTCTGTGTCATTCTTATCTCCAGATTCCCAGGTTGATGCTGTGTCTCTGTGTCATTCTTATCGCCAGATTCCCAGGTTGATGCTGTGTGTCTGTGTCATTCTTATCTCCAGATTCCCAGGTTGATGCTGTCTCTGTGTCATTCGTATCTCCAGATTCCCATGTTGATGCTGTGTGTCTGTGTCATTCTTATCTCCAGATTCCCAGGCTGATGCTGTGTCTGTGTCATTCTTATCTCCAGATTCCCAGGTTGATGCTGTGTCTCTGTGTCATTCTTATCTCCAGATTCCCAGGTTGATGCTGTGTGTCTGTGTCATTCTTATCTCCAGATTCCCAGGTTGATGCTGTGTGTCTGTGTCATTCTTATCTCCAGATTACCAGGTTGATGCTGTGTGTCTGTGTCATTCTTATCTCCAGATTCCCAGGTTGATGCTGTGTGTCTGTGTCATTCATATCTCCAGATTCCCAGGTTGATGCTGTGTGTCTGTGTCATTCTTATCTCCAGATTCCCAGGTTGATGCTGTGTCTCTGTGTCATTCTTATCGCCAGATTCCCAGGTTGATGCTGTGTGTCTGTGTCATTCTTATCTCCAGATTCCCAGGTTGATGCTGTCTCTGTGTCATTCGTATCTCCAGATTCCCATGTTGATGCTGTGTGTCTGTTTCATTCTTATCTCCAGATTCCCAGGTTGATGCTGTGTCTGTATCATTCTTATCTCCAGATTCCCAGGTTGATGCTGTGTGTCTGTGTCATTCTTATCTCCAGATTCCCAGGTTGATGCTGTGTCTGTGTCATTCTTATCTCCAGATTCCCAGGTTGATGCTGTGTGTCTGTGTCACTCTTATCTCCAGATTCCCAGGTTGATGCTGTGTGTCTGTGTCATTCTTATCTCCAGATTCCCAGGTTGATGCTGTGTGTCTGTGTCATTCTTATCTCCAGATTCCCAGGTTGATGCTGTGTCTCTGTGTCACTCTTATCTCCAGATTCCCAGGTTGATGCTGTGTCTCTGTGTCATTCTTATCTCCAGATTTCCAGGTTGATGCTGTGTCTGTGTCATTCTTATCTCCAGATTCCCAGGTTGATGCTGTGTCTGTGTCATTCTTATCTCCAGATTCCCAGGTTGATGCTGTGTGTCTGTGTCATTCTTGTCTCCAGATTCCCAGGTTGATGCTGTGTGTCTGTGTCATTCTTGTCTCCAGATTCCCAGGTTCATGCTGTCTCTTTGTCATTCTTATCTCCAGATTCCCAGGTTGATGCTGTGTGTCTGTGTCATTCTTATCTCCAGATTCCCAGGTTAATGCTGTGTGTCTGTGTCATTCTTATCTCCAGAATCCCAGGTTGATGCTGTGTCTGTGTCATTCTTATCTCCAGATTCCCAGGTTGATGCTGTGTCTGTGTCATTCTTATCTCCAGATTCCCAGGTTGATGCTGTGTGTCTGTGTCATTCTTATCTCCAGATTCCCAGGTTGATGCTGTGTCTGTGTCATTCTTATCTCCAGATTCCCAGGTTGATGCTGTGTGTCTGTGTCATTCTTATCTCCAGATTCCCAGGTTGATGCTGTGTGTCTGTGTCATTCTTATCTCCAGATTCCCAGGTTGATGCTGTGTGTCTGTGTCATTCTTATCTCCAGATTCCCAGGTTGATGCTGTGTCTCTGTGTCATTCTTATCTCCAGATTCCCAGGTTGATGCGGTGTCTGTGTCATTCTTATCTCCAGATTCCCAGGTTGATGCTGTGTCTGTGTCATTCGTATCTCCAGATTCCCAGGTTGATGCTGTGTCTGTGTCATTCGTATCTCCAGATTCCCAGGTTGATGCAGTGTGTCTGTGTCATTCTTATCTCCAGATTCCCCGGTTGATGCTGTGTCTCTGTGTCATTCTTATCTCCAGATTCCCAGGTTGATACTGTGTCTCTGTTTCATTCTAATCTCCAGATTCCCAGGCTGATGCTGTGTGTCTGTGTCATTCTTATCTCCAGATTCCCAGGTTGATGCTGTGTGTCTGTGTCATTCTTATCTCCAGATTCCCAGGTTGATGCTGTGTCTCTGTGTCATTCTTATCTCCAGATTCCCAGGTTGATGCTGTGTGTCTGTGTCATTCTTATCTCCAGATTCCCAGGTTGATGCTGTGTGTCTGTGTCATTCTTATCTCCAGATTCCCAGGTTGATGCTGTGTGTCTGTGTCATTCTTATCTCCAGATTCCCAGGTTGATGCTGTGTGTCTGTGTCATTCTTATCTCCAGATTCCCCGGTTGATGCTGTGTGTCTGTGTCATTCTTATCTCCAGATTCCCAGGTTGATGCTGTGTCTGTGTTATTCTTATCTCCAGATTCCCAGGTTGGTGCTGTGTCTGTGTCATTCTTATCTCCAGATTCCCAGGTTGATGCTGTGTGTCTGTGTCGTTCTTATCTCCAGATTCCCAGGTTGATGCTGTGTCTGTGTAATTCTTATCTCCAGATTCCCAGGTTGATGCTGTGTGTCTGTGTCATTCTTATCTCCAGATTCCCAGGTTGATGCTGTGTGTCTGTGTCATTCTTATCTCCAGATTCCCAGGTTGATGCTGTCTCTGTGTCATTCGTATCTCCAGATTCCCATGTTGATGCTGTGTCTCTGTGTCATTCTTATCTCCAGATTCCCTGGTTGATGCTGTGTCTCTGTGTCATTCTTATCTCCAGATTCCCAGGTTGATGCTGTGTGTCTGTGTCATTCTTATCTCCAGGTTCCCAGGTTGATGCTGTGTGTCTGTGTCATTCTTATCTCCAGATTCCCAGGTTGATGCTGTGTCTGTGTCATTCTTATCTCCAGATTCCCAGGTTGATGCTGTGTGTCTGTTTCATTCTTATCTCCAGATTCCCAGGTTGATGCTGTGTGTCTGTGTCATTCTTATCTCCAGATTCCCAGGTTGATGCTGTGTCTGTGTCATTCTTATCTCCAGATTCCCAGGTTGATGCTGTGTGTCTGTGTCATTCTTATCTCCAGATTCCCAGGTTGATGCTGTGTGTCTGTGTCATTCTTATCTCCAGATTCCCAGGTTGATGCTGTGTCTCTGTGTCACTCTTATCTCCAGATTCCCCGGTTGATGCTGTGTGTCTGTGTCATTCTTATCTCCAGATTCCCAGGTTGATGCTGTGTCTGTGTCATTCTTATCTCCAGATTCCCAGGTTGATGCTGTGTCTCTGTGTCATCCTTATCTCCAGATTCCCATGTTGATGCTGTGTCTGTGTCATTCTTATCTCCAGATTCCCAGGCTGATGCTGTATCTGTGTCATTCTTATCTCCAGATTCCCAGGTTGATGCTGTGTCTCTGTGTCATTCTTATCTCCAGATTCCCAGGTTGATGCTGTCTCTGTGTCATTCTTATCTCCAGATTCCCAGGTTGATGCTGTGTCTGTGTCATTCTTATCTCCAGATTCCCAGGTTGATGCTGTGTCTGTGTCATTCTTATCTCCAGATTCCCAGGTTGATGCTGTGTCTGTGTCATTCTTATCTCCAGATTCCCAGGTTGATGCTGTGTCTGTGTCATTCTTATCTCCAGATTCCCAGGTTGATGCTGTGTCTGTGTCATTCTTATCTCCAGATTCCCAGGTTGATGCTGTGTGTCTGTGTCATTCTTATCTCCAGATTCCCAGGTTGATGCTGTACTCTGTGCCATTCTTATATCCAGATTCCCAGTTTGATGCTGTGTCTGTGTCATTCTTATCTCCAGATTCCCAGGTTGATGCTGTGTGTCTGTGTCATTCTTATCTCCAGATTCCCAGGTTGATGCTGTGTCTGTGTCATTCTTATCTCCAGATTCCCAGGTTGATGCTGTGTCTGTGTCATTCTTATCTCCAGATTCCCAGGTTGATGCTGTGTCTGTGTCATTCTTATCTCCAGATTCCCAGGTTGATGCTGTGTGTCTGTGTCATTCTTATCTCCAGATTCCCAGGTTGATGCTGTACTCTGTGCCATTCTTATATCCAGATTCCCAGTTTGATGCTGTGTCTGTGTCATTCTTATCTCCAGATTCCCAGGTTGATGCAGTGTGTCTGTGTCATTCTTATCTCCAGATTCCCAGGTTGATGCTGTGTCTGTTTCATTCTTATCACCAGATTCCCAGGTTGATGCTGTGTCTCTGTGTCATTCTTATCTCCAGATTCCCCGGTTGATGCTGTATCTCTGTGTCATTCTTATCTCCATGATTCCCCGGTTGATGCTGTGTGTCTGTGTCATTCTTATCTCCAGATTCCCAGGTTGATGCTGTGTCTCTGTGTCATTCTTATCTCCAGATTCCCAGGTTGATGCTGTGTGTGTGTCATTCTTATCTCCAGATTCCCAGTTTGATGCTGTGTGTCTGTGTCATTCTTATCTCCAGATTCCCAGGTTGATGCTGTGTCTGTGTCAATCTTATCTCCAGATTCCCCGGTTGATGCTGTGTCTTTGTGTCATTCTTATCTCCAGATTCCCAGGTTGATGCTGTGTCTGTGTCATTCTTATCTCCAGATTCCCAGATTGATGCTGTGTGTCTGTGTCATTCTTATCTCCAGATTCCCAGGTTGACGCTGTGTCTGTGCCATTCTTATCTCCAGATTCCCAGGTTGATGCTGTGTGTCTGTATCATTCTTATCTCCAGATTCCCAGGTTGATGCTGTGTGTCTGTGTCATTCTTATCTCCAGATTCCCAGGTTGATGCTGTGTCTCTGTGTCATTCTTATCTCCAGATTCCCAGGTTGATGCTGTGTGTCTGTGTCATTCTTATCTCCAGATTCCCAGGTTGATGCTGTGTCTGTGTCATTCTTATCTCCAGATTCCCAGGTTGATGCTGTGTGTCTGTGTCATTCTTATCTCCAGATTCCCAGGTTGATGCTGTGTCTGTGTCATTCTTATCTCCAGATTCCCAGGTTGATGCTGTGTGTCTGTTTCATTCTTATCTCCAGATTCCCAGGTTGATGCTGTGTGTCTGTGTCATTCTTATCTCCAGATTCCCAGGTTGATGCTGTGTGTCTGTGTCATTCTTATCTCCAGATTCCCAGGTTGATGCTGTGTCTCTGTGTCATTCTTATCTCCAGATTCCCAGGTTGATGCTGTGTCTGTGTCATTCTTAACTCCAGATTCCCAGGTTGATGCTGTGTGTCTGTGTCATTCTTATCTCCAGATTCCCAGGTTGATGCTGTGTCTCTGTGTCATTCTTATCTCCAGATTCCCAGGTTGATGCTGTGTCTCTGTGTCATTCTTATCTCCAGATTCCCAGGTTGATGCTGTGTGTCTGTGTCATTCTTATCTCCAGATTCCCAGGTTGATGCTGTGTGTGTGTGTCATTCTTATCTCCAGATTCCCAGGTTGATGCTGTGTCTGTGTCATTCTTATCTCCAGATTCCCAGGTTGATGCTGTGTCTCTGTGTCATTCTTATCTCTAGATTCCCCGGTTGATGCTGTCTCTGTGTCATTCTTATCTCCAGATTCCCAGGCTGATGCTGTGGCTGTGTCATTCTTATCTCCAGATTCCCAGATTGATGCTGTGTGTCTGTGTCATTCTTATCTCCAGATTCCCAGGTTGATGCTGTGTGTCTGTGTCATTCTTATCTCCAGATTCCCCGGTTAATGCTGTCTCTGTGTCATTCTTATCTCCAGATTCCCAGGTTGATGCTGTGTCTGTGTCATTCTTATCTCCAGATTCCCAGGTTGATGCTGTGTGTCTGTGTCATTCTTATCTCCAGATTCCCAGGTTGATGCTGTGTCTGTGTCATTCTTATCTCCAGATTCCCAGGTTGATGCTGTGTGTCTGTGTTATTCTTATCTCCAGATTCCCAGGTTGATGCTGTGTGTCTGTGTCATTCTTATCTCCAGATTCCCAGGTTGATGCTGTGTGTCGCTGTCATTCTTATCTCCAGATTCCCAGGTTGATGCTGTGTGTCTGTGTCATTCTTATCTCCAGATTCCCAGGTTGATGCTGTGTGTCTGTGTCATTCTTATCTCCAGATTCCCCGGTTGATGCTGTGTGTCTGTGTCATTCTTATCTCCAGATTCCCAGGTTGATGCTGTGTGTCTGTGTCATTCTTATCTCCAGATTCCCAGGTTGATGCTGTCTCTGTGTCATTCGTATCTCCAGATTCCCATGTTGATGCTGTGTCTCTGTGTCATTCTTATCTCCATATTCCCAGGTTGATGCTGTGTGTCTCTGTGTCATTCTTTTCTCCAGATTCCCAGGTTGATGCTGTGTCTCTGTGTCATTCTTATCTCCAGATTCCCAGGTTGATGCTGTGTCTCTGTGTCATTCTTATCTCCAGATTCCCAGGTTGATGCTGTGTGTCTGTTTCATTCTTATCACCAGATTCCCAGGTTGATGCTGTGTGTCTGTGTCATTCTTATCTCCAGATTCCCAGTTTGATGCTGTGTCTCTGTGTCATTCTTATCACCAGATTCCCAGGTTGATGCTGTGTGTCTGTGTCATTCTTATCTCCAGATTCCCAGGTTGATGCTGTGTCTGTGTCATTCTTATCTCCAGATTCCCAGGTTGATGCTGTGTCTCTGTGTCATTCTTATCACCAGATTCCCAGGTTGATGCTGTGTGTCTGTGTCATTCTTATCTCCAGATTCCCAGGCTGATGCTGTGTCTGTGTCATTCTTATCTCCAGATTCCCAGGTTGATGCTGTGTCTCTGTGTCATTCTTATCTCCAGATTCCCAGGTTGATGCTGTGTGTCTGTGTCATTCTTATCTCCAGATTCCCAGGTTGATGCTGTGTCTGTGTCATTCTTATCTCCAGATTCCCAGGTTGATGCTGTGTGTCTGTGTCATTCTTATCTCCAGATTCCCAGGTTGATGCTGTGTCTGTGTCATTCTTATCTCCAGATTCCCAGGTTGATGCTGTGTGTCTGTTTCATTCTTATCTCCAGATTCCCAGGTTGATGCTGTGTGTCTGTGTCATTCTTATCTCCAGATTCCCAGGTTGATGCTGTGTGTCTGTGTCATTCTTATCTCCAGATTCCCAGGTTGATGCTGTGTCTCTGTGTCATTCTTATCTCCAGATTCCCAGGTTGATGCTGTGTCTGTGTCATTCTTAACTCCAGATTCCCAGGTTGATGCTGTGTGTCTGTGTCATTCTTGTCTCCAGATTCCCAGGTTGATGCTGTGTCTCTGTGTCATTCTTATCTCCAGATTCCCAGGTTGATGCTGTGTCTCTGTGTCATTCTTATCTCCAGATTCCCAGGTTGATGCTGTGTGTCTGTGTCATTCTTATCTCCAGATTCCCAGGTTGATGCTGTGTGTGTGTGTCATTCTTATCTCCAGATTCCCAGGTTGATGCTGTGTCTGTGTCATTCTTATCTCCAGATTCCCAGGTTGATGCTGTGTCTCTGTGTCATTCTTATCTCTAGATTCCCCGGTTGATGCTGTCTCTGTGTCATTCTTATCTCCAGATTCCCAGGCTGATGCTGTGGCTGTGTCATTCTTATCTCCAGATTCCCAGATTGATGCTGTGTGTCTGTGTCATTCTTATCTCCAGATTCCCAGGTTGATGCTGTGTGTCTGTGTCATTCTTATCTCCAGATTCCCCGGTTAATGCTGTCTCTGTGTCATTCTTATCTCCAGATTCCCAGGTTGATGCTGTGTCTGTGTCATTCTTATCTCCAGATTCCCAGGTTGATGCTGTGTGTCTGTGTCATTCTTATCTCCAGATTCCCAGGTTGATGCTGTGTCTGTGTCATTCTTATCTCCAGATTCCCAGGTTGATGCTGTGTGTCTGTGTTATTCTTATCTCCAGATTCCCAGGTTGATGCTGTGTGTCTGTGTCATTCTTATCTCCAGATTCCCAGGTTGATGCTGTGTGTCGCTGTCATTCTTATCTCCAGATTCCCAGGTTGATGCTGTGTGTCTGTGTCATTCTTATCTCCAGATTCCCAGGTTGATGCTGTGTGTCTGTGTCATTCTTATCTCCAGATTCCCCGGTTGATGCTGTGTGTCTGTGTCATTCTTATCTCCAGATTCCCAGGTTGATGCTGTGTGTCTGTGTCATTCTTATCTCCAGATTCCCAGGTTGATGCTGTCTCTGTGTCATTCGTATCTCCAGATTCCCATGTTGATGCTGTGTCTCTGTGTCATTCTTATCTCCATATTCCCAGGTTGATGCTGTGTGTCTCTGTGTCATTCTTTTCTCCAGATTCCCAGGTTGATGCTGTGTCTCTGTGTCATTCTTATCTCCAGATTCCCAGGTTGATGCTGTGTCTCTGTGTCATTCTTATCTCCAGATTCCCAGGTTGATGCTGTGTGTCTGTTTCATTCTTATCACCAGATTCCCAGGTTGATGCTGTGTGTCTGTGTCATTCTTATCTCCAGATTCCCAGTTTGATGCTGTGTCTCTGTGTCATTCTTATCACCAGATTCCCAGGTTGATGCTGTGTGTCTGTGTCATTCTTATCTCCAGATTCCCAGGTTGATGCTGTGTCTGTGTCATTCTTATCTCCAGATTCCCAGGTTGATGCTGTGTCTCTGTGTCATTCTTATCACCAGATTCCCAGGTTGATGCTGTGTGTCTGTGTCATTCTTATCTCCAGATTCCCAGGCTGATGCTGTGTCTGTGTCATTCTTATCTCCAGATTCCCAGGTTGATGCTGTGTGTCTGTGTCATTCTTATCTCCAGATTCCCAGTTTGATGCTGTGTCTCTGTGTCATTCTTATCACCAGATTCCCAGGTTGATGCTGTGTGTCTGTGTCATTCTTATCTCCAGATTCCCAGGTTGATGCTGTGTCTGTGTCATTCTTATCTCCAGATTCCCAGGTTGATGCTGTGTCTCTGTGTCATTCTTATCACCAGATTCCCAGGTTGATGCTGTGTGTCTGTGTCATTCTTATCTCCAGATTCCCAGGCTGATGCTGTGTCTGTGTCATTCTTATCTCCAGATTCCCAGGTTGATGCTGTGTGTCTGTGTCATTCTTATCTCCAGATTCCCAGGTTGATGCTGTGTCTCTGTGTCATTCTTATCTCCAGATTCCCAGGTTGATGCTGTGTGTCTGTTTCATTCTTATCACCAGATTCCCAGGTTGATGCTGTGTGTCTGTGTCATTCTTATCTCCAGATTCCCAGTTTGATGCTGTGTCTCTGTGTCATTCTTATCACCAGATTCCCAGGTTGATGCTGTGTGTCTGTGTCATTCTTATCTCCAGATTCCCAGGTTGATGCTGTGTCTGTGTCATTCTTATCTCCAGATTCCCAGGTTGATGCTGTGTCTCTGTGTCATTCTTATCACCAGATTCCCAGGTTGATGCTGTGTGTCTGTGTCATTCTTATCTCCAGATTCCCAGGCTGATGCTGTGTCTGTGTCATTCTTATCTCCAGATTCCCAGGTTGATGCTGTGTGTCTGTGTCATTCTTATCTCCAGATTCCCAGGTTGATGCTGTGTCTGTGTCATTCTTATCTCCAGATTCCCAGGTTGATGCTGTGTCTGTGTCATTCTTATCTCCAGATTCCCAGGTTGATGCTGTGTGTCTGTGTCATTCTTATCTCCAGATTCCCAGATTGATGCTGTGTGTCTGTGTCATTCATATCTCCAGATTCCCAGGTTGATGCTGTGTCTCTGTGTCATTCTTATCTCCAGATTCCCAGGTTGATGCTGTGTGTTTGTGTCATTCTTATCTCCAGATTCCCAGGTTGATGCTGTGTCTGTGTCATTCTTATCTCCAGATTCCCATTTTGATGCTGTGTCTCTGTGTCATTCTTATCTCCAGATTCCCAGGTTGATGCTGTGTGTCTGTGTCATTCTTATCTCCAGATTCCCAGGTTGATGCTGTGTCTCTGTGTCATTCTTATCTCCAGATTCCCAGGTTGATGCTGTGTCTGTGTCATTCTTATCTCCAGATTCCCAGGTTGATGCTGTGTCTGTGTCATTCTTATCTCCAGATTCCCAGGTTGATGCTGTGTCTTTGTCATTCTTATCTCCAGATTCCCAGGTTGATGCTGTGTGTCTGTGTCATTCTTATCTCCAGATTCCCAGGTTGATGCTGTGTCTGTGTCAATCTTATCTCCAGATTCCCAGGTTGATGCTGTGTCTGTGTCATTCTTATCTCCAGATTCCCAGGTTGATGCTGTGTCTGTGTCATTCTTATCTCCAGATTCCCAGGTTGATGCTGTGTGTCTGTGTCATTCTTATCTCCAGATTCCCAGGTTGATGCTGTGTCTGTGTCATTCTTATCTCCAGATTCCCAGGTTGATGCTGTGTCTGTGTCATTCTTATCTCCAGATTCCCAGGTTGATGCTGTGTGTCTGTGTCATTCTTATCTCCAGATTCCCAGGTTGATGCTGTCTCTGTGTCACTCTTATCTCCAGATTCCCAGGTTGATGCTGTGTCTCTGTATCATTCGTATCTCCAGATTCCCAGGTTGATGCTGTGTCTCTGTGTCATTCTTATCTCCAGATTCCCAGGTTGATGCTGTGTGTCTGTGTCATTCTTATCTCCAGATTCCCAGGTTGATGCTGTGTCTCTGTGTCATTCTTATCTCCAGATTCCCAGGTTGATGCTGTGTGTCTGTGTCATTCGTATCTCCAGATTCCCAGGTTGATGCTGTGTCTGTGTCATTCTTATCTCCAGATTCCCAGGTTGATGCTGTGTCTCTGTGTCACTCTTATCTCCAGATTCCCAGGTTGATGCTGTGTCTGTGTCATTCTTATCTCCAGATTCCCAGGTTGATGCTGTGTCTGTGTCATTCTTATCTCCAGATTCCCAGGTTGATGCTGTGTGTCTGTGTCATTCTTATCTCCAGATTCCCAGGTTGATGCTGTGTGTCTGTGTCATTCTTATCTCCAGATTCCCAGGTTGATGCTGTGTGTCTGTGTCATTCTTATCTCCAGATTCCAGGTTGATGCTGTGTCTGTGTCATTCTTATCTCCAGATTCCAGGTTGATGCTGTGTCTCTGTGTCATTCTTATCTCCAGATTCCCAGGTTGATGCTGTGTGTCTCTGTGTCATTCTTATCTCCAGATTCCCAGGTTGATGCTGTGTCTCTGTGTCATTCTTATCTCCAGATTCCCAGGTTGATGCTGTCTCTGTGTCATTCTTATCTCCAGATTCCCAGGTTGATGCTGTGTCTCTGTGTCATTCTTATCTCCAGATTCCCAATTTGATGGTGTGTCTCTGTGTCATTCTGATCTCCAGATTCCCAGGTTGATGCTGTGTCTGTGTCATTCTTATCTCCAGATTCCCAGGTTGATGCTGTGTCTGTGTCATTCTTATCTCCAGATTCCCAGGTTGATGCTGTGTCTGTATCATTCTTATCTCCAGATTCGCAGGTTGATGCTGTGTCTCTGTGTCATTCTTATCTCCAGATTCCCAGGTTGATGCTGTGTCTGTGTCATTCTTATCTCCAGATTCCCAGGTTGATGCTGTGTGTCTGTGTTATTCTTATCTCCAGATTCCCAGGTTGATGCTGTGTCTGTGTCATTCTTATCTCCAGATTCCCAGGTTGATGCTGTGTCTGTGTCATTCTTATCTCCAGATTCCCAGGTTGATGCTGTGTCTGTATCATTCTTATCTCCAGATTCCCAGGTTGATGCTGTGTCTCTGTGTCATTCTTATCTCCAGATTCCCAGGTTGATGCTGTGTCTGTATCATTCTTATCTCCAGATTCCCAGGTTGATGCTGTGTGTCTGTGTCATTCTTATCTCCAGATTCCCAGGTTGATGCTGTGTGTCTGTGTCACTCTTATCTCCAGATTCCCCGGTTGATGCTGTGTCTGTGTCATTCTTATCTCCAGATTCCCAGGTTTATGCTGTGTGTGTGTCATTCTTATCTCCAGATTCCCAGGTTGATGCTGTGTTTCTGTGTCATTCTTATCTCCAGATTCCCAGGTTGATGCTGTCTCTGTGTCACTCTTATCTCCAGATTCCCAGGTTGATGCTGTGTCTGTGTCATTCTTATCTCCAGATTCCCAGGTTGATGCTGTGTGTCTGTGTCATTCTTATCTCCAGATTTCCAGGTTGATGCTGTGTGTCTGTGTCATTCTTATCTCCAGATTCCCAGGTTGATGCTGTGTGTCTGTGTTATTCTTATCTCCAGATTCCCCGGTTGATGCTGTCTCTGTGTTATTCTTATCTCCAGATTCCCAGGTTGATGCTGTGTGTCTGTGTCATTCTTATCTCCAGATTCCCAGGTTGATGCTGTGTGTCTGTTTCATTTTTATCTCCAGATTCCCAGGTTGATGCTGTGTGTCTGTGTCATTCTTATCTCCAGATTTCCAGGTTGATGCTGTGTGTCTGTGTCATTCTTATCTCCAGATTCCCAGGTTGATGCTGTGTCTGTTTCATTCTTATCTCCAGATCCCCAGGTTGATGCTGTGTGTCTGTGTCATTCTTATCTCCAGATTCCCAGGTTGATGCTGTGTGTCTGTGTCATTCTTATCTCCAGATTCCCAGGTTGATGCTGTGTCTCTGTGTCATTCTTATCTCCAGATTCCCAGGTTGATGCTGTGTCTCTGTATCATTCGTATCTCCAGATTCCCAGGTTGATGCTGTGTCTCTGTGTCATTCTTATCTCCAGATTCCCAGGTTGATGTTGTGTCTGTGTCATTCTTATTTCCAGATTCCCAGGTTGATGCTGTGTGTCTGTGTCATTCTTATCTCCAGATTCCCAGGTTGATACTGTGTCTCTATGTCATTCTTATCTCCAGATTCCCAGGTTGATGCTGTGTGTCTGTTTCATTCTTACCTCCAGATTCCCAGGTTGATGCTGTGTGTCTGTTTCATTCTTATCTCCAGATTCCCAGGTTGATGCTGTGTGTCTGTGTCATTCTTATCTCCAGATTCCCAGGTTGATGCTGTGTGTCTGTGTCATTCTTATCTCCAGATTCCCAGGTTGATGCTTGGTGATGTGAGGCTTGCATACAGCTGCTCCAGAGTCCAGTGGTGGCATGCTTTACACCCCTCGATCCGACGCTTGGCATTGTACTTGGTGATGTGAGGCTTGCATGTAGCTGCTCCAGAGTCCAGTGGTGGCATGCTTTACACCACTTCGATCCGATGCTTGGCATTGTACTTGGTGATGTGAGGCTTGCATGCAGCTGCTCCAGAGTCCAGTGGTGGCATGCTTTACTCCGCTCAGTCTGATGCTTGGCATTGTACTTGGTGATGTGAGGCTTGCATGTAGCTGCTCCAGAGTCCAGTGGTGGCATGCTTTACACCACTCGATCTGATGCTTGGCGTTGGACTTGGTGATGTGAGGCTTGCATGCAGCTGCTCCAGAGTCCAGTGGTTGGTGCTTTACACCAATCGATCCGACGCTTGGCATTGTATTTGGTGATGTGAGGCTTGCATGCAGCTGCTTCAGAGTCCAGTGGTGGCGTGCTTTACACCACTCGATCTGATGTTTGGCGTTGTACTTGGTGATGTGAGGCTTGCATGCAGCTGCTCCAGAGTCCAGTGGCGGCATGCGTTACACCACTCGATCCGATGCTTGGCATTGTACTTGGTGATGTGAGGCTTGCATGCAGCTGCTTCAGAGTCCAGTGGTGGCATGCTTTACACCACTCGATCTGATGCTTGGCATTGTACTTGGTGATATGAGGCTTGCATGCAGCTGCTCCAGAGTCCAGTGGTGGCATGCTTTACACCACTCGATCTGATGTTTGGCGTTGTACTTGGTGATGTGAGGCTTGCATGCAGCTGCTCCAGAGTCCAGTGGCGGCATGCGTTACACCACTCGATCTGATGTTTGGCGTTGTACTTCGTGATGTGAGGCTTGCATGCAGCTGCTCCAGAGTCCAGTGGCGGCATGCTTTACACCACTCGATCCGACGCTTGGCATTGTACTTGGTGATGTGATGCTTGCATGCAGCTGCTCCAGAGTCCAGTGGTGGCATGCTTTACACCACTCGATCTGATGTTTGGCGTTGTACTTGGTGATGTGAGGCTTGCATGCAGCTGCTCCAGAGTCCAGTGGCGGCATGCTTTACTCCACTCGATCCAACGCTTGGCATTGTACTTGGTGATGTGAGGCTTGCATGCAGCTGCTCCAGAGTCCAGTGGTGGCGTGCTTTACACCACTCGATCTGATGCTTGGCATTGTACTTGGTGATATGAGGCTTGCATGCAGCTGCTCCAGAGTCCAGTGGTGGCATGCTTTACACCACACGATCTGACGCTTGGCATTGTACTTGGTGATGTGAGGCTTGCATGCAGCTGCTCCAGAGTCCATTGGCGGCATGCGTTACACCACTCGATCCGATGCTTGGCATTGTACTTGGTGATGTGAGGCTTGCATGCAGCTGCTCCAGAGTCCAGTGGCGGCGTGCTTTACACCACTCGATCCAGCGCTTGGCATTGTACTTGGTGATGTGAGGCTTGCATGCAGCTACTCCAGAGTCCAGTGGTGGCATGCTTTACACCACTCGATCCGACGCTTGGCATTGTACTTGGTGATGTGAGGCTTGCATGCAGCTGCTCCAGAGTCCAGTGGTGGCATGCTTTACATCACTCGATCCGACGCTTGGCATTGTACTTGGTGATGTGAGGCTTGCATGCAGCTGCTCCAGAGTCCAGTGGCGGCGTGCTTTACACCACTCGATCCGACGCTTGGTATTGTACTTGGTGATGTGAGGCTTGCATGCAGCTGCTCCAGAGTCCAGTGGTGGCATGCTTTACACCGCTCAGTCTGATGCTTGGCATTGTACTTGGTGATGTAAGGCTTGCATACAGCTGCTCCAGAGTCCAGTGGTGGCATGCTTTACACCACTCGATCCGACGCTTGGTATTGTACTTGGTGATGTGAGGCTTGCATGCAGCTGCTCCAGAGTCCAGTGGTGGCATGCTTTACACCACTCGATCCGATGCTTGGCATTGTACTTGGTGATGTGAGGCTTGCATGCAGCTGCTCCAGAGTCCAGTGGTGGCATGCTTTACACCGCTCAGTCTGACGCTTGGCATTGTACTTGGTGATGTGAGGCTTGCATGCAGCTGCTCCAGAGTCCAGTGGTGGCATGCTTTACACCGCTCAGTCTGATGCTTGGCATTGTACTTGGTGATGTGAGGCTTGCATGCAGCTGCTCCAGAGTCCAGTGGCGGCGTGCTTTACACCACTCGATCCGACGCTTGGTATTGTACTAGGTGATGTGAGGCTTGCATGCAGCTGCTCCAGAGTCCAGTGGCGGTGTGCTTTACACCACTCGATCCGATGCTTGGCATTGTACTTGGTGATGTGAGGCTTGAATGCAGCTGCTCCAGAGTCCAGTGGTGGCATGCTTTACACCACTCGATCCGACACTTGGTATTGTACTTGGTGATGTGAGGCTTGCATGCAGCTGCTCCAGAGTCCAGTGGTGGCATGCTTTACACCACTCGATCCGATGCTTGGCATTGTACTTGGTGATGTGAGGCTTGCATGCAGCTGCTCCAGAGTCCAGTGGTGGCATGCTTTACACCACTCGATCCGATGCTTGGCATTGTACTTGGTGATGTGAGGCTTGCATGCAGCTGCTCCAGAGTCCAGTGGTGGCATGCTTTACACCGCTCAGTCTGACGCTTGGCATTGTACTTGGTGATGTGAGGCTTGCATGCAGCTGCTCCAGAGTCCAGTGGTGGCATGCTTTACACCGCTCAGTCTGATGCTTGGCATTGTACTTGGTGATGTGAGGCTTGCATGCAGCTGCTCCAGAGTACAGTGGCGGCGTGCTTTACACCACTCGATCCGACGCTTGGTATTGTACTTGGTGATGTGAGGCTTGCATGCAGCTGCTCCAGAGTCCAGTGGCGGCGTGCTTTACACCACTCGATCCGACGCTTGGTATTGTACTTGGTGATGTGAGGCTTGCATGCAGCTGCTCCAGAGTCCAGTGGCGGTGTGCTTTACACCACTCGATCCGATGCTTGGCATTGTACTTGGTGATGTGAGGCTTGCATGCAGCTGCTCCAGAGTCCAGTGGTGGCATGCTTTACACCACTCGATCCGACACTTGGTATTGTACTTGGTGATGTGAGGCTTGCATGCAGCTGCTCCAGAGTCCAGTGGTGGCATGCTTTACACCACTCGATCCGATGCTTGGCATTGTACTTGGTGATGTGAGGCTTGCATGCAGCTGCTCCAGAGTCCAGTGGTGGCATGCTTTACACCGCTCAGTCTGACGCTTGGCATTGTACTTGGTGATGTGAGGCTTGCATGCAGCTGCTCCAGAGTCCAGTGGTGGCATGCTTTACACCGCTCAGTCTGATGCTTGGCATTGTACTTGGTGATGTGAGGCTTGCATGCAGCTGCTCCAGAGTCCAGTGGCGGCGTGCTTTACACCACTCGATCCGACGCTTGGTATTGTACTTGGTGATGTGAGGCTTGCATGCAGCTGCTCCAGAGTCCAGTGGCGGCGTGCTTTACACCACTCGATCCGACGCTTGGTATTGTACTTGGTGATGTGAGGCTTGCATGCAGCTGCTCCAGAGTCCAGTGGCGGTGTGCTTTACACCACTCGATCCGATGCTTGGCATTGTACTTGGTGATGTGAGGCTTGCATGCAGCTGCTCCAGAGTCCAGTGGTGGCATGCTTTACACCACTCGATCTGATGTTTGGCGTTGTACTTGGTGATGTGAGGCTTGCATGCAGCTGCTCCAGAGTCCAGTGGTGGCGTGCTTTACACCACTCGACCCGATGCTTGGCATTGTACTTGGTGATGTGAGGCTCGCATGCAGCTGCTCCAGAGTCCAGTGGCGGCATGCTTTACACCACTGGATCCGATGCTTGGCATTGTACTTGGTGATGTGAGGCTTGCATGCAGCTGCTCCAGAGTCCAGTGGCGGCGTGCTTTACACCACTCGATCCGACGCTTGGCATTGTACTTGGTGATGTGAGGCTTGCATGCAGCTGCTCCAGAGTCCAGTGGTGGCGTGCTTTACACCACTCGATCCGACGCTTGGTATTGTACTTGGTGATGTGAGGCTTGCATGCAGCTGCTCCAGAGTCCAGTGGTGGCGTGCTTTACACCGCTCAGTCTGATGCTTGGCATTGTACTTGGTGATGTGAGGCTTGCATGCAGCTGCTCCAGAGTCCAGTGGCGGCGTGCTTTACACCACTCGATCCGACGCTTGGCATTGTACTTGGTGATGTGATGCTTGCATGCAGCTGCTCCAGAGTCCAGTGGCGGCGTGCTTTACACCACTCGATCCGACGCTTGGTATTGTACTTGGTGATGTGAGGCTTGCATGCAGCTGCTCCAGAGTCCAGTGGTGGCATGCTTTACATCACTCGATCCGACGCTTGGTATTGTACTTGGTGATGTGAAGCTTGCATGCAGCTGCTCCAGAGTCCAGTGGTGGCATGCTTTACACCACTCGATCCGACGCTTGGTATTGTACTTGGTGATGTGAGGCTTGCATGCAGCTGCTCCAGAGTCCAGTGGCGGCGTGCTTTACACCACTCAATCCGATGCTTGGTATTGTACTTGGTGATGTGAGGCTTGCATGCAGCTGCTCCAGAGTCCAGTGGCGGCGTGCTTTACACCGCTCAGTCCGACGCTTGGTATTGTACTTGGTGATGTGAGGCTTGCATGTAGCTGCTCCAGAGTCCAGTGGCGGCATGCTTTACACCACTCAATCCGATGCTTGGCATTGTACTTGGTGATGTGAGGCTTGCATGTAGCTGCTCCAGAGTCCAGTGGCGGCATGCTTTACACCGACCAATCCGATGCTTGGTATTGTACTTGGTGATGTGAGGCTTGCATGTAGCTGCTCCAGAGTCCAGTGGCGGCATGCTTTACACCACTCAATCCGACGCTTGGTATTGTACTTGGTGATGTGAGGCTTGCATGCAGCTGCTCCAGAGTCCAGTGGTGGCGTGCTTTACACCGCTCAGTCTGATGCTTGGCATTGTACTTGGTGATGTGAGGCTTGCATGCAGCTGCTCCAGAGTCCAGTGGCGGCGTGCTTTACACCACTCGATCCGACGCTTGGCATTGTACTTGGTGATGTGAGGCTTGCATGCAGCTGCTCCAGAGTCCAGTGGCGGCGTGCTTTACACCACTCGATCCGACGCTTGGTATTGTACTTGGTGATGTGAGGCTTGCATGCAGCTGCTCCAGAGTCCAGTGGTGGCATGCTTTACATCACTCGATCCGACGCTTGGTATTGTACTTGGTGATGTGAAGCTTGCATGCAGCTGCTCCAGAGTCCAGTGGTGGCATGCTTTACACCACTCGATCCGACGCTTGGTATTGTACTTGGTGATGTGAGGCTTGCATGCAGCTGCTCCAGAGTCCAGTGGCGGCGTGCTTTACACCACTCAATCCGATGCTTGGTATTGTACTTGGTGATGTGAGGCTTGCATGCAGCTGCTCCAGAGTCCAGTGGCGGCGTGCTTTACACCGCTCAGTCCGACGCTTGGTATTGTACTTGGTGATGTGAGGCTTGCATGTAGCTGCTCCAGAGTCCAGTGGCGGCATGCTTTACACCACTCAATCCGATGCTTGGCATTGTACTTGGTGATGTGAGGCTTGCATGTAGCTGCTCCAGAGTCCAGTGGCGGCATGCTTTACACCGACCAATCCGATGCTTGGTATTGTACTTGGTGATGTGAGGCTTGCATGTAGCTGCTCCAGAGTCCATTGGCGGCATGCTTTACACCACTCAATCCGATGCTTGGTATTGTACTTGGTGATGTGAGGCTTGCATGTAGCTGCTCCAGAGTCCAGTGGTGGCATGCTTTACACCACTCGATCCGATGCTTGGTATTGTACTTGGTGATGTGAGGCTTGCATGCAGCTGCTCCAGAGTCCAGTGGCGGCATGCTTTACACCACTCGATCCGATGCTTGGTATTGTACTTGGTGATGTGAGGCTTGCATGTAGCTGCTCCAGAGTCCAGTGGCGGCGTGCTTTACACCACTCAATCCGATGCTTGGTATTGTACTTGGTGATGTGAGGCTTGCATGCAGCTGCTCCAGAGTCCAGTGGCGGCGTGCTTTACACCGCTCAGTCCTACGCTTGGTATTGTACTTGGTGATGTGAGGCTTGCATGCAGCTGCTCCAGAGTCCAGTGGCGGCATGCTTTACATCACTCGATCCGACGCTTGGCATTGTACTTGGTGATGTGAGGCTTGCATGCAGCTGCTCCAGAGTCCAGTGGCGGCATGCTTTACATCACTCGATCCGACGCTTGGTATTGTACTTGGTGATGTGAGGCTTGCATGCAGCTGCTCCAGAGTCCAGTGGCGGCGTGCTTTACACCACTCGATCCGATGCTTGGCATTATACTTGGTGATGTGAGGTTTGCATGCAGCTGCTCCAGAGTCCAGTGGCGGCATGCTTTACACCGCTCGATCCGATGCTTGTTATTGTACTTGGTGATGTGAGGCTTGCATGCAGCTGCTCCAGAGTCCAGTGGTGGCATGCTTTACACCGCTCGATCCGATGCTTGGTATTGTACTTGGTGATGTAAGGCTTGCATGCAGCTGCTCCAGAGTCCAGTGGTGGCATGCTTTACACCGCTCGATCCGATGCTTGGTATTGTACTTGGTGATGTGAGGCTTGCATGCAGCTGCTCCAGAGTCCAGTGGCGGCATGCTTTACACCACTCGATCCGACGCTTGGTATTGTACTTGGTGATGTGAGGCTTGCATGCAGCTGCTCCAGAGTCCAGTGGCGGCGTGCTTTACACCGCTCAGTCCGACGCTTGGTATTGTACTTGGTGATGTGAGGCTTGCATGCAGCTGCTCCAGAGTCCAGTGGCGGCATGCTTTACACCACTCGATCTGATGCTTGGCATTGTGCTTGGTGATGTGAGGCTTGCATGCAGCTGCTCCAGAGTCCAGTGGTGGCGTGCTTTACACCGCTCAGTCTGACGTTTGGCATTATACTTGGTGATGTGAGGCTTGCATGCAGCTGCTCCAGAGTCCAGTGGCGGCATGCTTTACACCACTCGATCCGATGCTTGGCATTGTACTTGGTGATGTGATGCTTGCATGCAGCTGCTCCAGAGTCCAGTGGTGGCATGCTTTATACCACTCGATCCGATGCTTGGCATTGTACTTGGTGATGTGAGGCTTGCATGCAGCTGCTCCAGAGTCCAGTGGCGGCGTGCTTTACACCACTCGATCCGACGCTTGGTATTGTACTTGGTGATGTGAGGCTTGCATGCAGCTGCTCCAGAGTCCAGTGGTGGCATGCTTTACACCGCTCAGTCTGACGTTTGGCATTATACTTGGTGATGTGAGGCTTGCATGCAGCTGCTCCAGAGTCCAGTGGCGGCGTGCTTTACACCACTCGATCCGACGCTTGGTATTGTACTTGGTGATGTGAGGCTTGCATGCAGCTGCTCCAGAGTCCAGTGGTGGCATGCTTTACACCGCTCAGTCTGACGTTTGGCATTATACTTGGTGATGTGAGGCTTGCATGCAGCTGCTCCAGAGTCCAGTGGCGGCATGCTTTACACCACTCGATCCGATGCTTGGCATTGTATTGGTGATGTGAGGCTTGCATGCAGCTGCTCCAGAGTCCAGTGGTGGCATGCTTTATACCACTCGATCCGATGCTTGGCATTGTACTTGGTGATGTGAGGCTTGCATGCAGCTGCTCCAGAGTCCAGTGGCGGCGTGCTTTACACCACTCGATCCGACGCTTGGTATTGTACTTGGTGATGTGAGGCTTGCATGCAGTTTCTCGGCCATGAAAACCATTCCATGAAGATCCCGCTGCACAGTTTTTGTGCTGATATTAATTTCAGTGAAAGTTTAATCTTCAGCGATGGAATCAATAGAACTTTGGTGACTTTTACACACAATGCGCCTCAGCACTCGGTGACCCCGCTCTGTGACTTTACGTGGTCTTCCATTTCGTGGCTGAGCTTTCCCTGTGGAGTATCCAACAGGGATGACATTTCACAGATTGACTTACTGTAAAGGTGACACCTATCACAGTACCACGGCATGCTATCACAGTACCACGGCATCCTATCACAGTACCACAGCATCCTATCACAGTACCACGGCATCCTACCACAGTACCATGACATCCTACCACAGTACCATGACATCCTATCACATTACCACGGCGTACCACGGCATCCTATCACAGTATCACGGCATCCTACCACAGTACCATGGCATGCAATCACAGTACCACGGCATCCTATCACAGTACCACCGCATCCTATCACAGTACCACGGCATGCTATCACAGTACCACGGCATGCTATCACAGTACCATGACATCCTATCACAGTACCACGGCATCCTACCACAGTACCACGGCATCCTATCACAGTACCATGCCGGAATTCACTGAGCTCTTCAGAACGATACATTTTTTTCACAAATGTTGTCAATACAGACTTGATTTTATAAACCTGTGGTAATGGGTCTCATAGAAACACCTGAATACAATCATTAAGTGGTGTGTCCCAATACATTTCTCCAGATGTTGAAGCAGCAGGGTGTGCTAGGCTTGTCACTCACAATAGCAGGTATATTAGGGTGAGAAGCGCAGACAGTCCTTGTACACTGTATTTGTAGTATGTTAATGGTAGGCCTCATTTTACACATGTATACTATCGGAGTCTGTCACAAGCTTTGCTGCTGTCACAGATAAACACATTGCCAGATTTGTCTGCAGCTGACGTCTGGTACAGAGAGTCCTCTAATAAGACAGGAGACACAGAGACGAACAGACGGGAAACTGGGAGAGAAAAACAATGACACAGGAGGAGAGACTGCCGAGACAGCACCAGAGAGCGTGCAGAGACAGCACCAGAGAGAGTGCAGAGACAGCACCAGAGAGAGTGCAGAGACAGCACCAGAGAGAGTGCAGAGACAGCACCAGAGAGAGAGTGCAGAGACAACACCAGAGAGTGTGCAGAGACAGCACCAGAGAGAGTGCAGAGACAGCACCAGAGAGAGTGCAGAGACAGCACCAGAGAGAGAGTGCAGAGACAGCACCAGAGAGAGTGCAGAGACAGCACCAGAGAGAGTGCAGAGACAGCACCAGAGAGAGTGCAGAGACAGAACCAGAGAGAGTGCAGAGACAGCACCAGAGAGAGTGCAGAGACAGCACCAGAGAGAGTGCAGAGACAGCACCAGAGAGAGAGTGCAGAGACAACACCAGAGAGCGTGCAGAGACAGCACCAGAGAGAGTGCAGAGACAGCACCAGAGAGAGTGCAGAGACAGCACCAGAGAGAGTGCAGGGACAGCACCAAAGAGAGAGTGCAGAGACAACACCAGAGAGCGTGCAGAGACAGCACCAGAGAGAGTGCAGAGACAGCACCAAAGAGAGAGTGCAGAGACAGCACCAGAGAGAGTGCAGGGACAGCACCAAAGAGAGAGTGCAGAGACAGCACCAAAGAGAGAGTGCAGAGACAGCACCAAAGAGAGAGTGCAGGGACAGCACCAAAGAGAGAGTGCAGAGACAGCATCAAAGAGAGAGTGCAGAGACAGCACCAAAGAGAGAGTGCAGAGACAGCACCAAAGAGAGAGTGCAGAGACAGCACCAGAGAGAGTGCAGGGACAGCACCAAAGAGAGAGTGCAGAGACAGCACCAAAGAGAGAGTGCAGAGACAGCACCAAAGAGAGAGTGCAAGAGACAGCACCAGAGAGAGTGCAGAGACAGCACCAGAGAGAGTGCAGAGACAGCACCAAAGAGAGAGTGCAGAGACAGCACCAGAGAGAGTGCAGAGACAGCACCAAAGAGAGAGTGCAGAGACAGCACCAGAGAGAGAGTGCAGAGACAACACCAGAGAGCGTGCAGAGACAGCACCAGAGAGAGAGTGCAGAGACAACACCAGAGAGCGTGCAGGGACAGCACCAGAGAGAGTGCAGAGACAGCACCAGAGAGAGTGCTGGGACAGCACCAAAGAGAGAGTGCAGAGACAGCACCAAAGAGAGAGTGCAGAGACAGCACCAAAGAGAGAGTGCAGAGACAGCACCAGAGAGAGAGTGCAGAGACAACACCAGAGAGCGTGCAGAGACAGCACCAGAGAGAGTGCAGAGACAGCACCAGAGAGAGTGCAGGGACAGCACCAAAGAGAGAGTGCAGAGACAGCACCAAAGAGAGAGTGCAGAGACAGCACCAAAGAGAGAGTGCAGAGACAACACCAGAGAGAGAGTGCAGAGACAGCACCAGAGAGAGTGCAGGGACAGCACCAGAGAGAGTGCAGAGACAGCACCAGAGAGAGTGCAGAGACAGCACCAGAGAGAGTGCAGAGACAGCACCAGAGAGAGTGCAGAGACAGCACCAGAGAGAGAGAGTGCAGAGACAACACCAGAGAGCGTGCAGAGACAGCACCAGAGAGAGTGCAGGGACAGCACCAAAGAGAGAGTGCAGAGACAGCACCAAAGAGAGAGTGCAGAGACAACACCAGAGAGCGTGCAGAGACAGCACCAGAGAGAGTGCAGGGACAGCACCAAAGAGAGAGTGCAGAGACAGCACCAGAGAGAGAGTGCAGAGACAGCACCAGAGAGAGTGCAGAGACAGCAGCAGAGAGAGTGCAGGGACAGCACCAGAGAGAGTGCAGAGACAACAGCAGAGAGTGCAGAGACAGCACCAGAGAGAGTGCAGAGACAGCACCAAAAGAGGGTTATATATAGGAGATGATAGGGTAGGCATAGTGTCCAGGCTGAGGATGTGAGGGGGAGGCACAGTGTCCAGGCTGAGGATGTGAGGGGGAAGCACAGTGTCCAGGCTGAGGATGTGAGGGGGAAGCACAGTGTCCAGGCTGAGGATGTGAGGGGGAAGCACAGTGTCCAGGCTGAGGATGTGAGGGGGAAGCACAGTGTCCAGCCAGAGGATGTGAGGGGGAGGCACAGTGTCCAGGCTGAGGATGTGATGGGGAGGCAGAGTGTCCAGGCTGAGGATGTGAGGGGGAGGCACAGTGTCCAGGCTGAGGATGTGAGGGGGAGGCACAGTGTCCAGACTGAGGATGTGAGGGGGAGGCACAGTGTCCAGGCTGAGGATGTGAGGGGGAGGCACAGTGTCCAGACTGAGGATGTGAGGGGGAGGCACAGTGTCCAGGCTGAGGATGTGATGGGGAGGCACAGTGTCCAGACTGAGGATGTGAGGGGGAGGCACAGTGTGCAGGCTGAGGATGTGATGGGGAGGCAGAGTGTCCAGACTGAGGATGTGATGGGGAGGCACAGTGTCCAGGCAGAGGATGTGAGGGGGAGGCACAGTGTCCAGACTGAGGATGTGAGGGGGAGGCACAGTGTCCAGGCTGAGGATGTGAGGGGGAAGCAGAGTGTCCAGGCAGAGGATGTGAGGGGGAGGCACAGTGTCCAGGCTGAGGATGTGAGGGGGAGGCACAGTGTCCAGGCTGAGGTTGTGAGGGGGAGGCACAGTGTCCAGGCAGAGGATGTGATGGGGAGGCACAGTGTCCAGGCTGAGGATGTGATGGGGAGGCACAGTGTCCAGGCAGAGGATGTGAGTGGGAGGCACAGTGTCCAGGCTGAGGATGTGATGGGGAGGCACAGTGTCCAGGCTGAGGATGTGAGGAGGAGGCACAGTGTCCAGACTGAGGATGTGAGGGGGAGGCACAGTGTCCAGGCTGAGGATGTGATGGGGAGGCACAGTGTGCAGGCTGAGGATGTAATTTCCTTTTTTTTGCTGCAGGATCCAATGAGAATAATTTCATTCAAATTAATGGAATTTCCTGTCTCTCTGGTGATGTCATCAGACAATGTGTTGCACTGTTAACAGATCCTACTGTGTACAAGAGCAAGTTTATCACAGTCCACACGATGTATTCAATTCCAGGAGCACATAAAGTGACTAAATGAAACAAAACGTTATATAGTGTATATATAATCAGTGCTGCCACACCTGCAGTAAACAAGCAGAGTAATCACTGGGGGGGGGGGATAGGCTTGAGTCAAATACTAAAAATGTGATTTAAGCAGAATACCTGCATCGAATCAAACTGGGAAAAAAACCTGTGCATTATACAAACAGTGATCTTCATCTTGCACCATAGTGAGTTTGGGGACTAGACTGTCCCCTTAAAACAGATTAGAGAAAGAAATTGCAGAGCGAGAAAACTAGCTGAATAAAGAGAGAAAATGGATGTACGAAACGCATCGGGCGGGACTCTTTATCGGTATATCTCATATTTTCTACCTCACGCAACTATCAATATATTTACTCCATATCGTTCTCTCAGGGGGCAGACATGTTAGTTAGAATCTTTACTCCACATAGTTCTCTCAGGGGGCAGACATGTTGGTTAGAATCTTTACTCCATATCGTTCTCTCAGGGGGCAGACATGTTGGTTAGAATCTTTACTCCATATCGTTCTCTCAGGGGGCAGACATGTTGGTTAGAATCTTTACTCCATATAGTTCTCTCAGGGAGCGGACATGTTGGTTAGAATCTTTACTCCATATAGTTCTCTCAGGGGGCAGACATGTTGGTTAGAATCTTTCCTCCATATTGTTCTCTCAGGGGCAGACATGTTATTTAGAATCTTTACTCCATATAGTTCTCTCAGGGGGCAGACATGTTGGTTAGAATCTTTACTCCATATCGTTCTCTAAGGGGGCAGACATGTTATTTAAAATCTTTACTCCATATCATTCTCTCAGGGGGCGGACATGTTGGTTAGAATCTTTACTCCATATCGTTCTCTCAGGGGGCAGACATGTTGGTTAGAATCTTTACTCCATATCATTCTATCAGGGGGCAGACATGTTGGTTAGAATCGTTACTCCACATAGTTCTCTCAGGGGGCAGACATGTTGGTTAGAATCTTTACTCCATATAGCTCTCTCAGGGGGCAGACATGTTGGTTAGAATCTTTACTCCACATCGTTCTCTCAGGGGGCAGAAATGTTGGTTAGAATCTTTACTCCATATAGTTCTCTCAGGGAGCGGACATGTTGGTTAGAATCTTTACTCCATATAGCTCTCTCAGGGGGCAGACATGTTGGTTAGAATCTTTCCTCCATATTGTTCTCTCAGGGGGCAGACATGTTGGTTAGAATCTTTACTCCATATCGTACATGGCATATCATGGTATAATCAGCAGTAAGTATAAACATGGCATAACATGGTATAATCAGCGGTAATGTATAAACATGGCATAACATGGTATAATCAGCAGTAAAGTATAAACTTGGAATAACATGGTATAATCAGCAGTAATGTATAAACATGGCATAACATGGTATAATCAGCAGTAATGTATAAACATGGCATATCATGGTATAATCAGCAGTAATGTATAAACATGGCATAACATGGTATAATCAGCAGTAATGTATAAACATGGCATATCATGGTATAATCAGCAGTTATGTATAAACATGGCATATCATGGTATAATCAGCAGTAATGTATAAACATGGCATAACATGGTATAATCAGCAGTAATGTATAAACATGGCATATCATGGTATAATCAGCAGTTATGTATAAACATGGCATAACATGGTACAATCAACAGTAATGTATAAACATGGCATAACATGGTATAATCAGCAGTAATGTATAAACATGGCATATCATGGTATAATCAGCAGTAAGTATAAACATGGCATAACATGGTATAATCAGCGGTAATGTATAAACATGGCATAACATGGTATAATCAGCAGTAAAGTATAAACTTGGAATAACATGGTATAATCAGCAGTAATGTATAAACATGGCATAACATGGTATAATCAGCAGTAATGTATAAACATGGCATATCATGGTATAATCAGCAGTAATGTATAAACATGGCATAACATGGTATAATCAGCAGTAATGTATAAACATGGCATATCATGGTATAATCAGCAGTTATGTATAAACATGGCATATCATGGTATAATCAGCAGTAATGTATAAACATGGCATAACATGGTATAATCAGCAGTAATGTATAAACATGGCATATCATGGTATAATCAGCAGTTATGTATAAACATGGCATAACATGGTACAATCAACAGTAATGTATAAACATGGCATAACATGGTATAATCAGCAGTAATGTATAAACATGGCATAACATGGTATAATCAGCAGTAATGTATAAACATGGCATAACATGGGATAATCAGCAGTAATGTATAAACATGGCATATCATGGTATAATCAGCAGTAATGTATAAACATGGCATAACATGGTATAATCAGCAGTAATGTATAAACATGGCATAACATGGTATAATCAGCAGTAATGTATAAACATGGCATAACATGGTATAATCAGCAGTAATGTTTAAACATGGCATAACATGGGATAATCAGCAGTAATGTATAAACATGGCATATCATGGTATAATCAGCAGTAATGTATAAACATGGCAAAACATGGTATAATCAGCAGTAATGTATAAACATGGCATAGCATGGTATAATCAGCAGTAATGTATAAACATGGCATAACATGGTATAATCAGCAGTAATGTATAAACATGGCATATCATGGTATAATCAACGGTAATGTATAAACATGGCATATCATGGTATAATCAGCAGTTATGTATAAACATGGCATATCATGGTATAATCAGCAGTAATGTATAAACATGGCATAACATGGTATAATCAGCAGTAATGTATAAACATGGCATATCATGGTATAATCAGCAGTTATGTATAAACATGGCATAACATGGTACAATCAGCAGTAATGTAAAAACATGGAATAACATGGTATAATCAGCAGTAATGTATAAACATGGCATAACATGGTATAATCAGCGGTAATGTATAAACATGGCATAACATGGTATAATCAGCAGTAATGTATAAACTTGGAATAACATGGTATAATCAGCAGTAATGTATAAACATGGCATAACATGGGATAATCAGCAGTAATGTATAAACATGGCATATCATGGTATAATCAGCAGTAATGTATAAACATGGCATAACATGGTATAATCAGTAGTAATGTATAAACATGGAATATCATGGTACAATCAGCATTAATGTATAAACATGGCATAACATGGTATAATCAGCAGTAATGTATAAACATGGCATAACATGGTAAAATCAGCAGTAATGTATAAACATGGCATAACATGGTATATTCAGCAGTAATGTATAAACATGGCATAACATGGTATAATCAGCAGTAATGTATAAACATGGCTTATCATGGTATAATCAGCAGTAATGTATAAACTTGGCATAACATGGTAAAATCAGCAGTAATGTATTTTTTTTTTTATTTTTTTTATTTGTAAATATATATTTTATTAGTAATATAACCATGTAACAACGGTCCAAAAAGTATATATAGGAGAAAAACTGAAAAAATTTGAAAAAACAGAAAGCTACAAGGAGCAGGAAAAAATAAAGAGCAAGCAACACAATGCTGTGACAAAAATAGTATACAATACAAAAAAAATGTTTCTTGCAAAAATAACAGTTTGAAAATGCCTGCAACAAAAACAAGAAAAAAAGTATATCATGTATGGAAGCAGTGGAACAGAAAAAAATCAAAAATGTGGGGGAAAAAAAGAGGAAAAACAAATAAACAAATGCTGGAGAAGCTTCAAAAATGGCAACTGTCTCACCCAAATGTAGAGAAATTGTCACGGGCATTATAACTGTAGGAGGGCACACAGAAGTCCATCCAAATCAGATGAGGCTCCAAAAGGCGATGCAGGTACAGTCTTTGTAAGTTTAAGTCAGCAGATTACTGGGGAGGGTGGCACGGGGCAACACACTCGGAGGGGTCTGCTGTTGAAAATGTCTTTGATTAACTAATCTCATTGCAGAATCCTCCTTACAGCAAACAAAGCTGCCAAAGAAGCCCCAAGATTACAAGATTTTATTTGTATTACACAGACATGTAGGAAACCACTAAAACCTCTTTTTGTATTTGTCACCTAAAAAGCTTCTAAACAGAGTGAGTAGGTGAGCCAGGGAGATACCTGGGAGAAAAAAACCCAGAAACAGAAACATGTGTGAGAGCCATACATGGCTCCCACACATGGTTATGAGTGGACCAGGGATTATTGAAAATAAATGCCATATTTGGATGTACCATTTACATTCCAGCAGCTATATATTTTTTTTTTTTATGTTTTAATCTTTTTTTATTTTGTAGAAATAGCATTGACACAATGACACATTGGAATAAGAAGAACAGAGAAAAAATAGAAAGAAGAATATTCAAAAGATAAAAAAAATAGAGAAAAAAACAGGCAGGAGAACCTAGACGGTATATACTTATCCAGTGACAATATTCCCTAAATATGATACACATCCTATATTCCTTTGTTCTCCCCTTGCCCCTCAGCTCTTCTTATTAACGAAAGAGAAAAGAAAACAAAAAAAAAACAAAACAAAACAACAACATAGTAAAGGCAATTTTTAGTCATCCAAAATGGAAAGCGGGGGCAAGAGGCACTTGGCAGTGTGTATTGACCAGCTCTGTTCAATTTAGTCCATGTGTCGCATTCATACTAAGGTAAAGATAGAAAGAAGAAAGAGAGAGCTCCCATGGGGACACCAGGGGCGCGGGGCCCAAACGCGTGCCGGCATTTGGGGGCATGGCGAGATCCCATCGGGTCAGGGGAAGAAAGAAAAGGGAACGGGTGGCAAAAAGCGTAGATCAGAGTTTCTAGGGGGTTTGGTCGATTGCTTCACTAGTGGTTAACCACAGCCCCTGAATTTCCTCAAAGAGATCGTTGTAAGGGTTGGATACGGAGGAACCTTTTTCCATGGAGAGTTGGTAGTCCAACTGGACCCTTATTTCTTGCAAGGAAGGGGTGGTTTTATGATTCCAATTCCTAGCTAAACACAGTTTTATGGACATAAAAAAGTGAATAATTAGGAATCTAATAGCTTTTTTGCAATTGGGGATCCCGATATGGAACAGAAATGTTTGTGCTTTAAGCTCCTCCATAGAAGGGATTAGAAGGGTGAGGAGTGAGTTTATATTTTTTTTTATTGTCTTTAAATTTGGGCATGTCCACCACATATGAAGCAAGGAGCCTTCCTCGATTTCACATCTCCAACATGTTTTCTGGTTTTCAGGGGAGAATTTGTTCATTTTAATTGGAGTTATGTACCATCTCAAACAGATTTTAAGGAATGTATCTTGTAAGGATAAATTATGAACTGACTCCTTGAGTTGTTCGAAGGATTTTGTCCAATCCTGGAGTCTGGCTGAGAACCCAATATCTTGCTCCCATTTAAGCCACGAAGGGTCCTTTCCCAGTGGAAGGGTGTTATCTAAAAATTTGGAAATTTTACTTATGTGTTTTTTACCCTCTGACAATTGGGTGAAAGCGTCAATTTCGGGACTTATAATTATGTTTATAGAGTTGAGCAGATTTCTTATTCTTAGATAGGTGCATTTTTCTCCTAGGGGTAAGTTATATCTGGTTTGAATTTCTTGGAAAGAGAATATTGACTCGGATGAGTGGATTTGGGACAGAGTCGAAATTCCGTTTCTCCTCCACATTTTGAGGTCTATGTTTTCAATATAAAAACCTAATGTGTCTAAGGGTGCTGAATGAGGCAATCCATTTGGAGTTTTAATCAGATATTTTAATTTCTTAAGGGAGGTTGCTATATTTAGAACAATACTGTTTGGGAATTTTGCAGCGGTGATACTGTGGTTGTCAATATATAAAATATGAGAGGGGTTCAATTTACCACAGGAAAACTTTTCCATGCGATACCAGTCTGTTTCCCAAGAGGAGTTTTTGTTCCATTTTAGGAAATGTGATAACATCGTTATTTGATATATCCTCTCAATGTTGGGAAAGGAGAGACCCCCATATTTCTTTTTACGTGTCATAGAGTTAAAGGATATTCTCGGTTTTCTGCTGTTCCACACAAAGTCTGATATCGCGGTTTTGAATTGGGTCAAGTATTTCTTGGGAACATGTAGGGGAATAGATCTAAATAGATATAACAGTTTCGGGATTAAGTATGCATTAATTGTATTGATTCTACCTAACCATGAGATCTCCAATCTCTTCCATTTTTCCAGTTTGTTCTTAAAATAGACTAACATAGGTAGATAGTTGGCTTCGATAAGGAGGTCGGGATTTGTCTTTAGTTTAATTCCAAGATAATCTATTTCATTATTTAAGGATTTCCAACCATATTTTTGATGTAATATTTCAAGTGTCTTATTATCTAGATTGGCTGTTATTATCTGGGTTTTTTTAAGATTTAATTTATAATTTGAGAAATGACTATACGTGTTGATCACCTTCAGAGCTGCTGCGGCTGATAATATTGGGTCTTGAAAGGTAAGAAGGATGTCGTCTGCAAAAAGGGAGATCTTCATATTTCGGTCTACCAAACTAATCCCATGAATTTCTGAATTTTGCCTAATAAGAGCTGCTAAGGGTTCTATTGATAGTAGATAAAGGAGGGGGGATAAGGGGCAGCCTTGTCTGGTGCCATTTCTAATATTGAACCATGAAGAATCTAAGTTAGCACCCATTACTTTTGCTTGAGGGGTTGTGTAAAGGGACATTGTGTTTATTTTAAAGGCACCTTCAATACCAAAAACCTCCAAAACTTGTTCCAGGTAGGTCCAGCTCACCCTGTCAAAGGCTTTTTCCGCGTCAAGGGCTATAATGATTGAGGGCATATTTCTATCTCTAATATTATAGAGAATATTGATGATTTTACGGATGTTGTCCGCTGAATCTCTACCTTCAATAAATCCAGTCTGGTCTAGATGAATTAACTTAAGAATTATTGTTTTCAGACGATCTGCTAATATTTTTGAGAAGATTTTCATATCAATATTTATCAGAGATATTGGACGGTAGTTTGACAGGGTGGCTGGATCCTTACCAGGCTTAAGTATAGGGGATATAGTAGCCTGTAACATTTCAGTAGGGAATACTTTACCTATGGATATCTCCCTGTAGGATCTTAATAATATCGGGGAAATAATTGAGGAGAAGGTTTGGTAGAACCTAGCTGTATAGCCGTCTGGGCCTGGCGCCTTATCCTGTTTAAGATTTACAATAATTTGTTGGATTTCTTCCAGTCTAATAGGGGCATTTAGCCTTTCTAGATCTTCCGTAGGAACTCTGGGGAGATTTAGAGTTTGTAGAAAGGCGGCAGTATCAGTCTTAGATTTATCACTATTTTGTAGGGTGTATAGTGAACTATAATAGTCTTTGAAGGCCTCTGAGATGTCTTTAGGGGATATCATTGTCTGTGCTCCAATAGTGATCTTTTTAATCCGTGCTTGTGTATTTTGATCTTTTAATTTATTAGTTAGTAGTTTATTAACTTTATTTGCTCCAGAATACCATTTCTGTTTTAAACGGTTCAGTAGATATTTAGTTCTGTTGTCTAATCCGGTTTTAATAAGTTTTTATATTCTATTTATATTGAGTGTTTCCTCCTGGTTAGGGGTAGTTTTGTTAGACCTTTCTGCCTTAGCTAACTCTATGTATAAATCGGCTAGGGGTTTCTCATTTTTTATTTTTTTTTCGCTACCTAATTTAATTAAGAGGCCTCTTGTGAAGCATTTAAGAGTACACCATAATGACAGATCAGAGACTTCCCCATTATCATTGTGTTTAAGAAAGGAGATAATTTGTGTTGTTAAATTTTTAATATCGGAATCTCTACTAATTAATGATTCATTTAGTCTCCATCGGTTTCTAAATCGATAGTCGGGATTGTTTTGGATTGAAAAAAATAATGGAGCATGGTCGGACCATGAAATAGGACCTATAGTGGAGGCAGAAAAATGTTCCAGGTCACGGGCTCTAGAGAGGATCATATCGATCCTTGAGTAGGATCCGTGTACCTTAGAAAAAAAGGTGAAGTCACGATCCAAGGGGTGTTGCATTCTCCAAATGTCATACAGTGAATTGCTATGTAGAAATTTTGAGAAGGCCAAAGCAGTTGACTTAATTGAAGAGGCAACAGATGTACCTGAAGGCTGACTCTTATCAAGTTTAG
Organism: Pelodytes ibericus; assembly: GCA_036172795.1. Taxonomy (NCBI): domain Eukaryota; kingdom Metazoa; phylum Chordata; class Amphibia; order Anura; family Pelodytidae; genus Pelodytes; species Pelodytes ibericus. The sequence continues at coordinate 215,612,512 of CM069860.1, read as the reverse complement.
TATCAATCACACAATTCATATCGCCAGCGCAGATCAGAATGCCTTTAGAAATCTGCTCAACTCTATTGTAAAGTTTGCGAAAAAATCGCATTTGAGATTGGTTTGGAGCATAAATATTCACCAGGGTGTATGTGATATCGTTTATCATACAAATCAGAATTATATATCTACCACTAGGATCACATTCTTCATGTATTGGTTCAAATTTAAGTTTGTTGGATAAAAGTATGGCTACTCCTCTCTTTTTCTTCCCTCCCTGAATATTAGCCCTAGAAATCATCAAATATTTTGTAAAGTTCCAAAGAGGTTTAGCAGAATTTGGCCAATGTGTTTCCTGAATGTAGGCCACATCAATATTATGTCGAGTTAGAGTATCATAAAGATTACCTCTTTTTTGGGGTGAGTTGAGACCCTGTACATTTAAGGATAAAAATCTAAGGGACATTCTGATCAAAAAAGGACCCATCACGCCGACCCCCAGCACGCCGCACAACTACGCAGGGGCCCACTGCCCGTGGCGCCCAAACATAGGAGCATAAGGAAAGAAGGAGAAAAGAAGAAGAGAAAGAAAGAAGGAAAGAAAAAAAAGTACTAAAATTTACATACATACCAGTTGGATCACATTCATACTGAATTGAGGAGATAAAGAAAAAGATCCTCAAAGCTGCTCTGCTGGTATTGCAGAGACCGTGTTGTGTTGGCTGGCGGCGAGAGACCTGGAGTTAAATATTAATTGATTTAATTGATTTAAGAGGGGGGGCAGAGAGAGAGAGAAAAAAAAAAACAAACAGCAAAAAAGCGTACGAACAAGAACGAAAAAACTATTTAAGCTAAACCGTAGTCATTAGTTAAAGGAGAGAAGAGCAGAGGGGCAAGGTGAACATTGACTAAAGTTGTATATCAACAAAAATATTCATTTAAACTTCTTTCATAATGCAAGTAATAAACAAAAATAAAGACCCAAAATCAAATTTTGGCTGGAGAGAAAAAAAAAAAAAAGGGGGAATCCCCTTTGTCTAAAATTATTTAGTATCAAACGGTGTCCACTTGTACTTTCATCCCAAATAGGTAATGCATCAGAACCAACATATATTTATATTCCATATACATGACAAAAGTATATAAAAAAAAAAAAAAAAAAAAAAAAAAAAAGGATTCTCTCTAGCCAAAAGTTTCTATGAAATCAAACAGTGTCCATTTGGACTTTCTTTCTAAACAAGTAATACAACAAAACCAAAATAAATTTACATTCCATATGTATATTAAAGGGAGAGAGAGAGGGAGGAGAAGAATAAAGATAAATAAAAATTTCTCTTTAGCTAGAGTCTTATAGCATCAAACGGTATCAGTTTGGACTTTCTTTCTAAACAAATAGTGCATCAAAACCAAAGTAAATTTACATTCCATATACATAATAAGAAGAAAGAAAGAGAGGGAAAAAAGAAAAAAAAAAAAAAAAAAAAAAAGGGATTCTCTTTTGCTAAAATTCTATAGCATCAAACGGTGGCCGCTTGGACTTTCCTTCCAAGCAAATAATGCCTAAAAACCAAAATAGATTTACATTCCATATACATAATAGGAAAAGAAAAAGAGAAAGAAAGAAAAAGAAAAAAAAAAAAAAAAAGAAAGAGAAATTTTGATTAGATGGAGTGTATAGTGAAAAAAAAAAAAAAAGATGCAAAGGGGATAATAGTAAAAAAATAGATATTGTGTAAGTAAAAGGGTACATATCAGTAGAAGTGAAATTGTGAACGTATATATAGATGTAGTGTCTGTGTAAGGAAAGAGTGAATGGATAAGAGATAATGAAGGAGGTAGTTCGCATGATAAAGGTGAGTGATAATGCTTATGACTTGAGAGGATAAGTGATGGGGATATTACATATATAAGAAGTGAGAAGAAGAAAAGAAAAAAAAAAAAGAAAAAAGGGATGAAAAATAAACAAGGTTCTGGATTGGATGGAATGTGACGTGCAGAGAGATGTGGAGGAATAATAGGGGAGTAAGTATTGTGTGAGTAACAGGGTACGTATCAATGAAAGTGGGATTGTGGGCATATGTATAAATGCAACGTCTGAATAGGACAAAATTAAGTGAATAGAAATTATTATGTGAGGTAATACATATAGTTAAACGTGAGTGAATAAGACTTATAGGTTAAGAAAATGTATACTGAAAATATATTGCATATAGTGGGGGGGGAGGGAGAGAAAAAAAAAAAAAAAAAAAAAAGGGGAAGGAAAAAAAGGAAATCTTTCACATCCTCTTTCTATAATCGCACAATCTGCTTTGGTTTTAAATTTGAGCAATGGAGTCCAAAGAATTCATCAGTTACGTCTTCCTATGAAGCCTTCGGTTTAAGGGATTCATGCTCCTGCAAGGAAGTTTAGTGTTCATATTTCAAGAAAGTCTTCTTCGTATTTTCAAAGTTCGTGAATATTAAAGATTCCATTGGTTTAGACTTTCCTGAAGGGTCATGGGGTCAAGGAATGAGTGTTTCTGCCCTTCATATATGACCATCAATTTTAGGGGGAAGACCCAGAAATGTTGAATATTGTTCGATCTGAGTACTGCTGTCTGATCTTTAAAGGTTTTCCTGCCCACTCGTGTTGCTCTAGAAAGATCCGTTTGTAGTTGGATAGATTTAAATTCCTCATCCTTAGGAGGTTTTTTCTTAAAGGATTTCCATAATAAATCTTTAAGGTAATAGTTACTGAATCTTACGATAACATCTCTTGGGGTGTCATGGATCATTTCTTTTGGTTTTGGAAGGCGGTGGAACCTCTCAAAGGGATATAGGCCCAATGTTTGGATACTTGTAAATGAGGCAAAAAATGAAGTTAGATAGTTTTCAAGACTACTTTGAGCTACTTCTTCCGGGATACCTCTAATACGTATGTTTTTCCTGCGTGATCTATCTTCTAATTCATTTTGTTTCAGTGCCAAAGTGTTAAATCTTTTTTCCAGGGATATAAAATCTTTTTTGGTTTGAGTTTGGTCATCCTGCAATTGGTTCATTATTTTAGCCTGGGTATCGATCTTCTCTCCTAGGGCTAATACTTCTTCTTTGAGGTCTAATTTTGTTTGATCCAAATCTCTCTTTATTTTTAAATAGAGACCATCAATTAAACCAGTTAAAGTATCTTGAGAATTAGATATTTGCTTCAATTCTCCATCTGGGGCCTCTAGGGGTATTACGGCCTGGTCTGAGGTGGGAACCCCCAACGAAAGTCGACGGTGTAGATAAGTCGGTTCAAGCGTTCTAGGTGAGCTAAAAATAGAGATTGGTTTGTTTCTTTCGGCATGCATTGTTTTCTCTTTCTTTGTCTCTCTCTCTCTTTGGTGGCATGATAACAAAAAAAAAAAAATAAAAAAAAAAGGAGAGGACAACAGATATGTTGATAAAAAATTGGAAAAAATAGGATAAAGAGTATCAGAGTATCCAAACCTTCATGTGGGATTCAACTTAGCCAATACCTCTAAGGTGGGGGGCACTTAGCTTTCCCTGGGGTTTTAGGCTTGTTTTTGTCGTCCGCAAATGGAATGTTATAGGTAATCCTCTGTACCAGTCCACCTGGGCTGCACAATTTTGCTCACAGTTAACAAATTTATAATTTCAAAATTAGTTTGCCTTTGGTTACAAAAAGAGATTCCTTGGACAGGGGTGTAAGTATTCTCAGGGATGCTCCTGCATCCTTCTAGATAAGCTAAGAGAATATATAGATAGAGTAAAACACTCAAAGTTTTGGCTAAGAGGTTCAGAACTGCATTGTAAAGTTAACTGAGCAGTGTAAACACTAGGAATCAAGTTTAGCCACGAGCCCCAGCTGATGTTTTAGCGGGAGATTAGAGGAGGGTTCCTTGGTGATAATTCAGTGGGAATAGGTTTGATTCAGTATATGTAAGATTGATTCAGTGCACTGATTAATAAGACTCCTTTCTTATACAAATTATTTTTGCTTAATTTGCAGCGTCACTTAGAGCTTTTATATAGATGTAGTCACTAACTTAAGGCCTAAACAGCCTAATCATTCAATCACATATGACATTCACTGTTAAGTCGTAACATAAGGCTTTAACCCCTTAACGACAGATGACGTGCCAGGCACGTCACGGCAAATCGAGGACTTGCCGACAGCTGACGTGCCTGGCACGTCATGCACTAAACTGAGTAAAGAAAGCGACCAGCGGTCGCTTTCTTTACTCTAACGGTGTTGCTACAATGCCTCTAGGTAGAGGCATTGTGCAACACCCCCCAAAAGTGCAGGGGCGCGCTACGATCACTCCACGGAGTGATCGTAGCAGCCATTTAAAAATGGCTGCGCCGGCTGCACACATGTGCTTAGAAAGCGAACGATCGTTCGCTTTCTAAGCATCTCCGGTGTTGTTAAAGTGCCTCGCCAGCGAGGCACTTAACAACACCGTTCTGCTCCCCAGAGCCGATGGTGGTCGCTCTCCTGAGCGACCCCATCGGCTCAGTAGAAGGGAACGCTGCCTATACAGGCAGCGCTTCCCTTCTAATGGCAAGAGCATCGGAAGTGGAAGTATTTCACTTCCGATGCTCTAGGGGGAGCCAATCGATGCCGGCACAACAGATCTATGTGATCTGTGTGCAGGCATGTATGATAAGTGCTCTGATGAGCACTTATCATACTGTCAAAGGCAATATTAGCAAATATTGCCTTTGACAAGTATTGATCTGCCTCCCTCACCTTACTAGTTATAGTAAGGGAGAGAGACAGATCAGATAAAGTAAAAAAATAAAATAAAATAATAAAACAAATATTTAATAAAATTTTAAACACCAAGGGCTTTTATAAAAGCCATTTAACCCCTTCCCTGCCATTGATCGCTGTGTACGCAGTGATCATACACAGCAGCACATTTTTTGCTGTCTGTGCATTTTTTAGGGGTTAATTTTTTTTACTGTAATTCATTACAGTATAAAAAAAAGCTCTTTTAAGAGAGATTAACCCCTTTCTTGCTGTAGATCACTGCCTAAGCAGAGATCTGACGCAAATGCAGCAATCTTGCTGCAGAAGCATTTTTAATTTTTTTAAAACTTTTTTATTACACCCGTCACGTGTTAATTATACCCGCTAGGGGACTACGTTTAACGTAATTTTTTTTTTAAATAAGAGCTATTAACCCCTTCCTTGCCGTATATCACTTCCTAAGCAGCACATATGGTCACTGCCTAAGCAGTGCATATGGTCACTGCCTAAGCAGCGCATATGGAGCAATCTAGTCGCAGAAGGATTTTTTTTTTGCTATCAGCATTTTTTTTGTCAGACTCGCTAGGGGTTAATTATACCCACTAGGGGATTACGTGTATTCCTTTTGAAGCTGTCTGAACACGTGTATAGCGATCAGTAACAGCCGATCAGTGGCAAAGGTGGTTTGGTGATTTCTCAGATGAGCATCACCATTCGTCTGGTTCGATCAATATTGGTAAATATTGTTCTGACCCATATGGATCTGCCTCCCTCTCCTCACTTGAGTTTTAGTGAGGGAAAGAGACAGATCTGTATAACATAATTTTTTAATTGTAATAAATTAAATAAAATGTTAAAAAAATTGTGAGTCCCAAGGGCTTTTATAAAAGCCATACCCTTTGTATAGTGTAGTGTATTAACCCCTTCCCTGCCACTGATCACTGCACAGCAGAAATTTTTTTCTTGTCTGTGCATTTTTAGGGGTTAATTTTTTTGTACAGTACTACAAAGGCTCTTATAAGAGCTATTAACCCCTTCCTTGCTCTACATGTTCAAATTCCAAGTTTGAAAATCAAAAAGCGCACCTCTCAAATGTAGCCTTTCAACACCCAACAAAGCTGACAAAGCTATGCATGGGTGGTATCCCTGTGCTCGGGAGATGTTGCTGAACATATATTGTGGTATTGTTTGTCAGTGACACATACCGAAATATGTGAATTTGTGTCTAAAGTACAATGTATGTGGGAAAAAATACACAATAAAATGACTACCACAAACTTTGACAAAGGCTGGTGGTAGAATTGGTGCATGGAAAGTGTTAAAATAACACCATTTAAAATAGCCTAGGGTGTCTACTTTTACAAAATATATACTTTTTGGGGTAAAATACACTGTCCTACTTTAAAAAAAAGTCCCAAATGAAAGATGGGCTCAGGCTGGCTACACGTCAATATTCCAAGTTGAAAATGCGCACCTTCACAATGTGGCCCTTTTAGCCCCCAAACAACCCAACAAACCTATGCATGGGTGGTATCCCTGTACTCAAGAGATGTTGCTGAACACTTATTGGGGTGTTATTTGGCAGTGACACATACCAAAATCTGTAAATTCATGTCTGAAGTACAAGGTTTGTGAAAAAAAAACACAAAAAAATGACTACCACAAACTTTGACAAAGGCTGGTGGTAGAATTAGTGCATGGAAAGTGTAAAAATACCACCATTTGAGATAGCCTAGGGTGTCTACTTTAAAAAAATATATGGGTTGATGTGGTAAAATACACTGGCTGGTTTCAAATATGTCCCAAATGGGACATGGGTGCAGGCTGTCTGCATGTCAAAATTTCAAATTGGAAAACCAAAAACTTCACCTCCCAAATTTGGCCTTTTACCCCCCAAACAATCCAACAAACCTATGCATGGGGGGTATCCCTGTACTCAAGAGATGTTTCTGAACACTTATTGGGGTGTTATTTGGCAGTGACACATACCAAAATCTGTAAATTTATGTCTGAAGTACAAGGTTTGTGAAAAAAAAACACAAAAAAATTACTACCACAAACTTTGACAAAGGCTGGTGGTAGAAATAGTGCATGGAAAGTGTTAAAATACCACCATTTGAGATAGCCTAGGGTGTCTACTTTTAAAAAATATATGGGTTGATGGGGTAAAATACACTGGCTGGTTTCAAATATGTCCCAAATGGGACATGGGTGCAGGCTGTCTGCATGTAAAAATTTCAAGTTGGAAAACAAAAAACTGCACCTCACAAATTTGGCATTTTAGCCCCCAAACAACCCAACAAACCTATGCATGGGTGGTATCCCTGTACTCAGGAGAAATAGTAGAATCTATTTAGCATGTTTTTTCGTTCGCTATTGTCGATGAGGAGAAGTTGTTTCAAATAAAAACAAAGAAATTTGTGTATTTTTTTTTTTTTTTACCATATTTTATTATTTTTTTTTAATAATATGATAAGATATGATCAAAAATATGGCATCCATAGAAAGCCCTTTTTGTCCCGATAAAAACAATATATAATATGTGTGGGTACAGCAAATGACGAAGAAGAAAATTACTGCTAAACACAAACAGCACAGAAATGTTAAAATAGCCATTGTCCAGAAAGGACAAAAATGTTTCAAAGGCTCTGTCCTTAAGGGGTTAATGCGTAAGTTTGTAAGCAATTATTAGGTGCTAAGAGTATCTGCAGAAGTTTGTTCAATCTGCAGAGACAATAAAGTGTAGGTCCTCAGTACTGATATTCCAATTCAGTATAGAAGGTGTTAAATCGCAACACCCGGCTCTTAAGGCTCAAATTTGTGGCCAGTTAGTAGGTGATGGGCCATATACAGAAGCCCGTTCAGTCACCGGAGGCAACGCAGCACAGGTCCTCAAAACCGATATCCCAGTTCACAACCGTTCAGCCCATCCAGCAATAAAGAAACAACAAGAGATGCCAGACACTGCCCGTGTCAGACACACAGCCACCGTTTTGGTATTGCCATAAAGTTTGTTCAAGTTGCACATGCAAGACAGGAGGGCATCTAGACACAACTAGCTTAGGTTAGACTCACGATTTGCTGGTTATGTTTGATCTGCTTCGATCATTCAGGTTCACTGGTCATACAAACCAAATCTAGGCACCAATGTGGAAATCTCCTCCTTTTGTTACTGTGCTACAGCACGCATGAAATCCTCCAACGGGTCGCGTGGCTTAATGGATGTAATTGAGGGTGCCTTTTGCCTTGGGCCCCTAGGTTCATCTAATTATTCGGGGTCGCCTGGATGCTATCCTCGATGTCGACAGGCTAGCAGAAACGTCGAGGGGACGCCATGGATATTCTCTTCATAGATATCTCCCTTCACGGTGGTTCAGCCGCCAACATCAGCACAGAGCACGCATCAGCGTGAGAACGTGCGTGATCACGTCATCACATCCCGAGCTGCTGGATGCTCTAGACTTCTAACCAGTTAACGCCCTTTCTCCCTGGATGGCTGTCAATCAGCAGTAATGTATAAACATGGCACAATCAGCAGTAATGTATAAACATGGCACAATCAGCAGTAATGTATAAACATGGCATATCATGGTATAATCAGCAGTAATGTATAAACATGGCATATCATGATATAATCAGCAGTAATGTATAAACATGGCATATCATGGTATAATCAGCAGTAATGTATAAACATGGCATAACATGGTATAATCAGTAGTAATGTATAAACATGGCATATCATGGTATAATCAGCAGTAATGTATAAACATGGCATATCATGGTATAATCAGCAGTAATGTATAAACATGGCGTAACATGGTATAATCAGCAGTAATGTATAAACATGGCGTAACATGGTATAATCAGCAGTAATGTATAAACATGGCATAACATGTTTTAATCAGCAGTAATGTATAAACATGGCATATCATGATATAATCAGCAGTAATGTATAAACATTGCATGTCATGGTATAATCAGCAGTAATGTATAAACATGGCATATCATGGTATAATCAGCAGTAATGTATAAACATGGCACAATCAGCAGTAATGTATAAACATGGCATATAATGGTATAATCAGCAGTAATGTATAAACATGGCATAACATGGTATAATCAGCAGTAATGTAAAAACATGGCATAACATGGTATAATCAGCAGTAATGTATAAACATGGCATAACATGGTATAATCAGCAGTAATGTATAAACATGGTATAACATGGTATAATCAGCAGTAATGTATAAACATGGCATAACATGGTATAATCAGCAGTAATGTATAAACATGGCTTATCATGGTATAATCAGCAGTAATGGATAAACATGGCATAATATGGTATAATCAGCAGTAATGTATAAACATGGCATATCATGGTATAATCAGCAGTAATGTATAAACATGGCATATCATGGTATAATCAGCAGTAATGTATAAACATGGCATAACATGGTATAATCAGCAGTAATGTATAAACATGGCATATCATGGTATAATCAGCAGTAATGTATAAACATGGCATAACATGGTATAATCAGCAGTAATGTATAATCATGGCATAACATGGTATAATCAGCAGAAATGTATAAACATGGCATATCATGGTATAATCAGCAGTAATGTATAAACATGGCATAACATGGTATAATCAGCAGTAATGTATAATCATGGCATAACATGGTATAATCAGCAGTAATGTATAAACATGGCATATCATGATATAATCAGCAGTAATGTATAAACATGGTATATCATGGTATAATCAGCAGTAATGTATAAACATGGCATATCATGGTATAATCAGCAGTAATGTATAAACATGGCATATCATGGTATAATCAGCAGTAATGTATAAACATGGCATAACATGGTATAATCAGCAGTAATGTATAAACATGGCATATCATGGTATAATCAGCAGTAATGTATAAACATGGCATAACATGGTATAATCAGCAGTAATGTATAAACATGGCATAACATGGTATAATCAGCAGTAATGTATAAACATGGCATAACATGGTATAATCAGCAGTAATGTATAAACATGGAATATCATGGTATAATCAGCAGTAATGTATAAACATGGCATATCATGGTATAATCAGCAGTAATGTATAAACATGGCATATCATGGTATAATCAGCAGTAATGTATAAACATGGCATATCATGGTACAATCAGCAGTAATGTATAAACATGGCATATCATGGTATAATCAGCAGTAATGTATAAACATGGCATATCATGGTATAATCAGCAGTAATGTATAAACATGGCATATCAAGGTATAATCAGCAGTAATGTATAAACATGGCATAACATGGTATAAACAGCAGTAATGTATAAACATGGCATAACATGGTATAATCAGCAGTAATGTATAAACATTGCATGTCATGGTATAATCAGCAGTAATGTATAAACATGGCATGTCATGGTATAATCAGCAGTAATGTATAAACATGGCACAAACAGCAGTAATGTATAAACATGGCATATCATGGTATAACCAGCAGTAATGTATAAACATGGCATATCATGGTATAATCAGCAGTAATGTATAAACATGGCATATCATGGTGTAATCAGCAGTAATGTATAAACATGGCACATCATGGTATAATCAGCAGTAATGTATAAACATGGCATATCATGGTATAATCAGCAGTAATGTATAAACATGGCATATCATGGTATAATCAGCAGTAATGTATAAACATGGCATATCATGGTATAATCAGCAGTAATGTATAAACATGGCATAACATGGTATAATCAGCAGTAATGTATAAACATGGCATATCATGGTATAATCAGCAGTAATGTATAAACATGGCATATCATGGTGTAATCAGCAGTAATGTATAAACATGGCACATCATGGTATAATCAGCAGTAATGTATAAACATGGCATATCATGGTATAATCAGCAGTAATGTATAAACATGGCATAACATGGTATAATCAGCAGTAATGTATAAACATGGCATAACATGGTATAATCAGCAGTAATGTATAAACATGGAATATCATGGTATAATCAGCAGTAATGGATAAACATGGCATATCATGGTATAATCAGCAGTAATGTATAAACATGGCATATCATGGTATAATCAGCAGTAATGTATAAACATGGAATATCATGGTATAATCAGCAGTAATGTATAAACATGGCATATCATGGTATAATCAGCAGTAATGTATAAACATGGCATATCATGGTATAATCAGCAGTAATGTATAAACATGGCATAACATGGTATAATCAGCAGTAATGTATAAACATGGCATATCATGGTATAATCAGCAGTAATGTATAAACATGGCATATCATGGTATAATCAGCAGTAATGTATAAACATGGCATATCATGGTATAATCAGCAGTAATGTATAAACATGGCATAACATGGTATAATCAGCAGTAATGTATAAACATGGCATATCATGGTATAATCAGCAGTAATGTATAAACATGGCATATCATGGTGTAATCAGCAGTAATGTATAAACATGGCACATCATGGTATAATCAGCAGTAATGTATAAACATGGCATATCATGGTATAATCAGCAGTAATGTATAAACATGGCATATCATGGTATAATCAGCAGTAATGTATAAACATGGCATAACATGGTATAATCAGCAGTAATGTATAAACATGGAATATCATGGTATAATCAGCAGTAATGTATAAACATGGCATATCATGGTATAATCAGCAGTAATGTATAAACATGGCATATCATGGTATAATCAGCAGTAATGTATAAACATGGAATATCATGGTATAATCAGCAGTAATGTATAAACATGGCATATCATGGTATAATCAGCAGTAATGTATAAACATGGCATATCATGGTATAATCAGCAGTAATGTATAAACATGGCATAACATGGTATAATCAGCAGTAATGTATAAACATGGCATATCATGGTATAATCAGCAGTAATGTATAAACATGGCATATCATGGTATAATCAGCAGTAATGTAAAAACATGGCATAACATGGTATAATCAGCAGTAATGTATAAACATGGCATAACATGGTATAATCAGCAGTAATGTATAAACATGGCATACCATGCTATAATCAGCAGTAATGTATAAACATGGCATAACATGGTACAATCAGCAGTAATGTATAAACATGGCATAACATGGTATAATCAGCAGTAATGTATAAACATGGCATAACATGGTATAATCAGCAGTTATGTATAAACATGGCATAACATGGGATAATCAGCAGTAATGTATAAACATGGCATATCATGGTATAATCAGCAGTAATGTATAAACATGGCATAACATGGTATAATCAGCAGTAATGTATAAACATGGCATAACATGGTATAATCAGCAGTTATGTATAAACATGGCATAACATGGGATAATCAGCAGTAATGTATAAACATGGCATACCATGCTATAATCAGCAGTAATGTATAAACATGGCATAACATGGTACAATCAGCAGTAATGTATAAACATGGCATAACATGGTATAATCAGCAGTTATGTATAAACATGGCATAACATGGGATAATCAGCAGTAATGTATAAACATGGCATATCATGGTATAATCAGCAGTAATGTATAAACATGGCATGTCATGGTATAATCAGCAGTAATGTATAAACATGGCATATCATGGTATAATCAGCAGTAATGTATAAACATGGCATAACATGGGATAATCAGCAGTAATGTATAAACATGGCATGTCATGGTATAATCAGCAGTAATGTATAAACATGGCAAAACATGGTATAATCAGCAGTAATGTATAAACATGGCATATCATGTTATAATCAGCAGTAATGTATAAACATGGCATAACATGGTATAATCAGCAGTAATGTATAAACATGGCATATCATGTTATAATCAGCAGTAATGTATAAACATGGCATAACATGGTATAATCAGCAGTAATGTATAAACATGGCATAACATGGTATAATCAGCAGTAATGTATAAACATGGCATATCATGGTATAATCAGCAGTAATGTATAAACATGGCATAACATGGTATAATCAGCAGTAATGTATAAACATGGCATAACATGGTATAATCAGCAGTAATGTATAAACATGGCATACCATGCTATAATCAGCAGTAATGTATAAACATGGCATAACATGGTATAATCAGCAGTAATGTATAAACATGGCATAACATGGTATAATCAGCAGTAATGTATAAACATGGCATACCATGCTATAATCAGCAGTAATGTATAAACATGGCATAACATGGTACAATCAGCAGTAATGTATAAACATGGCATAACATGGTATAATCAGCAGTAATGTATAAACATGGCACAATCAGCAGTAATGTATAAACATGGCACAATCAGCAGTAATGTATAAACATGGCATATCATGGTATAATCAGCAGTAATGTATAAACATGGCATGTCATGGTATAATCAGCAGTAATGTATAAACATGGCATGTCATGGTATAATCAGCAGTAATGTATAAACATGGCATATCATGATATAATCAGCAGTAATGTATAAACATGGCATATCATGATATAATCAGCAGTAATGTATAAACATGGCATAACATGGTATAATCAGCAGTAATGTATAAACATGGCATAACATGGTATAATCAGCAGTAATGTATAAACATGGCATAACATGGTATAATCAGCAGTAATGTATAATAATGGCATAACATGGTATAATCAGCAGAAATGTATAAACATGGCATAACATGGTACAATCAGCAGTAATGTATAAACATGGCATATCATGGTATAATCAGCAGTAATGTATAAACATGGCATAACATGGTATAATCAGCAGCAATGTATAACCATGGCATAACATGGCACAATCAGCAGTAATGTATAAAAATGGCATATCATGGTATAATCAGCAGTAATGTATAAACATGGCATAACATAGTATAATCAGCAGTAATGTATAAACATGGCATATCATGGTATAATCAGCAGTAATGTATAAACATGGCATGTCATGGTATAATCAGCAGTAATGTATAAACATTGCATGTCATGGTATAATCAGCAGTAATGTATAAACATGGCATAACATGGTATAATCAGCAGTAATGTATAAACATGGCATATCATGGTATAATCAGCAGTAATGTATAAACATGGCATAAAATGGTATAATCAGCAGTAATGTATAAACATGGCATAACATGGTATAATCAGCAGTAATGTATAAACATGGCATAACATGGTATAATCAGCAGTAATGTATAAACATGGCATAACATGGTATAATCAGCAGTAATGTATAAACATGGCATAACATGGTATAATCAGCTGTAATGTATAAACATGGCATAACATGGTACAATCAGCAGTAATGTATAAACATGGCACAATCAGCAGTAATGTATAAACATGGCATATCATGGTATAATCAGCAGTAATGTATAAACATGGCATGTCATGGTATAATCAGCAGTAATGTATAAACATGGCATGTCATGGTATAATCAGCAGTAATGTATAAACATGGCATAACATGGTATAATCAGCAGTAATGTATAAACATGGCATACCATGGTATAATCAGCAGTAATGTATAAACATGGCATATCATGGTATAATCAGCAGTAATGTATAAACAATGCATAAAATGGTATAATCAGCAGTAATGTATAAACATGGCATAACATGGTATAATCAGCAGTAATGTATAAACATGGCATAACATGGTATAATCAGCAGTAATGTATAAACATGGCATAACATGGTATAATCAGCAGTAATGTATAAACATGGCATATCATGGTATAATCAGCAGTAATGTATAAACATGGCATAACATCGTACAATCAGCAGTAATGTATAAACATGGCACAATCAGCAGTAATGTATAAACATGTCATATCATGGTATAATCAGCAGTAATGTATAAACATGGCATGTCATGGTATAATCAGCAGTAATGTATAAACATGGCATACCATGCTATAATCAGCAGTAATGTATAAACATGGCATATCATGGTATAATCAGCAGTAATGTATAATCATGGCATAACATGGTATAATCAGCAGTAATGTATAAACATGGCATATCATGGTATAATCAGCAGTAATGTATAAACATGGCATAACATGGTATAATCAGCAGTAATGTATAACCATGGCATAACATGGCACAATCAGCAGTAATGTATAAAAATGGCATATCATTGTTTAATCAGCAGTAATGTATAAACATGGCATAACATAGTATAATCAGCAGTAATGTATAAACATGGCATATCATGGTATAATCAGCAGTAATGTATAAACATGGCATGTCATGGTATAATCAGCAGTAATGTATAAACATTGCATGTCATGGTATAATCAGCAGTAATGTATAAACATGGCATAACATGGTATAATCAGCTGTAATGTATAAACATGGCATATCATGGTATAATCAGCAGTAATGTATAAACATGGCATAAAATGGTATAATCAGCAGTAATGTATAAACATGGCATAACATGGTATAATCAGCAGTAATGTATAAACATGGCATAACATGGTATAATCAGCAGTAATGTATAAACATGGCATACCATGGTATAATCAGCAGTAATGTATAAACATGGCATATCATGTTATAATCAGCAGTAATGTATAAACATGGCATAAAATGGTATAATCAGCAGTAATGTATAAACATGGCATAACATGGTATAATCAGCAGTAATGTATAAACATGGCATAACATGGTATAATCAGCAGTAATGTATAAACATGGCATAACATGGTATAATCAGCAGTAATGTATAAACATGGCATATCATGGTATAATCAGCAGTAATGTATAAACATGGCATAACATGGTACAATCAGCAGTAATGTATAAACATGGCTCAATCAGCAGTAATGTATAAACATGGCATATCATGGTATAATCAGCAGTAATGTATAAACATGGCATGTCATGGTATAATCAGCAGTAATGTATAAACATGGCATGTCATGGTATAATCAGCAGTAATGTATAAACATGGCATATCATGATATAATCAGCAGTAATGTATAAACATGGCATATCATGATATAATCAGCAGTAATGTATAAACATGGCATAACATGGTATAATCAGCAGTAATGTATAAACATGGCATAACATGGTATAATCAGCAGTAATGTATAAACATGGCATAACATGGTATAATCAGCAGTAATGTATAATCATGGCATAACATGGTATAATCAGCAGAAATGTATTAACATGGCATAACATGGTACAATCAGCAGTAATGTATAAACATGGCATATCATGGTATAATCAGCAGTAATGTATAAACATGGCATAACATGGTATAATCAGCAGTAATGTATAACCATGGCATAACATGGCACAATCAGCAGTAATGTATAAAAATGGCATATCATGGTATAATCAGCAGTAATGTATAAACATGGCATAACATAGTATAATCAGCAGTAATATATAAACATGGCATATCATGGTATAATCAGCAGTAATGTATAAACATGGCATGTCATGGTATAATCAGCAGTAATGTATAAACATTGCATGTCATGGTATAATCAGCAGTAATGTATAAACATGGCATAACATGGTATAATCAGCAGTAATGTATAAACATGGCATATCATGGTATAATCAGCAGTAATGTATAAACATGGCATAAAATGGTATAATCAGCAGTAATGTATAAACATGGCATAACATGGTATAATCAGCAGTAATGTATAAACATGGCATAACATGGTATAATCAGCAGTAATGTATAAACATGGCATACCATGGTATAATCAGCAGTAATGTATAAACATGGCATATCATGTTATAATCAGCAGTAATGTATAAACATGGCATAAAATGGTATAATCAGCAGTAATGTATAAACATGGCATAACATGGTATAATCAGCAGTAATGTATAAACATGGCATAACATGGTATAATCAGCAGTAATGTATAAACATGGCATAACATGATATAATCAGCTGTAATGTATAAACATGGCATAACATGGTACAATCAGCAGTAATGTATAAACATGGCACAATCAGCAGTAATGTATAAACATGGCATATCATGGTATAATCAGCAGTAATGTATAAACATGGCATGTCATGGTATAATCAGCAGTAATGTATAAACATGGCATGTCATGGTATAATCAGCAGTAATGTATAAACATGGCATATCATGATATAATCAGCAGTAATGTATAAACATGGCATATCATGATATAATCAGCAGTAATGTATAAACATGGCATAACATGGTATAATCAGCAGTAATGTATAAACATGGCATAACATGGTATAATCAGCAGTAATGTATAAACATGGCATAACATGGTATAATCAGCAGTAATGTATAATCATGGCATAACATGGTATAATCAGCAGAAATGTATAAACATGGCATAACATGGTACAATCAGCAGTAATGTATAAACATGGCATATCATGGTATAATCAGCAGTAATGTATTAACATGGCATAACATGGTATAATCAGCAGTAATGTATAAACATGGCATATCATGATATAATCAGCAGTAATTTATAAACATGGCATAACATGGTACAATCAGCAGTAATGTATAAACATGGCACAATCAGCAGTAATGTATAAACATGGCATATCATGGTATAATCAGCAGTAATGTATAAACATGGCATATCATGGTATAATCAGCAGTAATGTATAAACATGGCATGTCATGGTATAATCAGCAGTAATGTATAAACATTGCATGTCATGGTATAATCAGCAGTAATGTATAAACATGGCATAACATGGTATAATCAGCAGTAATGTATAAACATGGCATATCATGGTATAATCAGCAGTAATGTATAAACATGGCATAAAATGGTATAATCAGCAGTATGTATAAACATGGCATAATATGGTATAATCAGCAGTAATGTATAAACATGGCATAACATGGTATAATCAGCAGTAATGTATAAACATGGCATAACATGGTATAATCAGCAGTAATGTATAAACATGGCATATCATGGTATAATCAGCAGTAATGTATAAACATGGCATAACATGGTATAATCAGCAGTAATGTATAAACATGGCATAACATGGTATAATCAGCAGTAATGTATAAACATGGCATAACATGCTATAATCAGCAGCTATGTATAAACATGGAATATCATGGTATAATCAGCAGTAATGTGTAAACATGGCATAACATGGTACAATCAGCAGTAATGTATAAACTTGGAATAACATGGTATAATCAGCAGTAATGTATAAACATGGCATACCATGCTATAATCAGCAGTAATGTATAAACATGGCATATCATGGTAGAATCAGCAGTAATGAATAAACATGGCATAACATGGTATAATCAGCAGTAATGTATAAACATGGCATAACATGGTATAATCAGCAGTAATGTATAAACATGGCATAACATGGTATAATCAGCAGTAATGTATAAACATGGCATAACATGGTACAATCAGCAGTAATGTATAAACATTGCATAACATGGTACAATCAGCAGTAATGTATAAACATGGCACAATCAGCAGTAATGTATAAACATGGCATATCATGGTATAATCAGCAGTAATGTATAAACATGGCATGTCATGGTATAATCAGTAGTAATGTATAAACATTGCATGTTATGGTATAATCAGCAGTAATGTATAAACATGGCATATCATGATATAATCAGCAGTAATGTATAAACATGGCATAACATGGTATAATCAGCAGTAATGTATAAACATGGCATAACATGGTATAATCAGCAGTAATGTATAAACATGGCATAACATGGTATAATCAGCAGTAATGTATAAACATGGCATATCATGGTATAATCAGCAGTAATGTATAAACATGGCATAACATGGTATAATCAGCAGTAATGTATAAACATGGCATAAAATGGTATAATCAGCAGTAATGTATAAACATGGCATAACATGGTATAATCAGCAGTAATGTATAACCATGGCATAACATGGCACAATCAGCAGTAATGTATAAAAATGGCATATCATTGTTTAATCAGCAGTAATGTATAAACATGGCATAACATAGTATAATCAGCAGTAATGTATAAACATGGCATATCATGGTATAATCAGCAGTAATGTATAAACATGGCATGTCATGGTATAATCAGCAGTAATGTATAAACATTGCATGTCATGGTATAATCAGCAGTAATGTATAAACATGGCATAACATGGTATAATCAGCTGTAATGTATAAACATGGCATATCATGGTATAATCAGCAGTAATGTATAAACATGGCATAAAATGGTATAATCAGCAGTAATGTATAAACATGGCATAACATGGTATAATCAGCAGTAATGTATAAACATGGCATAACATGGTATAATCAGCAGTAATGTATAAACATGGCATACCATGGTATAATCAGCAGTAATGTATAAACATGGCATATCATGTTATAATCAGCAGTAATGTATAAACATGGCATAAAATGGTATAATCAGCAGTAATGTATAAACATGGCATAACATGGTATAATCAGCAGTAATGTATAAACATGGCATAACATGGTATAATCAGCAGTAATGTATAAACATGGCATAACATGGTATAATCAGCAGTAATGTATAAACATGGCATATCATGGTATAATCAGCAGTAATGTATAAACATGGCATAACATGGTACAATCAGCAGTAATGTATAAACATGGCACAATCAGCAGTAATGTATAAACATGGCATATCATGGTATAATCAGCAGTAATGTATAAACATGGCATGTCATGGTATAATCAGCAGTAATGTATAAACATGGCATGTCATGGTATAATCAGCAGTAATGTATAAACATGGCATATCATGATATAATCAGCAGTAATGTATAAACATGGCATATCATGATATAATCAGCAGTAATGTATAAACATGGCATAACATGGTATAATCAGCAGTAATGTATAAACATGGCATAACATGGTATAATCAGCAGTAATGTATAAACATGGCATAACATGGTATAATCAGCAGTAATGTATAATCATGGCATAACATGGTATAATCAGCAGAAATGTATAAACATGGCATATCATGGTACAATCAGCAGTAATGTATAAACATGGCATATCATGGTATAATCAGCAGTAATGTATAAACATGGCATAACATGGTATAATCAGCAGTAATGTATAACCATGGCATAACATGGCACAATCAGCAGTAATGTATAAAAATGGCATATCATGGTATAATCAGCAGTAATGTATAAACATGGCATAACATAGTATAATCAGCAGTAATATATAAACATGGCATATCATGGTATAATCAGCAGTAATGTATAAACATGGCATGTCATGGTATAATCAGCAGTAATGTATAAACATTGCATGTCATGGTATAATCAGCAGTAATGTATAAACATGGCATAACATGGTATAATCAGCAGTAATGTATAAACATGGCATATCATGGTATAATCAGCAGTAATGTATAAACATGGCATAAAATGGTATAATCAGCAGTAATGTATAAACATGGCATAACATGGTATAATCAGCAGTAATGTATAAACATGGCATAACATGGTATAATCAGCAGTAATGTATAAACATGGCATACCATGGTATAATCAGCAGTAATGTATAAACATGGCATATCATGTTATAATCAGCAGTAATGTATAAACATGGCATAAAATGGTATAATCAGCAGTAATGTATAAACATGGCATAACATGGTATAATCAGCAGTAATGTATAAACATGGCATAACATGGTATAATCAGCAGTAATGTATAAACATGGCATAACATGGTATAATCAGCTGTAATGTATAAACATGGCATAACATGGTACAATCAGCAGTAATGTTTAAACATGGCACAATCAGCAGTAATGTATAAACATGGCATATCATGGTATAATCAGCAGTAATGTATAAACATGGCATGTCATGGTATAATCAGCAGTAATGTATAAACATGGCATGTCATGGTATAATCAGCAGTAATGTATAAACATGGCATATCATGATATAATCAGCAGTAATGTATAAACATGGCATATCATGATATAATCAGCAGTAATGTATAAACATGGCATAACATGGTATAATCAGCAGTAATGTATAAACATGGCATAACATGGTATAATCAGCAGTAATGTATAAACATGGCATAACATGGTATAATCAGCAGTAATGTATAATCATGGCATAACATGGTATAATCAGCAGAAATGTATAAACATGGCATAACATGGTACAATCAGCAGTAATGTATAAACATGGCATATCATGGTATAATCAGCAGTAATGTATAAACATGGCATAACATGGTATAATCAGCAGTAATGTATAAACATGGCATATCATGATATAATCAGCAGTAATGTATAAACATGGCATAACATGGTACAATCAGCAGTAATGTATAAACATGGCACAATCAGCAGTAATGTATAAACATGGCATATCATGGTATAATCAGCAGTAATGTATAAACATGGCATATCATGGTATAATCAGCAGTAATGTATAAACATGGCATGTCATGGTATAATCAGCAGTAATGTATAAACATTGCATGTCATGGTATAATCAGCAGTAATGTATAAACATGGCATAACATGGTATAATCAGCAGTAATGTATAAACATGGCATATCATGGTATAATCAGCAGTAATGTATAAACATGGCATAACATGGTATAATCAGCAGTATGTATAAACATGGCATAATATGGTATAATCAGCAGTAATGTATAAACATGGCATAACATGGTATAATCAGCAGTAATGTATAAACATGGCATAACATGGTATAATCAGCAGTAATGTATAAACATGGCATATCATGGTATAATCAGCAGTAATGTATAAACATGGCATAACATGGTATAATCAGCAGTAATGTATAAACATGGCATAACATGGTATAATCAGCAGTAATGTATAAACATGGCATAACATGCTATAATCAGCAGCTATGTATAAACATGGAATATCATGGTATAATCAGCAGTAATGTGTAAACATGGCATAACATGGTACAATCAGCAGTAATGTATAAACTTGGAATAACATGGTATAATCAGCAGTAATGTATAAACATGGCATACCATGCTATAATCAGCAGTAATGTATATACATGGCATATCATGGTAGAATCAGCAGTAATGAATAAACATGGCATAACATGGTATAATCAGCAGTAATGTATAAACATGGCATAACATGGTATAATCAGCAGTAATGTATAAACATGGCATAACATGGTATAATCAGCAGTAATGTATAAACATGGCATAACATGGTACAATCAGCATTAATGTATAAACATGGCATATCATGGTATAATCAGCAGTAATGTATAAACATGGCACAATCAGCAGTAATATATAAACATGGCATATCATGGTATAATCAGCAGTAATGTATAAACATTGCATGTCATGGTATAATCAGCAGTAATGTATAAACATGGCATATCATGGTATAATCAGCAGTAATGTATAAACATTGCATAACATGGTACAATCAGCAGTAATGTATAAACATGGCACAATCAGCAGTAATGTATAAACATGGCATATCATGGTATAATCAGCAGTAATGTATAAACATGGCATGTCATGGTATAATCAGTAGTAATGTATAAACATTGCATGTTATGGTATAATCAGCAGTAATGTATAAACATGGCATATCATGATATAATCAGCAGTAATGTATAAACATGGCATAACATGGTATAATCAGCAGTAATGTATAAACATGGCATAAAATGGTATAATCAGCAGTATGTATAAACATGGCATAACATGGTATAATCAGCAGTAATGTATAAACATGGCATAACATTGTATAATCAGCAGTAATGTATAAACATGGCATAACATGGTATAATCAGCAGTAATGTATAAACATGGCATATCATGGTATAATCAGCAGTAATGTATAAACATGGCATAACATGGTATAATCAGCAGTAATGTATAAACATGGCATAACATGGTATAATCAGCAGTAATGTATAAACATGGCATAACATGCTATAATCAGCAGTAATGTATAAACATGGAATATCATGGTATAATCAGCAGTAATGTGTAAACATGGCATAACATGGTACAATCAGCAGTAATGTATAAACATGGCATATCATGGTATAATCAGCAGTAATGTATAAACATGGCATAACATGGTATAATCAGCAGTAATGTATAAACATGGCATATCATGATATAATCAGCAGTAATGTATAAACATGGCATAACATGGTATAATCAGCAGTAATGTATAAAAATGGCATAACATGGTATAATCAGCAGTAATGTATAAACATGGCATAACATGGTACAATCAGCAGTAATGTATAAACATGGCACAATCAGCAGTAATGTATAAACATGGCATATCATGGTATAATCAGCAGTAATGTATAAACATGGCATATCATGATATAATCAGCAGTAATGTATAAACATGGCATATCATGGTATAATCAGCAGTAATGTATAAACATGGCATAAAATGGTATAATCAGCAGTATGTATAAACATGGCATAACATGGTATAATCAGCAGTAATGTATAAACATGGCATAACATGGTATAATCAGCAGTAATGTATAAACATGGCATAACATGGTATAATCAGCAGTAATGTATAAACATGGCATATCATGGTATAATCAGCAGTAATGTATAAACATGGCATAACATGGTATAATCAGCAGTAATGTATAAACATGGCATAACATGGGATAATCAGCAGTAATGTATAAACATGGCATAACATGGTATAATCAGCAGTAATGTATAAACATGGCATATCATGGTATAATCAGCAGTAATGTATAAACATGGCATAACATGGTATAATCAGCAGTAATGTATAAACATGGCATAAAATGGTATAATCAGCAGTATGTATAAACATGGCATAACATGGTATAATCAGCAGTAATGTATAAACATGGCATAACATGGTATAATCAGCAGTAATGTATAAACATGGCATAACATGGTATAATCAGCAGTAATGTATAAACATGGCATATCATGGTATAATCAGCAGTAATGTATAAACATGGCATAACATGGTATAATCAGCAGTAATGTATAAACATGGCATAACATGGTATAATCAGCAGTAATGTATAAACATGGCATAACATGCTATAATCAGCAGTAATGTATAAACATGGAATATCATGGTATAATCAGCAGTAATGTGTAAACATGGCATAACATGGTACAATCAGCAGTAATGTATAAACATGGCATATCATGGTATAATCAGCAGTAATGTATAAACATGGCATAACATGGTATAATCAGCAGTAATGTATAAACATGGCATATCATGATATAATCAGCAGTAATGTATAAACATGGCATAACATGGTATAATCAGCAGTAATGTATAAAAATGGCATAACATGGTATAATCAGCAGTAATGTATAAACATGGCATAACATGGTACAATCAGCAGTAATGTATAAACATGGCACAATCAGCAGTAATGTATAAACATGGCATATCATGGTATAATCAGCAGTAATGTATAAACATGGCATATCATGGTATAATCAGCAGTAATGTATAAACATGGCATGTCATGGTATAATCAGCAGTAATGTATAAACATGGCATGTCATGGTATAATCAGCAGTAATGTATAAACATTGCATGTCATAGTATAATCACCAGTAATGTATAAACATGGCATAACATGGTATAATCAGCAGTAATGTATAAACATGGCATATCATGGTATAATCAGCAGTAATGTATAAACATGGCATAAAATGGTATAATCAGCAGTATGTATAAACATGGCATAACATGGTATAATCAGCAGTAATGTATAAACATGGCATAACATGGTATAATCAGCAGTAATGTATAAACATGGCATAACATGGTATAATCAGCAGTAATGTATAAACATGGCATATCATGGTATAATCAGCAGTAATGTATAAACATGGCATAACATGGTATAATCAGCAGTAATGTATAAACATGGCATAACATGGTATAATCAGCAGTAATGTATAAACATGGCATAACATGCTATAATCAGCAGCTATGTATAAACATGGAATATCATGGTATAATCAGCAGTAATGTGTAAACATGGCATAACATGGTACAATCAGCAGTAATGTATAAACTTGGAATAACATGGTATAATCAGCAGTAATGTATAAACATGGCATACCATGCTATAATCAGCAGTAATGTATAAACATGGCATATCATGGTAGAATCAGCAGTAATGTATAAACATGGCATAACATGGTATAATCAGCAGTAATGTATAAACATGGCATAACATGGTATAATCAGCAGTAATGTATAAACATGGCATAACATGGTATAATCAGCAGTAATGTATAAACATGGCATAACATGGTACAATCAGCATTAATGTATAAACATGGCATATCATGGTATAATCAGCAGTAATGTATAAACATGGCACAATCAGCAGTAATGTATAAACATGGCATATCATGGTATAATCAGCAGTAATGTATAAACATGGCATGTCATGGTATAATCAGCAGTAATGTATAAACATGGCATATCATGGTATAATCAGCAGTAATGTATAAACATTGCATAACATGGTACAATCAGCAGTAATGTATAAACATGGCACAATCAGCAGTAATGTATAAACATGGCATATCATGGTATAATCAGCAGTAATGTATAAACATGGCATGTCATGGTATAATCAGCAGTAATGTATAAACATTGCATGTCATGGTATAATCAGCAGTAATGTATAAACATGGCATATCATGATATAATCAGCAGTAATGTATAAACATGGCATAACATGGTATAATCAGCAGTAATGTATAAACATGGCATAACATGGTATAATCAGCAGTAATGTATAAACATTGCATGTCATGGTATAATCAGCAGTAATGTATAAACATGGCATAACATGGTATAATCAGCAGTAATGTGTAAACATGGCATGTCATGGTATAATCAGCAGTAATGTATAAACATTGCATGTCATGGTATAATCAGCAGTAATGTATAAACATGGCATATCATGATATAATCAGCAGTAATGTATAAACATGGCATAACATGGTATAATCAGCAGTAATGTATAAACATGGCATAACATGGTATAATCAGCAGTAATGTATAAACATGGCATATCATGGTATAATCAGCAGTAATGTATAAACATGGCATAACATGGTATAATCAGCAGTAATGTATAAACATGGCATAAAATGGTATAATCAGCAGTATGTATAAACATGGCATAACATGGTATAATCACCAGTAATGTATAAACATGGCATAACATGGTATAATCAGCAGTAATGTATAAACATGGCATAACATGGTATAATCAGCAGTAATGTATAAACATGGCATATCATGGTATAATCAGCAGTAATGTATAAACATGGCATAACATGGTATAATCAGCAGTAATGTATAAACATGGCATAACATGGTATAATCAGCAGTAATGTATAAACATGGCATAACATGCTATAATCAGCAGTAATGTATAAACATGGAATATCATGGTATAATCAGCAGTAATGTGTAAACATGGCATAACATGGTACAATCAGCAGTAATGTATAAACATGGCACAATCAGCAGTAATGTATAAACATGGCATATCATGGTATAATCAGCAGTAATGTATAAACATGGCATATCATGGTATAATCAGCAGTAATGTATAAACATGGCATGTCATGGTATAATCAGCAGTAATGTATAAACATTGCATGTCATGGTATAATCAGCAGTAATGTATAAACATGGCATAACATGGTATAATCAGCAGTAATGTATAAACATGGCATATCATGGTATAATCAGCAGTAATGTATAAACATGGCATAAAATGGTATAATCAGCAGTATGTATAAACATGGCATAACATGGTATAATCAGCAGTAATGTATAAACATGGCATAACATGGTATAATCAGCAGTAATGTATAAACATGGCATATCATGGTATAATCAGCAGTAATGTATAAACATGGCATAACATGGTATAATCAGCAGTAATGTATAAACATGGCATAACATGGTATAATCAGCAGTAATGTATAAACATGGCATAACATGCTATAATCAGCAGCTATGTATAAACATGGAATATCATGGTATAATCAGCAGTAATGTGTAAACATGGCATAACATGGTACAATCAGCAGTAATGTATAAACTTGGAATAACATGGTATAATCAGCAGTAATGTATAAACATGGCATACCATGCTATAATCAGCAGTAAATATATAAACATGGCATATCATGGTAGAATCAGCAGTAATGTATAAACATGGCATAACATGGTATAATCAGCAGTAATGTATAAACATGGCATAACATGGTATAATCAGCAGTAATGTATAAACATGGCATAACATGGTATAATCAGCAGTAATGTATAAACATGGCATAACATGGTACAATCAGCATTAATGTATAAACATGGCATATCATGGTATAATCAGCAGTAATGTATAAACATGGCACAATCAGCAGTAATATATAAACATGGCATATCATGGTATATTCAGCAGTAATGTATAAACATTGCATGTCATGGTATAATCAGCAGTAATGTATAAACATGGCATATCATGGTATAATCAGCAGTAATGTATAAACATTGCATAACATGGTACAATCAGCAGTAATGTATAAACATGGCACAATCAGCAGTAATGTATAAACATGGCATATCATGGTATAATCAGCAGTAATGTATAAACATGGCATGTCATGGTATAATCAGCAGTAATGTATAAACATGGCATATCATGATATAATCAGCAGTAATGTATAAACATGGCATAACATGGTATAATCAGCAGTAATGTATAAACATGGCATAACATGGTATAATCAGCAGTAATGTATAAACATTGCATGTCATGGTATAATCAGCAGTAATGTATAAACATGGCATAACATGGTATAATCAGCAGTAATGTATAAACATGGCATGTCATGGTATAATCAGCAGTAATGTATAAACATTGCATGTCATGGTATAATCAGCAGTAATGTATAAACATGGCATATCATGATATAATCAGCAGTAATGTATAAACATGGCATAACATGGTATAATCAGCAGTAATGTATAAACATGGCATAACATGGTATAATCAGCAGTAATGTATAAACATGGCATATCATGGTATAATCAGCAGTAATGTATAAACATGGCATAACATGGTATAATCAGCAGTAATGTATAAACATGGCATAAAATGGTATAATCAGCAGTATGTATAAACATGGCATAACATGGTATAATCAGCAGTAATGTATAAACATGGCATAACATGGTATAATCAGCAGTAATGTATAAACATGGCATAACATGGTATAATCAGCAGTAATGTATAAACATGGCATATCATGGTATAATCAGCAGTAATGTATAAACATGGCATAACATGGTATAATCAGCAGTAATGTATAAACATGGCATAACATGGTATAATCAGCAGTAATGTATAAACATGGCATAACATGCTATAATCAGCAGTAATGTATAAACATGGAATATCATGGTATAATCAGCAGTAATGTGTAAACATGGCATAACATGGTACAATCAGCAGTAATGTATAAACATGGCATATCATGGTATAATCAGCAGTAATGTATAAACATGGCATAACATGGTATAATCAGCAGTAATGTATAAACATGGCATATCATGATATAATCAGCAGTAATGTATAAACATGGCATAACATGGTATAATCAGCAGTAATGTATAAAAATGGCATAACATGGTATAATCAGCAGTAATGTATAAACATGGCATAACATGGTATAATCAGCAGTAATGTATAAACATTGCATGTCATGGTATAATCAGCAGTAATGTATAAACATGGCATAACATGGTATAATCAGCAGTAATGTATAAACATGGCATATCATGGTATAATCAGCAGTAATGTATAAACATGGCATAAAATGGTATAATCAGCAGTATGTATAAACATGGCATAACATGGTATAATCAGCAGTAATGTATAAACATGGCATAACATGGTATAATCAGCAGTAATGTATAAACATGGCATAACATGGTATAATCAGCAGTAATGTATAAACATGGCATATCATGGTATAATCAGCAGTAATGTATAAACATGGCATAACATGGTATAATCAGCAGTAATGTATAAACATGGCATAACATGGTATAATCAGCAGTAATGTATAAACATGGCATAACATGGTATAATCAGCAGTAATGTATAAACATGGCATATCATGGTATAATCAGCAGTAATGTATAAACATGGCATAACATGGTATAATCAGCAGTAATGTATAAACATGGCATAAAATGGTATAATCAGCAGTATGTATAAACATGGCATAACATGGTATAATCAGCAGTAATGTATAAACATGGCATAACATGGTATAATCAGCAGTAATGTATAAACATGGCATAACATGGTATAATCAGCAGTAATGTATAAACATGGCATATCATGGTATAATCAGCAGTAATGTATAAACATGGCATAACATGGTATAATCAGCAGTAATGTATAAACATGGCATAACATGGTATAATCAGCAGTAATGTATAAACATGGCATAACATGCTATAATCAGCAGTAATGTATAAACATGGAATATCATGGTATAATCAACAGTAATGTGTAAACATGGCATAACATGGTACAATCAGCAGTAATGTATAAACATGGCATATCATGGTATAATCAGCAGTAATGTATAAACATGGCATAACATGGTATAATCAGCAGTAATGTATAAACATGGCATATCATGATATAATCAGCAGTAATGTATAAACATGGCATAACATGGTATAATCAGCAGTAATGTATAAACATGGCATAACATGCTATAATCAGCAGTAATGTATAAACATGGAATATCATGGTATAATCAGCAGTAATGTGTAAACATGGCATAACATGGTACAATCAGCAGTAATGTATAAACATGGCATATCATGGTATAATCAGCAGTAATGTATAAACATGGCATAACATGGTATAATCAGCAGTAATGTATAAACATGGCATAACATGGTACAATCAGCAGTAATGTATAAACATGGCACAATCAGCAGTAATGTATAAACATGGCATATCATGGTATAATCAGCAGTAATGTATAAACATGGCATATCATGGTATAATCAGCAGTAATGTATAAACATGGCATGTCATGGTATAATCAGCAGTAATGTATAAACATTGCATGTCATGGTATAATCAGCAGTAATGTATAAACATGGCATAACATGGTATAATCATCAGTAATGTATAAACATGGCATATCTTGGTATAATCAGCAGTAATGTATAAACATGGCATAAAATGGTATAATCAGCAGTATGTATAAACATGGCATAACATGGTATAATCAGCAGTAATGTATAAACATGGCATAACATGGTATAATCAGCAGTAATGTATAAACATGGCATAACATGGTATAATCAGCAGTAATGTATAAACATGGCATATCATGGTATAATCAGCAGTAATGTATAAACATTGCATGTCATGGTATAATCAGCAGTAATGTATAAACATGGCATATCATGATATAATCAGCAGTAATGTATAAACATGGCATAACATGGTATAATCAGCAGTAATGTATAAACATGGCATAACATGGTATAATCAGCAGTAATGTATAAACATTGCATGTCATGGTATAATCAGCAGTAATGTATAAACATGGCATAACATGGTATAATCAGCAGTAATGTATAAACATGGCATGTCATGGTATAATCAGCAGTAATGTATAAACATTGCATGTCATGGTATAATCAGCAGTAATGTATAAACATGGCATATCATGGTATAATCAGCAGTAATGTATAAACATGGCATAACATGGTATAATCAGTAGTAATGTATAAACATGGCATAACATGGTATAATCAGCAGTAATGTATAAACATGGCATAACATGGTATAATCAGCAGTAATGTATAAACATGGCATATCATGGTATAATCAGCAGTAATGTATAAACATGGCATAACATGGTATAATCAGCAGGGTAGAAACGTGGGGTAATCACAATCATATATATTGCTATCAGATACAAAGTGGTATTAGCACTGAGAAAACTGCATACACCTGCAAAAGTATATGATATCATTTAAATCCATGGAAGTGCATGAATAATAACACATAAATGTAAAGGTTACACCAAGTAGAACCTTGTTTGTAAAAACTTGAGTAACGCGTTTCGCGTCAGGTTTCCTCGGAGACTTCAAATCTACAATGGTGAAAACACCTTAAATATGGGGAAAAAAGAGAGAAAAGAAGAATTGCTCCCCCCAGACAGCGAGAGGAGAAGGTTTGCAAATCAGAGAGATGTATGGCCTCCACCCTATTCTCATCCTCAGAGGATGGCCCAGAGGGGTGATTGCTGACTGATCCTGCTGGGGTCAGAGGGACTAGGCACATCGTGGAAGGATTCTCCCACGTGGCACATACCTTCTAGACAGGTTCTGGGAGGGAGTCAGAAATCATATTCATGGTGTCTTGATTTATTGCTATAGCTTCAGGTGCTGGTCTCCAGCATTAAGGAGCAGGGGCGTCACTAGGGTTTGTGTCACCCAGTGCGGAAACTCATGGTGTCACCCCCTGGATTTCCTCTAATACAACGCCAAACAGATTCCTTAGTAATGCCAGTTAGATGGCCTATTAACTATGCCACATACAGGAGCCCCATAACTATGCCACACACAGGAGCCCCATAACTATGCCACACACAGGAGCCCCATAACTATGCCACACACAGGAGCCCCATAACTATGCCATACACAGGAGCCCCATAACTATGCCACATACAGGAGCCCCATAACTATGCCACACACAGGAGCCCCATAACTATGCCACACACAGGAGCCCCATAACTATACCACACACAGGAGCCCATAACTATGCCACACACAGGAGCCCCATAACTATGCCACACACAGGAGCCCCATAACTATGCCACACACAGGAGCCCCATAACTATGCCACACCAGAGCCCCATAACTATGCCATACACAGGAGCCCCATAACTATGCCACACACAGGAGCCCCATAACTATGCCACACACAGGAGCCCATAACTATGCCACATACAGGAGCCCCATAACTATGCCACACATAGGAGCCCCATAACTATACCACACACAGGAGCCGCATAACTATGCCACACCAGAGCCCCATAACTATGCCATACACAGGAGCCCCATAACTATGCCACACACAGGAGCCCCATAACTATACCACACACAGGAGCCCATTACTATACCACACACATGAGCCCATAACTATGCCACACACAGGAGCCCCATAACTATGCCACACACAGGAGCCCCATAACTATACCACACACAGGAGCCCATAACTATGCCACACACAGGAGCCCCATAACTATGCCACACACAGGAGCCCCATAACTATGCCACACACAGGAGCCCCATAACTATACCACACACAGGAGCCCATAACTATGACACACACAGGAGCCCCATAACTATACCACACACAGGAGCCCCATAACTATACCACACACAGGAGCCCATAACTATGACACACACAGGAGCCCATTACTATGCCACATACAGGAGCCCCATAACTATGCCACACACAGGAGCCCATAACTATGCCACACACAGGAGCCCCATAACTATGCCACACACAGGAGACCCATAACTATGCCACACACAGGAGCCCCATAACTATGCCACACACAGGATCCCCATAACTATACCACACACAGGAGCCCATAACTATGCCATACACAGGAGCCCCATAACTATGCCACACACAGGAGCCCATAACTATGCCATACACAGGAGCCCCATAACTATGCCACACACAGGAGCCCCATAACTATGCCACATACAGGAGCCCCATAACTATGCCACACACAGGAGCCCATAACTATGCCACATACAGGAGCCCCATAACTATACCACACACAAGAGCCACATAACTATGCCACACACAGGAGCCCATAACTATGCCACACACAGGAGCCCCATAACTATGCCACATACAGGAGCCCCATAACTATACCACACACAGGAGCCACATAACTATGCCACACACAGGAGCCCATAACTATGCCACACCAGAGCCCCATAACTATGCCACACACAGGAGCCCCATAACTATGACACACACAGGAGCCCCATAACTATGCCACACACAGGAGCCCCATAACTATGCCACATACAGGAGCCCCATAACTATGCCACACACAGGAGCCCATAACTATGCCACATACAGGAGCCCCATAACTATACCACACACAGGAGCCACATAACTATGCCACACACAGGAGCCCATAACTATGCCACACACAGGAGCCCCATAACTATGCCACATACAGGAGCCCCATAACTATACCACACACAGGAGCCACATAACTATGCCACACACAGGAGCCCATAACTATGCCACACACAGGAGCCCCATAACTATGCCACACACAGGAGCCCCATAACTATGACACACACAGGAGCCCCATAACTATGCCACACACAGGAGCCCCATAACTATGCCACATACAGGAGCCCCATAACTATGCCACACACAGGAGCCCATAACTATGCCACATACAGGAGCCCCATAACTATACCAACTATGCCATACACAGGAGCCCCATAACTATGCCACATACAGGAGCCCCATAACTATGCCACACACAGGAGCCCCATAACTATGCCACACACAGGAGCCCCATAACTATGCCACACACAGGAGCCCCATAACTATACCACACACAGGAGCCCATAACTATGCCACACACAGGAGCCCCATAACTATGCCACACACAGGAGCCCCATAACTATGCCACACACAGGAGCCCCATAACTATGCCACACCAGAGCCCCATAACTATGCCATACACAGGAGCCCCATAACTATGCCACACACAGGAGCCCCATAACTATGCCACACACAGGAGCCCATAACTATGCCACATACAGGAGCCCCATAACTATGCCACACACAGGAGCCCCATAACTATACCACACACAGGAGCCCCATAACTATGCCACACCAGAGCCCCATAACTATGCCATACACAGGAGCCCCATAACTATGCCACACACAGGAGCCCCATAACTATACCACACACAGGAGCCCATTACTATACCACACACATGAGCCCATAACTATGCCACACACAGGAGCCCCATAACTATGCCACACACAGGAGCCCCATAACTATACCACACACAGGAGCCCATAACTATGCCACACACAGGAGCCCCATAACTATGCCACACACAGGAGCCCCATAACTATGCCACACACAGGAGCCCCATAACTATACCACACACAGGAGCCCATAACTATGACACACACAGGAGCCCCATAACTATACCACACACAGGAGCCCCATAACTATACCACACACAGGAGCCCATAACTATGACACACACAGGAGCCCATTACTATGCCACATACAGGAGCCCCATAACTATGCCACACACAGGAGCCCATAACTATGCCACACACAGGAGCCCCATAACTATGCCACACACAGGAGACCCATAACTATGCCACACACAGGAGCCCCATAACTATGCCACACACAGGATCCCCATAACTATACCACACACAGGAGCCCATAACTATGCCATACACAGGAGCCCCATAACTATGCCACACACAGGAGCCCATAACTATGCCATACACAGGAGCCCCATAACTATGCCACACACAGGAGCCCCATAACTATGCCACATACAGGAGCCCCATAACTATGCCACACACAGGAGCCCATAACTATGCCACATACAGGAGCCCCATAACTATACCACACACAAGAGCCACATAACTATGCCACACACAGGAGCCCATAACTATGCCACACACAGGAGCCCCATAACTATGCCACATACAGGAGCCCCATAACTATACCACACACAGGAGCCACATAACTATGCCACACACAGGAGCCCATAACTATGCCACACACAGGAGCCCCATAACTATGACACACACAGGAGCCCCATAACTATGCCACACACAGGAGCCCCATAACTATGCCACATACAGGAGCCCCATAACTATGCCACACACAGGAGCCCATAACTATGCCACATACAGGAGCCCCATAACTATACCACACACAGGAGCCACATAACTATGCCACACACAGGAGCCCATAACTATGCCACACACAGGAGCCCCATAACTATGCCACATACAGGAGCCCCATAACTATACCACACACAGGAGCCACATAACTATGCCACACACAGGAGCCCATAACTATGCCACACACAGGAGCCCCATAACTATGACACACACAGGAGCCCCATAACTATACCACACACAGGAGCCCCATAACTATGCCACACACAGGAGCCCATAACTATGCCACACACAGGAGCCCCATAACTATGCCACATACCGGAGCCCCATAACTATGCCACACACAGGAGCCCCATAACTATGACACACACAGGAGCCCCATAACTATGCCACACACAGGAGCCCATAACTATACCACACACAGGAGCCCCATAACTATGCCACACACAGGAGCCCCATAACTATGACACATACAGGAGCCCCATAACTATGACACACACAGGAGCCCCATAACTATGCCACACACACAGGAGCCCCATAACTATGACACACACAGGAGCCCCATAACTATGCCACACCAGAGCCCCATAACTATGCCACACACAGGAGCCCCATAACTATACCACACACAGGAGCCCATAACTATGCCACATACAGGAGCCCCATAACTATGCCACACACAGGAGCCCCATAACTATGACACACACAGGAGCCCCATAACTATGCCACACACAGGAGCCCCATAACTATGCCACAAACAGGAGCCCATAACTATGACACACACAGGAGCCCCATAACTATGCCACACACAGGAGCCCCATAATTATGCCACACACAGGAGCCCATAACTATGTCACACACAGGAGCCCCATAACTATGTCACACACAGGAGCCCCATAACTATGACACACACAGGAGTCCCATAACTATGTCACATACAGGATCCCCATAACTATGCCACACACAGGAGCCCCATAACTATGCCACACACAGGAGCCCCATAACTATGCCATACACAGGAGCCCCATAACTATGACACACATCAGAGCCCCATAAATTATGCCACACCAGAGCCCTACTATTTATGCCTCACCTCTG
The DNA here is from genome assembly GCA_036172795.1 of Pelodytes ibericus. Taxonomy (NCBI): domain Eukaryota; kingdom Metazoa; phylum Chordata; class Amphibia; order Anura; family Pelodytidae; genus Pelodytes; species Pelodytes ibericus. The sequence goes on along the minus strand of CM069860.1, from coordinate 215,576,516 downwards.
CCCAATTATTTATGCCACACACACAGGTGCCCCATAATAATGCCACACACAAGCACCCTATAATTATGCACACATGGGACCGCCATTAATTATGCAACACACAGAAGCCTCACGAGGTGACAATTGTATAATTCTAAAACTATACATATCTATACATACAAACATATCTCTCTCTCTCTCTTTAACAGCCAATTTGCCCAATATTAGGCCAGTATCATTTTGTCATTAATAAGCCACAGCCAATTTGCCCATTAATATGCCAGTGTTATTGTGCCAGATGCCAATACCATTGTGCCATTCATATGTCAGTAATATTGTGCCATTCAGAGCCCAGTAATATTGTGCCATTCAGATACCAGTAATATTGTGACGGTCAGATACCAGTAATATTGTGCCATTCAGAGCCCAGAAATATTGTGCCAGTCAGATACCAGTAATATTGTGCCAGTCAGATACCAGTAATATTGTGCCATTCAGATACCAGGAATATTGTGCCATTCAGATACCAGTAATATTGTGCCAGTCAGATACCAGTAATATTGTGCCATTCAGATACCAGTAATATTGTGCCACTCAGAGCCCAGTAATATTGTGCCATTCAGAGCCCAGTAATATTGTGCCATTCAGATACCAGGAATATTGTGCCATTCAGATACCAGTAATATTGTGCCATTCAGATACCAGGAATATTGTGCTTGTCAGATACCAGTAATATTGTGCCATTCAGAGCCCAGTAATATTGTGCCAGTCAGATACCAGTAATATTGTGCCAGTCAGATACCAGTAATATTGTGCCATTCAGATACCAGGAATATTGTGCCATTCAGATGCCCCAGCCAATTTGCCCATTAGGACGACAGTAATTCCCAAGCTCGTTATTCCTCCATTCTCCCCCATTCCCCAGTACTTACCGCCTGGCTGCTGCTCTGTGTCCGTGGCTGGATGTCTCCGTCAACGTCACATCCGGTTGTTTTTTTTTGGTGATTTTTTTTTTCCGGCGGCCGCATCCAGCGGATGCGGCTGCCAGAAAAAAAAAAGTTAAGCAGCATGATGCGGTGCGGGGGGATGCCGGCAGCACGGGTGTCACCCCCGCTGGAGGTGTCACCCGGTGCGGTCCGCACCCCCTCAGGACACCACTGTTAAGGAGTACATCCACTTCCCACTGAAGGAAGCCTTTACCAGTCGGCAGGGATGCTGAAAGTTCTTGGGCCATAGTTTGCACTCATGTTGAGGCTGAGGACCCCATCATACAGGGAGGTGTCCCTTCGAGTACACATTTCCCTCCTGCACATGAGGTAGGTGAAGCTTTATTTACCTATAGCCTGCTGGTTGTATGTTTGTCACATGTTGATGTCCTCCCTCATTCCCTGTTGATGTCCTCCATCTTTCCCTGTTGATATCTTCCCTCTTTCCTTGTTGATGTCCTCCATCTTTCCATGTTGATGTCCTCCCTCTTTCCCTGTTAATGTCCTCCCTCTTCTCCTGCTGATATCCTCCCTCTTTCCCTGTTGATGTCCTCCCTCCTCCCCTGCTGGTGTCTTTTCATGTGCACCTCTAATGTCTGCACCTTTGTTTTAATTGCAGGTATATTACTGGCAACAGTCAATTCATGTTATGACAGCAGCTTATTTTTATCTGTGCTGTGCCGCGTCTGTACCTTGCACACTATATATTGATGGGAGCTGTGCTGTGCCACCTCTGTACCTTGCACACTATATATTGATGGGAGCTGTGCTGTACCACGTCTGTACCTTGCACACAATATATTGATGGGAGCTGTGCTGTGCCGCGTCTGTACCTTGCACACTATATATTGATGAGAGCTGTGCTGCACCACGTCTGTTCCTTGCACACTATATATTGATGAGAGCTGTGCTGTACCAAGTCTGTACCGTGCTGTACCACATCTGTACCTCGCACACTATATATTGATGGGAGCTGTGCTGCGTCTGTACCTTGCACACTATATATTGATGAGAGCTCTGCTGCACCACGTCTGTTCCTTGCACACTATATATTGATGAGAGCTGTGCTGTACCAAGCCTGTACCGTGCTGTACCACATCTGTACCTCGCACACTATATATTGATGGGAGCTGTGCTGCGTCTGTACCTTGCACACTATATATTGATGAGAGCTCTGCTGCACCACGTCTGTTCCTTGCACACTATATATTGATGAGAGCTGTGCTGTACCAAGCCTGTACCGTGCTGTACCACATCTGTACCTCACACACTATATATTGATGAGAGCTGTGCTGTGCCACGTCTGTGCCTTGCACACTATATATTTAAGGGAGCTTTGCCACGTCTGTATCTTGCACACTATATATTGATGAGAGCTGTGCTGTACCAAGTCTGTACCTTGCTGTACCACATCTGTACCTCGCACACTATATATTGATGGGAGCTGTGCTGTTTCACGTCTGTACCTTGCACACTATATATTGATGGGAGCTTTGCCACATCTGTACCTTGCACACTATATATTGATGGGAGCTGTTTCATGTCTGTACCTTGCACACTATATATTGATGGGAGCTGTGCCACGTCTGTACCTTGCACACTATATAGTGATGGGAGCTGTGCCACGTCTGTACCTTGCACACTATATATTGATGGGAGCTGTGCCATGTCTGTACCTTGCACACTATATATTGATGGGAGCTGTGCCACGTCTGTACCTTGCACACTATATATTGATGGGAGCTTTGCCACGTCTGTACCTTGCACAATATATATTGATGGGAGCTGTTTCACGTCTGTCTCTTGCACACTATATATTGATGGGAGCTGTGCCATGTCTGTACCTTGCACAATATATATTGATGGGAGCTGTTTCACGTCTGTCCCTTGCACACTATATATTGATGGGAGCTGTTTCACGTCTGTCCCTTGCACACTATATATTGATGGGAGCTGTTTCACGTCTGTCCCTTGCACACTATATATTGATGGGAGCTGTGCCACGTCTGTACCTTGCACACTATATATTGATGGGAGCTGTGCCACGTCTGTCCCTTGCACACTATATATTGATGGGAGCTGTGCCACGTCTGTCCCTTGCACACTATATATTGATGGGAGCTGTTTCACGTCTGTCCCTTGCACACTATATATTGATGGGAGCTGTTTCACGTCTGTCCCTTGCACACTATATATTGATGGGAGCTGTTTCACGTCTGTCCCTTGCACACTATATATTGATGGGAGCTGTTTCACGTCTGTACCTTGCACACTATATATTGATGGGAGCTGTTTCACGTCTGTACCTTGCACAATATATATTGATGGGAGCTGTTTCACGTCTGTCCCTTGCACACTATATATTGATGGGAGCTGTTTCACGTCTGTCCCTTGCACACTATATATTGATGGGAGCTGTGCCACGTCTGTACGTTGCACCCTATGTGTGGAATGTAGCATTAGATTGCTTGGACATCAAAGTTCAACTGGTTCTCAAATTAAAATTTCCTTCGCATTTTAGTGAATAGTAATTTTTACTGCTTTTCATTGAAGGGAGTTCGAGATGGACTTTCGTGAAGTGCATGAGGAGGTGGAGATTAGCGTCACGTGACTCCGCCTCCTTTCACAGCCCGGTAACATGTCACCAGAAGTTGCCAAGTTTGGCAGCCCAAAGCCATTTCTGGAGAAAAAACACGAGACACACGCGCGTTTATTTGTATTTCTCACTTTCTTTTTGGTAAAATGATCCTTTTTATTTAGTTGTAAATATTGCAGGAACTCTGCTTTAATTAGAAAGATTGGCATTTCTTGGAAGAGCCCGTCAGTGACCCGCTGGGAGCTTCGTGCCAGCGAATCTCCTGTTGATTATAGAGATGATTAGCCATTCCCCTGTGATGTCGTGATCACACGTCTCTCCACCTGCATCCATTCTGTGTCAGAGGCTGGGAACACAAGGTACCAGCTCCCCCTCACGCTGGACGGGGGTGGAGGCAGTGAGAGGTGGGGAAGGAAGAGGCGGAAAGGCCCACCGTGCAGAGGAAGAAGACGCAATCTCTGGCCAAAGAGTTTACTCGTCCCAGATCTATAAGGAGAAGGGGGGGGGGGGGGGTTGCCACAGCAACACACCGTATTATTGTTATTTATTTATTCTGAGCTGTGTAACCCCTTCATTGCTGGATTCCCTGGAATATCAAGCTGTGTTTGTCTCGTTCAATCTGTGTCTGTCTCGTTCAATCTGTGTCTGTCTCATTCAATCTGTGTCTGTCTCATTCAGTCTGTGTCTGTCCCGTTCAAGCTGTGTTTGTCCCTTTCAAGCTGTGTCTGTCTTGTTCAAGCTGTGTCTGTCTTGTTCAATCTGTGTCTGTACAGTTCAATCTGTGTCTGTCCAGTTCAAGCTGTGTCTGTCCCGTTCAAGCTGTGTCTGTCTTTTTCAAGCTGTGTCTGTCTCATTCAAGCTGTGTCTGTCCCGTTCAAGCTGTGTCTTTCTTTTTCAAGCTGTGTCTGTCTTGTTCAAGCTGTGTCTGTCTTTTTCAAGCTGTGTCTGTCCAGTTCAAGCTGTGTCTGTCTCATTCAATCTGTGTCTGTCTCGTTCAATGTGTCTGTCTCGTTCAATCTGTGTCTGTCTCGTTCAATCTGTGTCTGTCTCATTCAATCTGTGTCTGTCTCGTTCAATCTGTGTTTGTCTCCTTCAATCTGTGTCTGTCTCATTCAATCTGTGTCTGTGTCATTCAATCTGTGTCTGTCTCATTCAGTCTGTGTCTGTCCCGTTCAAGCTGTGTTTGTCCCGTTCAAGCTGTGTCTGTCCAGTTCAAGCTGTGTCTGTCTTGTTCAAGCTGTGTCTGTCCCGTTCAATCTGTGTCTGTCCAGTTCAATCTGTGTCTGTCCAGTTCAAGCTGTGTCTGTCCCGTTCAAGCTGTGTCTGTCTTTTTCAAGCTGTGTCTGTCTTGTTCAAGCTGTGTCTGTCCCGTTCAAGGTGTGTCTGTCTTGTTCAAGCTGTGTCTGTCCCGTTCAAGCTGTGTCTGTCCAGTTCAAGCTGTGTCTGTCCCATTCAAGCTGTGTCTGTCTTGTTCAAGCTGTGTCTGTCTTGTTCAAGCTGTGTCTGTCTTTTTCAAGCTGTGTCTGTCTTGTTCAAGCTGTGTCTGTCCCGTTCAAGCTGTGTCTGTCCAGTTCAAGCTGTGTCTGTCTTGTTCAAGCTGTGTCTGTCCCGTTCAAGCTGTGTCTGTCTTGTTCAAGCTGTGTCTGTCCCGTTCAAGCTGTGTCTGTCTTGTTCAAGCTGTGTCTGTCCCGTTCAAGCTGTGTCTGTCCCGTTCAAGCTGTGTCTGACTTGTCTTGGTGGCTTCGATTGCAGGACATCGAGGGGAGAATATGAAATTTAAGGCCAAAGTAGCCAAGTTGGAAAAATTAATTACTTATGACTCGGTTTTTGTGCTTGGGTCTGATGGATCCCGATTGCTTCCTGGCTTTGGGGTCCCACTGCAGCAGGGTATCTCTGGGTCATCTAGTCATTCAGGGTGGCAGGTTATTGATAACTGACCTGCTAAGAGGTGCAGGGTGGTCAGTGACATACACACCGCTCAGACAATGCTTGAATTGATGTCATCTAACTTCCCAGTGATGCTGCTGTACCTATCACACTGCAAGATAACTCCAACAGAGACACACCTTCACTCAATGTGGGTTTTATTCATGAAAGAGAGAATTGCAGGGAATTGAGAAGGGAAATGAAAACTTATAGAAACACAGAATGTGTCACCGCCAGATTAGAACCATTCGGCCCATCTAGTCTGCCCAACATTCTAAATACCTATCCCATGCATGCTTAAACTCCTTCACTGTATTAACCTCTACCACTTCTACTGGAAGACTATTCCATGCATCCACTGCCCTCTCAGTAAAGTAATACTTTCATTAGTCCCTGACCTTATCTTATATCTAGGATAGCCTTATACCTATCCCATGCATGCTTAAACTCCTTCACTGTATTAACCTCTACCACTTCTACTGAGAGACTATTCCATGCATCCACTACCCTCTCAGTAAAGTAATACTTTCATTAGTCCCTAGCCTTATCTTATATCTAGGATAGCCTTATACCTATCCCATGCATGCTTAAACTCCTTCACTGTATTAACCTCTACCACTTCTACTGGAAGACTATTCCATGCATCCACTGCCCTCTCAGTAAAGTAATACTTTCATTAGTTCCTGGCCTTATCTTATATCTAGGATAGCCTTATACCTATCCCATGCATGAGTAAACTCCTTCACTGTATTAACCTCTACCACTTCTACTGGAAGACTATTCCATGCATCCACTACCCTCTCAGTAAAGTAATACTTTCATTAGTCCCTGACCTTATCTTATATCTAGGATAGCCTTATACCTATCTCATGAATACTTAAACTCCTTCGCTGTATTAACCTCTACCACTTCTACTGGAAGACTATTCCATGCATCCACTACCCTCTCAGTAATGTAATACTTTCATTAGTCCCTGGCCCTATCTTATATCTAGGATAGCCTTATACCTATCCCATGCATGCTTAAACTCCTTCACTGTATTACCCTCTACCACTTCTACTGGAAGACTATCCCATACATCCACTACCCTCTCAGTAATGTAATACTTTCATTAGTCCCTGACCTTATCTTATATCTAGGATAGCCTTCTACCTATCCCATGCATGCTTAAACTCCTTCACTGTATTAACCTCTACCACTTCTACTGGAAGACAATTCCATGCAACCACTACCCTCTCAGTAATGTAATACTTTCATTAGTTCCTGACCTTATCTTATATCTAGGATAGCCTTATACCTATCCCATGCATGCTTAAACTCCTTCACTGTATTAACCCCTACCACTTCCACTGGAAGACTATCCCATACATCCACTACCCTCTCAGTAATGTAATACTTTCATTAGTCCCTGGCCTTATCTTATATCTAGGATAGCCTTATACCTATCCCATGCATGCTTAAACTCCTTCACTGTATTAACCTCTACCACTTCTACTGGAAGACTATTCCATACATCCACTACCCTCTCAGTAATGTAATACTTTCATTAGTCCCTGACCTTATCTTATATCTAGGATAGCCTTATACCTATCCCATGCATGCTTAAACTCCTTCACTGTATTAACCTCTAGCACTTCTACTGGAAGACTATTCCATGCATCCACTACCCTCTCAGTAATGTAATACTTTCATTAGTCCCTGGCCTTATCTTATATCTAGGATAGCCTTATACCTATTCCACGCATGCTTAAACTCCTTCACTGTATTAACCTCTAGCACTTCTACTGGAAGACTATTCCATACATCCACTACCCTCTCAGTAATGTAATACTTTCATTAGTCCCTGGCCTTATCTTATATCTAGGATAGCCTTATACCTATCCCATGCATACTTAAACTCCTTCACTGTATTAACCTCTACCACTTCTACTGGAAGACTATTCCATACATCCACTACCCTCTCAGTAAAGTAATACTTTCATTAGTCCCTGGCCTGATCTTATATCTAGGATAGCCTTATACCTATCCCATGCATGCTTAAACTCCTTCACTGTATTAACATCTACCACTTCTACTGGAAGACTATTCCATGCATCCACTACCCTCTCAGTAAAGTAATACTTTCATTAGTCCATGACCTTATCTTATATCTAGGATAGCCTTATACCTATCCCATGCATGCTTAAACTCCTTCACTGTATTAACCTCTACCACTTCTACTGGAAGACTATTCCATACATCCACTACCCTCTCAGTAATGTAATACTTTCATTAGTCCCTGGCCTTATCTTATATCTAGGATAGCCTTATACCTATCCCATGCATGCTTAAACTCCTTCACTGTATTAACCTCTACAACTTCTACTGGAAGACTATTCCATCCATCCACTACCCTCTCAGTAATGTAATACTTTCATTAGGCCCGGGCCTTATCTTATATCTAGGATAGCCTTATACCTATCCCACGCATGCTTATACTCCTTCATTGTATTAACCTCTACCACTTCTACTGGAAGACTATTCCATGCATCCACTACCCTCTCAGTAATGTAATACTTTCATTAGTCCCTGACCTTATCTTATATCTAGGATAGCCTTATACCTATCCCATGCATGCTTAAACTCCTTCACTGTATTAACCTCCACCACTTCTACTGGAAGACTATTCCATGCAACCACTACCCTCTCAGTAAAGTAATACTTTCATTAGTCCCTAGCCTTATCTTATATCTAGGATAGTCGTATACCTATCCCATGCGTGCTTAAACTCCTTCACTGTATTGACCTCTACCACTTCTACAAGAAGACTATTGCATGCATCCACTACCCTCTCATGTAAAGTAATACTTTCATTAATCCCTGGCCTTATCTTATATCTAGGATAGCCTTATACCTATCCCATGCATGCTTAAACTCCTTCACTGTATTAACCTCTCCCACTTCTACTGGAAGACTATTCCATGTATCTACTACCCTCTCAGTAAAGTAATACTTTCATTAGTCCCTAGCCTTATCTTATATCTAGGATAGCCTTATACCTATCCCATGCATGCTTAAACTCCTTCACTGCATTAACCTCTACCACTTCTACTGGAAGACTATACCATGTATCTACTACCCTCTCAGTAAAGTAATACTTTCATTAATCCCTGGCCTTATCTTATATCTAGGATAGCCTTATACCTATCCCATGCATGCTTAAACTCCTTCACTGTATTAACCTCTCCCACTTCTACTGGAAGACTATTCCATGTATCTACTACCCTCTCAGTAAAGTAATACTTTCATTAGTCCCTAGCCTTATCTTATATCTAGGATAGCCTTATACCTATCCCATGCATGCTTAAACTCCTTCACTGCATTAACCTCTACCACTTCTACTGGAAGACTATACCATGTATCTACTACCCTCTCAGTAAAGTAATACTTTCATTAATCCCTGGCCTTATCTTATATCTAGGATAGCCTTATACCTATCCCATGCATGCTTAAACTCCTTCACTGTATTAACCTCTCCCACTTCTACTGGAAGACTATTCCATGTATCTACTACCCTCTCAGTAAAGTAATACTTTCATTAGTCCCTAGCCTTATCTTATATCTAGGATAGCCTTATACCTATCCCATGCATGCTTAAACTCCTTCACTGCATTAACCTCTACCACTTCTACTGGAAGACTATACCATACATCCACTACTCTCTCAGTAAAGTAATACTTTCATTAGTCCCTGGCCTTATGTTATATCTAGGATAGCCTTATACCTATCCCATGCATGCTTAAACTCCTTCACTGTATTAACCTCTACCACTTCTACTGGAAGACTATTCCATGCATCCACTACCCTAACAGTAGAGTATTACTTTCATTAGTCCCTGGCCTTATCTTATATCTAGGATAGCCTTATACCTATCCCACGCCTGCGTAAACGCCTTCACTGTATTAACCTCTACCACATCTACTGGAAGACTATACCATACATCCACTACCCTCTCAGTAAAGTAATACTTTCATTAGTCCCTGCCCTTATCTTATATCTAGGATAGCCTTATACCTATCCCACGCCTGCGTAAACGCCTTCACTGTATTAACCTCTACCACATCTACTGGAAGACTATACCATACATCCACTACCCTCTCAGTAAAGTAATACTTTCATTAGTCCCTGCCCTTATCTTATATCTAGGATAGCCTTATACCTATCCCACGCCTGCGTAAACGCCTTCACTGTATTAACCTCTACCACATCTACTGGAAGACTATACCATACATCCACTACCCTCTCAGTAAAGTAATACTTTCATTAGTCCCTGGCCTTATCTTATATCTGGAATAGCCTTATACCTATCCCACGCATGCTTAAACTCCTTCACTGTATTAACCTCTACCACTTCTACTGGAAGACTATTCCATACATCCACTACCCTCTCAGTAAAGTAATACTTTCATTAGTCCCTGGCCTTATCTTATATCTAGGATAGCATTATACCTATCCCATGCATGCTTAAACTCCTTCACTGTATTAACCTCTACCACTTCTACTGGAAGACTATTCCATGCATCCACTACCCTAACAGTAGAGTAATACTTTCATTAGTCCCTGGCCTTATCTTATATCTAGGATAGCCTTATACCTATCCCACGCCTGCTTAAATTCCTTCACTGTATTAACCTCTACCACTTACTGGAAGACTATTCCATGTATCCACTACCCTCTCAGTAATGTAATCCTTTCATTAGTCCCCAGTTCCCTATCTCATACCTAGGATAGCCTTATACCTATCCCATGCATGCTTAAACTCCTTCACTGTATTAACCTCTACCACTTCTACTGGAAGACTATTCCATGCATCCACTACCCTCTCAGTAAAGTAATACTTCTTCATATTACTTTGAAATATTTGCCCCTCTAATGTAATACTATGTCCTCTTGTTTTGGTAGTTTTTCTTCTTAAGGCCAAATTATCCTAGTTGGAAACATTCTCCCATTCAGCTGATTTAATCAGGTAATAGCATTAGGTAATCGTAACATCCCCAGGATCTACCTTAAAACCAAAGAATTTCTGAATCAACCTTTGCTCTTCAATCTTTTTTTTTTTACTGATATGGCTGCCAACCAGTCCTGATTTCAGCCTGTCCCACCATCCCAGGTACAGGGGAGAAACCGGACACCAGAGAAGAACCCTCTGTAGTTGGCTCCTGACATTAAAAGGGTCAGAGTCACATGATATCCCAATCCTTGACCCCACGAGAGATTGAACTCCAGCTTCCGTGGTACAGATACCGGGGGTCTAGAACTCTCCTTGTTTAGACTGTGCATGTCTGTGAGACACACACGGGCAGTATTAATACCAGGACAGGACTAAAAAACAGGACTGTCAGGAAAATTTGGGACTATTGGCAAACACATTCACAAGTGCTTTTGAGGGTCCTGCATGCCCCTATTACCAAGACCACCCCCCCCCCATCCCAGAACATGACTTTCCAACATCGTAAGGTGAGAACCAAGTACTGAACTCAGTGACTGAGGGGTTAATCCACCATTTAATGCATACATTTATATGTATGGCTTATTTATATATGAGTATATAATATGAGTGTTTGGATTCATCGGATCATTCACATAATAATACTGCACTGTGAACACTTTGGGCTGAGTTGGAGAAATCTCCCAGTTAAAGGGACAGTATCACCTAAACATTGTTTTTACAGTGACTGTAACATTCATTACACACTGAAAGAAATTCTACATGTTATTCCAACAAACAACTAAACACACAAAAAAATAAGACCTGCAAGATAAAGTAATGATTTGAAAAGAAATATTGACAAAGAACATTTGGACTTTTCCAGCCTAAATTAATTTTCAGAATTTATCCAACTCATCTACTTTGGCCTTACGCTTGATATTCTCTTCTCAATTCCCCGCAGTTCTCTATTTTTCAGGAATAATGTCCTGAGCATGCATTAAGGTATGTGGAGGCCAGCTGCCTTCTGTTCTCTTTTAATTTGCTCCATCAGGCAGAGCTCCATCATTTGCTTTATCAGGCAGAGCAAGTCCAATATTCCCTGTCAGGAGGGAGCGGTCTGTGCTTTACACCTGGCATGACACAGACTACTTTCTAACAGAAATGTGTCATTTGCATATCAAGGCACATGGTGATGTCATAAACAGGAGACCAAACAGATTATTCTATTGATGTATGTATTTGCTTGCAATTCTGTTAACAGAAGGTTTGAGGATGATGGAGTCACTTTAAGTAGAATGTTTTATACCCTGTGATCGGTCTATTGAGTTTCTCTAATTGTACAATCAGAATGTGTAGCAGTAATGACACCTAGTGGTCATAAAGGGTCAGTGAACCTGCAATTTATTGACGGAGATTATTTGTCCTATCCGTGCTGGCGGTGCTACACCGGCGACATCTAATGGTAGTGACGTCAAATTGACCAAGCGTCCGCAAAACCTGGTCACTTGTAGGAGCGGTGGAGTGAAAGGACGATTCTTCCCATCAGTCCAGTTTTTTTCTGTAACGCTTAAGACTTCATTTAAAGGGGCAGAAACATGTAAATGAAAGAAAAAGTATCACATCTGCTTTATCATTTTTCTGCATATATTAGAATGTGAGGTGAACATTTCATGTCACTGACTTATCTATACATTGTGCAGCGACAAAGCTGGCAAATTCCTCCTGTAACATCTGGGGAACAGCACAGCTTAAGCAAAAGAAGCCTTGACAGGGTTAGGAAGAGGATTTAATGCCCTATGGGTGTTTATTGGATAGTTTTAGGGAAGGGGTGGTGCTTGGCCATTTGCGTAGGGTCAGCCATCTTAACAAGGTGGCCAGTTTATAGTGGACGCCATTACCCTGATCTTGGTTTTTCCTCCTGCAGGTGTGAGCTTTTCAGGAGTGCTGAGAGGGTCCTGGATAGAGTTGGCGGGTGCCAGAGAAGGAGCCCGAGACACAATGCGGAGGGAGGCCGCAAAACGGAACTAGAAGAAAGACACACTTCATAGGAGGGGAGGAACAGCGGGTCATCAAGAGATGGAGCGGGTGATAGGTCCAGGAGGGTTCCGGGGTACCCACACCCAGGCAGTAGAGATCTATCAGTCAGTCACAGTCAGTGGCGGTATCAGAGTCTGAATTATCGCTGGAGGGGGGAATGTTTCCAACTCACCAACTTTGGCCTTAAAGGGACAGTCTAGTCCAAACTGGTGCAAGATGAAGATTACTGCTTTTATAGAGCACAGGCTTTTTTTCCCCAGTGTGATTTGATACGGGCATTCTCTATAAATTACATGTTTAATATTACTCAAGCACTCCCCAGCATCCTATCCTACAGGATACTGCCGCACTTATTGTGTGTAAGCACTGAACATGTGTCAGTTTTGTTTCATTTAGTCACTTCCTCTGCTGGTGGAATAGAATGCATTGTGTGAAACCTAAGTAACCTTGCTCTTGTACATGTAGGATCTCTTAACAGTGCACCACATTGTCTGATGACATCACTAGAGAAAAAGGAAATTCCATTAATTTGAAAAGCATTTTTGTCATTTGTTCCTGCAGCAAAAAGAAAAAACCCAAAGAAAATACAAAGCGCCTCTCAGTGAAAATATATAAAATTAAACAAATACAAACCCCAATACGTGTATATATATACAAATAATAAGAAGGAGGCTTTCAAGATGGAATCTTCAGATGATGTCAGGAAATCAAATTAATGATAAATAATAAGAAATAGCTGCTAGTCTTAGCAATTTCCCAGTGGTATTCCAATGAAAAAGGGTGGGGGGGGAGGTCGGGGGGGGTGACGGCAGGCTTTACCCTGAATTCAATTTTATTGTGTATTGAGTTCAATACACTTTCGGGCAAACTTATAAGGTGTATATTCTCATTTATAATCACTCAATTATAATCCTGTATTTCATATTATTGATTTCTGTATGCTTTTACTGTGTCTCAGGACCATAACTACCTAAGTGGTCCTGTTTATGCATTTTATGTACTGTATTTCTGTCTGTGTATCTATGCAATTTTGCATTATTATTTATTTGAAATAATTATTTATTAAACATATTTTGACACTATCATTTATTGATCTTAGTAGTGGTTTGTTGCATTGCATTCATTTAATTAATATAGCACTGTCTATTCTGATTTTTTATCTGTTCCTGCAACAAATTGACTTTTACTCAGCTAGCATGGGCATTACTTGGTTTCTTGCAAACAGCTGTAATTTCCCAAATTCATTCAAGTATAAGATTTTCATATTTTAAGCAATGCAAAATGTTGTGTTTGTTAAAGGACAGTTTCCCCCCCTTGTTTCTTTTAAGGAAGCATGGATTACAAAACATGTCCTACATCTCCAAAGTTAACCTTCTTCATAGATACCTGTGGGTTTACTCTTCCCTCTGGCTCACAGCTGAGACACATCCAGTCTGGAGGTTTGTTCATGCTCTATATTGATAGCCTGACATTGAAGTAGTGCATGAACCAGCTCATAGAAAGCTTGGTTCCCCTCCTCACACAGTTGGCTATCAATTAATGTAACCATTGATGGTAAAGATCTGATTGTTCCCCCTGTCAAGGAGAGAGAAAAACGTGCCCTAGAAGCCCACGCAGAGCTAGGACAAGCTCACCTGGGTAGAGATAATGTACTTACTACTCTGAAACAGAAATATTGGTGGCTCAATATGAGAAAAACGTTTGTTCATGTTATTGGTAATAGTAAACAATGTGTCAGGGTTCAACACTGACCTTCTGACTCATGCATTTAAAAGTCATTATTTATGTGCTTATATTCCTCCTGCCTCCTCTAGAGGTCTCCCTACCTTACTTTGCTTGTATTCCTTCCCCTCTGTTTGGTGTCAGGTGGGCTCGTTACCTTTTGCTCACACCCAGGTTAAATAGCTGCAGTTTCTGGCAAACAGTGCTTTTGCATTGAAGTTGGTGCCTGATTTCTGAGAGCTGCTGCTTCTGTTCCTGATCCTCTCCTTAAAGCCCATTTGTATTGTGACCCTGTCCAGGGACTGGGAATCTGAACCTGAGTGGCTCAACCATCTCAGTATATGATTTTCAGCATCTCCTGAGACTCTCTGAGTACATCAAGATCTCTTCAGCTAAGTTATTCCCTTTAAGCTACCCTTCTCATTTCTCACCCTCACTAGGGTGTTCCTGCTTAGCTAGCCTTCTCTGACCTCACCCTCACTAAGGTGTTCCTTCTTAGCTAGCCTTCTCTGACTTCACCCCCTCTTGGGTGTTCCTGCTTAGTTACAAAGCTATGACCTCACCCCCTCTCGGGTGTTCCTGCTTAGCTACCAACCTCTGACCTCACCCCCTCTTGGGTGTTCCTGCTTAGTTACCAACCTATGACCTCACCCCCTCTCGGGTGTTCCTGCTTAGCTACCAACCTCTGACCTCACCCCCTCTCGGGGGTGTTCCTGCTTAGTGACCCTTGCCTCTGACCTCACCCCCTCTCGGGTGTTCCTGCTTAACTACCAACCTCTGACCTCACCCCCTCTAGGGTGTTCCTGCTTAGTGACCCTTGCCTCTGACCTCACCCCCTCTCGGGTGTTCCTGCATAGTGACCCTTGCCTCTGACGTTAACCCTTGCCTCTGGCCTTAACCCATGCCTATGGCCTCTTCCCTTGTTTAACTCTCTCCACCCCTACCTTTGCTTTCGCTTGCCCCACACAGTGGTATCCACTTATTCCTATTGTACAGATGGGTATTAATAACTTACCAAACGCTACTAATGGTAAAACCCCATATGAAATGTTGTATGGTGTACCTTGTAATACATCTTTCACTGACAAACACATTTCTGCACCAGGGAGAGTAGAACAATTGTCTCTTTTATAGGAAATTAGGGAATATTTTTACCCAAACGACTACACACCAAACACCATCACCTACTGCATGGGTTCCTACTGTTGGCCAGTTTGTCCAGGAGAGAGTACAGACTATACATCCTCTGAGACCACGCTGGAAGAAACCGGTGAACATAGTGACAATTTTATATCCAAGAACTTTTATTACAGAGAACAACCAGGGCCAACAGGGAAAGTAAGTATTGATCATATAAAACCTGCTAATTCTATGCAATCAAGATGTTATGCCCAGAAATAGGGTATCACATTGGTTACAATTGGCGACCAAGGGACAATATTCTGCAGTAATGAACTTTATCAATAATCTAATCTAATGAATGTGTTAATAGCAAAGGAAGATAGACCTTGTGAATATCTAAAATGTAATTGGAAAATATTGCTGTAATGCCATATACAGCAGCAGCCTGTCCTACAAACAATATCTTCTGTATATAAAGTATAAGAGTATACCAGCTGATCATCAAGATGAATGGAAATTAATGTCACTCAGCAAAAGGATATGACTAAACAATGCAGATTCCTTTCTAACTACTGGTCTTGTAGATGCAATCCAAGTAGTGGCCAGAATTTCTGATGCAAATGATGAATTGCTGAGCAATGGAATTTAACTGCTTAAATATCATATGATTATGCTAACAACTGCAGTTATGAGTGATATTTCAGCTTTAGAAGAAAGTGTAATATATCCTTATTAACCCCTTTGTGACCTGATGAGGAGTTAACTCGTCATAAGAGCCACAGCATTAGCGACCTTTGCCTCTAATTCACTCTCTGTGCTTCACATTCTTATAGTGAAACATAGAGAGTGACCTATAAGTATAAATAAATAAATAAAAAATGTTGTATGAGGTAAAAAATAAATATTAACCCTTTCATAGCTGATCACAGTTTGTAACTGTGATCAGTTTCCTTTCACTTTATGGCCCTCATTTAGATTTTTTTTTTTACATTTTTTATTTTTATTTTTGCAATTTGTATCGTTTTTTAATAAATAAATGTAATTATAATATATTTATTTAATAAAATGTAACCCCTGCATGCCTTTTGCATGATTTTTATGGATCTGACATCGCACTCTTCAGAGTTTTTTATTTATATCTTTTTCGTTTAGGGGGGTATGTAATACATGTAATGCTATTGCTATTCTATAAACCAAAATAGAGTTTGGAATCTGATTGAGTGCTCCTAATCTCAGCTCGTTACCAGGGAAAGACACCTGGGATCCAGATATCTCGCTGATTGATAGGGGATCAAATACTTATTTCGCTCATTGACATGCAAATCAATTTATAACTTTTTTGAAATGCATTTTTCTGGATTTTATTTTTTGTTTTTGTTATTCTGTCTCTCACTTTTAAAATACACCTACCATTAAAATTATAGACTGGTTATTTCTGATCAATGGGCAAACGTTAAAAATCAGCAGGGGATCAAATACTTGTTTCCCTCACTGTATAGAACCCTAGACTTGGATTAAGGAACTACTGACTCCTTTAGTAAGTTCTTTTGTGTTACTCTTCGTCACTCATCTATGGAAACCTGGAGCCCCCTAAAAATAATTTTAGGTTTGTCGGGGAGAATATCCCTCAAAATATCATCTTTCTTTAAAATTTGCCAGTGTTTTTGAATATTTTTCTTGAGATGCCGATCTTTGTTGTGGTAGTCTAGGACTATGGGAAAAACGATATAATTTTTCCTCACCCCTAAATAGGAAGAGTAAGTCATTGATATATTTGTGGTATCTGACCAGGTTCACTCCCCTAATCATGGCCAGACCATATGAATGAATGTTCCCACTCGGCCATGAAGAGGTTAGCGTAGCTTGGGGGTGAACCTGGTCCCCATAGCTGTTCTTTGTTTTTGTAGGAAAAATGATCATTGAACCAGAAGAAATTATTTAGAAGAATTAAATTTATTCAATTGGTGAGATTGTCAGTGGAGACAGAGAAATAGCAGTATTTTAAAATAATTTATTTTCTTCTGATTTTACCAATGGACAAGAGCCTGCAAGCTATGTTTCCCGAGCAGTCACAGCAAGCATGTGATTGGTTGACACAAGAAAAAATGTTAGAACAATTAAATGGTGTTAAAATAGATAACGCCACGGGGCCGGATGGTATACACCCACGGTTACTTAAAGAGCTAAACCAGGTCCTGGCCAAAACGTTATTTTCGATTTTCATGGATTCTTTTATATCAGGCATTGTGCGCACAGATTGGCTTAAAGCTGATGTGGCATCCATATTTAAAAAGGGATCAAAATCCCAGCAGGGCAATTACAGACCTGTAAGCTTGACATCTGTGGTGGGGAAACTGTTTGATGGGTTGCTAATGGAATATATTCAAGATTTTATATTGAACAGGAATCTCATTAACAGGAGCCAACATGGCTTTGTGAAGGTCAGACCATTACAAAGTAACTGAATTAATTAATATGAGGAGGTGAGTAAAAATATAGACATGGGTGCTGCATTGGGTGTGATATATTTAGACTTTGCTAAGTCTTTTGATTCAGTTCCAAATAAAAGGTTACTGTACAAATTTACTGAAAGACGCTTAAGGCCAGAGGTTTGTTTGTGGATTGGCAATTGGCTGCAAAGGAAAATAAGACATTGGAGTGTATTAAAAGGTGTATTGACTCATGGGAGGAAGATATTATTCTGCCTCCTTATAGGTCCACGGTAAGACCTCACTTTGAATATCCGGTTTAATTCTGGGCACCTTTTTTTAACAAAAAGACAATATGGAACTAAAGAAAGTGCAGAGGAGGGCTACAAAACTATTCAGGGGAATGGAAAGGTGGAGATCACCCACTAAGACTTGAAGAAAGGAGATTTAGTCTACGACAGCGGAAGGGATTTTTTACAGTAAGGACAATTAAGATTTGAAATACCTTAGATGCCTTTAAAAGTGGCCTGGATAGTTTTTTAATGAGTCGGAGCATAGAGGGCTATGCATGTTAGTATAGACATTAATATTTATTTAATACTTGATCCAAGGAGAAATCTGATTGCCATTTGGAGTCAAGAAGGAATTTTTTTTCTCCACTGAAATCTGAATTCGAAATTGCTGAAGGGGTTTTTATTTTTGGATCAACAGCAGGTAACATGGGATAGGAAAAGGGTTGTACGGAAAAGGGTTGTACGTGATGGACGCAAGTCTTTTTTCAACCTAAACTACTATGTAACTGCTTCACAGTCCTTATTATGTTCTATATAGAGTGATGTCACATCCCTAGTAACTAGCCACATTCCATTTTCCCAGGTAATTCCCTTAAGAATGTGCAAAACACTGACTGTGTCTTTTAAATACGAGGGTATCGTTTTAACAAATGGCTGGAGGATATGATCCAGATATATTCTGATTGGTTCGAATAAAGTGATCCCACCCCAGGCACAAACGGCCTACCCAGACGTAATAACTGACCCCCTCCCTTGTGAGCTGGTTTATCACATCCTACCTAACTCTTCCACTGTAAGTAGGGTTACCCATGTCCTGCGGTTGGAATCCAAAGCTACGGAACAGCTTCTCTTTACTCCGTTGCAAGTCTTGTGTATGTTTTACTCCAGATCGTTTTAGCAATTACTGCTGATTTTACCATGTTATGCCATGTTTGTATGATATATAATATATATATATAATCCAAAGTGAGATGCACTCAGCCAAAAGTCAATACCATACGAATATCCTGGGTGCTGTGCGGCTATATCCACAGAAATCCAAACGAAAGCACGCACTCAAGGGTCTTGAATGAATAAGGTCGATGTTTTAATTACTCATAGTAACAATGTAGCAGCATGAGCATACGATCGACGTTTCGGCCCACACCGTAGACCTTTATCGGGTATGTAATTACCCATTAGTAATTTGCATATAATGCTGGTGGATAATATCAATGCATCAAACACAGGAGATGTCACATATACAATCAATGTTTCTCTTACTTTGTGTATTTAATTACAATTCTGCTAACACAATGTGGAGATCAATGTGTATTCATTTTACATAAATGAATAAATAATCTTTAAATGACCAGCCATAATCTGATAATATAATCAGTGTCACCTAATGTAATAACCTCTGATATTGGGATTACTTATAAATACATGATTAATATATAAAGAATGAATCACAGACACCAATCAGGAGCAATGGAAACTTTAATATGTCAGTATGTGCTAGAAACATGAAGGTCTGGGCCAAGCTGTAACCTGGACCTTTTATATGATAAAACCTTCAAGAAGGTCAGGTGCTGGCAACCTATGGACTCACAGAGAATCATCCTTCATCCTTCAGCAGAGAGGAAGAAAACACGTGGAGGAAACCTCTGGGGAACCATGGCTGGAAGGACTGTCTTTCCCTCTGGGCATTAAGAGGTTAATAAAACAATTACAATTGGTTGTTACATGAAATGATATATAGACTATACCTGTGGTCTTAGGTTTAATATAAGATATGGTTAGAAAGAGCCAAAATGTAAGGCTACCTCTGGACCCACAGAGAATCAGCACTCAGGAGAGGATAAAACATGTGGAGGAAACCTCTGGGGAACCATGGCTGGAAGGACTGTCTTTCCCTCTGGGCATTAAGAGGTTAATGTAGTGTAGGGAGATGGGTTTACATGAAAGAGGAGCAGTGAAGGCTAATGATAAAGTGATTTCATATAAACATTACTTAATAAATCTAAACTGTTGCCAACATGATTCAATTCTAGACATGTGTATTTAACATGATCTTGCTTCTCCAACCCAGCATATATACACATACTCTGTGTTTACCTGAACATCCACCATCCTTACCTTTATTTGATTGCAGACGAGCATCTTCAGACCCCATGCCGGTATTCTGACACTCTGCAAATCACATTGCCGAAAAATCGACGCTCTGCAGATCTCTTTGCCAGGAAGCCGACATTTGCAGATCCCTTTGATCTTCTTGCTTGATTGAAGTCTTCAGACCTCTTTTGCCGTAATTCTGACATGCTGCAAGTTTCGTTGTCGAAGAATCGACACGATGCATCACTTTGTCAGGAAGACAGCTATTTAGAGATCCCTTTGATCTTCTTGCTTGATTGAAGACGAGATCTTCAGACCTCTTTTGCCGGTATTCTGACACGCTGCAAGTTCCGTTGTCGGAAAAATTGACAACCTGCATCACTGTCAGGACACCAGCTATTTAGAGATCCCTTTGATCTTCAGACCACTTTTGATGGAATTCTGACACGCTGCAAGTTCCGTTGTCGTAAAAATTGACAACCTGCATCACTTTGGCAGGACACCAGCTATTTAGAGATCCCTTTGATCTTCTCAGGTTGATTGAAGACGATGATCTTCAGACCACTTTTGCCGGTATTCTGACACGCTGCAAGTTCCGTTGTCGAAAAATTGACAACCTGCAACACTGTCAGGACACCAGCTATTTAGAGATCCCTTTGATCTTCAGACCACTTTTGATGGAATTCTGACACTGCAAGTTTCGTTGTCAAAGAATCGACAACCTGCATCTCTAGCCAGGACGCCAGCTATTTAGAGATCCCTTTCATATCTTCACCTGGAAGTAAATACATCAGGAGATAATCAGATAATTTGTATAAATGGACATATTTCTGCATATTCATATATATATTCTGAAAAGGGGTTGAAGAAGCAGCACTATAATTCTTGTTAAATAAACATTTCTAGAATTTAATATTGAATCATTTGGCAACAGTTTAGATTTATAAAGTAGATTTGTCAGCCTTCACTGCTCCTCTTTCATGTAAACCCATCTCCCTTCATTACATTAACCTGTAAATCTCAGAGGGAAGGGCAGTTCCTTTAGCCATGGTTCCCCAGAGATAACCATACAGTGTGGCTCCTTGTAGCCATATCTTATATTAAATCTCAGACCACAGGTATCGTCAATATATCTTTTTATCGAATGACCAATTGTAACTGGTGCAGCTGACCCTCTTCAAACCACTTTGCTGTTAATCTGTTAGAACTAATTCATGTGATTTGCCATCTCTGCTCCTCAGGTTTGTCTCTTGCTTCCTGATCATGATCTTCCTGATCATCTTTAGTTCCTTGCGTGTGGGTAATGTGTGTTTACTGTACAATTGTGCAGGTCAAAGTCATTGAACGATAACATCTTTTATCCTTTTTGAATGAAAGCTCTCCTACTTTTCCCAACTCATTCCATCTCCTCAATGGCTTTCGGTGCGAATGAACCAGCATCTTGGTATTGATCCGATAGTAAAACAGCTGTCTTTTAACAACATCCAGTCCTATAAGCAGGGACAGAGAGATGATTATAGTGGCAGAAGAGAAAAGGAGCTTACACCAATTCAAAACTGAGTTACCTCTCTGTGAATGTATAAGAGAGAATATTTAAAGGGACACTAAACGTAATTTTACACTTGTGCTTCTAATATAGAAACACAAGTGAAATGTCCATTGTCCCAGTATGAGGATAAACTGGCAGCTACTTTTGATATTTCCCTCGTTTTTCCCCTGACCGACAGCTGCCATGATTCCATAGGAAGCAGGCAGCCGTATGGTCTGCGACCGGCTCTCGCTGCAAGCGCAGAGAGAGACCCTCGTTTTTTCATGGGATCAGCAGGGGGGACCGTAACTAGGTCCCATGAATAAACGAGGGTCTCTTTGTGCTAGCAGCGAGGGACCCTCGTATTCGGCAGTACGTGTGCTGACGTTTGTACAGGAACTGCTGTTTATTTTAACATTTCAATAAGTGCATTTTTTATGTAATAACATGTATAACATCCAGAAAATAAACTGGGTGGAACTGTCCCTTTAAAACCATCTAGGGCTGGAATCAAAGACATCTGTTTTGTAATTTTAAAGGGGTCCGTTATCTAAAATGTTATGGATAACCAGGCCCCTTCAGTTAGGTAAGGTCATTTAAGCCATGTGTCTGCAATTTGTACAGAGAGTGAAATAATCCATTGAGGTATATCCCTGGTCAGTCACCTTGTAGAGAATATACCCCACCTATGTAGCATGACCACACCACACATGTAAAAGCACACATTACACAGTTATTGTCATGAGAAAGTAGCAGTTTGTGGCAGGCAGCACTCACCATCCTGTCCCCTTGTTTCCTGTTGAATGATCTCTGAATCAGCGACATTGGCATCTAAAGTGTGACAAAGTGATATGAAATATGTCTCTTCCATCAGTAATAGAGATGGAGGTGACTGTGTGTCAGAGACGTGTGTATTATATATATATATCCCACGAGCGCTAATGGAAACAGAGTCACAATGTGACAATGGTAAAAAGGTTTCTCTAAATCTAGTAAGATCGAGTTTCACAATCTCCTACTCCCTAAAGATGGTGAACATCCAGCCATTACTGTGCACAAAGAGAGTGTGTAAAGTATATAGATTGTAAGTGAATTGTGTATATCAGTGACATCAGCAGAACACTATGACATCACAGCTAGACCCAACCATCTTGGAATGTACAGAGG
The DNA here is from genome assembly GCA_036172795.1 of Pelodytes ibericus. Lineage (NCBI taxonomy): Eukaryota > Metazoa > Chordata > Amphibia > Anura > Pelodytidae > Pelodytes > Pelodytes ibericus. Next base: position 215,553,668 of record CM069860.1, on the reverse strand, counting down.
GAGGTGGAAGAAACCATTATACGCATTTAAGTAGCACATATTGCACTGAAAACTGTTTCTAAAGGGGGAATAATGAAGGGTGAGAGATGAAATGGAAGACAGTAGGATAAGCAAGGGATAAACAGAGAATGGTTGAGGGTGCGCTCTGAGTGAAAAATTATATTAGCACCTCCAAATATTTAGTATAATTCTGGGTACAAAAGAAATTGAAGTAGAACCTTATGTGTAAGTCGTATTGCTGGTCTTTCATATAGCTTCATAAAAATACATTAAACAAGAGAGAATATATATATATATATATATATAGAGTGTATTATGTATTACATTAGGACTTATAACCCCCAGTGTTCCCCAATGAGATGTAGAGAAATGATCAGGCTTAACTTGGTTTGCCGAAATTCACCGGTACCTCTGAAAGAATACACCAAATTAGAAGATAACAAAAGTAGAACATTTAATAAAACGTAGATTTCTTACTTAGCAATAATGGGCGAGAAGCTCCCAGGTCAACCAGTTTATACAGGGAGTTTAATGGTGGACTGGATGCAACAAATCAACGAATAACAAGCAGCAGGGTAAACAGATGTATGGTAGAGAGAATGATTGACGCGTTTCGCCCTTTAGCCTTGGGCTTCCTCCAAGCAGCATGGCTGATAAAGGAATGGCTATTTATCTGGGAAGGGAGAAGTAATTAGATAAAACTAGGGACAATGCATATGGTTATGAGGATAATAAGGCTGATTTTGGAGAAGTAACAAGGCAAGAGGAATATTGCTTTATACAGGAGGGAAATCACTCATTGGAGACAAAGTGTCACTGTGGTATGTTCTGTGGGGAAAGTGACACTGTGGTATGTTCTGTGGGGCAAAGTGACACTGTGGTATGTTCTGTGGTGCAAAGTGACACTGTGGTATGTTCTGTGGGGCAAAGTGACACTGTGGTATGTTCTGTGGGACAAAGTGACACTGTGGTATGTTCTGTGGGTCAAAGTGACACTGTGGTATGTTCTGTGGGACAAAGTGACACTGTGGTATGTTCGGTGGGGCAAAGTGACACTGTGGTATGTTCGGTGGGGCAAAGTGACACTGTGGTATGTTCGGTGGGGCAAAGTGACACTGTGGTATGTTCTGTGGGCCAAAGTGACACTGGTATGTTCGGTGGGGCAAAGTGACACTGTGGTATGCTCTGTGGGGCAAAGTGACACTGTGGTATGTTCTGTGGGGCAAAGTGACACTGTGGTATGTTCGGTGGGGCAAAGTGACACTGTGATATGTTCTGTGGGGCAAAGTGACACTGTGGTATGTTCTGTGGGGCAAAGTGACACTGTGGTATGTTCTGTGGGATATTGACACTATGGCATGCCAAATCATGTAGGTGCAATATAGGTGCATGGCAAGTACTGTGGGTACTGTATGGTACTGTGTTTAGTCCTTTAGGTGCAATGTGGGTGCAGATGAAGGAAATAAAAACAATCAATGCAATTTTACAATAACATTTTTATTACATATGAAAATAGTTGAATATATTATTACCACATTCAAATAAGTATAAGTGCAGAGAGGGATAGAGAGAGATGTCTGTGTGTATAGATATGTATTGTTTTAGAATTGTACAACTGTCACCTCGTGGGGCTCCTGTGTGTCGCATAATTAATAGCGGTCCCATGTGCGGCATATTTATTGGGCCCCATGTGTGGCATAATTAGGGGGCTCTTTTGTGTGGCATAACTATGAGGTGAGGCATAATTAATGGGGCTCTGGTGTGGTAGGATTTATGGGGCTCTGGTGTTGTAGGATTTATGGGGCTCTGGTGTTGTAGGATTTATGGGGCTCTGGTGTGGTAGGATTTATGGTGCTCTGGTGTGGTAGGATTTATGGGGCTCTGGTGTGGTAGGATTTATGGGGCTCTGGTGTGGTATGATTTATCGGGCTCTGTTGGGGTATGATTTATGGGGCTCTGGTGTGGTATGATTTATGAGGCTCTGGTGTGGTATGATTTGTGGGGCTCTGGTGTGGTATGATTTATGGCTCTCTGGTGGGGTATGATTTATGGTGCTCTGGTGTGGTATGATTTATGGGGCTCTGGTGTGGTATGATTTATGGGGGTCTGGTGTGGTAGGATTTATTGGGCTCTGGTGTGGTAGGATTTATGGGGCTCTGGTGTGGTATGATTTATGGGGCTCTGGTGTGGTATGATTTATGGGGCTCTGGTGTGGTAGGATTTATGGGGCTCTGGTGTGGTGTGATTTATGGGACTCTGGTGTGGTATGATTTATGGGGCTCTGGTGTGGTATGATTTATGGGGCTCTGGTGTGGTATGATTTATGGGGCTCTGGTGGGGTATGATTTATGGGGCTCTGGTGTGGTAGGATTTATGGGGCTCTGGTGTGGTAGTATTTATGGGGCTCTGGTGTGGTATGATTTATGGGGCTCTGGTGTGGTAGGATTTATGGGGCTCTGGTGTGGTATGATTTATGGGGTTCTGGTGTGGTATGATTTATGGGGCTCTGGTGGGGTAAGATTTATGGGGCTCTGATGTGGTAGGATTTATGGGGCTCTGGTGTTGTATGATTTATGGGGCTCTGGTGTGGTATGATTTATGGGGCTCTGGTGTAGTATGATTTATGGGGCTCTGGTGTGGTATGATTTATGGGGCTCTTGTCTGGTAGGATTTATGGGGCTCTGGTGTGGTATGATTTGTGGGGATCTGGTGTGGTAGGATTTATGGGGCTCTGGTGTGGTAGGATTTATGGGGCTCTGGTGTGGTATTATTTATGGGGCTCTGGTGTGGTATGATTTATGGGGCTCTGGTGTGGTATGATTTATGGGGCTCTGGTGTGGTAGGATTTATGGGGCTCTGGTGAGGTAGGGTTTATGGGGCTCTGGTGTGGTAGGATTTATGGGGCTCTGGTGTGGTATGATTTATGGGGTTCTGGTGTGGTATGATTTATGGGGCTCTGGTGTGGTATGATTTATGGGGCTCTGGTGTGGTAGGATTTATGGGGCTCTGGTGTGGTAGGATTTATGGGGCTCTGGTGTGGTAAGATTTATGAGGCTCTGGTGGGGTAGGATTTATGGGGCTCTGGTGGGGTATGATTTATGGGGCTCTGGTGTGGTAGGATTTATGGGGCTCTGGTGAAGTAGGATTTATGGGGCTCTGGTGTGGTAGGATTTATGGGGCTCTGGTGTGGTATGATTTATGGGGCTCTGGTGTGGTAGGATTTATGGGGCTCTGGTGTGGTAGGATTTATGGGGCTCTGGTGTGGTAAGATTTATGAGGCTCTGGTGTGGTAGGATTTATGGGGCTCTGGTGTGGTATGATTTATGGGACTCTGGTGGGGTAGGATTTATGGGGCTCTGGTGTGGTAGGATTTATGGGGCTCTGGTGTGGTATGATTTATGGGGCTCTGGTGTGGTATGATTTATGGGGCTCTGGTGGGGTATGATTTATGGGGCTCTGGTGTGGTATGATTTATGGGGCTCTGTTGTGGTATGATTTATGGGGCTCTGGTGTGGTAGGATTTATGAGGCTCTGGTGGGGTAAGATTTATGGGGCTCTGGTGTGGTATGATTTATGGGGCTCTGGTGGGGTAGGATTTATGGTGCTCTGGTGGGGTATGATTTATGGGGCTCTGGTGTGGTATGATTTATGGGGCTCTGGTGTGGTAGGATTTATGGGGCTCTGGTGTGGTAGGATTTATGGGGCTCTGGTGTGGTAGGATTTATGGTGCTCTGGTGGGGTAGGATTTATGGGGCTCTGGTGATGTATGATTTATGGGGCTCTGGTGGGGTATGATTTATGGGGCTCTGGTGGGTAGGATTTATGGGGGTCTGGTGTGGTAGGATTTATGGGGCTCTGGTGAGGTATGATTTATGGGGCTCTGGTGTGGTAGGATTTATGGGGCTCTGGTGTGGTATGATTTATGGGGCTCTGGTGTGGTATGATTTATGGGCCTCTGTTGTGGTATGATTTATGGGGCTCTGGTGTGGTAGGATTTATGGGCCTCTGTTGTGGTATGATTTATGGGGCTCTGGTGGGGTATGATTTATGGGGCTCTGGTGGGGTATGATTTATGGGGCTCTGGTGTGGTATGATTTATGGCTCTCTGGTGTGGTATGATTTATGGGGCTCTGGTGTGGTATGATTTATGGGGCTCTGGTGTGGTATGATTTATGGGGCTCTGGTGTTGTAGGATTTATGGGGCTCAGGTGTGGTATGATTTATGGGGCTCTGGTGTGGTATGATTTATGGGGCTCTGGTGTGGTAGGATTTATGGGGCTCCTGTATGTGGTATGATTTATGGGGCTCTGGTGTGGTATAGTTAATGGTCTCATGTATGTGGCACATTTAATGGTCCATCTGACTGTCATTACTAAGCAATCTGTTTTGCATGGTATTGGAGGAAATTGTCGGATTATTAATAACCATAAAAATATGATTATGAGTTATTAATTATGAATCATAAAAAAATATGAAAATTGATGATTCATATATATGGGTCCGACTAAAAATACCCATATCAAGAATTAGTTCTGTATGAGAGAGTTTGGATGACGTTTTTACAAAAGTAAATACAATGCAACAATTATTAATAAAATAATAATGAATTTATTGGATATAGAATAAAGATCAAACGGTAAGCAAAATAGCATAACAACAAAATACAGTATCAATAGATGTTAATCATAATTCACATGTATGACTTATAACATAAGTAAGTAGGACAAAACATTAAATATGCAGCTCTGTACCTATATCAACATGCATGTAGAATACTTTATTATGCAGTACATTTCTGACCATAAGATGGCCATGCATTTTATTTGTGGTTACAGTGTGGTTTAATATAAGAACAGTGACGCAGTCACACCACACAAAAACAAAAGGTTTAGATTTTAGAAAAACAGACTTTTCTAAAATTAGATTAGGTGTAAAGGAGTCATTATCAGACTGGAGCAATTTAAATAGAGTCCAGGAGAAATGGGATCATCTAAAAGTTACACTACTGAAGGCAACAGAAAATTGCATAAGGCTTGTCAGTAAGAGCAAAAAAATTAAGAAACCACTGTGGTACTCGGCAGAGGTGGCTAAAATAGTAAAAAATAAAAAGCTAGCATTTAGTAATTATAAAAATACTCAGAGTGAGGAAGATAGAAAGATCTATAAGAGTAGGCAGAAAGAGGCAAAGCAAGCTATAAGAGCTTCCAAAGCACACACAGAAGAGACTATAGCCCAGTCAGTGAAAAAGGGGGATAAAACATTTTTTAGATACATAAATGAGAAAAGGAAAGTAAAACAAGGATTAGTTAGATTAAAAACAAAAGAAGGATGCTATGTAGAAGAGGATAAAGGCTTAGCAGACTGCCTTAATGAATATTTTTGTTCCGTTTTTACAAATGAAAATAAGGGTAAGGGACCTCATTTTGGGAAAAAGACTAATGAGTCTTTTGATGCATGTAAGTTTACAGAGGAAGAGGTTTTACTTCAGCTGTCTAAAGTAAAGACAAATAAGTCAATGGGACCTGAAGGGATACATCCAAAGTTATTAAAAGAACTTAGTGGTGTACTAGCAAATCCGTTAACAGATTTATTTAACCAATCATTGTTAACGGGAGTAGTTCCAGAAGATTGGAAATTAGCTAATGTTGTGCCGATTCACAAGAAAGGTAGTAGGGAGGAGGCGGGCAACTATAGACCAGTAAGTCTTACTTCAGTAGTGGGGAAAATAATGGAAACCTTGTTAAAGAATAGGATTGTTGAACATCTAAAGTCGCATGGATTCCAAGATCAGAGACAACATGGGTTTACTTCAGGGAGATCATGCCAAACTAATCTTATTGATTTTTTTGATTGGGTGACTAAAATAATAGATCAGGGTGGTGCAGTAGACATTGCTTACCTAGATTTCAGTAAGGCTTTTGACACTGTCGCACATAGAAGGCTTATCTTTGAGTTTGGATTTCAATATTGTTGAATGGATTAGACAATGGCTGAGTGACACGCAACAGAGGGTTGTAGTCAATGGGGTATATTCGATGCAAGGTCTTGTTACTAGTGGGGTACCTCAGGGATCTGTACTTGGACCCATTCTCTTTAATATTTTTATTAGCGATATTGCAGAAGGTCTTGTTGGCAAAGTATGTCTTTTTGCTGATGATACAAAGATTTGTAGCAGGGTTGATATTCATGGAGGGATAAGCCAAATGGCAAATGATTTAGCTAAACTAGAAAAATGGTCAGAGCAGTGGCAACTGACATTTAATGTGGACAAGTGCAAGATTATGCACCTTGGGCGTAAAAACCCAAAAGCAGAATATAGACTATTTGGTACAGTCCTAACCTCAACATCTGAGGAAAGGGATTTAGGAGTAATAATTTCAGAGGACTTGAAGGTAGGTAGGCAATGCAATAGAGCAGCAGGAAATGCTAGCAGAATGCTTGGTTGCATAGGGAGAGGTATTAGCAGTAGGAAGAGGGAAGTGCTCATGCCATTGTACAGAGCACTGGTGAGACCTCACTTGGAGTATTGTACGCAATACTGGAGACCGTATCTCCAGAAGGATATTGATACTTTGGAGAAAGTTCAGAGAAGGGCTACTAAACTGGTTCATGGGTTGAAGGATAAAACTTACCAGGAAAGGTTAAAGCATCTTAACATGTATAGCTTGGAGGAAAGACGTAACAGGGGGGATATGATAGAAACATTTAAATACATAAAGGGAATCAACACAGTAAAAGAAGAGAGTATATTTAAAAGAAGAAAAACTACCACAACTAGAGGACTTAGTCTTAAATTAGAGGGGCAACGATTTAAAAGTAATATCAGGAAGTATTACTTTACTGAGAGGGTAGTGGATGTATGGAATAGCCTGGAAGCAGAAGGGGTAGAGGTAAACACAGTCAAGGATTTTAAGCATGCGTGGGATAGACACAAGGCTATCCTAGCTATAAGACCCGGAACGGGGGACTAATAAAAGTACTTAAAAAAAAATTGGGCAGACTAGATGGACCGAATGGTTCTTATCTGCCGACACATTCTATGTTTCTATGTTTCTATTTAGATACAACCTACAATGATTAGTATTTAAAATGGTTAATGATAGTACACCATAATTACCTACAAATTACCAACATATACTCTGCTTAGGTAAGGTAATATTACTAAATCATATCACTACTCAAGGTGGCTATTTCTTAATCTGCTTGGTAAATGATAATGTATGTATTCTAGCTTAGACTTTAAGAATGAGAATTTTAGATAATCTCTGGAGATTAGATATGACATATTTGGGTAAATAGCTAGACTATAAGAACTTATGGTTCTTGGTAATATCTCTAGGATATTCCTCTGGCTTCCTTCTGCAGAAAGGATGACAGATAAACACCCGGCTACAACATATAGATCCCAGCAATTGGGGGATTTAAATTTAATTTACCCAAATATATATGCTAATGACATCCATAAAAATGAGATTATGCTAGAAACAAATTACCACATTTATACATTACCGGCAGAGGTTGGTTTGCAGTTGAGACTCCTTCCATTGAAGAATTGAGTGATGGGAGTTACTCCTGAACTTAGCTCAATACTATGTGTATGGAGATGTCTATTGTTATAGTGAACATATGCTATTAAAAGCCTCATATTCCTGAGTTCTCCCCAGAAGGAGAGAGACTCAGCCCGTTTCTAAAACATTCCCATCTCTCACCCACTAGTGGCAGCTTTCCCAGAATCAGTCTCCCCAGGTCTTTTCAGGTATCTCAGGTTCCCCCTCTACACCTCCAGTATCAACTTATGAACCAAACCTTATCTCAGACTCACACCCTGTTTCTGTAACTTCTAGCCAATTGAATGGATGGGTGTATTTAATTTAAATGAGATGATGTCATGATTTATAGCAACACCTGGATTGTGAGTTTAATATATGACAATGTATATGTTTAAATGTCTAAAAGTGTTAATACAGTTTGAAATTAGAGTAAATATGTATCATATTCTTATTCGTATGATTGCACATTAAATACAAATGTATAATAAAATATTTACCGCACTAATAAAACAATAAAAACAATATTCTAATTAATATGTAGGATTAATTATACTTTAAATATTTATTAGTAAAGATGTGATAAAATTATATATATTTTAATGAGCGATGTGAATCAACTGGGTGTGTATAATAACCCTTATTATATTCTTCAAATCTGTGTCTGTCATTTTTGGTAGTCTAGCAAGCTGAAGAGAAGCCCCCCTTCACCTCTTGTATGTATATAGACACAGCTGTGTCTTCAGAAATACATTGAGAGTCATAAACCACAAACAATGCCCACCTTATCTGTTCCGGTGATACTAGATAACAGAGTTAGGAATGTGTAAGACTTTCTTTTAGCTTCAGGGACACAGAATAAGATTTTAACACACATAAGGATGTCCATAAACTGACACAAAATGGAGGCTGCTGGCATCCATCTTGTTATCCTTGGCTTCTGCTTTATTCATATGTACCAGTCTCGAGATTACTGTTCAATACATCTGACAAAATCTGGTGATGTGACACCATGAGTTACCGCACCGGGTCACACCAACCCTAATGACGCCTCTGGCATAACCACCCATCATTCAAGAAGAGGGTCACCAAGTTTGTGCTCATGCCGCTACCAGGATATCTCCGTGCCTGTCCCCAACTTCTAATAAGGACCGAAGGCTCATAGTGTGACCACAGTGACTGAGAGAGATATAGAGATCCAAACACAAGTTCCAGAAGGAAAACTTATTTATTATTTCTTAAAATCTACATAAAATGCATTGGCATCTTCAAGAGTGAATCTGAAACATAAAATAGAAATGATTAAATATAACTTTACAGGACTCACATAAAACTACAGAAAATGATGCAGTTCAAAGTCTGAATTCAAACCATTAGGAATCAAAGTGTCAGGGTTAAATATCCATATTAGCAGTAGGAAGAGGGAAGTGCTCATGCCATTGTACAGAGCACTGGTGAGACCTCACTTGGAGTATTGTACGCAGTACTGGAGACCGTATCTCCAGAAGGATATTGATACTTTGGAGAGAGTTCAGAGAAGGGCTACTAAACTGGTTCATGGGTTGAAGGATAAAACTTACCAGGAAAGGTTAAAGCATCTTAACATGTATAGCTTGGAGGAAAGACGTAACAGGGGGGATATGATAGAAACATTTAAATACATAAAGGGAATCAACACAGTAAAGGAAGAGAGTATATTTAAAGGAAGAAAAACTACCACAACTAGAGAACATAGTCTGAAATTAGAGGGGCAACGATTTAAAAGTAATATCAGGAAGTATTACTTTACTGAGAGGGTAGTGGATGTATGGAATAGCCTGCCAGCAGAAGTGGTAGAGGTAAACACAGTCAAGGATTTTAAGCATGCGTGGGATAGACACAAGGCTATCCTAGCTATAAGATCGGGAACGGGGGACTAATAAAAGTACTCAAAAAAAAAAAAAATTGGGCAGACTAGATGGACCGAATGGTTCTTATCTGCCGACACATTCTATGTTTCTATGTTTCTATGTTTCTATATCATTCCTGTCTTCCCCAGGGTTTGCATTTTGTCCCCATCCATCCAATAGTTGGGGATCTTTTTAATGCCCATATTTTTAAGCATTGGTGGATTTTTATTATGGTGGGAGGCAAAATGATTGGATATTCATAGTGCTGCTATCTTTGCACACCTGCCAAGTATTACATCCATAGGATCTTCTGGAGTTTTTTGCATCGACAAAGATCTTGCTCAACTGTTGCTTTAAGTTAGGAGCCCCCCTGAAGACCACCCTCGGGTCTTTCCCAATTATTGTTTGCAGGGACTCATCCTTCAAAAGTACCAGACAGAACTTTCTGATGATAGAGCAAAGGGGGCTCAATAAGGTGCTTTATTTCAATTCTTTCATTAAAGCATTTCTATAAAATGTCTGCATTTGATATAATCTTTCAATTAAACAGAAGTTCATTATTTGCCAGCAGTTATCCTTTAAGCATATTATCGTGAGCCCATAACCTGCTGAATTATTAAGAAAATAACTAATATCCAGAAAAATAAATGGCTGGATAATGATATGGAGCATTCTTTGCCTCTGTTACTATCCCCACCATAGGTCAATTCTTTGCCTCTGTTACTATCCCCACCATAGGTCAATTCTTTGCCTCTGTTACTATCCCCACCATAGGTCAATTCTTTGCCTCTGTTACTATCCCCACCATAGGTCAATTCTTTGCCTCTGTTACTATCCCCACCATAGGTCAATTCTTTGCCTCTGTTACTATCCCCACCATAGGTCAATTCTTTGCCTCTGTTACTATCCCCACCATAGGTCAATTCTTTGCCTCTGTTACTATCCCCACCATAGGTCAATTCTTTGCCTCTGTTACTATCCCCACCATAGGTCAATTCTTTGCCTCTGTTACTATCCCCACCATAGGTCAATTCTTTGCCTCTGTTACTATCCCCACCATAGGTCAATTCTTTGCCTCTGTTACTATCCCCACCATAGGTCAATTCTTTGCCTCTGTTACTATCCTCACCATAGGTCACCTGTGAGACCCTGCGCTATATACCAACTTATCACCCTGAGCGACTGTTCACCCTGTGTGAACCAAGGAGACCAAAACCTTCTGCAGCCGGATCCCTCAGGTGGGGGAGAGAGGGGGTGTCAGACCCCCTACGTGTGTCACTGTGATATTACTTTTGCTATCACAGATGTAACCTGACTGTATAATAATACAGAGCAGGGCGCCCAGTGTCAGAGTGTAATACAGAGAGATTAATGGCGTAATAATATTTACCGTCGGCAGCAGCGCTTCTTCTTTTCTGGCCTGGAAAGAGAAGAATTACGTAATCACGATCTCACATAGCTTGATATATCTCCCGTCACAGCCTAAATGCACACACATTCTATGTTTGTATGTGAATTCCCATTCATTATTAATGTTTCTATAAGCAGATCTCAGGCTCTGAGGCCTCCAGATCCCATTACAATCCTCTCACCCTGTGTGATAACATTCCATCCCACAGTCTTTATATAACATGCTGGGGTGTAACATAACTGGCCCTGGGACCCCAATTACTGCCTACCAGCTGGGAGCTCTCCTTACCACACAAGTCATCATCCATAGGGTAACAGGAGACCTCCCATCCTCCTCCCAGAGTACGAGATGACCACATCGCTTGGGTGGGAGGGACAACTAATACAATTTACAGTTTAAATGACTTACTGTTCAGCTGATGAATTATTATTATTTTGCCTCGGTCGTCGCCGCTTCTCTCTCCAACTCTGGAACCGGTTCACCAGCTGTCTTACACAGTTCCTGGTTACGATCGTCATGGTCTCCTCTTCATCACTAAAAACAAGGTTAGTTTACTTTTGGGGTGTCTGAAACTACAGATGAACAAGGACAGGCATTGGGGCGTGGCCTAAGACTAATAAATACATAATTAATATAAAGACTTTTATGAAAAAATGAGGCCAAATTCACTCTGGGGGCTGTCACCAACTGGCTCAACCAATGATCTCCATCAGCCTTGGTTGTAAACATGTCTCTCTTCTCCCTGTATAAAGTCTTCTCCTGTCTGAAGCCTCTTCCTTCTGCCCAAGGCAGTGAGTGAGCTTCTCTTGAGATTTCCTGACATTGAGCTCCTCCTCCGTCATCCTGTCTGTAACTTCGTCCTAGGACCTCCTGACAGTGAACATGTCCTGAAACTCTCTGAATGTGATCTCCTGCAGCTTGGTGATGGCTTTAGAGTGTCTTTGTGCTGTGATCTCTTTTCAGTAACCTTGTCCTGGGATCTCTCTAGAGTGACCTTATAGTAAGGACCTCCTGACAGTGACCTTCTCCCCCAACCTCCAGAAAGAGATCTCTCCTGCGAAATCCTAACATTGACCTTGTCCTGTTATTTATTGACATTGACCTTCTCTTGTGGCCTCCTGAGAGAGACCTTGTCCAGTGACCTACTAAAAGTGACCTTGTCCTGCAATCTCTTTTCAGTAACTTTGTCCTGGGACCTCCTGAGAAAGACCTTCTCCTGCCACTTCATCCAAGTTACCTTTCCCAGCAACCTCACTGGGTCTGGACACCCAACCACTTACCCTGCATTCTACATATCACAATAATACAATGAGCAGAGAAAAGCATGTTCACCCAAACCCACAGACCTGTGTAACGAGCTCCTGTTCTGTATCAGGAATAGACAGTGAGATACCCTGCTGGTTGAAGGAAGTCTCCAAAACATAGTATGGGAGAAAAACTGGGGGACACAGATACCCTATTGTGAGGTACACAGTGTAACTACTCACCCACTGCCTGGGATGGAGGGAAGAGATGGGGGACGGGAGACCTTTCGAAATCTTTTCCCGTAAGTAAGAAAGGTCCATGGTGAGACATCATTAGTCCTTTAATTATCTAACGCCTATCACTGTGTGAGAGGTGATGGGTTATATAATGCCAGTCTGATCAGATCTATTATTATAACTGCTTTGTGGAGAAAGGTGCTGTATAAACATAAGGGTCTTCTCAATGTAGACCCATCTCACCCGAAATTGACAAACAATCACATTAAACAGCTGAATTTTGGGCATTTACAATCACCTGTTAACAACTGGCCCAAATAATATTCATGGTGGGGCCATGGCAAGTAGCCCTACACTCCTATGATAATTGAGGCTAGGAGCTAGGCAATGTCCCCCAGCCCCTATAATACTCCTTGGGGGCCAGAGCAAGTAGTTCTGATATCAGATTCTTACTGTCATGGATATTATCATATACAGTATTGTAGTTATTGTTATAGATACCATAACTAAACACTATAATAATAATATTAATAATAATGATATTGTTATTATTTATTATGGATCATTATACTGATATTTCTGTTGCAGTTTTTACCAGCTAGTATTCAGTATATCTTATAGATCCACTGGATGGATGGGCACTTTTCTTGGTATGCAGGAGGATGAAGCACTTACCATCTATTAACATCTATTTCATTGAGGCACTCTATTTGTGCACTTTTTTGTCCTTGTCTTACCCTTGGAGACATGGGCTATTTTAACATTCATGTGGTGTTTGTATTTAGCTGTAATTTTCTTCTTTCTCACTTACTTTACCCACACACATTGCACATTGTTTGCATCAGCATTAGAAGGGCTTTTTTAGATACCATTATTTTCATCAAATCGTGACACAAAAATAAGTAGGGTAGAACAGTCTGAACTAGATGTATCTTCACTGCAAGAGGATTTGGACATATTGGGTAATTGGACCGATAAATGGTAAATGAGATCCTATGAGTAAAATGATGCATTTTGGCCTCTAGGGGCAGTCTAACAACAGCAACGAGGAGACGGAAGGGATCAGTGATCACTTCTAAAAGCTTTTGCCCACACAGGGCAGCTCAATATAGGAGTGGCATGGTGCCCTCCAATATGGGACCAGTGAATTGGGCATTGCATTTATTTAATGTCTAGATATCGAGGTATTATAGTAACTGGCCTTTAGTGGGGTTATTGAAGTTCTATATTGGTAACAGAGTCTCTGCCTGCACGTGCCTGGCACATCCAATGTCACCAAGGTGATTTGTGTGAAGATCATGTATAGTGCAAAGTTCTCACAGTGGAGCAGTTACCATGCAAACCAGTGGAATGTTCCTTCTGATTGCTCCATGTTTAGAACTGTGCCCCAGAATTGCACTTTAACCAGTGAACTTTCCAAATTGTGCCCCAGGGCTCCCTGCACAGGGGGATGAGAGAGATACTGACCGGAAACGCCTCCTTGGATTGTGTACTTCCAGTCTCCGGCGAAGGTTTGCCATGTCATATTCAAGCTCCTCGTCATCAGAGCTGGCAGACAAATACACAGGACTATGTCATATATAGGAAAGGCTGCGTCATGTAACACTGTATCTTTAATACATGCTTCTTGTATGTTAGCGTGTGATGTTGTCTGTGTGTTCAGTATAGCTATAGGGGAGTGGCTCTTTAAGTAGCAGGATCATCTTTATAGGATGTTCTCTGAATCTCTAGCCAATGCATGGATCAAAACATCTGCAGACAGAAAGTGTGAGGCGGGCATGTTTTAGGAGTTTAGTTATTAACTCTCTCCATGCTGCAGGTCTGTGTTCACATGTCTAGGTGTGTGGAATGCACTCAGTATGGTGCACAGGTCAGCACTGGGTCTGGACACCCACCCACTCACCCTGAATGCCAAACACTTATTACCCTTCAGATATCACACTCATACAATGAGAGAAGCATGTTTACCTAAACCCACAGACCTGTGTAACAAGCTCACTCCATGTTTAAGATCAGGAATAGACAGTGGGATACCCTGCTGTTTTAAGGAAGCCCCCCAAAACATGGGATGGGGGAGAAACTGGGGGACACAGATACCCTGCTGTTAAGTCATATCCCCTTGGAAGACACTGGTAGACAGTGTAACTACTCACCCACTGCTTGAGACAGGAGGCAGGCATGGTGTTATGGGGGATACCGCTGGTGACTTCCTCCTGTAAGATAAAGAGGTCCATGGTGAGATCCAATCGCTCCTGCTCGTTTAATTACCGTATTAGCTTGAATATAAGATGACCCTGATTATAAGATGACCCCCAGATCTCTGGATCTTAATTGTGAAAGCAAAAATAGGAAAAGTCTAAATATAAGGTGACCCTAAAGGTAAATGTTACATCTTGAGCATCCCTTCTCCAAAACGCTTGGGTCCAGGGCTGACTCCAGCATAAGGCTTCCTAGGCAGCTACCTTAGGTTTGCCGGCAGAGACACTGGCTGGGGAGATCAGAAGATCTCCCCTCACCAGCCATCTACACGGCCAGAGTGGAGGATCCTGGGAGGGGCAGACCTCACTGAGTGAGAGGTGAAGATTAACTCCCTCACCCCGTGAAGCAGATTGGCATCTTCTTCATGGTGGTGCCAACTCCATTGCCGACAATGGTTGTGCCTGACATGGGGATGCTCTATTGCCTCAATGTGGAGGCATTAGACGGCACTGAAATTATGGTTCTGGAGCACCCGATCGCTTCACGGAGTGATCGTGGGCACCATATTGCAGGAGCAGAATGCTCCTTTCATTATTACCCCCACATCCCTTGCATTAGCACCTATTGTACACTCAGGCCATGCCCCATCACCCACATTTCACTCCCAGTGCATGCCCCATCACCCACATTGCACACCAGGACATGCCCCATCACCCACATTTCACTCCCAGTGCATGCCCCATCACCCACATTGCACACCCAGGACATACCCCATCACCCACATTGCACACCCAGGACATTCCCCATCACCCACATTGCACACCCAGGACATACCCCATCACCCACATTGCACCCCCCGGACATGCCCCATCACCCACATTGCACACCCAGGCCATGACCCATCAACCACATTGTACACCCAGGACTTAACTCAGAAGATTCACAATCACCACACTGCACACCCATAACTTACCCCAGGACATGCCCCATCACCAACGCTGCACCTAGGACTTACCACAGCACCCAGGACATGCTCCATCACTAAATTGCACTTCCAAGACTTACCCCAGCCAGCACCTACACCTCCTTAGTTTCTAGTGGCAGACAGCATGGTGTCTCTGCTGCTGGGCCCGTGACAGCTGTATCATCGCCTTTCACTTCATGTCTGATGGCAGCCCTGTTTACAGATATTATAATTAAAAGGACACGTAAGGCATTCAATTAACTTTGAGGCATCTAGTAGCATTTATAGGGCAACTTTAGTAAAAGAAAAGTTATGGTTAATAGAAAGATTGCATCAAGTGTAGGCATTTTAAAGAGAAACGCTTTCATGAACTACCCCTGTAGTGCAGACAGCTTGAGGTGTTGTGTGAAGGGGTTGTGTTTTCTGAGCCAGGGGATACCCAGAATGGCAGGAAAGTAAGGTGATTCCACAACGTAAAAGCAGAGGTGTTCTTTATGTACAGTTCCAAAATATACGAGGAGGGGAATCGTCTCATGTGCAATAGGACCAGATTTTAAGGGACTGCCATCTATTAATTGTATATGGAGTGGGCTACGTTTTTTCTTGATGGGGATGTTATGTTGTCTCACCACCTATTGATCCAGAAAACAGCCACTGGCTCCTGAGTCTAACATGGTGTGTACGGTAATTCTGTGTTTATCCCACTGTAGGAGGAAAGATATCATAAGATGAGGTTGGATATTGCCAGTAACAGGTAAGCCAGAGAGCATAGGATAGGGATGCTTACCCACAGAAGGCTTGGGCTTAATTCTGCAATCTTTGAGGACATGAGCTGGTTTCCCACAATAGAGGCAAAGGTTGTGAAGCCTGCGATGTAGGCGTTCCCCTTTGGTCAGTGGCCCTCGAGCCATACCTATTTGCATAGGCTCCTCTTGAGACATATAAGGAGAGGGAGAGGAAATTGGAACATATGGAGAAGGAGCATACATTGGGGAACGGCATGGAGGAGTGCTGTGTTCCAATGTTTTCTCCTGCCGTCGTTCTCTGAAGCGTCGGTCCAGTTGGATCACTAGTGTGGCTTCAAGCGACCTTGGTGTTCCTGTAAGTGCAAGCTCATCCTTAAGAGCATCGTTAAGTCCCCATCTGTATTGCTCAATCAAAGCTGTTTCATTATAGCCTGTATCAAGAGCCAGGCTTCTGAATTCAGTGATCTAGTCCTCGACAGGTCTGAGGGAGACTTGAGAGGTGGCAGTTTTGTAAGGATCATCATACTTAGCTTCGAAAGCCCTGGAAAACGATTGCCAAGATTGGAGGAAAGGGCTATGGGTTCGTATCAGGTGATGTGCCCAAGTTTGCTGTTCACCTGTTAATAGCAAGATGACTATATGTATACGAATGTAGTCTGTAGAGTATGTTCTAGGTCATAGTGAAAAAAGCACCTGACAGGCCATGATAAATCTTGGGTACTGCGCACGATCGCCTGCAAATTGTTCAGGTAGTGGGATTCGAGGTTCATGCACAAAGACTGCTCCCTCGGGTTGTTGTGGAGGGTTGACATGATGGGCTGCATCTATGGCATTCATGGGGTGCAGGGATTGGACTTGAGCTCTTAGCTGATTTTGATTAGCTTGTATATCCAACACTGTCTGGTTGAGATTGGTGAGCTGCTGTGGGAGGGCCGTAATGGCATCAGCCAATCCTGCGGACTCCATGAAGATGGCTTCCTGATTTTGTCAGGCGAGGATCTCTTACAGTATGGAGTTACTCTTTGTGTGGTCTTGTCTTCCCACTGTGGTGTCTGGAATGATTGTTTTGTTATGCCCATATGGGAGTGTCTGGAGTTTGATAGGGCTATGACTGAGAGTTGCCATTTTGGAGGAGGCAGGTGGTGTAGATTGAGTCCACCATCTTGGTTGAGACATGTATGGTATTCACCATTGTGGATGTTGTTTGGGGCATGATTGCGCCAGACAGGGACCCCATTCAGGTAGGCATGACAAAAGTCTGGAAAAGTTAAATCTGTACAGGCTAGAGAAACGGCGGCTTATAGGGGATATGATAATGTTATATAAATATATAGAGGGCCTATACAAAGGGCTTTCTAAAGACCTGATCATTAACAGAACAGTACAAAGGACAAGAGGTCACCTGCTAAGACTGGAAGAAAGGACAAGAGGTCACCCGTTAAGACTGGAAGAAAGGACAAGACGTCACCTGCTAAGACTGGAAGAAAGGACAAGAGGTCACCCGTCAAGACTGGAAGAAAGGACAAGAGGTCACCCGCTGAGACTGGAAGAAAGGACAAGAGGTCACCCGTCAAGACTGGAAGAAAGGACAAGAGGTCACCCGCTAAGACTGGATGAAAGGACAAGAGGTCACCTGCTAAGACTGGAATAAGGGCAAGAGGTCACCCGCTAAGACTGGAATAAGGGCAAGAGGTCACCTGCTAAGACTGGAATAAGGACAAGAGGTCACCTGCTAAGACTGGAATAAGGGCAAGAGGTCACCCGCTAAGACTGGAATAAGGGCAAGAGGTCACCTGCTAAGACTGGAATAAGGACAAGAGGTCACCTGCTAAGACTGGAATAAGGGCAAGAGGTCACCCGCTAAGACTGGAAGAAAAGACAAGAGGTCACCCGTCAAGACTGGAAGAAAGGACAAGAGGTCACCCGCTATGACTGGAAGAAAGGACAAGAGGTCACCCGCTAAGACTGGAAGAAAGGACAAGAGGTCACCTGCTAAGACTGGAATAAGGGCAAGAGGTCACCCGCTAAGACTGGAATAAGGGCAAGAGGTCACCTGCTAAGACTGGAATAAGGACAAGAGGTCACCTGCTAAGACTGGAATAAGGGCAAGAGGTCACCCGCTAAGACTGGAAGAAAAGACAAGAGGTCACCCATCAAGACTGGAAGAAAGGACAAGAGGTCATCCGCTAAGACTGGAAGAAAGGACAAGAGGTCACCCGCTAAGACTGGAAGAAAGGACAAGAGGTCACTCGCTAAGACTGGAAGAAAGTACAAGAGGTCACCCGCTAAGACTGGAAGAAAGGACAAGAGGTCACCCGCTGAGACTGGAAGAAAGGACAAGAGGTCACTCGCTAAGACTGGAAGAAAGTACAAGAGGTCACCCGCTAAGACTGGAAGAAAGTACAAGAGGTCACCCGCTAAGACTGGAAGAAAGGACAAGAGGTCACCCGCTAAGACTGGAAGAAAGGACAAGAGGTCACTCGCTAAGACTGGAAGAAAGTACAAGAGGTCACCCGCTAAGACTGGAAGAAAGGACAAGAGGTCACCCGCTAAGACTGGAAGAAAGGAGATTTAGTCTAAGAAAGCAGAAGGGATTTTTTACGGTAAGGACAATAAAGATATGGAATTCACATATTATAAACTCCCACTCCTCCTGAATCACCTGCTCATCCACCCAGCGCTTCCATCGGGTAAAACTTGAAAGGAGAATATCTGTTAGGAACATATGGTGATGGGTTCGATTGTAGGAAAAATACGATTCCAGACACAGAAAGGCTATACAATCCATTTATTCCTGAATAGGAAAACAGCCCAGATGCCACACAGTGCTCTGCTATCCAGTGTATCTCAACGCCTACGCGTTTCGCGCCAAAGCTTAGTGCTTTGTCAAGGCTAATCTCCTAGGGGTGTGCCTTTCTATTTAAAAGTTTCTTAAAGTGCAAGTGATGAAAATGACGTCACATGAAGACGCGGACGTGCCGGCATCCAGTGTACATCCAGTGTAGTTATAAACAGATTGTGATGCTGCGCTACCACATCGGTGTATATCCACGCCAAAGAAGGCTCTGTCCATCCTGTACATTGGGACGATGCACCAGCAGTCACTTTATTATATCTTCACCTTTTGTCAGTGTTTCTATCGATTATATAACTAAAACATTGTTACCTTTTAACACATTGAGTGTTTTCTACCTCTTTCCATGTAAGTGGATCTTCATTGATACGGGAATCCATCAACCACATTATATATATATGTGTTAAGTGCTCCATTGTTTACTGGAGCCGTGTTTGTGAGTACCCATCCACTATCATATTTTTACCACCAATTTACTTTTTTTGTTTTATTTAGATACATTTCATCACTGCAGTTTTTAATTTAGTTCACATTTTTTCCCTGAGCACCTATTGGCTGCTTCTCTAATGTAGGCTTCATCATTTGAGCAGAGTTACCCCTTTTTATTATTCACTATTGTTTAGTTATTGTGCACTATTCTCACCCTTGTAGCATGGTTTGGTTCCTTTTCTTTCCTTGTATTACCAAATTCAAGCCTGTCAGTTTGTGTGATGTTATTATATTCCCTAGTTTTTAGTTTAGTCCCAGTGACACTCGGTAACTCATACAAATTAAATACATTTTCATTGTGTCTCAGACAGAAAAAAGGATCTTATTGTAGTTTGAGATACACTATCTATCAGGGTCAGCTCAAATATTCCAGATCTGGAGGAGTATTACCCCGAAATGTATTAATATGTTTCCCTGTATAATCACTTCCAATGGTGGAATGGAGGAAATCTCCTCTGTATAATCACTTCCAATGTTGGAATGGAAGAAATCTCCCCTCTATAATCACTTCCAATGGTGGAATGGAGGAAATCTCCCCTGTATAATCACTTCCAATGGTGGAATGGAGGAAATCTCCCCTGTATAATCACTTCCAATGGTGGAATGGAGGAAATCTCCTCTGTATAATCACTTCCAATGGTGGAATGGAGGAAATCTCCCCTCTATAATCACTTCCAATGATGGAATGGAGGAAATCTCCTCTGTATAATCACTTCCAATGGTGGAATGGAGGAAATCTCCCCTCTATAATCACTTCCAATGGTGGAATGGAGGAAATCTCCCCTGTATAATCACTTCCAATGGTGGAATGGAGGAAATCTCCCCTCTATAATCACTTCCAATGGTGGAATGGAGGAAATCTCCTCTGTATAATCACTTCCAATGGTGGAATGGAGGAAATCTCCACTGTATAATCACTTCCGATGATGGAATGGAGGAAATCTCCTCTGTATAATCACTTCCAATGGTGGAATGGAGGAAATCTCCCCTGTATAATCATTTCCAACGGTGGAATGGAGGAAATCTCCTCTGTATAATCACTTCCAATGGTGGAATGGAGGAAATCTCCTCTGTATAATCACTTCCAATGGTGGAATGGAGGAAATCTCCCCTGTATAATCACTTCCAATGGTGGAATGGAGGAAATCTCCTCTGTATAATCACTTCCAATGGTGGAATGGAGGAAATCTCCCCTGTATAATCACTTCCAACGGTGGAATGGAGGAAATCTCCTCTGTATAATCACTTCCGATGATGGAATGGAGGAAATCTCCTCTGTATAATCATTTCCAATGGTGGAATGGAGGAAATCTCCTCTGTATAATCACTTCCAATGGTGGAATGGAGGAAATCTCCCCTGTATAATCACTTCCAACGGTGGAATGGAGGAAATCTCCTCTGTATAATCACTTCCGATGATGGAATGGAGGAAATCTCCTCTGTATAATCATTTCCAATGGTGGAATGGAGGAAATCTCCTCTGTATAATCACTTCCAATGGTGGAATGGAGGAAATCTCCCCTGTATAATCACTTCCAATGGTGGAATGGAGGAAATCTCCTCTGTATAATCATTTCCAATGATGGAATGGAGGAAATCTCCCCTGTATAATCACTTCCAATGATGGAGTGGAGGAAATCTCCCCTGTATAATTGCTTCCAATGGTGGAATGGAGGAAATCTCCCCTGTATAATCACTTCCAATGGTGGAATGGAGGAAATCTCCTCTGTATAATCACTTCCAATGGTGGAATGGAGGAAATCTCCCCTGTATAATCACTTCCAATGGTGGAATGGAGGAAATCTCCCCTGTATAATCACTTCCAATGGTGGAATGGAGGAAATCTCCCCTGTATAATCACTTCCAATGGTGGAATGGAGGAAATCTCCCCTGTATAATCATTTCCAATGGTGGAATGGAGGAAATCTCCCCTGTATAATCACTTCCGATGATGGAATGGAGGAAATCTCCCCTGTATAATCACTTCCGAT
Source organism: Pelodytes ibericus (assembly GCA_036172795.1). Lineage (NCBI taxonomy): Eukaryota > Metazoa > Chordata > Amphibia > Anura > Pelodytidae > Pelodytes > Pelodytes ibericus. Next base: position 215,532,097 of record CM069860.1, on the reverse strand, counting down.
GATGGAATGGAGGAAATCTCCCCTGTATAATCATTTCCAATGGTGGAATGGAGGAAATCTCCCCTGTATAATCACTTCCAATGGTGGAATGGAGGAAATGTCCCCTGTATAATCACTTCCAATGGTGGAATGGAGGAAATGTCCCCTGTATAATAACTTTCAATGGTGGAATGGAAGAAATCTCACCTGTATAATCATTTCCAATGGTGGAATGGAGGAAATCTCCACTGTATAATCACTTCCAATGGTAGAATGGAGGAATCTTGCATTTGGTGCCAGAAAAGCTGACAACCAATAGAATGGGAGTGGGTTTGTCACTTTAATCTCTTTAAATCCCCAGCCAATAGGAAAGCGAGCGTCGCCGCTTTCCAGACAGTAGGGGGAGCTTCTACCCAATTCATCTGTAATCAATGGGCACACCAGGGAGAACCACGCTATCCCCGCTGCAGCCTCTTCACCCTCCTTCTGTCCCATTTTGCAAGATCTCTTTATTCACAGCTCTATAGTAAAACGAGTATCACACTAGATATATAATTTGACATCTGAATTTGAGTTGTTTATCTGAAATGAAAGCTTCAGCTTTATGAATGATATATACTGATATTGTGATATAACCTTGTGGATGTTTCATTTAGTGTGTTTGTATTCTTGCTGTGATGGTTCTCAGATATTGTGTAACTTTGTTTCATGTATCTGTTATATTGCCTTATTTACTTGCAGTCATTCAGCAGATCAGGCCAGTCATTGGTTTACACGTATGTTGGGTGAGTTTTGATTAAGCTCCTCCGAGCGTGAAACATGTGAGGCAGCTGGCAGCCAGTGCCATCCTCGCCAGGATTATATTCATTATACTTTTTACTATTTTTGCACAAAAGATGTTTCTATTTCATGGAATTGAGATCCTGACCTGTTTTTTTTTGTACTGAACCATAACATTGCTTATACTGTTACTGTAGAGAATGAAAAATGATCTGTACATTGTGTTGGGAGAATTACAGGAAATGCATAAGAGAAACATATGTTTTACATGTGTATGTGGTGTCTTCTGCTTATGACATCACCTGTGACATCATATCATACCTCCCAACTTCTGCCATTCAGGAGCTGACATTCAAAAGAGCCGGAGAGTAAAAGCTTAGTCATCAGTGAATTAGGGACAGAAATTAGGATTCTGTGTCTTAAACATGGAACAAAACCTTATTTATTTCCATTAATGGATAAGAAGGACTACAGCAAAGGGTAATGGGGGCTGCCATCTTGCAGAGTATCTCACCATGGCAGGAGAGAGACAGACTGTCCTGTAATCATCTAACCGTTAATCTTGCCAATAAGCAGTGGTGTATCTTGATTTTGTGCTGCCCTAGGCAGACAAAATCCGGGCACCCCCCTACCCAAGCTGCACACCCATGTTACACACCTAAGACATGCCCCATCATTCAGACTCACATCAAGCTCACACTCCCATCACACTCAGTCACACACTCCTACTCCCATCACACTCAGTCACACACTCCTACTCCCATCACGCACACTCTGACTCCCATCACACTCAGTCACACACACTGTCTCCCATCACACACACACTGACTCCCATCACACTCAGTCACACACACTGTCTCCCATCCCACACACTCTGACTCCCATCACACTCAGTCACATACACTGTCTCCTATCACACACACTCTGGCTTCCATCACACTCAGTCACACACACTGTCTCCTATCACGCACACTCTGACTCCCATCACACTCAGTCACACACAGTCTCCCATCACACACACTCTGACTCCCATCACACTCAGTCCCACACAGTCTCCCATCACACACACTCTGACTCCCATCACACTCAGTCACACACACTGTCTCCCATCACACACACTCTGACTCCCATCACACTCAGTCACACACACTGTCTCCCATCACACACACTCTGACTCCCATCACACTCAGTCACTCACACACACACACACAGTCTCCCATCAGCACTTACCTTTCCCTAGTGGCAGGCAGCATGGTCCCTCCATGCTGCCTGTTCGGCTTCCCGGCGATTGTGCCGACAGGTCACGTGACCGGCGCGCGTATGACGTCAGCGTGCCCGTCACGTGACTGTCGGCACTTCCGTGTCGGCACACTGCACGGGGAGCCGAACAGGCAGCACGGAGGTTTCTCTGTGCTGCCTGTTCGGCTCCCCATGCAGCCTGGCAGGCAGAGCGATGGTGAGGGGGGATCTTCCGATCATCTCTAACCTCCGTCTCGGCCTGCAAGCGCGGTGGGGTTTTTTGTTTTTTTTAAAGGGCCAGATTTTTTTTTTTTATTATTAATATTTTTTTTTTATTTTATATTTTCCAGTGCTGGGGGTCGCTGCCGCCCCCCAAAATTTGCCGCCATAGGCATCCGCCTAGGATGCCTCGCGGTAAATACAGCACTGCCAATAAGATCAGGAGATATGATCATCCCCTGTGTGTTATGTAGAATCCCCTATGTATCCCCTCATTCAGGGGTCATGACGTCACCTATACGGGACATTGGAGGCCAGACACAGTATGTGTTACATTGTGTCAGATTTAGCTGCAGCATTGAGGAGAGCCCATAGTGTGAGACACCTATTACACAATCCAAGAGGTAAAGCCATAGTCATAAACACATTGTTACAAAGCCATGTTTATTCCCTGTTTAGAAACCAAAGACAGCAGCGTCCACAGAAGATTTCAGCAATTCATTCCCAGCTTTGAGCAGTTCACTGAAGGAAGAACCTGGAAGAAGGCAGGGGAGAAACCAACATTACTCAAACTGGATATTTAATGGGGTAAAGACTCGGGGGAACTGTTCACTAAGGACTCTGTTCATGAAAGAGGAAATTGACAAGGGAATTGCAATGTTAAGGCTAAAATAGAGTTGAAAGTATAACCGGGATATGCCACTTTAGGTATTTTGGTGGCCGCCGCTGCTTTAATAAGAGAAAGATACACTAAAGGGGGAGAGAGAGACACACACGCTAAAGGGGGAGAGAGAGACATACGCACTAAAGAGGGAGAGAGAGATATGCTAAAGGGGGAGAGAGAGAGAGAGACACACACTAAAGGGGGAGAGAGACACATGCTAAAGGGGGAGAGAGAGAGAGAGACACACACTAAAGGGGGAGAGAGAGAGACACACTCACTAAAGGGGGAGAGAGACACACACACACTAAAGGGGGAGAGAGAGACACACACACTAAAGGGGGAGAGAGAGAGAGACACACACACTAAAGGGGGAGAGAAAGAGACACACACTAAAGAGGGAGAGAGAGACATGCTAAAGGGGGAGAGAGACACATGCTAAAGGGGGAGAGAGAGAGAGACACACACTAAAGGGGGAGAGAGACACATGCTAAAGGGGGAGAGAGAGAGAGACACACACACTAAAGGGGGAGAGAGAGAGACACACACACTAAAGAGGGAGAGAGAGAGACGTACGCACTAAAGAGGGGGAGAGAGAGACACACACACTAAAGGGGGAGAGAGACACACACACTTTATAGCTTCATATAGCTCTAACAGGGGGAAGACATGTTGTATAGAATCTTGGCTCAGATCTCCATTAACCTTCACGCAGCCGAATGAAGATCTGCCCCAAGATTCTAAGCTATATGTCTGCCCCCTGTCAGAGCTATGAAGCAAACAGGGCTCAATAACGTACATTATTTGTATCCTTTCATTAAAACATTTCTATGTAAAATTCCTACTCTTCATGCGATCTTTCAGCTAAACACAAGTTAATTTGTTGGTCCACTTGTCACAGACACTTGGTCTATTCCGGCAGCATAAAATCCTCATTAATGTTTATTAGTAATTTAGTGAAATCTGTTATATTATATATTATATATTATAGCAAGATTGCACTAGATTTTTTTCGGAAACCCTTAACCCGCATAGATTGGGAAACCATAATTACCCCTAGAATGTCCAAGTATACCTGGCACAGAGAACAGTGGTTTTTAAATGGTTTTGGGGCAAACAATGTCCCACTTTAGATTAGACAGACTTATGGACAAAGACTTGTTTGGAAAGGAAGGTAACAATTCTCCCGACTGTGAAATTAAGGGGATTTTCCTTTGTTGACTGCAGGTCTTACACGTATATCCCCTCCAGGATGACTGCTGGTTCATACATCATTTTTCACCAAAAGGTTAAATATTTAACATTATGCAAAAGTCATGGCTCAATTTTCAGCAACTCTTTTAGTAATTATTCCAATAAATGTAGATTAGCCTCCCTGTGTATAACATACACCGGGCCTGAGAGGCATCTTTACCAGCTTTGGACTTCAACCATAACACGGCCTTCCACTCCACCAACTCCCACTCGTCTCTCTGCTCATGCCTGGACGTGTGAAGCCAAACCACTGCCAGGAGTGCAGCTTAGACCTCCTGCAATATAAACCAACAATTGGGGGTTCAGGATGGAGGAAAACAGATCAGAAGTTTGATCGCCCCAAGATGGAACCTGCCATTTGGATGTAGGATTTGGAGACACCAGATTAGAAGAAGTTGGCCAACTTGAGACACCCAGGATGTAACCTGGCATTTGGATGTAATGTTTATCCTTATTTAGACTTCAACCAGACATTCCTAAATAACTGCTAATTCTGAACTGTCCCCCATGTATTTATTGCCCTTTCTGTAGATGGTTATGTTCATCCTTATAAATATAACATCCTTTAGAGACTGATAAAATGAGTACCATTCAATTGGTCAAAAGTAATATCCTTGGGATATACTTGAAGATGAGAGACTATCTGACTGTTCCTATCCTGGTTAAATCTTATATCATTATCGATCAACTTAATTTACCCCTAATATAATTGCATACTTTTATCTTCTGTCTTGTTCCCCCCTGTACCATGTGAATGTTAAGGTAAGCCTTTCCTCTTAGGTTATTGGTCATGTATAATTAAAGATTCATTTTGGAGGTAATACTGCCTCTTAATGGACAATAAATTGAACTTGCATCATAATGCAGATAAAGTAACTAGAAATTCTTTAATGAAAGAATACAAATAAAATACCTTACTGAGCCCCCATATAAAACTATCAGGGGGCAGATATGTTGTTCAGAATCTTGGCTCAGATCTTCCTTTAATGAATGTCAGATTTAGGAAAATCTGACCCAAGATATTGAACAACATGTCCGCCCCCTGATAGTTCTATATGGAGCAAAAAGGGCTAAAAAAAAAAAGGTACTTTATTGGTTCATTCTTTCGTGAAAGAATTTCTATATAAAATGGCATTGCATAGTATGTTCCACTTTAGAATGAAGCTTTTCTGAGCACCAACCAATCATTTTGAATGATTTATATCTAAAATGTCTTCGTTCAATTAAACATAAGTTCTTTTTTTCCCCCTACCAATGTCCTTTAAGCCCGAATCCAACAGATATGGTTCACTTGACGTAACAGAGTAACCAGCCAGTGTATAAAGCGATTTAATCCTACGGGAGCCTGCGACAGCTTTATTTTCCTACAATCAGTGATGCTTACCAATTCAGACGGTTTTCCTTGAATTCCTCCAAAATGCCCAAGATTGAAGCCAATTCAGAGCTTGGATCCCAGGAAACATCTGCATTGTGCACAGTAACCAGCCGGAGGAGAATGGGTACGTCTAGGATTACAGAAACATCAAACAAATAATTGGTTCTCAGAAAGACTTCATTCTAAAGTAGAACATTGGAGATGGTTTATTGAAGTGGGACATAGAACTATCCTTCATACCTAGAACATGTAACGCAGAACATACGGCATGCTACGCCATGCACTCACAGCCTTAAAGTTGGAGTGTCGGGTGACATCTCAGTACTCATTCAGATTGGAGAAAAATGACATTGCCAGTCTGATTGGGGGCAAATATGGCACTGCCATAAATGGAAAATATTTGTTTGCAAAACTTTATTGTTTATTTATTAGAAAATTGGGTATGAGAAGGGGTCCGCTCCTAAAGACTTTGCCCAGAGCTCACTTAAATCAAGTGTGGTGTGTAGAAACTAATGACCAGACATTGAGTTACTAGTTTATAAGAATAGGAACAAAAAACTTATACAAAAAATTAAAATCATCATCTGTATTTCAAAGAAAATCTCAAAAGATCGATGTAACCTGTAGCGTTTCCTGTAAAGTTTTCTTGGTTTATCAGTAAATCAGACACAGGCCATCAATAAGTGCTGAGACGGGTAGAGGACTTGCAAAGAGATTGGAAGGTTCCAAGTCAGACATGTCTCCTTGGAGTGAGATGCCCTCTATTGAGTCTGTTACCTAAAATTCAGAGCTATTTTTGAGACAAAGTCGGGTGTCGGTGAATCTAGAGAATATAAACAATGCAAGTGATCTATACATTGTGTTGGCAAAAATGTCAGCAAACACACAAAATTAGAGGAATATGAATCAAATGTGTCAAACGTGATGTCAGAAGCAGGAGACTCCACATGATAAAAAAACTCATTATCGTCTCAATGTATGCACTTTTGCTATCACAATGTATAGATCATTTTTCAAACATTTTTACTCTCTACGCAGGCAGCATTGTGTCTGTCCCAGCATTAATACTGTCTATATACAGTATGCTCAGCACTGTGCGCAGGCAGCATTGTGTCTGTCCCAGCATTAATACTGTCTATATACAGTATGCTCAGCACTGCGCACAGGCAGCATTGTGTCTGTCCCAGAATTAATACTGTCTATATACAGTATGCTCAGCACTGTGCGCAGGCAGCATTGTGTCTGTCCCAGCATTAATACGGTCTATATACAGTATGCTCAGCACTGTGCGCAGTAGCATTATGTCTACCCTGGCATTAATACTGTCTATGTACAGTATGCTCAGCACTGTGCGCAGGCAGCATTATGTCTGTCCCTGCATTAATACTGTCTATGTACAGTGTGCTCAGCACTGTGCGCAGGCAGCATTGTGTCTGTCCCTGCATTAATACTGTCTATGTACAGTGTGCTCAGCACTGTGCGCAGTAGCATTATGTCTACCCTGGCATTAATACTGTCTATGTACAGTATGCTCAGCACTGTGCGCAGGCAGCATTATGTCTGTCCCTGCATTAATACTGTCTATGTACAGTGTGCTCAGCACTGTGCGCAGGCAGCATTGTGTCTGTCCCAGCATTAATACTGTCTATATACAGTATGCTCAGCACTGTGCGCAGCAGCATTATGTCTACCCTGGTATTAATACTGTCTATGTACAGTGTGCTCAGCACTGTGTGCAGGCAGCATTGTGTCTGTCCCAGCATTAATACTGTCTATATACAGTATGCTCAGCACTGTGCGCAGGCAGCATTGTGTCTGTCCCAGCATTAATACTGTCTATATACAGTATGCTCGTCACTGCGCACAGCAGCATTATGTCTACCCTGGTATTAATACTGTCTATGTACAGTATGCTCAGCACTGTGTGCTGGCAGCATTGTGTCTGTCCTGGCATTAATACTGTCTATGTACAGTATGCTCAGCACTGCGCGCAGGCAGCATTGTGTCTGTCCTGGCATTAATACTGTCTAAGCACAGTATGCTCAGCACTGCACGCAGGCAGCATTGTGTCTGTCCAGGCATTAATACTGTCTATATACAGTATGCTCAGCACTGTGCGCATTCAGCATTGTGTCTGTCCCGGTATTAATACTGTTTATGTATAGTATGCTCAGCACTGCACGCAGGCAGCATTGTGTCTGTCCCGGTATTAATACTGTCTATGTACAGTATGCCCAGCACTAGTGTTGAGAGAAGACGAACCGTACTGTTCGGGTACGTACCCAACATTACGGTGTCCGTACTCCAGACACGAACACAGACATTCCACTGACATAATACCTTCATTATTCGCTAGTCTAATCTTATATCTAGGATAGCCTTATACCTATCCCATGCATGCTTAAACTCCTTCACTGTATTAACCTCTACCACTTCTACTGGAAGACTATTCCATACATCCACTACCCTCTCAGTAATGTAATACTTCCATTAGTCCCTGGCCTTATCTTATATCTAGGATAGCCTTATACCTATCCCATGCATGCTTAAACTCCTTCACTGTATTAACCTCTACCACTTCTACTGGAAGACTATTCCATACATCCACTACCCTCTCAGTAATGTAATACTTCCATTAGTCCCTGGCCTTATCTTATATCTAGGATAGCCTTATACCTATCCCACGCATGCTTAAACTCCTTCACTGTATTAACCTCTACCACTTCTACTGGAAGATTATTCCATACATCCACTACCCTCTCAGTAATGTAATACTTTCATTAGTCCCTGACCTTATCTTATATCTAGGATAGCCTTATACCTATCCCATGCATGCTTAAACTCCTTCACTGTATTAACCTCTACCACTTCTACTGGAAGACTATTCCATGCATCCACTACCCTCTCAGTAATGTAATACTTTCATTAGTCCCTGGCCTTATCTTATATCTAGGATAGCCTTATACCTATCCCATGCATGCTTAAACTCCTTCACTGTATTAACCTCTACCACTTCTACTGGAAGACTATCCCATACATCCACTACCCTCTCAGTAAAGTAATACTTTCATTAGTCCCTGGCCTTATCTTATATCTAGGATAGCCTTATACCTATCCCATGCATGCTTAAACTCCTTCACTGTATTAACCTCTACCACTTCCACTGGAAGACTATCCCATACATCCACTACCCTCTCAGTAAAGTAATACTTTCATCAGTCCCTGGCCTTATCTTATATCTAGGATAGCCTTATACCTATCCCACGCATGCTTACACTCCTTCACTGCATTAACCTCTACCACTTCTACTGGAAGACTATTCCATACATCCACTACCCTCTCAGTAATGTAATACTTTCATTAGTCCCTGGCCTTATCTTATATCTAGGATAGCCTTATACCTATCCCATGCATGCTTAAACTCCTTCACTGTATTAACCTCTACCACTTCTACTGGAAGACTATTCCATACATCCACTACCCTCTCAGTAATGTAATACTTTCATTAGTCCCTGACCTTATCTTATATCTAGGATAGCCTTATACCTATCCAACGCATGCTTAAACTCCTTCACTGTATTAACCTCTACCACTTCTACTGGAAGACTATTTCATACATCCACTACCCTCTCAGTAATGTAATACTTTCATTAGTCCCTGGCCTTATCTTATATCTAGGATAGCCTTATACCTATCCCATGCATGCTTAAACTCATTCACTGTATTAACCTCTACCACTTCTACTGGAAGACTATTCCATACATCCACTACCCTCTCAGTAATGTAATACTTTCATTAGTCCCTGACCTTATCTTATATCTAGGATAGCCTTATACCTATCCCATGCATGCTTAAACTCCTTCACTGTATTAACCTCTACCACTTCTACTGGAAGACTATTCCATACATCCACTACCCTCTCAGTAAAGTAATACTTCTTCATATTACTTTGAAATATTTGCCCCTCTAATGTAATACTATGTCCTCTTGTTTTGGTAGTTTTTCTTCTTAAGGCCAAATTATCCTAGTTGGAAACATTCTCCCATTCAGCTGATTTAATCAGGTAATAGCATTAGGTAATCGTAACATCCCCAGGATCTACCTTAAAATCAAAGAATTTCTGAATCAACCTTTGCTCTTCAATCTTTTTTTTTTTACTGATATGGCTGCCAACCAGTCCTGATTTCAGCCTGTCCCACCATCCCAGGTACAGGGGAGAAACCGGACACCAGAGAAGAACCCTCTGTAGTTGGCTCCTGACATTAAAAGGGTCAGAGTCACATGATGTCCCAATCCTTGACCCCACGAGAGATTGAACTCCAGCTTCTGTGGTACAGATACCGGGGGTCTAGAACTCTCCTTGTTTAGACTGTGCATGTCTGTGAGACACACACGGGCAGTATTAATACCAGGACAGGACTAAAAAACAGGACTGTCAGGAAAATTTGGGACTATTGGCAAACACATTCACAAGTGCTTTTGAGGGTCCTGCATGCCCCTATTAACAAGACCACGCCCCCCCCATCCCAGAACATGACTTCCCAACGTTGTAAATAGAGAACCAAGTACTGAACTCAGTGACTGAGGGGTTAATCCGGCATTTAATGCATACATTTATATGTATGGCTTATTTATATATGAGTATATAATATGAGTGTTTGGATTCATCGGATCATTCCCATAATAATACTGCACTGTGAACACTTTGGGCTGAGTTGGAGAAATCTCCCAGTTAAAGGGACCGTATCACCTAAACATTGTTTTTACAGTGATTGTAACATTCATTACACACTGAAAGAAATTCCACATGTTATTCCAACAAACAACTAAACACACAAAAAAATAAGACCTGCGAGATAAAGTCATGATTTGAAAAGAAATATTGACAAAGAACATTTGGACTTTTCCAGCCTAAATTAATTTTCAGAATTTATCAAACTCATCTACTTTGGCCTTACGCTTGATATTCTCTTCTCAATTCCCCGCAGTTCTCTATTTTTCAGGAATAATGTCCTGAGCATGCATTAAGGTATGTGGGAGGCCAGCTGCCTTCTGTTCTCTTTTAATTTGCTCCATCAGGCAGAGCTCCATCATTTGCTTTATCAGGCAGAGCAAGTCCAATATTCCCTGTCAGGAGGGAGCGGTCTGTGCTTTACACCTGGCATGACACAGACTACTTTCTAACAGAAATGTGTCATTTGCATATCAAGGCACATGGTGATGTCATAAACAGGAGACCAAACAGATTATTCTATTGATGTATGTATTTGCTTGCAATTCTGTTAACAGAAGGTTTGAGGATGATGGAGTCACTTTAAGTAGAATGTTTTATACCCTGTGATCGGTCTATTGAGTTTATCTAATTGTACAATCAGAATGTGTAGCAGTAGTGACACCTAGTGGTCATAAAGGGTCAGTGAATCTGCAATTTATTGACGGAGATTATTTGTCCTATCCGTGCTGGCGGTGCTACACCGGCGACATCTAATGGTAGTGACGTCAAATTGACCAAGCGTCCGCAAAACCTGGTCACTTGTAGGAGCAGTGGAGTGAAAGGACGATTCTTCCCATCAGTCCAGTTTTTTTCTGTAACGCTTAAGACTTCATTTAAAGGGGCAGAAACATGTAAATGAAAGGAAAAGTATCACATCTGTTTTATCATTTTTTCTGCATATATTAGAATGTGAGGTGAACATTTCATGTCACTGACTTATCTATACATTGTGCAGCGACAAAGCTGGCAAATTCCTCCTGTAACATCTGGGGAACAGCACAGCTTAAGCAAAAGAAGCCTTGACAGGGTTAGGAAGAGGATTTAATGCTCTATGGGTGTTTATTGGATAGTTTTAGGGAAGGGGTGTGGCTTGGCCATATGCGTAGGGGCAGCCATCTTAACAAGGTGGCCAGTTTATAGTGGACGCCATTACCCTGATCTTGGTTTCTCCTCCTGCAGGTGGGAGCTTTTCAGGAGTGCTGAGAGGGTCCTGGATAGAGTTGGCGGGTGCCAGAGAAGGAGCCCGAGACACAATGCGGAGGGAGGCCGCAAAACGGAACTAGAAGAAAGACACACTTCATAGGAGGGGAGGAACAGCGGGTCATCAAGAGATGGAGCGGGTGATAGGTCCAGGAGGGTTCCGGGGTACCCACACCCTGGCAGTAGAGATCTATCAGTCAGTCACAGTCAGTGGCGGTATCAGAGTCTGAATTATCGCTGGAGGGGGGAATGTTTCCAACTCACCAACTTTGGCCTTAAAGGGACAGTCTAGTCCAAACTGGTGCAAGATGAAGATTACTGCTTTTATAGAGCACAGGCTTTTTTTCCCCAGTGTGATTTGATACGGGCATTCTCTATAAATTACATGTTTAATATTACTCAAGCACTCCCCAGCATCCTATCCTACAGGATACTGCCGCACTTGTGTGTAAGCACTGAACATGTGTCAGTTTTGTTTCATTTAGTCACTTCCTCTGCTGGTGGAATAGAATGCATTGTGTGAAACCTAAGTAACCTTGCTCTTGTATATGTAGGATCTCTTAACAGTGCACCACATTGTCTGATGACATCACTAGAGAAAATGGAAATTCCGTTAATTTGAAAGGCATTTTTGTCATTTGTTCCTGCAGCAAAAAGAAAAAACCCAAAGGAAATACAAAGCGCCTCTCAGTGAAAATATACAAAATTAAACAAATACAAACCCCAATACGTGTATATATATACAAATAATAAGAAGGAGGCTTTCAAGATGGAATCTTCAGATGATGTCAGGAAATCAAATTAATGATAAATAATAAGAAATAGCTGCTAGTCTTTGCAATTTCGCAGTGGTATTCCAATGAAAAAGGGGGCGGGGGGGGGGCAGGCTTTACCCTGAATTCAATTTTTTTTATTGTGTATTGAGTTCAATACACTTTCGGGCAAACTTATAAGGTGTATATTCTCATTTATAATCACTCATTTATAATCCCGTATTTCATATTATTGATTTCTGTATGCTTTTACTGTGCCTCAGGACCATAACTACCTAAGTGGTCCTGTTTATGCATTTTATGTACTGTATTTCTGTCTGTGTATCTCTGTAATTTTGCATTATTATTTAATTGAAAAACGTGCCCTAGAAGCCCACGCAGGGCTTGGACAAGCTCATCTGGGTAGAGATAATGTACTTACTACTTTGAAACAGAAATATTGGTGGCTCAATATGAGAAAAACGTTTGTTCATGTTATTGGTAATAGTAAACTATGCTTATTGGTAAATAGGCCGAATCACTCTGTTGTACCATTTATTGAAAAGTCAATACCTAAGGATTCTTTTGAATTACTATATATTGATCATATTGGACCTATGCCACCATCTCATGGTTACATATATATCTTAGTATGTGCTGATACATGTATCATGTTTACTTGGTTATATCCTGTGTAAAGTGCAACCTCTAACACTACGATTTCTAGTCTCACTTCTCTAGCAAGCATCGGTAAGCCCAGGACAATCCCCTCAGATGGAGGTCCTGCATTTATTGCAAAGGAAACTCAAAACTGGGCAACCACATTTGGGTTACTTTGGGGAATCTGTGCACCTAACTAACCCCTAAGTAGTGGGGTTGTGGAAAGGAAAAATGCTGAGCTAAAATGACTATTAACCAAGTTGCTAGTCGCTTGCCCCACACAGTGGTATCCACTTATTCCTATTGTACAGATGGGTATTAATAACCTACCAAACACTACTAATGGTAAAACCCCATATGAAATGTTGTATGGTGTACCTTGTAATACATCTTTCAATGACTAACACATTTCTGCACCAGGGAGAGTAGAACAATTGTCTCTTTTATAGGAAATTAGGGAATATTTTTACCCAAACGACTACACACCAAACACCATCACCTACTGCATGGGTTCCTACTGTTGGCCAGTTTGTCCAGGAGAGAGTACAGACTATACATCCTCTGAGACCACGCTGGAAGAAACCGGTGAACATAGTGACAATTTTATATCCAAGAACTTTTATTACAGAGAACAACCAGGGCCAACAGGGAAAGTAAGTATTGATCATATAAAACCTGCTAATTCTATGCAATCAAGATGTTATGCCCAGAAATAGGGTATCACATCGGTTACAATTGGCGACCACGAAGGGACAATATGCTGCAGTAATGAACTTTATCAAGAATCTAATCTAATGAATGTGTTAATAGCAAAGGAAGATAGACCTTGTGAATATCTAAAATGTAATTGGAAAATATTGCTGTAATGCCATATACAGCAGCAGCCTGTCCTACAAACAATATCTTCTGAATATAAAGTATAAGAGTATACCAGCTGATCATCAAGATGAATGGAAATTAATGTCACTCAGCAAAAGGATATGACTAAACAATGCAGATTCCTTTCTAACTACTGGTCTTGTAGATGCAATCCAAGTAGTGGCCAGAATTTCTGATGCAAATGATGAATTGCTGAGCAATGGAATTTAACTGCTTAAATATCATATGATTATGCTAACAACTGCAGTTATGAGTGATATTTCAGCTTTAGAAGAAAGTGTAATATATCCTTATTAACCCCTTTGTGACCTGATGAGGAGTTAACTCGTCATAAGAGCCACAGCATTAGCGACCTTTGCCTCTAATTCACTCTCTGTGCTTCACGTTCTTATAGTGAAACATAGAGAGTGACCTATAAGTATAAATAAATAAATAAAAAATGTTGTATGAGGAAAAAAATAAATATTAACCCTTTCATAGCTGATCACAGTTTGTAACTGTGATCAGTTTCCTTTCACTTTATGGCCCTCATTAAGTTTTACTTATTTCGCTCATTGACATGCAAATCAATTTATAACTTTTTTGAAATGCATTTTTCTGGATTTTATTTTTTGTTTTTGTTATTCTGTCTCTCACTTTTAAAATACACCTACCATTAAAATGATAGACTGGTTATTTCTGATCAATGGGCAAACGTTAAAAATCAGCAGGGGATCAAATACTTGTTTCCCTCACTGTATAGAACCCTAGACTTGGGTTAAGGAACTACTGACTCCTTTAGTAAGTTCTTTTGTGTTACTCTTCGTCACTCATCTATGGAAACCTGGAGCCCCCTAAAAATAATTTTAGGTTTGTCGGGGAGAATATCCCTCAAAATATCATCTTTCTTTAAAATTTCCCAGTGTTTTTGAATATTTTTCTTGAGATGCCGATCTTTGTTGTGATAGTCTAGGACTATGGGAAAAACTATATAATTTTTCCTCACCCCTAAATAGGAAGAGTAAGTCATTGATATATTTGTGGTATCTGACCAGGTTCACTCCCCTAATCATGGCCAGACCATATGAATGAATGTTCCCACTCGGCCATGAAGAGGTTAGCGTAGCTTGGGGGTAAACCTGGTCCCCATAGCTGTTCTTTGTTTTTGTAGGAAAAATGATCATTGAACCAGAAGAAATTATTTAGAAGAATTAAATTGATTCAATTGGTGAGATTGTCAGTGGAGACAGAGAAATAGCAGTATATTAAAATAATTTATTTTCTTCTGATTTTACCAATGGACAAGAGCCTGCAAGCTATGTTTCCCGAGCAGTCACAGCAAGCATGTGATTGGTTGACACAAGAAAAAATGTTAGAACAATTAAATGGTGTTAAAATAGATAACGCCACGGGGCCGGATGGTATACACCCACGGTTACTTAAAGAGCTAAACCAGGTCCTGGCCAAAACGTTATTTTAGATTTTCATGGATTCTTTTATATCAGGCAATGTGCGCACAGATTGGCTTAAAGCTGATGTGGCATCCATATTTAAAAAGGGATCAAAATCCCAGCAGGGCAATTACAGACCTGTAAGCTTGACATCTGTGGTGGGGAAACTGTTTGATGGGTTGCTAATGGAATATATTCAAGATTTGATATTGAACAGGAATCTCATTAACAGGAGCCAACATGGCTTTGTGAAGGTCAGACCATTACAAAGTAACTGAATTAATTAATATGAGGAGGTGAGTAATAATATAGACATGGGTGCTGCATTGGGTGTGATATATTTAGACTTTGCTAAGGCTTTTGATTCAGTTACAAATAAAAGGTTACTGTACAAATTTACTGAAAGACGCTTAAGGCCAGAGGTTTGTTTGTGGATTTGCAATTGGCTGCAAAGGAAAATAAGATATTGGAGTATATTAAAAGGTGTATTGACCCATGGGAGGAAGATATTATTCTGCCTCCTTATAGGTCCATGGTAAGACCTCACTTTGAATATCCGGTTTAATTCTGGGCACCTTTTTTTAACAAAAAGACAATATGGAACTAAAGAAAGTGCAGAGGAGGGCTACAAAACTATTCAGGGGAATGGAAAGGTGGAGATCATCCACTAAGACTTGAAGAAAGGAGATTTAGTCTACGACAGCGGAAGTGATTTTTTACAGTAAGGACAATTAAGATTTGAAATACCTTAGATGCCTTTAAAAGTGGCCTGGATAGTTTTTTAATGAGTCGGAGCATAGAGGGCTATGCATGTTAGTATAGACATTAATATTTATTTAATACTTGATCCAAGGAGAAATCTGATTGCCATTTGGAGTCAAGAAGGAATTTTTTTCTCCACTGAAATCTGAATTCAAAATTGCTGAAGGGGTTTTTATTTTTGGATCAACAGCAGGTAACATGGGATAGGAAAAGGGTTGTACGGAAAAGGGTTGTACGTAATGGACGCAAGTCTTTTTTCAACCTAAACTACTATGTAACTGCTTCACAGCTCTTATTATGTTCTATATAGAGTGATGTCACATCCCTAGTAACTAGCCACATTCCATTTTCCCAGGTAATTCCCTTAAGAATGTGCAAAACACTGACTGTGTCTTTTAAATACGAGGGTATCGTTTTAACAAATGGCTGGAGGATATGATCCAGATATATTCTGATTGGTTCGAATAAAGTGATCCCACCCCAGGCACAAACGGCCTACACAGACGTAATAACTGCCCCCCTCCCTTGTGAGCTGGTTTATCACATCCTACCTAACTCTTCCACTGTAAGTAGGGTTACCCATGTTCTGCGGTTGGAATCCATAGCTACGGAACAGCTTCTCTTTACTCCGGTGCAAGTCTTGTGTATGCTTTACTTCAGATCGTTTTAGCAATTACTGCTGATTTTACCATGTTATGCCATGTTTGTATGATATATAATATATATATATAATCCAAAGTGAGATGCACTCAGCCAAAAGTCAATACCATACGAATATCCTGGGTGCTGTGCAGCTATATCCACAGAAATCCAAACGAAAGCACGCACTCACGGGTCTTGAATGAATAAGGTCGATGTTTTAATTACTCATAGTAACAATGTAGCAGCATGAGCATACGATCGACGTTTCGGCCCACACCGTAGACCTTTATCGGGTATGTAATTACCCAATAGTAATTTGCATATTATGCTGGTGGATAATATCAATGCATCAAACACAGGAGATGTCACATATACAATCAATGTTTCTCTTACTTTGTGTATTTAATTGCAATTCTGCTAACACAATGTGGAGATCAATGTGTATTCATTTTACGTAAATGAATAAATAATCTTTAAATGACCAGCCATAATCTGATAATATAATCAGTGTCACCTAATGTAATAACCTCTGATATTGGGATTACTTATAAATACATGATTAATATATAAAGAATGAATCACAGACACCAATCAGGAGCAATGGAAACTTTAATATGTCAGTATGTGCTAGAAACAAGTACATGAAGGTCTGGGCCAAGCTGTAACCTGGACCTTTTATATGATAAAACCTTCAAGAAGGTTAGGTGCTGGCAACCTATGGACTCACAGAGAATCATCCTTCATCCTTCAGCAGAGCGGAAGAAAACACGTGGAGGAAACCTCTGGGGAACCATGGCTGGAAGGACTGTCTTTCCCTCTGGGCATTAATTTTTTCATGGGATCAGCAGGGGGGACCGTAACTAGGTCCCATGAATAAACGAGGGTCTCTTTGTGCTAGCAGCGAGGGACCCTCGTATTCGGCAGTACGTGTGCTGACGTTTGTACAGGAACTGCTGTTTATTTTAACATTTCAATAAGTGCATTTATTATGTAATAACATGTATAACATCCGGAAAATAAACTGGGTGGAACTGTCCCTTTAAAACCATCTAGGGCTGGAATCAAAGACATCTGTTTTGTAATTTTAAAGGGGTCCGTTATCTAAAATGTTATGGATAACCAGGCCCCCTTCAGTTAGGTAAGGTCATTTAAGCCATGTGTCTGCAATTTGTACAGAGAGTGAAATAGGCCATTGAGGTATATCCCTGGTCAGTCACCTTGTAGAGCATATACCCCACCTATGTAGCATGACCACACCACACATGTAAAAGCACACATTACACAGTTATTGTCATGAGAAAGTAGCAGTTTGTGGCAGGCAGCACTCACCATCCTGTCCCCTTGTTTCCTGTTGAATGATCTCTGAATCAGCGACATTGGCATCTAAAGTGTGACAAAGTGAGATGAAATATGTCTCTTCCATCAGTAATAGAGATGGAGGTGACTGTGTGTCAGAGACGTGTGTATTATATATATATATCCCACGAGCGCTAATGGAAACAGAGTCACAATGTGACAATGGTAAAAAGGTTTCTCTAAATCTAGTAAGATCGAGTTTCACAATCTCCTACTCCCTAAAGATGGTGAACATCCAGCCATTACTGTGCACAAAGAGAGTGTGTAAAGTATATAGCTTGTAAGTGAATTGTGTATATCAGTGACATCAGCAGAACACTATGACATCACAGCTAGACCCAACCATCTTGGAATGTACAGAGGGTGGTGGAAGAAACCATTATACGCATTTAAGTAGCACATATTGCACTAAAAACTGTTTCTAAAGGGGGAATAATGAAGGGTGAGAGATGAAATGGAAGACAGTAGGATAAACAAAGGATAAACAGAGAATGGTTGAGGGTGCGCTCTGAGTGAAAAATTATATTAGCACCTCCAAATATTTAGTGTAATTCTGGGTACAAAATAAATTGAAGTAGAACCTTATGTGTAAGTCGTATTGCTGGTCTTTCATATTGCTTCATAAAAATACATTAAACAAGAGAGAATATATATATATATATATATATATATATATATATATATATATAGTGCAATATGTATTACATTAGGACTTATAACCCCCAATGTTCCCCAATGAGATGTAGAGAAATGATCAGGCTTAACTTGGTTTGCCGAAATTCACCGGTACCTCTGAAAGAATACACCAAATTAGAAGATAACAAAAGTAGAACATTTAATAAAACGTAGATTTCTTACTTAGCAATAATGGGCGAGAAGCTCCCAGGTCAACCAGTTTATACAGGGAGTTTAATGGTGGACTGGATGCAACAAATCAACGAATAACAAGCAGCAGGGTAAACAGATGTATGGTAGAGAGAATGATTGACGCGTTTCGCCCCTTTAGCCTTGGGCTTCCTCCAAGCAGCATGGCTGATAAAGGAATGGCTATTTATCTGGGAAGGGAGAAGTAATTAGATTAAACTAGGGACAATGCATATGGTTATGGGGATAATAAGGCTGATTTTGGAGAAGTAACAAGGCAAGAGGAATATTGCTTTATACAGGAGGGAAATCACTCATTGGAGACAGGAGATGAGGCTCTTACAGGGAATACAATTGGAGGTTTCTTTTTTTTTAGAAAACAACTTTTCTTTAGAAATCTCTCAAATTTCCATGTGATGAGCATTTATCATCCAAAGACAATATTTATTAACATACAAGTGTATATATATATATATATATATGACAAGAATAGATCTGCCTGCTTGTCATCACTATAGTTTTAGTTAGGGAGAGAGACAGATCTGAATAGTGTAAGTATTTAATGCAATACATTTAATAAAATGTATTAAACGCCATTCCCTGTGTTATGGGCACGTACAGAAAGGACAGGTTTCGTTTCCCCCCTTCTTCCACCTTGTTACTTACAGTGGAGAATTTTGTAGCTTCAACTGTGTTCTTTCTGTTATCTAACTGGCTTCACGCCCATCTTCGCAAGTAAAATGTTTAGACTATAGACGCCATTTTGTCCTGCCAGGCCAGGACATGTGCCCCATTATTATGTCATGGCCTTGACTATTTGCCAAGAAATCAAGACTAAAGGTTAATTAATATTTTCTTAATTGACCGTGATTTACCCCATAGTAAACCATAGTTACCTGTTTTAATGTATCATATGGTATTTTTCCTGCCCATTAATGACCGGAAGTAAGGTTATCTAAAATCTATATAAACACTGATTATCAGTTAGACACAGAGTGAGGAGACTATGTTGATGCGACAGCATTAACCCAAGAATGAGAGATTAACCTGTAAACAACCAGGAGGGTATGTGATTTTATTTTACTTATTGGAAGCATATACATTTAACTTTATTTACTCTGCTTTTATTATGGATTATTAAGCTGTTTTTATACATTGTCTATATTCATTTATATTCAATAAAATATATTAAAAGACAAAAGGTTATTGCTTCCAACTCCCTATTTTTTTATTGTATTTTCAATTATTTATAAATATAAATAGAGAAACCTGCTGATCTATATAATATTGTTAAAAGATATCTGTATGGTTAGCCCTGCTAAATTCAATACAATTAAGACGTTATGGACAGAAATAGGGTACCAAGCGGTTACAATTGGCGACCACGAAGGGACTGGAAGCACTAACTTTATTTTTTAACAAAATGTTTACCTAGGTAACCGCTTATACGTAAGAGAAGGAACAAAACTTTGTCATGGCAGAATTATTCTTGAGATATCAAGAGTTTAATGAACTATTTGTAACCCAGACACAGAGAGATCTTCACCATGGTGATATAATATGATGTGAAATAGAGTCCAAGAGCCAGATATGCAATAATCAGCATACAATTAACTGATGATGAGAATGTAGATTTGGATCGGTAACTAATACTGCACCTGATTTAGGTACACAGACACTGATCAATATGACCAGACAGACATATATACAAATAATTGGTAGACCACCTAACATACCTAGCACACAGTGGTGTATCTTGGTTTTGTGCTGCCCTAGACAGACACATTTTGGGAACCCCCTTACCCACGATGCACACCCACGACATGACCCATAACCCACGTTGCACACCAAGGACATGCCCCATCACCCCATTTACATGACTCTATCACCCCATTACATACACATTGCCAGTATTATTTGCCCAGAATATTCCCCAGCTAATTTGCCCAATAATATGCCAGTATCATTTGCCATTAATATGCCCCAGCCAATTTGCCCAATAATATGCAAGTATTATTTGCCATTAATAAGTCACAGCCAATTTGCCCAATAATATGCCAGTGTTATTATGCCATTTACCAGTAATATGCCCCAGCCAATTTGCCCAATAATATGCCAGTGTTATTTGCCATTTAATGTACCCCTGCCAATTTGCCCAATAATATGCCAGTGTAATTTACCATTTAATGTACCCCTGCCAATTTGCCCAATAATATGCCAGTGTTATTTGCCATTTAATTTGCCCCTGCCAATTTGCCCAATAATATGCCAGTGTTATTTGCCATTTAATGTGCCCCTGTCAATTTGCCCAATAATATGCCAGTGTTATTTGCCATTTAATGTGCCCCTGTCAATTTGCCCAATAATATGCCAGTGTTATTTGCCATTTAATGTGCCCCTGTCAATTTGCCCAATAGTATGCCAGTGTTATTTGTTCATTTAATATGCCCCTGCTAATTTGCCCTATATGCCAGTGTTATTTGCCATTTAATAAGCCCCTGCTAATTTGCCCAAATTCCCCCATTTCCCCAGCACTTACCTTTCCCTGTTGGCTAGTGGCAGGCAGCATGGGGTCCTCCATGCTGCCTGTTCGGATCCCCGGCGGTTGTGACGACAGGTCATGTGACCCGGAGCGCGTCTGACGTCAGCGCGCCCGTCACGTGACTGTCGGCACTTCCGTGTCACACTGCACGGGGAGCCGAACAGGCAGCACGGAGGTTTCTCTGTGCTGCCTGTTCGGCTCCCCATTCAGCCTGGCAGGCTTCCGATCCCCTCTCACCTCCGTCTCTGCCTGCAAGCGCGGCCTTTTTTTTTTTTTTTAAAGGGGCGGATTTTTTTTATTTTTTCCGTGATGGGGGGCGCTGCCGCCCCAGAAATTTGCCGCCCTAGGCATCCGCCTATGATGCCTCGCTGTAAATACTGCACTGCTAACACACCAACCAGACACTTTAGTTCCAGGTCAGTGGGTAATGGGTAGAGGATTATTACATACTCCTCCACAGGATCATGACTTACCAGCCCGTGCACACACTGAGAGCAAGATTAATGCCAGAATCTATTTACATGAGAGATTTATTAATACAAGCAATGAGAGCACCACTTGCTAGTGATCCTATAGTTCACACAACAGGAACATTAACACTGGGAATTCCAATGGCCAGTATTAAAGCTACTATTGGGACAATACCAACTATAGCACTATGCCTGAATGAAAAGATGCATGATTTGGATGGGGTTTATCTTACTCCAACAGCCACACAGAGACAGGGAATAGTTAATGCAATACACCTTGTCAGTCCCTCAAGCAGAAGCTGCAATCTGGGATATTATAATATACACTGTATATGAAAAGACATATGGGAAAGTAACAATTTCCACACTAACACATACACTTGCTGAAGTTAATTTCAAATCAGGAATTATAGCAGCATATAATTTAGGACTAAGATTTACAGGCAGAAACCACTCCATGGTATGGGGTTGTTTAAAACCCCTGGTGAAGGGTCAAGTTTTGATTCTTGACATAGAATGAAGGTTACATGGATTGGCAGACAATGAAAAAGCAAAAGCCGAAATCCTAAGGACTACATACACACTCCTAGGAAAAGATCTCACAGGAGATGGACATGAAATTAAAGAGAAACATATAAATAAAGAAAAGAAAGGTAGTAGTGGAGCTTTCACTCCCAAAGAGGACAAACAGCAACATGCTAGAAAAGGTCCTACATATCCAAGAGGGAGATTTAGACCATCTACTGATGGCTCTAATAGAGATTATTCTCCTCCCCCTTTCAGAGCATCTCAGAGGAAAGAGAACAGACTTCAGACACAGATAGCACTGAACATTATTCTTTAACTCCTAAAGGAGATACCACCAGATATTCAGATTCTACTGGATATAGTGAAGTATATGGCAGAGGATACAAATTAAGACCTCAAATTAAAGGTCCATACAGAAGACCCCTAGAACAAGTTAGGAAAAGAGATGGACCAGAACAATATAAAAATTCTGCAACACTAATACCCACAGAACCACCAACTATAACTAAAAAAGATTCAAAAGATAAAGAAAGTGGAAAAACAAGAAAGAACAGGAGCAGCCTGATCAACAAGACTAATCGTGAGCTACAGATAACATCTGCTTCTAAGACATATAAAGGATTTTTAGACACACAAGAAGATATTTCTCTTGTACAACCAAATATTTAGCAAACTGACATGTTTTCTGATGTTACCATTGAAATTCTTGAAGGCAATGGAACATACCCTTTATACCATGAGACCATTAAAATGAATGGAAAGAAAGTTTACCTGGAATAGGTTGAGTATCCTAAATTGGATATTCCCCTTTTAATCGCATAGAAAGATGTTTCACATTTTATAGACATAGTTTCAAAATCTTTAGCTTCACAGACTCTGCAACTAAGCATACCACTTGAGTTTATTACACTTGTGGAACAGCACAATATGCTGAAATCTATCCATACACACATGCTTTAAAAGAAAGTATGTTAGTTAAAGGACTAGTATTGATAGTGACAGATTCAGCGTATCTTGCTAGGTCCACTGTTCATGATCTCTCAGTCTGATAAAGTTTAGTATTTATATTTTATAGACAATCCGCGGGGTGGATAACGAGTATTCCAGGGGTTCGTTAAAGATAGATCTAAGCATAGCAGAGGACCCACTGGGGGGGATTATGCTAAAGTTTCATACCATTTGGACCATATTTTCTCAAACCCTTCTTTAGTCTTATTATCCGCTCCCTGAAGGAAATATCTTTCTGCCTCTGCCTGAAATTTTATTTGGGTTTTAATTTCCATCCAGGTTGGGGCCCCGACTCTCCTCCAATGTCGAGCCATCACTATTTTGAATGCCAATAGAATATTAATACAAAATATCTTTTGATGTTTGTCTAAATCGTCCAAGTCTAAATGAAATAGAAATATTTGTGGAGTATATCCGACACCTTCTGTTTGGTTGATTTCAATTCATGGCAGTCCCACCAGATATGGTAATACGTGCCGACCGCTTGATGGCAGCGCCAACATTGATCATTTATGTTTGTATTCAATTTTGCTAGGCGGCTAGGCACTAAATACCATCTCTGCTGAAGTTTGTAATAATGTTCGTGAACATTAATACAGTGGTTATATTTCCTGGTATCCTGCCATGCCTTATACCACGCTTGTATGGGAAATGTCATACCCAGGTCTTTCTCCCACTGTATAACTGCTGTAGACTTCTCGACCGTCACCCCCCTGTCGAGAAATCTACAGGTCTTTGCCATAATATTTTTGTTACCAATTGTGGTTATAAAAGTATCCCATTCCGTAGTTTCAATGGGTGGGAATTCACCCAGAAAGGATTTAAGTCTTACATAATTGAAAAGTTCTGATTCTGGGAGGTTGTAACTATGTATCAAGGTTTCATAGGGGAGTAGTTTGTTATTTATAAATAAATCGCCCAAGGTTTTAATACCTACATTGAGCCATTTGTGTAGGGAGATGTTAGGTAGACATATCGAAAGCATCTGGAGAGGGGCGGACATTGATAAGGTGTCTTTTACCTTTAAAGCTTTTTTCAATCTAAAAAATGAAGACATCACCTCAGTAACTATTCTAAGGGTGAAGTCACATTTCTTATAAGTCTTATGTGGCAGCCATAATAATAATGACATATCCTGAATCTCATTCTCAGATTTCTCAAGATTGTGCCAACCTGTTGCATAATTTATATTTTTCCATACTAATGAATGTGAAAGTTGGGATGCTTGATATATTTTCCGGAGATCAGGGTACCCCAGCCAATCCTGTTGTAATTTATGCTTAAGTAGTTGTTGTGGTATACGGGGTTTTTTGGCTGCCCATACGAATCTCGCGAATTATAAGTCGAACTCCCTAATAGTTGCCATTGGGACTTTAAATGGTATCAATCTAAATAGATATACCAGCTTTGGCAGTATATAATATTTCAAGATGTTGATACGACCTAGCCATGAAGATTCGATCTTGGACCACTGTGATAGTTTTTTCTGGATGTTTGTGAATAGGATGTTATAGTTAACTGGAACTATTCTATCTATCTGTCTTGTTATTTTGATCCCCAAATATTCCATTGAATCTTTTTTTTCCCCTAGGTTTAATAGGATCTGTTGATCAGACCCTGGGAAGAAGAGAGGGATTATCTGTGTCTTAGATAGGTTGACCCTGTAATTAGAGTAGGAACCAAATGTCTCCAAAGCTTTCAGCAGGGCAGGTATTGACTGCTGTGGCTGTGCCATAGTGAGGAGGACGTCATCTGCATACATTGTTATTAGATGTTCATCTGACCCTAGTTTAATACCCTTGATGTCATGCGAGTTTCTCAAATACTGGGCCAGAGGCTCTATCGATAAGGCGTACAGAAGGGGTGCCAGAGGGCAGCCCTGCCGCATTTCCATTATGAATCGAGAGGAATTCAGAAGCCAGGAAAGGACCACTATTCTTGGCTCGTGGTTTCATATACAATGCCATGGTAGCATCATAGAACAAGCCAGAAAAACCAAACGTCCGAAGGGTTTCTGACAGAAATCTACAGTCCACCCTGTCAAAAGCCTTCTCCGCGTCCAGAGCGGCTATGACAGAGGGGACTTTCCTTTGATGGATTTTCTCAATGATGCCGAATACCTCCCTGGAATGAATCCAGCCTGGTCCAAATGGATCAGATCATGGATAACCGTTTTAAAACGGTTAGCCAGGATCTTAGAGAATATTTTAGCATCTAGATTGATGAGTGAGATAGGCCTGTAATTACTAATTGATTCCGGGTCCTTTCCTGGCTTCGGAATAGGAACAATAGAAGCCTCTAGCATCTCTTCGGGAAACTCACCACATCCGATAATCGAGTTATATAGCCTTACCAAGAGTGGTAAGATGACAGGCTCCAACACCTGAAAAAAAAGTGTTGGAAATCCGTCAGGGCCCAGGGCCTTACCTCTCTTCATCTCCCTGATAACACTGGATACCTCCTCCATCGCAATAGGACAATTAATGGAGTTTAACTTATCGTCAGACAGTCGGGGTAGATGGAGTGAATTTAGGAAGTCTTTCAACTCCTCCATAGAGGTTTTAGGCTGAGGTAAGTTATATAGTTTTTCATAGTAGGTTTTAAAAGCAGCTGCGATTTGATCTGGAGCAGTGAGAATGGTATCATCTTTAACTATTCTATTTATTTTTGCTCTTAGGTTTTGGAATTTCAGTTTCTTAGTTAGTTCTTTCCCAGCCTTGTTATTGCCAAGGTACCATTTGCTTTTTAAGCGAGTCATTGCAACCTCCGCTTTCTTCCTAAGGCCTACCGTGATTTGTTCCTGCACCGCCGTTATATCGCTAACTGTCTGCGTTGTAATATTTGATTTATTCATGGCTTCCAGAATCGCCAATGATGCATACAGTTCCGCCAGGCTTTTACCCCTATTTTTCTTAAGCCAGGCTCCCTTCTTAATTAGGTGGCCTCTCAGGACACACTTCAATGTGCACCAAAGTATCTGGTCTGTAGTGTCACCCTGTAAAAACGGAGGTAGGATTGGCAACCTAATCTGCTGTGTGGCAATACAGTGTTCTAATACAGTGTTCTAATATGGACAGAAGACTGAATAAGCTTCTGAAATCTAGCCTCAGGCATTTATGGAGTCCAGAGAACATGGCAAGTAACTAGGTGTCACCTCCAGTCCCTAACTCTACAAGCCCTTCCCCCAGTCAATATGGTTTCTGGAAATACTACTAGAAGACTGGCTGTGGGGGAGGGAGTGTACAACAAAGAAGGTGGGCTCTCTCTTGAAGAAAGACCTGGCCAACCTTCTTGCAAGCTCTCTCTTACACACGGTGTCCCTTGGGGACAACATCTCTTTCTCTCTCTCTCTCTCTCTCTCTCTCTCTCTCTCTCTCTCTCTCTGCGGCTGCCTGGTAACACGTGATTCCAAGGAGTGGTAAATGTACTCACATGTGTGAATGCTTGACTTATTGTTTCAGCTAGTTGATTCCATTCAATCAATGAATAATTAGTGATAGCATATACCAACCTAGTACAAGTTTTCATATGTATCTGTAGTATTTGTATGTATTGTTTATTTGTATGTGTGTAGCCTCTATTAATTAAATATTGTTGAATTGCCGAAAGCAAGGAGTGTGGACTCTGAATTTACACTCAGTAGTTAAGAGTTATCAATATCATAACTAGACATATTGGTGAAGATTTATATCTTTATCAAGTAAAAATAATATTTATTTATTTCACACCCCTATCATTTGTTTCCAGAAATATTTTAGCTTGTGCCTTTAGGTCCTGTCTTCTTTCCTCTGAGTCCAACAACTGTATATTAAGTCTCCATTTATCACGCATACTATACCCAGGACTATCTTTGATGACCACAAGATGTTTCCGATATGTGAGTCTATACACCTCTGGAGCAAATTGCCCCTAACCAGAAAGTAGTCGATCCTAGAGTATGTTGAATGGGCCGAAGAAAAAAAGGAGTAATCCCTCTCCTTCGGATGGTGCACCCTCCAGACATCATATAGGTTGTGTCTGGAGAGGCAGGATGCGAAAGGTTTTTGCTCTATTACTTTTTTGTGGTTCCTGTTTCCTTATTGCAACTGAATATCTGTCTAAGTCAAAGTTTGCCAATGCATTTAAATTGCCACCGATAATTAAAGCCCCCCTAGCGGCCCTTTCCATTACAGAATCCAAAAATCTAATTGTTCGTTCTGATGGGGCGTATACATTTACTAAGGTATACAGAGTATCATTAATCCTACAAACCAAAATTATACAACGGGCCTCGGGGTCTGTATCTTGGTATATAAATTCAAATGTATTTTTAGCCGATAGGAATATGGCCACTCCTCTCTTCTTTTCTGAAGGCATTGAAGCCGAGTATACATGGGGGTATTTAGAATACCTCCAGTAACTTGGGTGACACTGCCCCCAGTGGGTCTCCTGAACAAATGCGACGTCAATATTATCTCTCACTAATGTATCATACAAATATGCTCTCTTAATCGGAGAGTTTAAACCCCGCGAGTTAATTGAGGCTAATTTAATAGGCATAGTAGTATGGGACAACCCCGGTTCCCTCCCCTACTGTTTTTCCACCCCTGTCCCCCATCCCCCCAGAGAGCCCAAGCAGACCCATCCAACCATTCATACACATTCACCTCTCGCCTATTCACCCCTGTCAGAGATATCATCTCCAGCACGAGTAAAAAAAAAAGAAAGCTCCCTAACGCCACGGGGAGCCTGAGGGGGGGACCGGTCCAGCCAGGGGAGGTACAAAACAAAACAAAAAAAAAACAAAAAAATTCTCTAAAGTGCATTCGTGCAATCAAATAGTGGCACCTTTTGTGATTGCCCTATTTAGGTAGCAGATTTACTGTGACACATATCCCATCTAATTATGAGTAATAAAAGTAGGGTTTCAGCTTTCCTGTAGTGTACCCCGTCTAGTTATAAGTGATACAAACCCAAAATAATATATCTACAACTTTAAATACCTATTACCGTCTGTGAGACTTTTTACAAAAAAAAAAAAAAATATTATAGTGACTTACAGCCTTATGTGAGGCCCATAATATTTATTCATAGTTTATGTCTGAGGAACTTTCATACTTAACTCTCTATTTACTAGAATTTACATTCAGCGTAATGTTAGTTTCCCTACGTGTCTATGTGTTAAAAAAAAAAAATTCTAGCTCTTAATGTTTGTTTCCAAACGTGCCTGTGTATTTCACTTTTAATTTCCTCCCATTATTTACCTACTTGGTGCAAACTTCCCGTGGTTCATAATATCTGTTTAGATCCTTCAATCAGCTACACAACGTTCAGCCTTTCTATTATCGGTGGGTACAGATTGGGCTATAGTATCCCGTAAACCTGTATTATTTCAATTTGTTTATGGGAGAGAGAAAAAAATCTGGGGGGGGGGGTGGAGGGGGAGAGAAAGAACATAACACCTCAGTACCTCTGAGATTTAACTTATCCAGATCTGCAACCCAGTATATATTCATTCATATTTACATTGGTTATACTACCCATCACTCTCCACCCTCTGTATTCTGCATTCCTCAGTCTGTTCCCTTAGTGATACGGTCATGCTAATTCTGAAAAATGCATCAGTGCCGTCATTTAGTGCCTCCTATTGTGCTGTTCCTGTTTAAGTCATAAGTCTGAATAGTTGAGTTTGCTATAAGACACTATACCTAAAAAAAGAGAAAAAGGGCAAAAAGGGATCTTCCGGCCTGCGGTTCATTGCTTGAATAGCCCCCATAAGGTAAGTTTGTCCCTAGCTTGTTGTACGTCAGAACAAACATGGATTTTTTTCCTTATATGTTATTCGTAATTTTGTTGGGAACCCCCATGAATACAGGATTCCTTGTTCCCTCAGGCATGCTGTTATGTCGCCATATTTCTTCCTAGCCATCCTTGTAAAAAAGGAAAGATCCGCATATAATGTCAAATGTGCATATTTCTCCATCCTTGAAGGATTTTTTCTGAATTCTCTGACTAAGTCTTCTTTTACTTTACAACTATGGAAGTATACTATTACATCACGGGGGGTGTTATCTTGTGTCAAATTCCTCGGTTTTGGCAACCTATGGGCTCTTTCAATTGGGGTAGAACCAAGGATTTTGCTATTTACGTATACAGAGAGCAGTTCAAGGAGGTAAGTATCCAACTCTGTTATATCTTCCGTTATGCCTCTTATTTTTAGATTTGCTCTTCTTGAACGGTCCTCGAGATCAGCCACTTTAAGGTCAAGTCTGTTAATATTGAGAGTTGCAGCTTCATTTTGATTCTGGAGGTCTTGAATTTTCAGATGTAATGCTTCTGTCTCAGTGGACTGCGATTTTATTGATGATTTAATTTGAGCAAATTCCTCTTTATTATCTAAGACCATCTGATTCAGATCAACCTTAATTTTTGCATACAAGGAGTCAAGTGCTGCTAATAGGTTCGATTGTGTTATGTACCCACTAGTTTCAAGAAAGGATTGATCTGGGGATCGTTCTGTTATTACTTTCTCCAGGGTTGAGGATATGTTTAAATGAGTTTTCGGTGAATAATAGGCCTCAATAGGAGCTGATTAGATGTTTTACTAATGCTTTTCTGTTTGTCAGTCTTGTCCTGTTTATCCCCTTTGGGAGCCATATTCACACTCCAGTTGTTTATTGATTAAAATAGAATGATGAGACTCAGGAGGCGCATTAACAACCAATTAACGAGTAGTTAACCTCTTGTGTGCAGAGTATGCCTCTACTAACGCAGGCTCTGTGGTTGTAATATCATTCATTTTTCCTTTGGGTTTATAATGTGTAGCAGATTCTTCCCTTTTATTCTAGTGGGTTTGCTAACTTCCCGCTTTATGGTCTTCCGTTAAGAAACTAGTAAGGAATATAATTAAATGCTATAGAGATTAGCATTTGGTGTAAGTCATGCAGATAATTTATGACTGTTCAGTGTAGGTTTGCAGTTTTTAGTCTTAGAACTTATCCCCCTAAACTTTCCAATGATTCAGACTTGTAACAAAGTTATAACCATATAGACCCTTCCAAGAATCCACATGTATGAACAGTCTTTTTAGGATGCAAACCACTGGGTATATCCAGAAATCTAGTATACACAGATCATTCACCCCATGCACGAAATCAGCATAGGAAATCAGTTATCAATTGAACACGGAAAGTGGCCACCACAGGGTCAGACTTAACTACTGTGATGTTATGGGTTTTCAATAGTTGCACTGATACAGTGGTTTCCAATTCCTCTAATATAGCATAGGCAGAGGGTTTAAGCATAGGATGCAAGCAGCAGAGGGTTTAAGCATAGGGTGCAAGCAGCAGAGGGTTTAAGCATAGGGTGCAAGCAGCAGAGGGTTTAAGCATAGGATGCAAGCAGCAGAGGGTTTAAGCATAGGGTGCAAGCAGCAGAGGGTTTAAGCATAGGGTGCAAGCAGCAGAGGGTTTAAGCATAGGGTGCAAGCAGCAGAGGGTTTAAGCATAGGATGCAAGCAGCAGAGGATTTAAGCATAGGATGCAAGCAGCAGAGGGTTTAAGCATAGGGTGCAAGCAGCAGAGGGTTTAAGCATAGGGTGCAAGCAGCAGAGGGTTTAAGTCATCGAGACCTTACTTAGTTTACTGGGTATCAGGTTTCAGCAGGAATACTTAGCTCCTCATGCGAGTTTCCCAGCGTCCGAACCTTAGCAGACACCGCCAGCCGCAAAGCATCACCCGACCCACACATTCATCCGTGGGAGAGAGGGGTAGGGCTGGAGTTTAATTGGCGTTTGATCCGTCTTTTCTTCTCGGGTTGTGTCGCCTGCTCTTTCCTCCACCTCCTCCTCGGCCGGACGCTCCCCCTCCTCACACCACGCACCACGTAGCCTGTGCTACGTCATTACCCACACCTTTTCCGCTAGTCCAATCATGAAATGACCTCACTTCAATCAATTTACTGCTTTTTTTTATATATCGGCTAGTGTAGGTATATTAAAAAATTGTTTTATATACAAATTATATTCAATTTCTTACTACAGGTAAAGTTTAGCATTTATATTTTAATAAAAATATGAAATAATTAAAAATCTTTGAGCAAAACAAATTTATATCAGGATAAAAAGTTAAAATCAATACAATTAAAAGGACTTAATTTCTACAAAAAAACAAGCCTTTCCCAAATACACAGCTCATTTATGCAAATATTCTTCATTTGAATATTTAAACATTCTAAACCGGGATTCTTTTTTCTGCTCTACAGAATATCTCAACTGTAACTTGAATGAAAGGACTGCAATATATGCACTATCAATTTTTATTATAAGTACAAAAGACATTGTTTATTTTGACAACTCACCGTAAGTGCACTGTAAGGACACATTACGAGTTTTATAATAAACAAGAAAGGTGGAGCATATATATGGAGAGAAGCTCAGTGCTGAGATTACATACTGAGTGCTCTTATCACTCTCTTAATTATCTGGGGGAAGGTCTGAGAGTGGAGCCAACCTCTGACTTTACAAGGCATTGCTTACAGTAAGCAAATGAGTTACCAGCAAAGTTTGGTCTGCTACCTGTCAACTGCAAAAGACATAGTGAAAGAATGAGAAGTAATTCTGCTATGGATGCACAGGTAATGGATGTGGAAATTGGCTCATGGCTGGCAAATTCAAGTCCAATGGCTGAGAGGAAGCATGGCACAGCTTTCTAACTTAATTCAGACTACTCTCTCTCCAACATTTTAATGTTTAAATAAAAGAATTACATTTTCATAGAGTTCAAAATAAGTTTTTGTCAAATATTCTATAAAAAAAAATAGAATTAAATTAAAATTATTGCCATCAGAAAAATTTGGTCTACTTAAAATTTTAGTGTTATGAAAACATATATTACATTATCATGAAGATGTTGGTAAAACTAAACAGTACAATTTACTATAACATATTATAATGCTGTCAGTTAAACGGATTGAATTTGTGAACAAAAACATTTTGCTCGAAAAAGATAAATTAATACAAATATCTTCTTTAATTGCAATAATTTACTGCTATTTTTTATATATCGGCTTGTGTATTTATATTAAAAAATTGTTTTATATACAAATTATATTCAATTTCTTACTACAGGTAAAGTTTACCATTTATATTTTAATAAAAATATGAAATAATTTTAAATCTTTGAGCAAAATAAATTTATATCAGGATAAAAAGTTAAAATCAATACAATTAAAAGGACTTCATTTCTACAACAAAAAAACAAGCCCTTCAATTTGTGCAGTTTTAGTGCAATGGCGGGTCACGTGAAATTATTACGCGACGTCACGTGACCCATGCAGGTCAATCCATGTGAGCTGAGCTCACTTCAGCCTATATTAGCACACCCTGTCACACATATCAGTCATACTTTAACCCCTTGGCGACACAGGACGGACTAGGTCCGTCCTGTGTGCCGAGGCGTTAGTGACACAGGACGGACCTAGTCCGTCCTGTGTCAAAACGAGCACTGAAAGCGGAGTTTTTCCGCTTTCAGTGCTCTAAGGGCATTGTAACGATGCTTCCGTGTGGAAGCATCGTACAATGCTAAAAAAATGCCCGTCGGCATTTCGATCGCTCCGGAGAGCGATCGAAATGCCGGTTTTAAAGGCACAGTGCCTTTAAAACGCGGGCATTTAAAAAATGAGCATAGGAAGCGAATTTTTCGCTTCCTATGCTCAGAAAGTGTTTCTGATTGCCTCGCAAGTCGAGGCAATCAGGAACACAAAAAAAAAATGCACGATCTTGGTCACTAAGTGACCAAGATGGCGCTGCCCTTCTAAGGGCAAGAGCACAGGAGGCAGGAAGTACCTGCTTCCTGTGCTCTCTGGCTGTCACACGATTGCCTCTTCACAGAGGCAATCAGTGACTGCCAGGCACACTGACAGGCAGTGGGGATGCTCTCCTGAACATCCCCACTGACTGGTCAGATCAATATTAACTCTATATTGATCTGACCAGTTATGATCTGTCTCCCTCTCCTCACATTTTTTTTAGTGAGGGAGAGAGACAGATCAAAGTTCTAAAAGTAAGTAAAAGTTAAAAAAAAACAATAAATACACAACACACAAATAATAAAACAATAAAAAAAAAATTATTAAAGCAATTCCCTGCGTTTAACCCCTTCCCTGCCACTGATCTTGCATAAGCAGTGATCGTGCACATCAGCGCATTTATTTTTGCTGTTTGTGCATTTTTTAGGGGTTATTTTTTTTGTACTGTAATTTATTACAGTACTAAAAAGGCTATTCTAAGAGTTATTAACCCCTTATTTGCCGTCGATCACTGCTTACGCAATGATATTGACGACCAAACCAATTTTTATCTGTCTGCATATTTTTTTTTTTTTTTTTTTTTTACACATACCCGCTAGGGGATTACATGTAAAGTAAAAATATTTGAGTTTTTTTTTTTAAGCTGCCTGAGCGCATAGCGATCAGTAACAGCGAATTAGTGGCAAAGGCGGTTTGGTGATTTCTCAATTAAGCTCACCATTCGCCCTGGTCAGATCAAAATTAATCGGATCAATATTCACAAATATTGATCTGCCTCCCTCTCCTCACTTACATTTTTGTGACAGAAAGAGACAGATCAGTATTAGTGATATAAAATAACATTTTATAAAATTAGCAGGTTTTATGAAAGTCTTTCACTGTGTATTAACCCCTTCCCTGCCATTCATCACTGTGTAAGCAGTAATCCTGCACAGCAACAGTATGTTTTGCTGTCTGCACTGTTTTATGGATTAATTTATTTGTACTGTAATGTATTACAGTACTAGATAGGCTCTTCTAAGAGCTATTAACCCCTTCTTTGCTCGAGATCACTGCTTACGCACTGATTCTGAGGCCGCGGACTCAGGGTTCGATTTTGACCCTATTCAGCTTTCTGATACATCATCTAGCGATGTATCGGTGGCTGCTGAGCCCTTGCCACAAGTAGTGATGGGGGTCTACCGATAAAAAAATATATGGTTTGGTGGGGGTAAATTACATTGGCTGGCTTCAAAGATATATCCCATAAAGGACACGGACGCAGGTTGACTACATGTCAAAATTCCAAGTTGGAATTTTGAGATGCGCATCTCACAAATGTTGCCTTCTAGCCAAAAACAAACCAACAAACCTATGCATGGGTGCTATCCCTGTACTCGGGAGATGTTGCTGAACACATATTGGGTTGTTGTTTGGCAGTGACAAATACCAGAATCTGTGAATTCATGCCTGAAGTACAATGCATGTGGGAAAAAAAACTCCCAAAAAAGTACTACCACAAACTTTTACAAAGGCTGGTGGTAGAATTAGTACCTATACAGTATTAAAATACCACCATTTGAAATACCTTAGGATGTCTATTTTCCAAAAATATATGGTTTGATGGGGTAAAATTCATTGGACGGCTTCAAAAATGTTCCAAATGGAACATGGGCGCAGGCTGACTACATGTCAAAATTCCAGGTTGGAATTGCGCACCCCCTAAATGTGGAATTTTAGACCCAATACAAACCAACAAACCTATGCATGGGGGGTATCCCTGTACTCAGGAGATGTTGCTGAACACATATTGAGGTGTTGGTTGGCAGTGGCAAATACCAGAATCTGAAAATTCCTGCCTGAACTACAATGTGTGTGGGTAAAAAATGACATCCCATCCCTTTGACATAGGTTGGTGGTAGAATTAGCACTTGGAAAGTGTTAAAATACCACAATTTGAAATACACTAAGATGTCTAGTTTTCCAAAATATATGGTTTTATGGGGTAAAATACTTTGACAGGCTTCAAAAGTGTCCCAAATGGAACATGGGCGCAGGCTGACTACATGTCAAAATTCCAAGTTGGAAATGCACCCCCCCCTAAACGTGGCCTTTTAGCCCCCAAATAATCTAACTAACCTACACATGGGTGGTATCCCTGTACTCAGGAGATGTTGCTAAACACATATTAAGGTGTTGTTTGGCACTGACACATAATAGGATCTGTGAATTCATGCCCGATGTACAATGAATGTGAAAAACAAATTACTATCCATAACATTGACATAGGCTGGTGGTAGAATTAGTGCATGAAAAGTGTTAAAATACTACCATTTGAAATACCCTAGGGTGTCTAGTTTTCAAAAATATATGGTTTTGTGGGGTAGAATACACTTTTTGGCTTCAAAAATGTCCCAAATGGGACATGGGCGCAGGTTTTCTGCACGTCAGAATTCCAAGTTGGAAAACCAAAAAGCGCACCTCTCAAATGTGGCCTTTTAACCCCCAAATAACCTAACCAACCTATACATGGGTGGTATCCCTGTACTCAGGAGATGTTGCTGAACACATATTGAGGTGTTGTTTGGCACTGACATATAACAGGATCTGTGAATTCATGCCCAAAGTACTATGTATGTGAAAAAAAATTACTATCCATAACATTGACATAGGCTGGTAGTATAATTAGTGCATGGAAAGTGTTAAAATACTACCATTTGAAATACCCTAGGGTGTCTAGTTTTCAAAAATATATGGTTTTGTGGGATAGAATACACTTTTTGGCTTCAAAAATGTCCCAAATGGGACATGGGCGCAGGTTTTCTGCACGTCAGAATTCCAAGTTGGAAAACCAAAAAGCGCACCTCTCAAATGTGGCCTTTTAACCCCCAAATAACCTAACCAACCTATACATGGGTGGTATCCCTGTACTCAGGAGATGTTGCTGAACACATATTGAGGTGTTGTTTGGCACTGACATATAACAGGATCTGTGAATTCATGCCCAAAGTTCAATGTATGTGAAAAAAAATTACTACCCAAAACATTGACATAGGCTGGTAGTATAATTAGTGCATGGAAAGTGTTAAAATACTACCATTTGAAATACCCTAGGGTGTCTAGTTTAAAAAAATATATGGTTTTGTGGGGTAGAATACACTTTCTGGCTTCAAAAATGTCCCAAATGGGACATGGGCACAAGTTTTCTGCATGTCAGAATTCCAAGTTGGAAAACCAAAATGCGCACCCCCTAAATGTGGCCTTTTAGCCCCAAAACAAACCAACAAACCTATGCATGGGTGGTATCCCTGTACTCAGGAGATGTTGCTGAACACATATTGAGGTGTTATTTGGAAATACCTCTTCACATTTTAAGGTAATGTTTACCTAAATTGCAATATATGTGAAAAATTAAAAAAAAAGATTTTTTGCTGCAAACTTTGGCATAGATTGGTGGTAAAATGGCTACATGAAATGTGTCAAAATACCCCAAGTTAAATGCCCTGAGTTGTCTAGTTTTCAAAAATATGTACATGTTGGGGGTCATTCATGGATTTAGTACAGAAATCAGTGTTACAATGTCACTATCGCTAATTTTGAAAGAAGGGATTTTAAAATAGCTTTGCACCACTTATAGTTCTGGCCCTGTAACATGAATAAAAAAGCACAAAAACATAAAAACATGGGCTATTTATGAACTCAGGACATATATTAGAAACTTTTTAGCAGTGTTTTTTTGTTGTCTCTTGTACATGAGTATACGATTTTTCAAATAAAAGTCATAAAAAAATTATTTTTTCATTTTTTTTGCCATATTTTATTATTTTTTTTACATCAAATTATATGCTATTATCAAAATAATGGTATCAAAAGAAAGCCCTTCTTATGACGATAAAAACGATATATAGTTTGTGCGGGTACACTAAATGAGACAGAAATAAATTACAGCAAAACACAAACTGCTCAGAAATGTTAAAACAGCCCATGTCACCAAGCGTCGGACAAGCCAAAAAAGTCATGTCACTAAGGGGTTAATGGGTAAACTGTGTATATTTAATTGACGAACTGGCTGTTGCATATGTTAATGCAATACGGATGCGTATTAGGGACTTCAACTTGTGGCTTGGAGAATGGTGTCGGGAGCAAGGATTTGGCTTTGTTTCTCATGGAAGTGCACTATGGGATAGAAAGGAACTGTACAAAAAAGATGGTTTGCATCTTTCTCAAAAGGGAACGAATGTTCTCAGTGAGCAGTTCAGAGGTTTTGCTAGGAGGTTTTTAAACTAAAAGAGGGGGGCAAAATGGCGATAAAACATCAATCCAATTGCCCCCCAAAAAAGGTACAGAAGTTACCTGTAGTCAGTGTGCTGAAAAATGATAAGCTTAGGGTCATGTCTACAAATGCTCGCAGTTTAGGGAATAAGATCCATGAACTTGTGGCAATATTGGCAACTGAGAATGTAGATTTAGTGGCTGTTACTGAGACATGGTATAATGAAAAACATGACTGGGACATTTCAATACCAGGGTACTCTTTATATAGAAAAGACAGAGAAGGTAAAAAAGGGGGAGGGGTGGCCCTGTATGTGAGGGATAGCTTAAAATGTAACATAATACATGTTAGTGAGGCGAACATAGAGTCAGTTTGGGTTACATTAGAATTTGGTAATCATATGGTAACTCGGGTAGGTGTGATTTATAGGCCCCCTGGACAAATAGAGGAGTTAGATAATCTACTAGTTGAGGAAATAGCTAAAATGACAATGAAGGGAGAAGTGATCATCATGGGTGACTTTAATCTTCCTGATGTGAACTGGAAATACAAAACAGCTACTTGCGCCAGGAGTACGCATATCCTAAACTCCCTACTTGGATTATCTCTAAAACAAGTAGTGGAGGAGCCAACTCGAAAGCAGGCCATACTAGACTTAGTGTTCACAAATGGAGATTTGTTATCAGATATTACTGTAGGTGAAAGTTTAGGATCTAGTGATCACCAGACAGTGTGGTTTAATATAAGAACAGTGACCCAGTCACACCACACAAAAACAAAAGTTTTAGATTTTAGAAAAACAGACTTTTCTAAAATTAGATTAGGTGTGAAGGAGTCATTATCAGACTGGAGCAAATTAAATGGAGTCCAGGAGAAATGGGATTATCTAAAAGTTGCACTACTGAAGGCAACAGAAAATTGCATAAGGCTTGTCAGTAAGAGCAAAAAATTGAAGAAACCACTGTGGTACTCTGCAGAGGTGGCTAAAATAGTAAAAAATAAAAAGCTAGCATTTAGTAATTATAAAAATACTCAGAGTGAGGAAGATAGAAAGATCTATAAGAGTAGGCAGAAAGAGGCAAAGCAAGCTATAAGAGCTTCCAAAGCACACACAGAAGAGACTATAGCCCAGTCAGTGAAAAAGGGGGATAAAACATTTTTTAGATACATAAATGAGAAAAGGAAAGTAAAACAAGGATTAGTTAGAATAAAAACAAAAGAAGGATGCTATGTAGAAGAGGATAAAGGCTTAGCAGACTGCCTTAATGAATATTTTTGTTCAGTTTTTACAAATGAAAATGAGGGTAAGGGACCTCATTTAGGGAAAAAGACTAATCAGTCTTTTGATGCATGTAAGTTTACAGAGGAAGAGGTTTTACTTCAGCTGTCTAAAGTAAAGACAAATAAGTCGATGGGACCTGATGGGATACATCCAAAGTTATTAAAAGAACTTAGTGGTGTACTAGCAAAACCGTTAACATATTTATTTAACCAATCATTGTTAACGGGAGTAGTTCCAGAAGATTGGAAATTAGCTAATGTTGTGCCCATTCACAAGAAAGGTAGTAGGGAGGAGGCGGGCAACTATAGACCAGTAAGTCTTACTTCAGTAGTGGGGAAAATAATGGAAACCTTGTTAAAGAATAGGATTGTTGAACATCTAAAGTCGCTTGGATTTCAAGATCAGAGACAGCATGGGTTTACTTCAGGGAGATCATGCCAAACTAATCTTATTGATTTTTTTGATTGGGTAACTAAAATAATAGATCAGGGTGGTGCAGTAGACATTGCTTACCTAGATTTCAGTAAGGCTTTTGACACTGTCGCACATAGAAGGCTTATCAATAAACTGAAATCTTTGAGTTAGGATTTCAATATTGTTGAATGGATTAGACAATGGCTGAGTGACAGGCAACAGACGGTTGTAGTCAATGGGGTATATTCGATGCAAGGTCTTGTTACTAGTGGGATACCTCAGGGATCTGTACTTGGACCCATTCTCTTTAATATTTTTATTAGCGATATTGCAGAAGGTCTTGTTGGCAAAGTATGTCTTTTTGCTGATGATACAAAGATTTGTAGCAGGGTTGATATTCATGGAGGGATGAGCCAAATGGCAAATGATTTAGCTAAACTAGAAAAATGGTCAGAGCAGTGGCAACTGACATTTAATGTGGACAAGTGCAAGATTATGCAACTTGGGCGTAAAAACCCAAAAGCAGAATATAGACTATTTGGTACAGTCCTAACCTCAACATCTGAGGAAAGGGATTTAGGAGTAATAATTTCAGAGGACTTGAAGGTAGGTAGGCAATGCAATAGAGAAGCAGGAAATGCTAGCAGAATGCTTGGTTGCATAGGGAGAGGTATTAGCAGTAGGAAGAGGGAAGTGCTCATGCCATTGTAAAGAGCACTGGTGAGACCTCACTTGGAGTATTGTACGCAGTACTGGAGACCGTATCTCCAGAAGGATATTGATACTTTGGAGAGAGTTCAGAGAAGGGCTACTAAACTGGTTCATGGGTTGAAGGATAAAACTTACCAGGAAAGGTTAAAGCATCTTAACATGTATAGCTTGGAGGAAAGACGTAACAGGGGGGATATGATAGAAACATTTAAATACATAAAGGGAATCAACACAGTAAAAGAAGAGAGTATATTTAAAAGAAGAAAAACTACCACAACTAGAGGACATAGTATTAAATTAGAGGGGCAACGATTTAAAAGTAATATCAGGAAGTATTACTTTACTGAGAGGGTAGTGGATGTATGGAATAGCCTGCCAGCAGAAGTGGTAGAGGTAAACACAGTAAAGGATTTTAAGCATGCGTGGGATAGACACAAGGCTATCCTAGCTATAAGACCGGGAACGGGGGACTAATAAAAGTACTTAAAAAAAAATTGGGCAGACTAGATGGACCGAATGGTTCTTATCTGCCGACACATTCTATGTTTCTATGTTTCTATTTAGATACAACCTACAATGATTAGTATTTAAAATGGTTAATGATAGTACACCATAATTACCTACAAATTACCAACATATACTCTGCTTAGGTAAGGTAATATTACTAAATCATATAACTACTCAAGGTGGCTATTTCTTAATCTGCTTGGTAAATGATAATGTATGTATTCTAGCTTAGACTTTAAGAATGAGAATTTTAGATAATCTCTGGAGATTAGATATGACATATTTGGGTAAATAGCTAGACTATAAGAACTTATGGTTCTTGGTAATATCTCTAGGATATTCCTCTGGCTTCCTTCTGCAGAAAGGATGACAGATAAAAACCAGGCTAAAACATATAGATCCCAGCAATTGTGGGATTTAAATTTAATTTACCCAAATATATATGCTAATGACATCAATAAAAATGAGATTATGCTAGAAACAATTTACCCCATTTATACATTACCGGCAGAGGTTGGTTTGCAGTTGAGACTCCTTCCATTGAAGAATTGAGTGATGGGAGTTACTCCTGAACTTAGCTCAATACTATGGGTATGGAGATGTCTATTGTTATGATGAACATGTGCTATTAAAAGCCTCATATTCCTGAGTTCTCCCCAGAAGGAGAGAGACTCAGCCCTTTTCTAAAACATTCCCATCTCTCACCCTACTAGTGGCAGCTTTCCCAGAATCAGTCTCCCCAGGTCTTTTCAGGTATCTGAGGTTCCCCCTCTACACCTCCAGTACCAACTTATCAACCAAACCTTATCTCAGACTCACACCCTGTTTCTGTAACTTCTAGCCAATTGAATGGATGGGTGTATTTAATTTAAATGAGATGATGTCATGATTTATAGCAACACCTGGATTGTGAGTTTAATATATGACAACGTATATGTTTAAATGTCTAAAAGTGTTAATACAGTTTGAAATTAGAGTAAATATGTATCATATTCTTATTCGTATCATTGCACATTAAATACAAATGTATAATAAAATATATACCGCATTAATAAAACAATAAAAACAATATTCTATTTAATATGTAGGATTAATTATACTTTAAATATTTATTAGTGAAGATGTGATAAAATTATAAATATTTTAATGAGCGATGTGAATCAACTGGGTGTGTTTATAATAACCCTTATTAGATTATTCATATCTAAAATCCAAGTAATCCCAGTGTGTCTGTGTCTGTCAGTTTGGGTGGGCTAGCAAGCTGAAGAGAAGCCCCCCTTCACCTCTTGTATGTATATAGACACAGCTGTGTCTTCAGAAATACATTGAGAGTCATAAACCACGAACAATGCCCACCTTATCTGTTCCGGTGATACTAGACAACAGAGTTAGGAATGTGTAAGACTTTCTTTTAGCTTCAGGGACACAGAATAAGATTTTAACACACATAAGGATGTCCATAAACTGACACAAAATGTAGGCTGCTGGCATCCATCTTGTTATCCTTGGCTTCTGCTTTTTTCATATGTACCAGTCTTGAGATTACTGTTCAATACATCTGACAAAATCTGGTGATGTGACACCATGAGTTACCGCACCGGGTCACACCAACCCTAGTGACGCACATGGCATAATCACCCATCATTCAAGAAGAGGGTCACCAAGTTTGTGCTCATGTCGCTACCAGGATATCTCCGTGCCTGTCCCCAACTTCTAATAAGGACCGAAGGCTCATAGTGTGATCACAATGACTGAGAGAGATATAGAGATCCAAACACAAGTTCCAGAAGGAAAACTTATTTATTATTTCTTAAAATCTACATAAAATGCACTGGCATCTTCAAGAGTGAATCTGAAACATAAAATAGAAATGATTAAATATAACTTTACAGGA
Source organism: Pelodytes ibericus (assembly GCA_036172795.1). NCBI lineage: Eukaryota > Metazoa > Chordata > Amphibia > Anura > Pelodytidae > Pelodytes > Pelodytes ibericus. The sequence continues at coordinate 215,489,877 of CM069860.1, read as the reverse complement.
CTCACATAAAACTACAGAAAATGATGCAGTTCAAAGTCTGAATTCAAACCATTAGGAATCAAAGTGTCAGGGTTAAATATCCATATCATTTCTGTCTTCCCCAGGGTTTGCATTATGTCCCCATCCATCCAATAGTTGGGGATCTTTTTGATGCCATATTTTTAAGCAATGGTGGATTTTTATTATGGTGGGAGGCAAAATGATTGGATACTCATAGTGCTGCTATCTTTGCACACCTGCCAAGTATCACATCCATAGGATCTTCTGGTGTTTTTTGCATCGACAAAGATCTTGCTCAACTGTTGCTTTAAGTTAGGAGCCCCCCTGAAGACCACCCTCGGGTCTTTCCCAATTATTGTTTGCAGGGACTCATCCTTCAAAAGTACCAGACAGAACTTTCTGATGATAGAGCAAAGGGGGCTCAATAAGGTGCTTTATTTCAATTCTTTCATTAAAGCATTTCTATAAAAATGTCTGCATTTGATATAATCTTTCAATTAAACAGAAGTTCATTATTTGCCGGCAGTTATCCTTTAAGCATATTATCGTGAGCCCATAACCTGCTGAATTATTAAGAAAATAACTCATATCCAGAAAATTCCAAATTCCAACCATATTGAACGTACCTTATTTTGCGCAGCAGGTCCAGAAACAACTAAAAGAGAAAGAGGGGATTTTAGTCTCCTGGTCTCTAACTGACCTATTCACACAATGGGATGTTACACTATATGAAGACCTGATCCCTCAGGAAATTAATGGTACATTCCTCCCCCTTTCCTGAGCTGTCTACTTGGTCTGCTCCACAACTCTTTTCTCTCTGCCACTGCCGGTACAGTCCTAACTGGTTGTAACTAGTTATATATTTATGTAACATATACATGTATATATGGTGGGTAAAGTGTAGAAATCCTCCCAAGAGACCACCTGGAGACTGAAACGCATTCGGCAGTCTACCTGGCTGGGGTGGGATACAAACCCCCCCTGCCTGTGAGATGTCTCCCCAGAGGGGTGAGAGGTACCAGCACAGCCTGATTATCAGGTCTTGATGGGTTTGCCTCCAACCAATATGCGGCTGCTTAAAGTGCAGTGAATAAATGGCTGGATAATGATATGGAGCATTCTTTGCCTCTGTTACTATCCCCACCATAGGTCAATTCTTTGCCTCTGTTACTATCCCCACCATAGGTCAATTCTTTGCCTCTGTTACTATCCCCACCATAGGTCAATTCTTTGCCTCTGTTACTATCCCCACCATAGGTCAATTCTTTGCCTCTGTTACTATCCCCACCATAGGTCAATTCTTTGCCTCTGTTACTATCCCCACCATAGGTCAATTCTTTGCCTCTGTTACTATCCCCACCATAGGTCAATTCTTTGCCTGTTACTATCCCCACCATAGGTCACCTGTGAGACCCTGCGCTATATACCCACTTATCGCCCTGAGCGACTGTGTGAACCAAGGAGACCAAAACCTTCTGCAGCCGGATCCCTCAGGTGGGGGAGCGAGGGGGTGTCAGACCCCCTACGTGTGTCACTGTGATATTCCTTGTGCTATCACAGATGTAACCTGACTGTATAATAATACAGAGCGGGGCGCCCAGTGTCAGAGTGTAATACAGAGAGTTTAATGGCGTAATAATATTTACCGTCGGCAGCAGCGCTTCTTCTTTTCTGGCCTGGAAAGAGAAGAATGACGTAATCACGATCTCAGATAGCTTGATATATCTCCCGTCACAGCCTAAATGCACACACATTCTATGTTTGTATGTGAATTCCCATTCATTATTAATGTTTCTATAAGCAGATCTCAGGCTCTGAGGCCTCCAGATCCCATTACAATCCTCTCACCCTGTGTGATAACATTCCATCCCACAGTCTTTATATAACATGCTGGGGTGTAACATAACTGGCCCTGGGACCCCAATTACTGCCTACCAGCTGGGAGCTCTCCTTACCACACAAGTCATCATCCATAGGGTAAAAGGAGACCTCCCATCCTCCTCCCGGAGTACGAGATTACCACATCGCTTGGGTGGGAGGGACAACTAATACAATTTACAGTTTAAATGACTTACTGTTCAGCTGATGAATTATTATTATTTTGCCGCTGTCGTCGGCGCTTCTCGCTCCAATTCTGGAATCTGTTTATAAGCGTTCTTACACAGTTCCGGCTTTCAATCCTCATGGTCTCCTCTTCATCACTAAAAACAAGGTTAGTTTACTTTTGGGGTGTCTGAAACTACAGATGATCAAGGACAGGCATTGGGGCGTGGCCTAAGACTAATAAATACATCATTAATATAAAGACTTTTATAAAAAATGGGGCCAAATTCACTCTGGGGGCTGTTGGTGGAAGGGATCGTTCAGCGGGAACCATGTGGCCCATCATTGAATTTACACATCAGTTGATTCATTAATTGGATATTTTATACTATGTTTCTTTTTATATCACCAACTGGCTCAACCAATGATCTCCATCAGCCTTGGTTGTAAACATGTCTCTCTTCTCCCTGTATAATGTCTTCTCTTGTCAGGAGCCTCTTCCTTCTGCCCAAGGCAGTGAGTGAGCTTCTCTTGAGATTTCCTGACATTGAGCTCCTCCTGCGTCATCCTGTCTGTAACTTTGTCCTAGGACCTCCTGACAGTGACCATGTCCTGAAACCCTCTGAATGTGAACTCCTGCAGCTTGTTGACGGCTTTAGAGTGTCTCTGTGCTGTGATCTCTTTTCAGTAACCTTGTCCTGGGATCTCTCTAGAGTGACCTTATAGTAAGGACCTCCTGACAGTGACCTTCTCCCCCAACCTCCAGAAAGAGATCTCCTGTGAAATCCTAACATTGACCTTGTCCTGTGATTTTTTGACATTGACCTTCTCTTGTGGCCTCCTGAGAGAGACCTTGTCCTGTGACCTACTAAAAGTGACCTTGTCCTGCAATCTCTTTTCAGTAACTTTGTCCTGGGACCTCCTGAGAGAGACCTTCTCCTGCCACTTCATGCAAGTTACCTTCTCCAGCAACCTCACTGGGTCTGGACACCCAACCACTCACCCTGAATTCTAGATATCACAATAATACAATGAGCAGAGAGAAGCATGGTTACCCAAACCCACAGACCTGTGTAACGAGCTCATGTTCTGGATCAGAAATAGACAGTGAGATACCTTGCTGGTTGGAGGAAGTCCCCAAAACATGGGACCGTGGAGAAACTCGGGGACACAGATACCCTATTGTTAAATCTCATCCCCTTTGAAGCCCGAGGTACACAGTGTAACTACTCACCCACTGCTTGGGATGGGAGACAACGCTGGGGGACGGGAGACGGGAGAAATTACAGTAACGGTCCTGCTGTAAGGAAGAAAGGTCCATGGTGAGACATTATTAGTCCTTTAATTATATAACTTCTATCACTGTGTGAGAGGTGATGGGTTATATAATATAATATATTAGAACCATCTCACCGTAAATGGGGCTAGATCAGTGTTATCATCCAAATTTCAAAAATTAAGCTGCTCAATATAGTTGATTTCAACCCAAAATCATACATTTATACCGATTTTAGATACGATTTTTGGCCAATGAATTATTATAATTATTATTGTTATTAGTAATATTAATTATGGATTATTATATTCATATTTCAGTTGCAGTTATTACACAGCTAGTATTCAGTAGATGTTAAAGATCCACTGAATGGATGGGCTGATTTCTTGTGTGATGGACGATGTAATATTAACCATCTATTAAGATATATGTTTCCTAAGCTCAGTAACAGAAGTTTAATGTAAGTAATTAACCAACCATCACACTAGCCGTGCAGACAGTGACACCCCATGCCTCTCTATACACATTCAGCATCCCCATGCATGTATTACTTTCTAAGTCACATGGTTCTTATTGGGTGATGTGTATAAAGAATATTTCTAGTGCAAAGTTCTGACAGTGGAGCAGTTACCATGGAAATCAGTGGAATGTTCCTTCTGATTGCTCCATTTTTAGAACTTTGCCCCAGAATTGCTCTTTAGCCAGTGACCTTCCCAAAAGCCCTGTTCATTATAAACCTGAGGAAAGCAATAATAAAATATAACACACGCTCACACTGATAGGGGAAAAGGCTAGTGACAGCATAGTGCGCCCCAGGGCTCCCTGCGCTGGGGGAGGGGGGATTAAAAAGAGATACTGACCTGTAACTGCGATCTCCCATCTCTTCCTCAGACTCCTCGTCATCAGAGCTGGCAGACAAATACACAGGACTGAGTCATATATAGGAAAGGCTGCATCATGTAACACTGTATCTTTAATACATGGTCCTTGAATGTTAGCGTCTGATGTTGTCTGTGTGTTCAGTATAACTATAGGAAAGTGGCTCTATAAGTAGCAGTATCATCTCCATATTACACTCTCTGAATCTCTAGCCAATGCATGGATCAAAACATCTCCAGACAGAAAGTGTGAGGCGGGCATGTTTTAACTATCTCACATGTCTATGTGCATGGGTCATCAATGGGTCTGGACACCCACACACTCACCCTGAATTCCGAACACGTATTACCCCTCAGATATCACAATAATACAATGAGCAGAGAGAAGCATGTTTACCCAAACCCACAGACCTGTGTAACGAGCTCCTGTTCTGTATCAGGAATAGACAGTGAGATACCCTGCTGGTTGGAGGAAGTCCCCAATAAATGGGATGGGAGAAAAACTGGGGGCACAGATACCCTATTGTGAGGTACACAGTGTAACTACTCACCCACTGCCTGGGATGGAGGGAAGAGATAGGGGACGGGAGACCTTTCGAAATCTTCTCCTGTAAGTAAGAAAGGTCCATGGTGAGACATCATTAGTCCTTTAATTATCTAACTCCTATCACTGTGTGAGAGGTGATGGGTTATATAATGCCAGTCTGATCAGATCTATTATTATAACTGCTTTGTGGAGAAAGGTGCTGTATAAACATAAGGGTCTACTCAATGTAGACCCATCTCACCCGAAATTGACAAACAATTACATTAAACAGCTTAATTTTGGGAATTTACAATCGCCTGTTAACAACTGGTGATTTGAAATGAATAATTATTTTTTCCCTGGCCAATATAATACTCATGGTGGGGCCATGGCAAGTAGCCCTACACTCCCATGATAATTGAGGCTAGCAGCTAGGCAATGGCCCCCAGCCCCTATAATACTCATTGGGGGCCAGAGCAAGTAGTTCTGATATCAGATTCTTACTGTCATGGATATTATCATATATTGTAGTTATTGCTATAGATACCGTAACTAAACACTATAATAATAATAATTATATTGTTATTATTTATTATGGATCATTATACTGATATTTCTGTTGCAGTTTTTACACAGCTAGTATTCAGTATATCTTATAGATCCACTGGATGGATGGGCACTTTTCTTGCTATGCAGGAGGATGAAGCACTTACCATCTATTAACATCTATTTCATTGAGGCACTCTATTTGTGCACTTTTTTGTCCTTGTCTTACCCTTGGAGACATGGGCTATTTTAACATTCATGTGGTGTTTGTATTTAGCTGTAATTTTCTTCTTTCTCACTTACTTTACCCACACACATTGCACATTGTTTGCCATCAGAATAAGAAGGGCTTTTTTAGATACCATTATTTTCATCAAATCATGACACAAAAATAAGTAGGGTAGAACAGTCTGAACTAGATGTATCTTCACTGCAAGAGGATTTGGACATATTGGGTAATTGGACAGATAAATGGTAAATGAGATCCTATGTGTAAAATGATGCATTTTGGCCTCTAGGGGCAGTCTAACAACAGCAACGGGGAGATGGAAGGGATCAGTGATCACTTCTAAAAGCTTTTGCCCACACAGGGCAGCTCAATATAGGAGTAGCATGGTGCCCTCCAATATGGGACTAGTGAATTGGGCATTGCATTTAGATGTTATTTAATGTCTAGATATCAAGGTATTATAGTAACTGGCCCTGAGTGGGGTTATTGAAGTTCTATATTGGTAACAGAGTCTCTGCCTGCACGTGCCTGGCACATCCAATGTCACCAGGTGATTTGTGTGAAGATCATGTCTAGTGCAAAGTTCTCACAGTGGAGCAGTTACCATGCAAACCAGTGGAATGTTCCTTCTGATTGCTCCATGTTTAGAACTTTGCCCCAGAATTGCACTTTAACCAGTGACCTTTCCAAATTGTGCCCCAGGGCTCCCTGCACAGGGGGAGGGGGGATGAGAGAGATACTGACCGGAAACGCCTCCTTGGATTGTGTAGTTCCAGTCTCCGGCGAAGGTTTGCCATGTCATATTCAAGCTCCTCGTCATCAGAGCTGGCAGACAAATACACAGGACTATGTCATATATAGGAAAGGCTGCGTCATGTAACACTGTATCTTTAATACATGCTTCTTGTATGTTAGCGTGTGATGTTGTCTGTATGTTCAGTATAGCTATAGGGGAGTGGCTCTTTAAGTAGCAGTATCATCTTCATAGGATGCTCTCTGAATCTCTAGCCAATGCATGGATCAAAACATCTCCAGACAGAGTGGGGCGGACATGTTTTTGGAGTTTAGGTATTAACTCTCTCCATGCTGCAGGGCTGTGTTCACATGTCTAGGTGTGTGGAATGCACTCAGTATGGTGCACAGGTCAGCACTGGGTCTGGACACCCACCCACTCACCCTGAATTCCAAACACTTATTACCCTTCAGATATCACACTCATACAATGAGCAGAGAGAAGCATGTTTACCTAAACCCACAGACCTGTGTAACAAGCTCACTCCATGTTTAAGATCAGGAATAGACAGTGGGATACCCTGCTGTTTTAAGGAATCCCCCAAAACATGGGATGGGGGAGAAACTGGGGGACACAGATACCCTGCTGTTAAGTCATATCCCCTTGGAAGACACTGGTAGACAGTGTAACTACTCACCCACTGCTTGAGACAGGAGGCAGGCATGGTGTTATGGGGGATACCGCTGGTGACTTCCTCCTGTAAGATAAAGAGGTCCATGGTGAGATCCCATCGCTCCTGCTCGTTTAATTACCGTATTGGCTTGAATATAAGATGACCCTGATTATAAGATGACCCCCAGATCTCTGGATCATAATTGTGAAAACAAAAATAGGAAAAGTCTAAATATAAGGTGACCCTAAAGGTAAATGTTACATCTTGAGCATCCCTTCTCCAAAACGCTTGGGTCCAGGGCTGACACCAGCATAAGGCTTCCTAGGCAGCTACCTTAGGGAGCCGCAGCGAGGGGGGTGTCAGTTTAAAAAAAAAACAGTTTGCCGGCAGAGACACTGTCTGGGGAGTTCAGAAGATCTCCCCTCACCAGCCATCTACACGGCCAGAGTGGAGGATCCTGGTAGGGGCAGACCTCACTGAGTGAGAGGTGAAGGTTAACCCCCACACCCCATGAAGCAGAGCGGCATCTGCTTCATGGTGGTGCCAACTCCATTGCCGACAATGGTTGTGCCTGACATGGGGCTGCTCTATTGCCTCAATGTGGAGGCATTAGACGGCACTGAAATCATGGTTCTGGAGCACCCCGATCGCTCCACAGAATGATCGTGGGCACCATATTGCAGGAGCAGAATGCTTCTGTAATATGGCTGCTGCCCTATTGTGGGTAGAGCCCCTAGAGGCAGTCAGCAACATTGCAACAAAAAAAAAGACTTAATTAGCTAAAATCTTGGGTTAGGGTTAGAATAGTTGTTACATTTGGTTACAATTAAATTAGGGTTAGCAAAAGGGATTGACTTAAAATATATTAAGGGGTTCTCGATGAAACCTGGCTTCACCTGCAGACCCTCTTTAATCAGAGCTTGTGTTTATTGAATTATAAGGATTAGGGTTCAAATTAGTGTTAGGTTAAATTTAGGGTTCGTGATGGGGTCAAACGTTCACTGTAAGGAAAAAAAACACTATTTTTGGTTTTTGGTCTATAACTTGCAAAAAATGCAGAAAAACATGGAAACAAGTATATTTCTGAAGTCGGGACAAAATTTAGAAACTATTTAGTCAGGGTCTTTTTTAATGATTGCATTTGTGTAAATTATTTTTTAGGTCAAATTTAGAAAAGTGTTTTTTATTTTTTTCATCATATTTTATGATTTTTTTGTAGTAAATTATAAGATATGATGAACATAATAGTATCTAATAAAAAGCTATCTTATGATGATAAAAACCATATATAATTTGTGTGGGTACAGTATATGAGAATAATGAAAAATTACAGCTAAACACAGACACCCCAGAAATGTCGAAAGAGAAATGTCATCAAGGGAAAGACAAGGTCAAAAGGTCTTGCCACTAAGGGGTTAAGATAATTATTTATTATTGTTATTGATCATTATTTGTAGGATTATTTATTATTATAGAATATTATTACTATATATTATTTTTATTGTTATATATTATTATTATGATCATTATTTATTATTGTTATGGATTGTTATTTGTAGGATTATATATTATGGATTATTATCACTATATGTTATTATTATTATATATTATTATCATTATTATTTACTATTGTTATAGATCGTTATTTGAGGAATTTTATATAATTATAGAATATCATTAAGAAATATTATTATTATATATTATTATGATCATTTTTACTATTATAGGTAATTATTGGTAGAATTATATATTATTATAGATTATTATTACTATATTAGTCTTATTTTTATTATTATATATTAATGTGATCATTATTTATTATTGTTATAAATTGTTATTTGTAGGATTATATTTATTATAGCATATGATTACTATATATTATTATTATTATTATATATTATTATGACCATTATTTATTATTGTTATAGACCATTATTTGTAGGATTATCTCTTATTATAGAATTTTATTAAAAATCAAAAACTGTCTGCGCTTCTCACCCTTATGAAGTTGGCAACAAATATATAAACATAATATAGATGAGAGGTTTTGGTTATATGAAATAATATATTTTGTCTTTTTGTATACATTGTACAGCCAATCACACTGTGTTTGCAGCATACTCCACACCTGTTTGGAAAGCATCATTTTATACATTTATCATTTTTGAGCCTGTGACTAGCTTAGCCCACTGACATTTTTTTTTATATAATTATTTTATTGTTTTTTTATAGAGAAAAAGATATATCAATAAAAATCCCAATTTACTTCCATTTGTGAATTTGCATATATAATTTCCAGAAAAGAGAGAAAACCATGCAAATTGTATTACAGATTGTGATTATAAACATACAACACAAACACACTGTCGCCATCACATAGATTAATAAAATAAAAAAACTTAAAACCCTATAATTATTCTCCGAAATGACAGTCAAGGTAAGCGATCCTCTGCCCCCTCCCTCCTTGTACGCCCAATCCGTGCCCCTAAGAGCGGGGGTTACAATGTTATCCCTGGTAGCTATATCTAATGTAAGTTAGGTTTTTAACATATTATAACACTCCGCCCAGATACGCTTGGTTATATTTGAGGTAGTTATTTTTATTTCCCTGATAGAATATTATTACTATAGATTATTATTGGTCATTTACAGAGAGCTGCGTGATTGGGGTATTGGTTGCGGGACAGTTGTACAATGGGGCTGTGCTCATGTAAACCCCACCCACTGACAGAAATCTGATTGGCTGGCGTTTACGCCTGTTATGAACACTCACCAGTCTGCTGCTCTTCCAAGACAAAAGATTAGCATTAGGAGATACTAAAAAATATAAAAACCAGTGTAAATAAACAATACAGATACAAATCACTGAATATGGGGTAATTATATAAAATAAATAATTCCCCCAAATTAAATCATATCAGTCTTTACGACATTTACCTGATAGAGCACTAAAAAAACATTAATGATAAAATCCCGTAGGAACATTATCAGGAACGATCCAAATATCCACATAGTCTTAAACTCTCCAAGCACTCCTGTAACGGAAAAAACATTGTATTAATCACAAAAAGGAAGGGCCCTGGAGGATTTAATATGCCCACCCCCTACTGTACCATTTACTGCACATTCAGAGAGGACTGTGTGTGATCACTAGGGGTAATATTGGGCGGGTTGTTAAATGGGTCACAAGTCTCTGCCAAACCATCTACAGGTTAAATTTATTAAAGGACAGTCAGACGTATTGACTCAGAGAAGAGAGAGTCACAAACTCTGATTGCATTTAGATAGGGAACGAATATTATTATTAATATATTTTATGCCATCATATACCGCAGCGCTGTACAATGGGCTAACTAAATTTACAAACTGCCGGAATAAGAGGAATAATATCCAACTCCAAATCCCCATACTTACACTTTCACTCAGAGATCAGCAAGTGGGCTGTGTTCTAACCACACTACCTTATATAGCCGGCCGTGGTGATGTCACAGCCAAGTGTGATGTCATGTGTTCTAGAACACAGGCTGCACGGGACTTCTGATTGGAATCTCCATCCAGTATCTTGTTATCCATTGGTACACGTGGCGCTAGTGACACTATCTAGCGCTCATTCCACAGGCCCTGGTTATATAAAGAATCCACATAGTGACTCTCTGAAGACGGGATGCACACAGTGTGTGAATAATGATCTGAATTAACCCACACGTGTGTATCTGTAGCTGTCCAAGCACTAGAAGCACACGTATGACTCTAATCACATGTCCCATTCACATATTAGGATGCACAGTACGTACCTGAATTTAGATACGGGATCAGATACACACAGAGCAAAAATGTTGGTGCCACGTGTAGGCTAAATGTGGGGCCCCTATAGCACACTTCATTCCCTCCCCACTCCATTTCTCCTTTCATTATTACCCCCACATACCTTGCATTAGCACCTATTGTACACTCAGGCCATGCCCCATCACCCACATTTCACTCCCATTGCATGCCCCATCACCCACATTGCACACCCAGGACATAACCCATCACCCACATTGCATACCCAGGCCATGCCCCATCAACCACATTGTACACCCAGGACTTAACTCAGAACATTCACAATCACCACGCTGCACACCCATAACTTACCCCAGGACATGCCCCACCACCAACGCTGCACCTAGGACTTACCACAGCACCCAGGACATGCTCCATCACTAAATTACACTTCCAAGACTTACCCCAGCCAGCACCTACACCTCCCTAGTGTCTAGTGGCAGACACCATGGTGTCTGTGCTGCTGGGCCCGTGACACGTGTATCATCGCCTTTCACTTCATGTCTGATGGCAGCCCTGTTTACAGATATTATAATTAAAAGGACAAGTAAGGCATTCAATTAACTTTGAGGCATCTAGTAGCATTTATCGGGCAACTTTAGTAAAAGAAAAGTTATGGTTAATAGAAAGATTGCATCAAGTGTAGGCATTTTAAAGAGAAACGCTTTCATGAAAAAAATAATTTTTGAGAAATAGTAAAGTTTTACTGACGCACTTATCTTGTAGTTGGAGTCCTTCATGTGCCAACTAGGCCAGCTGGGGAGATTCTGTTGATCAAGTGACAATCGGATTGTCCTGCTGCTCAGAGGTCCTCAAACTCCAGACATTTGCACACACAGTAATAGTACCCCTGCTAGGCCCTGTCCCCTTGTGCACCTCTTTGACATATAACCCACAGATTTTTGGGAAAGCCGTTATCTTTATAATTGCTCTGTGCTGGACACAGAGTTGCTGTAGTTTGAGATAATATCTGTAACAGAACCCTCCAGCACTGGGGTTCTTGGAGAGAACTAATGGCTTTCCTGCTCCCTATAGATTATGGGCCCTGGCATTGGGATTTGGGTACAGTGGGTAAGGGCGCACTTTTCATTGACTTTACTCATACATAATTCTGGCACACCCTGGATTATGTGCTATGTTTAATATGTTTAAGTCAGATTGTTTTGTATATTGGTTTATGTATAATGTATAATTCTGTGAAGAGACCACTCTGATTACAGTATGTCACAGGGGAGTAAAGGACAGTACGTTACCCCCTGTAGTGCAGACAGCTTGAGGTTGAGTTTTATGTTAACTGGATTATGTCTGAATATAGACTCTGTAACTGTTCAATAAATGGGCATTCCTGTTTCAAAGTTATTGGTCCTGTCTGGTGATTTGGAAGCTCCATCTACTGTATAACACTGGTTCTGCCTGGTGGCTTGGGGTGGCTGATACAAGGAAGCAGTCGGGGTACCAGGGGGTCCATCACAATATCCTCTACTGGGGAAGACATTGGTCCTTACATAGAGGCACAGCAGTGACAATCCTTGACAGAGAGTCTGACCTATTTTTCTCAAGGGATTTTATCAGCTTCTTTTACACTCAACCAAGATCCTAAGTCCACCGCACTCTCCTCCACATTCTTATACTTCAGAGTCGCAGACACGTCGGCTACAAAACCCTTCACCTGGACATCCATAGAGATCCCCCTCCGAGGAACATCAATTTTATTGCATTATTTGGATGTTCTTTTACAGCCATTAGTCATAACTTTGCCCTCATACATCAAGGACACATCTAGTGTCATATCTTTGATGGAACATATCACTTGGGACTCTTCATATCAATGGGTGATGGCGGACGTTTGGTTCATATACACCTGTATTACTCATAATCAGGGCATCCAAGCCCTGCATCAAATTTTGTCAGTTTCTAATTTCAATTTCAAACAAACCCAATTTATATGTTATTCTGCCAACTTTACCCTAACACACAATTATGTTTTTTATATACCTACAGATGAGTGGTACCACCATGGAGAATAAGTTCACCCCCAGTTATGCCAACATCTTTATGGACACCTGGGAGTCTGAGGTTCACAACCCAGAGCGTAACGCCTTGGTGGCTGACTTGGTCCTCTAACAGAGATACGTAGGTGATGTCATCTTTGTGTGGAGAGGCTCTCTATTGGAGAGGATAGAGATTTAAATTCATTCCAATCTTATCTCAGTGCGAATGATAAGAACATCACTCTCACTTTTGAATCTGATAGGAAGAGTATTAATTTCCTAGATGTAACTTTCTTCACTGAGAATTCGAAGGTCAAAACCAAGACCTTTTTTTAAAGCTGTCGACATAAATAGTTACATCGATAGAAAAAGCTGTCATCTGCCCTCATGGCTCTACAATATCCCCAAACCCATAGCAGCACGTTAGGAGGAATTGTAGTGATCTCAATACTTTTAAAGAGCAGAGTATCACTCTTAGAAACAGGTTTCTGACAAAAAAAACTATCTAGCCAGTTCCCTTGAAAGAATTGAGGAGGAAGTGCTCCTGATGGACCCTGACTAAATACTTCTGTCTAAACAAAAAGCTACCTATGCCCCAGACTTCCATCTATCATTTTGTACAAAATACAACATTATATCTAGGGAAATATAAAGTTTTAGTTTTGAAGAAAGGTGTCAGGCGAGGATCTCTTACCGTATGGAGTGACTCTTTTTGAGGCCACGCCACAAGGTGACCACGCACCAATAGGAGGAGAAGGGGGCGTGGTCTTGTCTCCCCACTGTGGTGTCTGGAATGATTGCTTTGTTAAGCCCATATGGGAGTGTCTGGAATTTGATAGGACTATGACTGAGAGTTGCCATCTTGGAAGAGGCAGGTGGTGGAGATTGAGTCCACCATCTTGTTTGAAGCATGTACCGTATCCACCATTGTGGATACAGTGCATGCTGTCAGGGGCATAGGTAGCTTTTTGTTTAGACATAAGTATTTAGTCAGGGTCCATCAGGGGCACTTCCTCCTCAATTTTTTCAAGGTTAATGGCTAGATAGTTGTTTGCAGCATGATTGCGCCAGACAGGGACCCTGATCCAGGTAGGCATGACAGATCCCCCCCCGTAAGGCGCACACTCTGTGGACGACTCGGGTGGTGATGGTGAAAAGAGCAAACACACAATGGTGCGTGTACATTGGAGGTTGGTTCCCAAGACCATTCTTCAGGCCCGTAGCCCTTCCAATGCAATAAATACTCAAGTTGGCCATGACGGTAGCGACAATCAACAATTTACTGTACCTCTTCGTGCCCCAAGACCGGAGGAGGTGCCGACGTACCAGCAGTAGAAGGAGTTGGGGAGAACATCTTTAGCAGGGAGACATGGAAAACAGGGTGGATCCTGTATTGCGGAGGAAGAGCGAGTTCCATGGTCACTGGGTTGACTATGCGTACTATGGAAAAAGGACCAATGTATTGCGGGCCCAACTTTTGTGTAGAACAGGACAACTTTAAATTGGCTGTAGATAGCCACACCTTGTCCCCTATTTTGTAGGACATTGCTGGAGACCTGTGGAGGTTGGCATAATGGCGTTGTGCTTGCTGAATCTTTGTCAGGGATTGACGTTGCATGGTATGCGTTTGAGTCATTTGACGTAGCCTATTGTTGAGGTCTGGTATTGGACAACAGATGGGAGTGCCCGGGAGCATGGAAGGATGGATTCCATGGTTCGCATAAAATGGTGACATATTAATTGATTGATGTTTCTGATTATTATATGCGAATTCTGCAATTGGGAGTAAACAGCTCCAGTCATCTTGGACATAGGAGGTGAAACATCGGAGATATTGCTCCAAAGTTTGGTTGGTGCATTCTGTCTGGCCATTAGATTGTGGATGAAACACTGTGGAGAGAGCCCTTTTGATATGAAGGGTGTGACAAAAAGCAGCCCAGAATTTAGAGGTGAATTGCGTTCCTCTGTCAGACACAATGGTTTCTGGGAGTCCGTTTAAGCAGAAGATGTGCTGTATAAATAACCTTGTTGTTTCATTGGCTGTGGGTAGTTTAGGACAGGGTACGAAGTGGGACATTTTGGTGTAGCGGTCCACCACCACCATGATAGTCGTTTGTTGTTTGGAAGGAGGCAGATCGACTATGAAATCCATTGATAGATTCACCCGTGAAGGTATCAATAATGGATATAGTAGGCCAGATGGTTTGTACAGAGGTGTCTTGGATTGGACACAGGTAGTGCATGAACGGACATAATCGCCCACATCTTTGTTCATAGAGAGCCACCAAAATGTTCTTTTGATGAGATCAAGGGTCTTTTTGTTTCCTCCATGACCGGTCAATGGGGTGTCATGATGATATTGAAGTACCTGTTGTCGAACAGTAAGGGGTACATAGATGTTGTTTAGGCGAAAAAGCAGACCATCATGTGCGCTTAGTGTCTTTGTGATGGGAGACGTCTCCTTTCCCGTTTCTTGTTTGAGAAAGTCCCAGAATGAGGTGGTTAAAGCGATAAAACATAGTGGAGAGAGAACTGGAGATGCTGAAGGAGACACTTTGGTTACATCTTCATAGATTCTGGAGAGGGCATCCGCTTTCCCACTTTTTGCTCCAGGTCTATAAGTTATAATTAGGTAAAAACGGCAAAAGAACAGAGACCTTGTGTAGATATTCTAGGTTTTTGTGATTAATGAATATTAGGATGGGGTGTTTTGCACCTTTTGGGAGATGTCTCCATTACTTCAAGGCTTTTCTGATCGCAAAAGTTATTTTTCTCCGATGCTGTAGTTTTGTTCGGATGTGGTGAGTTTCTCATGCCACAGGATGCAATAGACGTTTTGGGAAAGGATGGCACCTGCGGCAGAATCGGAGGCATCAACTTCCAGGAGATATTGTTCATTGGAGTCTGGAAGCATAAGGATGGGAGCTGTAGTAAACAAGTTCTTTAGTGTATCAAAAGCAAGTTGGGCTTGAGAAGACCACCAGAATATTTGTGTTGGTCTAGTGAGTTCAGTTAAAGGCCGTACGACAGAAGAGAAGTTCCCAATGAATTTTCTTTACAAATTAGAGAATCCAATAAATCGCTGCACATCTTTTCTACAGGTGGGTTGTGGCCAATTCAGGATTGAAGACACCTTACGAGGATCAATGGAGATACTATGTGGGTTGATGACATAGCCTAGGAATTCGATGGAGTCTGCATTGAACACACATTTTTCCAGCTTAGTATAAAGGGGATCTTGTCGCAATCGACTTAGCACATGGGTGACATGTAGTATGTGTTTTTTTAATTGAGGGGGAGAAGATGAGGATATCATCCAGGTAAACTACCACGAAATGATACAGGTAGTCATGGAAAACATCATTCAAAAATGCCTGGAAGGAAGCAGGTGCATTGCAGAGACCGAACAGCATCTCGGTATATTCGAAATGCCCGTACCTGGATCTGAACGGCGTCTTCCACTCATCTCCTTTTCTAATCCTGACTAGGTTATAGGCCCCTCTTAGATCGATTTTAGGGAAAACATTTGCTGTAAAAATACAATACCAGGAATCAGAGGCAGCGGGTATCTATTCTTTATGGTAATCTGATTCAATTCTGTATAATCAATGCAGGGACAAAAGCCACCATCCTTCTTCTCTACAAAAAGATACCTGCTCCTGATGAGGAGGTGGATAGACGAATAAACCCTTTACACATGTTGGCTTCGATATATTGCTTTAAGACAGTTAGTTCGGGCTCTGAAAGTGAGTATATCCGTCCGAACGGGATGTGAGCACCTGGGAGCAAATCCATAGGACAATCAAAAGAGCGGTGAGGTGGTAGGGTGTCTGCTCCTTTTTTCTCAAAGACGTCCTTATGTGAAGAATAATCGTGAGGTAAAACAGGGGTGTCTAAATTGGTGTATTCATATGCAGGTGTTGGAGATCGGTTCTCAACAGAGGAATGAATACTGTTTGGGGTCCTGCACTGAGAGGAGCAGTAGGGGGAATTGAACGTCAAAGACCCTGACTCGATAAAGGGGTTGTGTTTTATGAGCCAGGGGATACCCAGAATGGCAGGAAAGTGAGGTGATTCCACAACGTAAAAGCAGAGGTGTTCTTTATGTACAGTTCCAAAAGATACGAGGAGGGGAATCGTCTCATGTGCAGATTTTAAGGGACTGCCATCTATTAATTGTATATGCAGTGGGCTACGTTTTTTCATGATGGGGATGTTATGTTGTCTCACCACCTATTGATCCAGAAAACAGCCACTGGCTCCTGAGTCTAACATAGCGTGTACGATCATTCGGTGTTTATCCCACTGTAGGATGAAATATATCATAAGATGAGGTTGGATATTGCCAGTAACAGGTAAGCCAGAGAGCATAGGATAGGGATGCTTACCCACAGAAGGCTTGGGCTTGATTCTGCAATCTTTGAGGACATGAGCTGGTTTCCCACAATAGAGGCAAAGGTTGTGAAGCCTGCTATGTAGGCGTTCCCCTTTGGTCAGTGGCTCTCGAGCCACACCTATTTGCATAGGCTCCTCTTGAGACATATAAGGAGAGGGAGAGGAAATTGGAACATATGGAGAAGGAGTATACATTGGGGAACGGCATGGAGGAGTGCTGTGTTCCAATGTTTTCTCCTGCCGTCGTTCTCTGAAACGTCGGTCCAGTTGGATCACTAGTGTGGCTTCAAGCGACCTTGGTGTTCCTGTAAGTGCAAGCTCATCCTTAAGAGCATCGTTAAGTCCCCATCTGTATTGCTCAATCAAAGCTGTTTCATTATAGCCTGTATCAAGAGCCAGGCTTCTGAATTCAGTGATCTAGTCCTCGACAGGTCTGAGGGAGACTTGAGAGGTGGCAGTTTTGTAAGGATCATCATACTTAGCTTCGAAAGCCCTGGAAAACGATTGCCAAGATTGGAGGAAAGGGCTATGGGTTCGTATCAGGTGATGAGTCCAAGTTTGCGGTTCACTTGTTAATAGCGAGATGACTATATGTATACGAATGTAATCTATAGAGTATGTTCTAGGTCGTAGTGAAAAAAGCACCTGACAGGCCATGATAAATCTTTGGTACTGCGCACGATAGCCTGCAAATTGTTCAGGTAGTGGGATTCGAGGTTCATGCACAAAGACTGCTCCCTCGGGTTGTTGTGGAGGGTTGACATGAGGGGCTGCATCTATGGCGTTCATGGGCTGCAGGGATTGGACTTGAGCTCTTAGCTGATTTTGATTAGTTTAGGAATAGGAAAACAGCCCAGATGCCACACAGTGCTCTCCTACCCAGTGTATCTCAACGCCTACGCGTTTCACGCCAAAGCTAAGTGCTTTGTCACGGCTAATCTCCTAGGGGTGTGCCTTTCTATTATAAGTTTCTTAAAGTGCAAGTGATGAAAATGACGTCACATGAATACAAGGACGTGCCGGCATCCAGTGTAGTTATAAACAGATTGTGATGCTGCGCTACCACATCGGTGTATATCCACGCCAAAGAAGGCTCTGTCCATCCTGTACATTGGGACGATGCACCTGCAGTCACTTTATTATATCTTCACCTTTTTTCAGTGTTTCTATCGATTATATTACTAAAACATTGTTACCTTTTAACACATTGAGTGTTTTCTACCTCTTTCCATGTAAGTGGATCTTCATTGATACGGGAATCCATCAACCACATTATATATATGTGTTAAGTGCTCCATTGTTTACCGGAGCCGTGTTTGTGAGTACCCATCCACTATCATATTTTTACCACCAATTTACTTTTTTTGTTTTATTTAGATACATTTCATCACTGCAGTTTTTAATTTAGTTCACATTTTTTCCCTGAGCACCTATTGGGTGCTTCTCTAATGTAGGCTTCATCATTTGAGCAGAGTTACCCCTTTTTATTGTTCACTATTGTTTAGTTATCGTGCACTATTCTCACTCTTGTAGCATGTTTTGGTTCCTTTTTCCAATGCTCCCTCCTTACCTCTTCTTTCCTTGTATTACCAAATTCAAGCCTGTCAGTTTGTGTGATGTTATTATATTCCCTAGTTTTTAGTTTAGTCCCAGTGACACTCGGTAACTCATACAAATTAAATACATTTTCATTGTGTCTCAGTCAGAAAAAAGGATCTTATTGTAGTTTGAGATACACTATCTATCAGGGTCAGCTCAAATATTCCAGATCTGGAGGAGTATTACCCCGAAATGTATTAATATGTTTCCCTGTATAATCACTTCCAATGGTGGAATGGAGGAAATCTCCCCTGTATAATCACTTCCGATGATGGAATGGAGGAAATCTCCCCTGTATAATCACTTCCAATGATGGAATGGAGGAAATCTCCTCTGTATAATCACTTCCAATGGTGGAATGGAGGAAATCTCCTCTGTATAATCACTTCCAATGGTGGAATGGAGGAAATCTCCCCTGTATAATCACTTCCAATGGTGGAATGGAGGAAATCTCCCCTGTATAATCACTTCCAATGGTGGAATGGAGGAAATCTCCCCTGTATAATCACTTCCAACGGTGGAATGGAGGAAATCTCCCCTGTATAATCACTTCCGATGGTGGAATGGAGGAAATCTCCCCTGTATAATCACTTCCAATGATGGAATGGAGGAAATCTCCTCTGTATAATCACTTCCAATGGTGGAATGGAGGAAATCTCCCCTGTATAATCACTTCCAATGGTGGAATGGAGGAAATCTCCCCTGTATAATCACTTCCAATGATGGAATGGAGGAAATCTCCTCTGTATAATCACTTCCAATGGTGGAATGGAGGAAATCTCCCCTGTATAATCACTTCCAATGGTGGAATGGAGGAAATCTCCACTGTATAATCATTTCCAGTTGTGGAATGGAGGAAATCTCCCCTGTATAATCACTTCCAATGGTGGAATGGAGGAAATCTCACCTGTATAATCACTTCCAATGGTGGAATGGAGGAAATATCCCTTGTATAATCACTTCCGATGATGGAATGGAGGAAATCTCCCCTGTATAATCACTTCCAATGGTGGAATGGAGGAAATCTCCCTTGTATAATCACTTCCAATGGTGGAATGGAAGGAAATCTCCCTGTATAATCACTTCCAATGGTGGAATGGAGGAAATCTCCCTTGTATAATCACTTCCAATGGTGGAATGGAGGAAATCTCCCCTGTATAATCACTTCCAATGGTGGAATGGAGGAAATCTCCCCTGTATAATCACTTCCAACGGTGGAATGGAGGAAATCTCCCTTGTATAATCACTTCCAGTTGTGGAATGGATGAAGTCTCCCCTGTATAATCACTTCCAATGGTGGAATGGAGGAAATCTCCCTTGTATAATCACTTCCAATGGTGGAATGGAGGAAATCTCCCCTGTATAATCACTTCCAATGGTGGAATGGAGGAAATCTCCCTTGTATAATCACTTCCAATGGTGGAATGGAGGAAATCTCCACTGTATAAACACTTCCAATGGTGGAATGGAGGAAATCTCCCCTGTATAATCACTTCCAATGGTGGAATGTAGGAAATCTCCCTTGTATAATCACTTCCAATGGTGGAATGGAGGAAATCTCCCCTGTATAATCACTTCCAATGGTGGAATGGAGGAAATCTCCCTTGTATAATCACTTCCAATGGTGGAATGGAGGAAATCTCCACTGTATAAACACTTCCAATGGTGGAATGGAGGAAATCTCCCTTGTATAATCACTTCCAATGGTGGAATGGAGGAAATCTCCCTAGTATAATCACTTCCAATGGTGGAATGGAGGAAATCTCCCCTGTATAATCACTTCCAATGGTGGAATGGAGGAAATCTCCCCTGTATAATCACTTCCAATGGTGGAATGGAGGAAATCTCCCTTGTATAATCACTTCCAATGGTGGAATGGAGGAAATCTCCCCTGTATAATCACTTCCAATGGTGGAATGGAGGAAATCTCCCTTGTATAATCACTTCCAATGGTGGAATGGAGGAAATCTCCACTGTATAAACACTTCCAATGGTGGAATGGAGGAAATCTCCCTTGTATAATCACTTCCGATGATGGAATGCAGGAAATCTCCCCTGTATAATCACTTCCAATGGTGGAATGGAGGAAATCTCCCCTGTATAATCATTTCCAATGGTGGAATGGAGGAAATCTCCCCTGTATAATCATTTCCAATGGTGGAATGGAGGAAATCTCCCCTGTATAATTGCTTCCAATGGTGGAATGGAGGAAATCTCCCCTGTATAATCACTTCCAATGGTGGAATGTAGGAATCTTGCATTTGGTGCCAGAACAGCTGACAACCAATAGAATGGGAGTGAGTTTGTCACTTTAATCTCTTTAAACCCTTAGCCAATAGGAAAGCGAGCGTCACCGCTTTCCAGACACTAGGGGGAGCTTCTACCCAATTCATCTGTAATAAATGGGCACACCAGGGGGAGAACCATGCTATCCACGCTGCAGCCTCTTCACCCTCCTTCTGTCCCATTTTGCAAGATCTCTTTATTCACAGCTCTATAGTAAAACGAGTATCACACTAGATATATAATTTGACATCTGAATTTGAGTTGTTTATCTGAAATGAAAGCTTCAGCTTTATGAATGATATATACTGATATTGTGATATAACCTTGTGGATGTTTCATTTAGTGTGTTTGTATTCTTGCTGTGATGGTTCTCAGATATTGTGTAACTTTGTTTCATGTATCTGTGATATTGCCTTATTTACTTGCAGTCATTCAGCAGATCAGGCCAGTCATTGGTTTACACGTATGTTGGGTGAGTTTTGATTAAGCTCCTCCAAGCGTGAAACATGTGAGGCAGCTGGCAGCCAGTGCCATCCTCGCCAGGATTATATTCATTATACTTTTTACTATTTTTGCACTAAAAGATGTTTCTATTTCATGGAATTGAGATCCTGACCTGTTTTTTTTTGTACTCAACCATAACATTGCTTATACTGTTACTATAGAGAATGAAAAATGATCTGTACATTGTGTTGGGAGAATTACAGGAAACGCATAAGAGAAACATATGTTTTAGATGTGTATGTGGTGTCTTCTGCTTATGACATCACCTGTGACATCATATCATACTTCCCAACTTCTGCCATTCAGGAGCTGACATTCAAAAGAGCCGGAGAGTAAAAGCTTAGTCATCAGTGAATTAGGGGCAGAAATTAGGATTCTGTGTCTTAAACATGGAACAAAACCTTATTTATTTCCATTAATGTATAAGAAGGACTACAGCAAAGTGTAATGGGGGCTGCCATCTTGCAGAGTATCTCACCATGGCTGGAGAGAGACAGACTCTCCTGTAATCATCTAACCGTTAATCTTGCCAATAAGACCAGGAGATATGATCATCCCGTGTGTGTTATGTAGAATCCCCTATGTATCCCCTCATTCAGGGGTCATGACATCACCTATATGGGACATTGGAGGCTAGATACAGTATGTGTTACATTGTGTCAGATTTAGCTGCAGCATTGAGGAGAGCCCATAGTGTGAGACGCCTATTACACAATCCAAGAGGTAAAGCCATAGTCATAAACACATTGTTACAAAGCCATGTTTATTCCCTGTTTAGAAACCAAAGACAGCAGCGTCCACAGAAGATTTCAGCAATTCATTCCCAGCTTTGAGCAGTTCACTGAAGTAAGAACCTGGAAGAAGGCAGGGGAGAAACCAACATTACTCAAACTGGATATTTAATGGGGTAAAGACTCGGGGAACTGTTCACTAATGACTCTGTTCATGAAAGAGGGAATTGACAAGGGAATTGCAATGTTAAGGCTAAAATAGAGTTGAAAGTATAACCGGGATATGCCACTTTAGGTATTTTGGTGGCCGCCGCTGCTTTAATAAGAGAAAGATACACTAAAGGGGGAGAGAGAGACACACACGCTAAAGGGGGAGAGAGAGACACACACACTAAAGGGTGAGAGAGAGACACACACACTAAAGGGGAAGAGAGTGTAACGATTTACCTGGATTCGAACCCTGACTGCTGTGGTTCCTGTTCCCTGCTCCTGTTCCAGACGCCACCTGCTGGTTCTATTTCCTTATGTAGCAGTAGTGGATATCTCTCTGACTTTGTCTACTTGATTACCTACTGTCCAGGTGTAGACCCTTGTAGTTATGAGCCCTGGAGCTATATAAACCCATCCTCCCAGCAATCAGAGCTGGTACATTATTTTCTGCTAGCTTGTGTTTTGATTCCTGTTCTTCGTGTTCCTGACCATCCCTGTTTTCTCCAGTCCCTTGACCTCGGCTTGATTCTGACCATCCCTGTTTTCTCCAGTCCCTTGACCTCGGCTTGATTCTGACCATCCCTGATTTCTACAGTCCTTTGACCTCGGCTTGTTCCTAGACCCATCTTTGTCCCTGCCTGGCTATGACTCGTGGGAAACCAAACAAGGCCTCTGCATGTGGGCATTCAAAGCCTGGGGCTCCACCCCAGGTGGAGAGTGCTCACCCTGCGCAGGGCCTTGAATCACCCACTACCCCTGCACCGCGACTCCAGACCTCATCGGCACAGCCGACCGTGACAGAGAGAGACGTACGCACTAAAGGGGGAGAGAGAGAGAGACACACACACTAAAGTGGGAGAGAGACACATGCTAAAGGAGGGAGAGAGACACACATACACTAAAGAGGGAGAGAGACACACTCACTAAAGGGGAAGAGAGAGACGTACGCACTAAAGGGGGAGAGAGAGACGTACGCACTAAAGGAGGAGAGAGAGAGACACACACACTAAAGAGGGAGAGAGACACACACACTTTATAGCTTCATATAGCTCTAACAGGGGGCAGACATGTTGTATAGAATCTTGGGTCAGATCTCCATTAACCTTCACGCAGGTGAATGAAGATCTGCCCCAAGATTCTAAGCTATATGTCTGCCCCCTGTCAGAGCTATGAAGCAAACAGTGCTCAATAACGTACATTATTTGTATCCTTTCATTAAAACATTTCTATGGAAAATTCCTACTCTTCATGCGATCTTTCAGCTAAACACAAGTTAATTTGTTGGTCCACTTGTCACAGACACTTGGCCTATTCCGGCAGCATAAAATCCTCATTATTGTTTATTAGTAATTTAGTGAAATCTGTTAATGTATAGTTGTAGACATATTATAGCAAAATTGCACTAGATGTTTTTTCGGAAACCCTTAACCCGCATAGATTGGGAAACCATAATTACCCCTAGAATGTCCAAGTATACCTGGCACAGAGAACAGTGGTTTTTAAATGGTTTTGGGGCAAACAATGTCCCACTTTAGATTAGACAGACTTATGGACAACTTGTTTGGAAAGGAATGTAACAATTCCCCCGACTGTGAAATTAAGGGGATTTTCCTTTGTTGACTGCAGGCCTTACACGTATAGATCCCCTCCAGGATGACTGCTGGTTCATACATAATTTTTCACCAAAAGTTTAAATATTTAACATTACGCAAAAGTCATGGCTCAATTTTCAGCAACTCTTTTAGTAATTATTCCATTAAATGTAGATTAGCATCCCTGTGTATAACATGCACCGGGCCTGAGAGGTATCTTTACCAGCTTTGGACTTCAACCATAACACGGCCTTCCACTCCACCAACTCCCACTCGTCTCTCTGCTCATGCCTGGACGTGTGAAGTCAAACCACTGCCAGGAGTGTCGTCCACACTGCAGCTTCGACCTCCTGCAATAGAAACCAACAATTGGGGGTTCAGGATGGAGGAAAACAGATCAGAAGCTTGATCTCCCCAAGATGGAACCTGCCATTTGGATGTAGGATTTGGAGACACCAGATTAGAAGAAGTTGGCCAACTTGAGACACCCAGGATGTAACCTGGCATTTGGATGTAATGTTTATCCTTATTTAGACCAGACATTCCTAAATAACTGCTTATTGTGAACTGTCCCCCATGTATTTATTGCCATTTCTGGAGATGGTTATGTTCATCCTTATAAATATAACATCCTTTAGAGACTGATAAAATGAGTACCATTCAACTGGCCAAAAGTAATATCCCCGGGATATACTTGAAGATGAGAGACTATCTGACTGTTCCTATCCTGGTTAAATCTTATATCATTATCGATCAACTTAATTTACCCCTAATATAATTGCATACTTTTATCTTCTGTCTTGTTCCCCCCTGTACCATGTGAATGTTAAGGTGAGCCTATCCTCTTAGGTTATTGGTCATGTATAATTAAAAATTCATTTTGGAGGTAATACTGCCTATTAAAGGACAATAAATTGAACTTGCATCATAATGCAGATAAAGTAACTAGAAATTCTTTAATGAAAGAATACAAATAAAATACCTTACTGAGCCCCCATATAAAACTATCAGGGGCAGATATGTTGTTCAGAATCTTGGCTCAGATCTTCCTTTAAGGAATGTCAGATTTAGGATAATCTGACCCAAGATATTAAACAACATGTCCGCCCCCTGATAGTTCTATATGGAGCAAAAAGGGCTAAAAAAAAGGTACTTTATTGGTTCATTCTTTCATGAAATAATTTCTATATAAAATGGCATTGCATAGTATGTTCCACTTTAGAATGAAGCTTTTCTGAGCACCAACCAATCATTTTGAATGATTTATATCTAAAATGTCTACACTCGATGTAATCGTTCAATTAAACATAAGTTCTTTTTGTTCCCCCTACCACTGTCCTTTAAGCCCCAATCCAACAGATATGGTTCACTTGACGTAACAGAGTAACCAGCCAGTGTATAAAGCAATTTAATCCTATGGGAGCCTGCGACAGCTTTATTTTCCTACAATCAGTGATGCTTACCAATTCAGGACGGTTTTCCTTGAATTCCTCCAAAATGCCCAAGATTGAAGCCAATTCAGAGCTTGGATCCCAGGAAACATCTGCATTCAGCACAGTAACCAGCCGGAGGAGAATGGGTACGTCTAGGATTACAGAAACATCAAACAAATAATTGGTTCTCAGAAAGACTTCATTCTAAAGTAGAACATTGGAGATGGTTTATTGAAGTGGGACATAGAACTATCCTTCATACCTAGAACATGTAACGCAGAACATACGGCATGCTACGCCATGCACTCACAGCCTTAAAGTTGGAATGTCGGGTGACATCTCAGTACTCATTCAGATTGGAGAAAAATGACATTGCCAGTCTGATTGGGGGCAAATATTGCATAAATACTCTCAGACACACCCATATCTTATACTGCCATAAATGGAAAATATTTGTTTACAAAACTTTATTGTTTATTTATTAGAAAAATTGGGTATGAGAAGGGGTCCGCTCCTAAAGACTTTGCCCAGAGTTCACTATGACCTTACATCATGTGTGGTGTGTAGAAACTAATGACCAGACATTGAGTTACTAGTTTATAAGAATAGGAACAAAAAAAACTTATACAAAAAATTAAAATCATCATCTGTATTTCCAAGAAAATCTCAAAAGATCGATGTAACCTGTAGCGTTTCCTGTAAAGTTTTCTTGGTTTATCAGTAAATCAGACACAGGCCATCAATAAGTGCTGAGACGGGTAGAGGACTTGCAAAGAGATTGGAAGGTTCCAAGTCAGACATGTCTCCTTGGAGTGAGATGCCCTCTATTGAGTCTGTTACCTAAAATTCAGAGCTATTTTTGAGACAAAGTGGGGTGTCGGTGAATCTAGAGAATATAAACAATGCAAGTGATCTATACATTGTGTTGGCAAAAATGTCAGCAAACCCACAAAATTAGAGGAATATGAATCAAATGTGTCAAACATGATGTCAGAAGCAGGAGACTCCACATGATAAAAAAACTCATTATTGTCTCAATGTATGCACTTTTGCTATCACAATGTAGAGATCATTTTTCAAACATTTTTACTCTCTACGCAGGCAGCATTGTGTCTGTCCCAGCATTAATACTGTCTATATACAGTATGCTCAGCACTGTGCGCAGGCAGCATTGTGTCTGTCCCAGCATTAATACTGTCTATATACAGTATGCTCAGCACTGTGCGCAGGCAGCATTGTGTCTGTCCCGGCATTAATACTGTCTATATACAGTATGCTCAGCACTGCGCGCAGGCAGCATTGTGTCTGTCCCAGCATTAATACTGTCTATGTACAGTATGCTCAGCGCTGCGCGCAGGCAGCATTGTGTCTGTCCTGGCATTAATACTGTCTATATACAGTATGCTCAGCACTGTGCGCAGCAGCTTTATGTCTACCCTGGTATTAATACTGTCTATGTACAGTATGCTCAGCACTGTGTGCAGGCAGCATTATATCTGTCCCGGCATTAATACTGTCTATATACAGTATGCTCAGCACTGTGTGCAGGCAGCATTGTGTCTGTCCCTGCATTAATACTGTCTATGTAAAGTATGCTCAGCACTGCGCACAGCAGCATTATGTCTACCCTGGTATTAATACTGTCTATGTACAGTATGCTCAGCACTGTGTACAGGCAGCATTGTGTCTGTCCCTGCATTAATACTATGTATAGTATGCTCAGCACTGCGCACAGACAGCATTCTGTTTGTCCCGGTATTAATACTGTTAATGTACAGTATGCTCAGCACTGCGCACAGACAGCATTGTGTCTGTCCCGGTATTAATACTGTCTATGTACAGTATGCTCAGCACTGCGCACAGGCAGCATTGTATCTGTCCCTGCATTAACACTGTCTATGTAGAGTATGCTTAGCACTGTGCGCAGGCAGCATTGTGTCTGTCCAGGTATTAATACTGTCTATGTACAGTATGCTCAACACTGCGCACAGACAGCATTGTGTTTGTCCCGGTATTAATACTGTCTATGTACAGTATGCTCAGCACTGCGCGCAGGCAGCATTGTGTCTGTCCCTGCATTAACACTGTCTATGTACAGTATGCTTAGCACTGCACGCAGGCAGCAGTGTGTCTGTCCCTGCATTAACACTGTCTATGTACAGTATGGTCAGCACTGCGCGCAGGCAGCATTGTGTCTGTCCCAGCATTAATACTGTCTATGTACAGTATGCTCAGCACTGTGCGCAGGCACCATTGTGTCTGTCCCAGCATTAATACTGTCTATGTATAGTATGCTCAGCACTGTGCGCAGGCAGCATTGTATCTGTCCAGGCATTAATCCTGTCTATGTACAGTATGCTCAGCACTGCGTACAGGCAACATTGTGTCTGTCCCGGCATTAATACTGTCTATGAACAGTATGCTCAACACTGCACGCAGGCAGCATTGTGTCTGTCCCGGTATTAATACTGTCTATGTACAGTATGCTCAGCACTGCGCACAGACAGCATTGTGTTTGTCCCGGTATTAATACTGTTAATGTACAGTATGCTCAGCACTGCGCACAGACAGCATTGTGTCTGTCCCGGTATTAATACTGTCTATGTACAGTATGCTCAGCACTGCGCACAGGCAGCATTGTATCTGTCCCTGTATTAACACTGTCTATGTAGAGTATGCTCAGCACTGTGCGCAGGCAGCATTGTGTCTGTCCAGGTATTAATACTGTCTATGTACAGTATGCTCAACACTGCGCACAGACAGCATTGTGTTTGTCCCGGTATTAATACTGTCTATATACAGTATGCTCAGCACTGCGCGCAGGCAGCATTGTGTCTGTCCCAGCATTAATACTGTCTATGTACAGTATGCTCAGCACTGCGCGCAGGCAGCATTGTGTCTGTCCTGGCATTAATACTGTCTATATACAGTATGCTCAGCACTGTGCGCAGCAGCTTTATGTCTACCCTGGTATTAATACTGTCTATGTACAGTATGCTCAGCACTGTGTGCAGGCAGCATTATGTCTGTCCCGGCATTAATACTGTCTATATACAGTATGCTCAGCACTGTGTGCAGGCAGCATTGTGTCTGTCCCTGCATTAATACTGTCTATGTAAAGTATGCTCAGCACTGCGCACAGCAGCATTATGTCTACCCTGGTATTAATACTGTCTATGTACAGTATGCTCAGCACTGTGTACAGGCAGCATTGTGTCTGTCCCTGCATTAATACTATGTATAGTATGCTCAGCACTGCGCACAGACAGCATTGTGTTTGTCCCGGTATTAATACTGTTAATGTACAGTATGCTCAGCACTGCGCACAGACAGCATTGTGTCTGTCCCGGTATTAATACTGTCTATGTACAGTATGCTCAGCACTGCGCACAGGCAGCATTGTATCTGTCCCTGCATTAACACTGTCTATGTAGAGTATGCTTAGCACTGTGCGCAGGCAGCATTGTGTCTGTCCAGGTATTAATACTGTCTATGTACAGTATGCTCAACACTGCGCACAGACAGCATTGTGTTTGTCCCGGTATTAATACTGTCTATGTACAGTATGCTCAGCACTGCGCGCAGGCAGCATTGTGTCTGTCCCTGCATTAACACTGTCTATGTACAGTATGCTTAGCACTGCACGCAGGCAGCAGTGTGTCTGTCCCTGCATTAACACTGTCTATGTACAGTATGGTCAGCACTGCGCGCAGGCAGCATTGTGTCTGTCCCAGCATTAATACTGTCTATGTACAGTATGCTCAGCACTGTGCGCAGGCACCATTGTGTCTGTCCCAGCATTAATACTGTCTATGTATAGTATGCTCAGCACTGTGCGCAGGCAGCATTGTATCTGTCCAGGCATTAATCCTGTCTATGTACAGTATGCTCAGCACTGCGTACAGGCAACATTGTGTCTGTCCCGGCATTAATACTGTCTATGAACAGTATGCTCAACACTGCACGCAGGCAGCATTGTGTCTGTCCCGGTATTAATACTGTCTATGTACAGTATGCTCAGCACTGCGCACAGACAGCATTGTGTTTGTCCCGGTATTAATACTGTTAATGTACAGTATGCTCAGCACTGCGCACAGACAGCATTGTGTCTGTCCCGGTATTAATACTGTCTATGTACAGTATGCTCAGCACTGCGCACAGGCAGCATTGTATCTGTCCCTGTATTAACACTGTCTATGTAGAGTATGCTCAGCACTGTGCGCAGGCAGCATTGTGTCTGTCCAGGTATTAATACTGTCTATGTACAGTATGCTCAACACTGCGCACAGACAGCATTGTGTTTGTCCCGGTATTAATACTGTCTATATACAGTATGCTCAGCACTGCGCGCAGGCAGCATTGTGTCTGTCCCAGCATTAATACTGTCTATGTACAGTATGCTCAGCACTGCGCGCAGGCAGCATTGTGTCTGTCCTGGCATTAATACTGTCTATATACAGTATGCTCAGCACTGTGCGCAGCAGCTTTATGTCTACCCTGGTATTAATACTGTCTATGTACAGTATGCTCAGCACTGTGTGCAGGCAGCATTATGTCTGTCCCGGCATTAATACTGTCTATATACAGTATGCTCAGCACTGTGTGCAGGCAGCATTGTGTCTGTCCCTGCATTAATACTGTCTATGTAAAGTATGCTCAGCACTGCGCACAGCAGCATTATGTCTACCCTGGTATTAATACTGTCTATGTACAGTATGCTCAGCACTGTGTACAGGCAGCATTGTGTCTGTCCCTGCATTAATACTATGTATAGTATGCTCAGCACTGCGCACAGACAGCATTGTGTTTGTCCCGGTATTAATACTGTTAATGTACAGTATGCTCAGCACTGCGCACAGACAGCATTGTGTCTGTCCCGGTATTAATACTGTCTATGTACAGTATGCTCAGCACTGCGCACAGGCAGCATTGTATCTGTCCCTGCATTAACACTCTCTATGTAGAGTATGCTTAGCACTGTGCGCAGGCAGCATTGTGTCTGTCCAGGTATTAATACTGTCTATGTACAGTATGCTCAACACTGCGCACAGACAGCATTGTGTTTGTCCCGGTATTAATACTGTCTATGTACAGTATGCTCAGCACTGCGCGCAGGCAGCATTGTGTCTGTCCCTGCATTAACACAGTCTATGTACAGTATGCTTAGCACTGCACGCAGGCAGCAGTGTGTCTGTCCCTGCATTAACACTGTCTATGTACAGTAGTGGTCAGCACTGCGCGCAGGCAGCATTGTGTCTGTCCCAGCATTAATACTGTCTATGTACAGTATGCTCAGCACTGTGCGCAGGCACCATTGTGTCTGTCCCAGCATTAATACTGTCTATGTATAGTATGCTCAGCACTGTGCGCAGGCAGCATTGTGTCTGTCCAGGCATTAATCCTATCTATGTACAGTATGCTCAGCACTGCGTACAGGCAACATTGTGTCTGTCCCGGCATTAATACTGTCTATGTACAGTATGCTCAACACTGCACGCAGGCAGCATTGTGTCTGTCCCGGTATTAATACTGTCTATGTACAGTATGCTCAGCACTGCGCATAGACAGCATTGTGTTTGTCCCGGTATTAATACTGTCTATGTACAGTATGCTCAGCACTGCGCACAGACAGCATTGTGTCTGTCCCGGCATTAATACTGTCTATGTATAGTATGCTCAGCACTGTGCGCAGGCAGAATTGTGTCTGTCCAGATATTAATACTGTCTATGTACAGTATGCTCAGCACTGCGTACAGGCAGCATTGTGTCTGTCCCAGCATTAATACTGTCTATGTACAGTATGCTCAGCACTGCGCACAGGCAGCATTGTGTCTGTACAGGTATTAATACTGTCTATGTACAGTATGCTCAACACTGCACGCAGGCAGCATTGTGTCTGTCCCGGTATTAATACTGTCTATGTACAGTATGCTCAGCACTGCACGCAGGCAGCATTGTGTCTGTCCCGGTATTAATACTGTCTATGTACAGTGTGCTCAGCACTGTGTGCAGGCAGCATTGTGTCTGTCCAGATATTAATACTGTCTATGTACAGTATGCTCAGCACTGCACGCAGGCAGCATTGTGTCTGTCCCGGTATTAATACTGTCTATGTACAGTATGCTCAGCACTGTGCGCAGGCAGCATTGTGTCTGTCCAGGCATTAATACTGTCTATGTACAGTATGCTCAGCACTAGTGTTAAGCGAAGCCGAAATGCACTGTTCTTGTTCATACCGAACATTACGGTGTCCGTACCCTGGACCCGAACATGAACATTCCACTGTATGTCCGTGTTGGGGTTCGACGATTTAATGGCGCATGTTGAAAGGCTGCAGGGCAGCCAATCAACAAGCGTTTGACTCGTTTGCCCTTAGAAGCCATCACAGCCATGCCTACTAATAGCATGGCTGTGATTGGCCAGTGCAGCATGTGACTCAGCCTCTATATATAAGCTGGAGTCACATACACGCACATCACATGAGCTCTTTTTAGTGTAGGGAGAGGATGCTGCAGCTGTGAGGGACAGATTAAAAAAAATTCTGGTGTTGAATCTGCAAACTACAGCGATTATTCAAATTACAGTGATTATTTTAGTGGGTGCTAAACTACATATTTATACCCTGCCCTGAGCCCAGTGCCACAGAGAGTGCAGTGCACTTGCAACTGCATGTGTGCCAGGCACATGACTTTAATCCTGTTCTGTTAGCTCAGTGGGCAACATCTAGGCATTTTTAAATACTGCAATTTGTTGGTGTAAATATTACATTTGCGTCCTGCACTTCATATCTGAGAGTCAAATACTGTATTTACAGCGCACTTTGAAAAATTCTGTTTGTTTTGGGTGCTGAATAGTACATTTGCGTCTTGCGGTGCACTTCATATCTGAGAGTCAAATAGAACAGTCAAATACTGTATTTACAGCGCACTTTGAAAAATTCTAATTGTTTTGGGTTCTAAATAGTACATATGCGTCTTGCGGTGCACTTCATCTGATCTCATCACCACTTCTCACTCGCTTCTCCAAGATTTCGCCCGAGCTGCCCCCTGTCTCTGAAACTCCTTTCCCCTGAGCATCCAACTCTCTCCCTCCTTTTCAAACTTTAAAAAGTCCCTCAAAACTCATCTCTTTCGAGAGGCTTACACTCAACTCACTAGTTACCAGTCACTTTGCCTCTAACCGATCCCACCTAACCTATACCACTTCTATTGGAAGACTATTCCATGCATCTACTACCCTCTCAGTCAAGTAATACTTTAATTAGTCCCTGGCCTTATCTTATATCTAGGATAGCCTTATACCTATCCCATGCATGCTTAAACTCCTTCACTGTATTAACCTCTAGCACTTCTACTGGAAGACTATTCCATGCATCCACTACTCTCTCAGTAAAGTAATACTTTCATTAGTCCCTGGCCTTATCTTATATCTAGGAAAGCCTTATACCTATCCCATGCATGCTTAAACTCCTTCACTGTATTAACCTCTACCACTTCTACTGGAAGACTATTCCATGCATCCACTACTCTCTCAGTAAAGTAATACTTTCATTAGTCCCTGGCCTTATCTTATATCTAGGAAAGCCTTATACCTATCCCATGCATGCTTAAACTCCTTCACTGTATTAACCTCTACCACTTCTACTGGAAGACTATTCCATGCATCCACTACTCTCTCAGTAAAGTAATACTTTCATGACTAAGGAACCATCTACTTAGAGAACCCCACTGGAAAAAACCTATATCCCCCCAATAAAGGACACCACACCAGATTGGAGTTCGAAGGCCACAGCGTTTATTTTAAAACCACACTATGACAAATATAAACTTTAATAACATTATTGACATATAATAACATATATGAACAAATGTATACATAAGGCTAATAATACAAACTATTAGCCTTTCCCTTGGCGAGATCCCGTGAGAATTGGCCCCCAAGTGCAATCGTAACATTGTATTCTGGTGATAGGAAAAACCACCAGCCGCATCCTCCTAGCTGGTGGTATCATTCCCCAAGGCAGAGGGGCCAACAATCCACACACCAAGCACCTTGAAAATATGCCCCAAATCCAACAGACCCAGAAGCATCGGTCCAGAGATGAATGTCCGCATTAGACACCGATCTCTCCAACCACAATGACTTACCATTGAAGTCTGCTAGAAAGGCACCCCAAACCTTCAAATCATCCTTATGCTCACGTGTAAGCCGTATAAAATGATGCGGGGAACGAACGCCAGCCGTAGCCAAAGAGAGTCGTCGACAAAATATCCTCCCCACTGGGATAATGCGACAGGCAAAATTCAACTTCCCCAACAAAGACTGAAGCTGGCGCAACGTAACCTTACGAGCAGCCAAGGACTGGGAGACCAACGACCGCATGTCCAAAACCTTGTCCACCGTCAAACGGCACAACATCTGAGTAGCATCAATTTCTATCCCTAGGAATTGAATCACGGGACACGGTCCCTCTGTTTTTTTCCGGGGATAGCGGCACACCAAAGCGGGACATAACCTGCTGAATAGTGCTCAAAAGACTGCTAAAGTAACGACAAGAGATCGAGCAACCCATGGGAAGGCACTTATCCACATAAAGCCCACCATCCCACATGCAACCAAGTAGATGGAAACAAGAAGGATGCACGGGGAGCAATCGGAAGGCCGCTTCCACATCAGTCTTGGCCATTAAAGCTCCCCGTCCAAACTTCCGCACCCAATTGATAGCCCGATCAAATGAAGTGTAAGAAACCCGGCAGAGCTCAGGATCGATATCGTCATTCACCGACCCACCATTCGGAAAGGAAAAGTGGTGAATGAGACGGAAGTTTTCCAGTTCCCTCTCGGGGACAACCCCCAAAGGAGAAACTCGAAGGTTCGTAAAAGGAGGGGAAGGAAAAGGGCCCGCCATCCGACCCAGGGAAACCTCCTTACGTAACTTATCCAAAACCACCCCCGGGTGAGAAAGTGCGGACCTCAAATTCTTACCAGGGGCAAACAAAACAGACCCCTTGAATGTAATACGAAAACCAAACTCAAAACCAGCTTCCAACAACTCAGCCGCTGACCGGTCTCAGCGGCTGACCGCCTCAACCAGGGCCGCATCTTGCCTACGCACACCGGCGTCTTCCCCCTTACCTCCAGAAGGTCCACCTTTGCCCTTTTTGGATTTTTTAAAACACTTTGTGGAGGGGTGAGATCCCGCACAACCAGAGCACTCATGTTGGAAGCGACACTGAGCACCCCATTTGCATTGTCCCTGATTAAACTGCCAACAAACACCTTTTTTACCGGAAGCCGACACCCCGACCGTTGCAGAAGCGCCGGCACCTGCAAGAAAGGGGGACTGTATATTACGGGAAGGGGTAGTAACCCTCAACCACAACGCAATATTCTTCTGATCCCACCGAAGAGTAGGGCGAACAGCCATGCTCTGACGGAAATGTTCATCATACCTAAGCCATGCCTGGCCGCCATAGGAACGATGGGCATCCCCGATGCTGTCAAAATAAGTAAAAAGGGGGGAACACTGCTCCGGCTCTTTGACACCCACCACACTGGCAAGAATTGAAAAAGCCTGCATCCAATTAGAAAAGGAGCGGGGGATCAAACGGTACCTCCGCTTCTCTTCATCCTCCTTTGTATTCTCCTCAGACTTGGTAGACCTGTCAAGGTTAAATTTAACCAACGGAAGAAGGGACAATATTTCCACATACTCCCGCTTCCAAATAGCCTCCTTTACAGCAGATTTTAAATGATCCCCTAACGGAGTCTCAAAGCAAAAATACATTTCACCCCTAGCTGAGTCAGCCATTCGAATTATATCTTTGTCAGCGGCCTGATAACCAGGGGGTGAAGCAACAGATACATCCCCCAGAACCGCAGGGGTAGCCGAAGCCGCAGGCGCCAGCAAAGCAGGAGCAGAAACGTCAGGGACCACGTGGGGCGCAGCAGCAGCAACCACAGGGGCAGGGATAGAATAGACAAACCAACCATCGAGGGTGCAAACAAAACAGGGGCTGCTAAACCCGGGGCCCAGACCGTAGAAAGGAGCACTGGAGCCCTACCCGGCCGACATTGATCAAGCAGTAATCTAAAACCATGTAAAAAGGAATCAAAAGTATGCACAGGCAAATGGGGGGAATCAGAGCCCTGACCAGCCTCCAACAACACAGGTGAAACAGTGGTAGGTACAATAAACTCGGAAGGTACATTAGGGGATACAGAAAAAGAATTAGACTCACCCAAAAGTTGCACACCGGACCCGTAACCAGCCGCAGGGCCTGGAGCAGAAGATGTCCCTGGACGCATGAATCATCCCTGGTGCAATAAATGCTGGGCACCTGTTGAGAAGATAGTCGAGGGAGCTGCTGCTGAAGGGCTGAATCCTGCCCAATAGAGTGTCCAGGGAGCCGCAAATGAAAGTCTGGCTCCTGCTGAGAGAACAGAGAAGGGCTCCAACCCTCTCTGTCCCGCTGTGAAACCCGTTGTCTATCAACCGGAATTGACGAATCGCCGACATCCACTTCTCCGGATGCGACATCACTTCCAGGGTCACCAGGAACCAGTGACCCCGCACCGGAAGTGACGCGGCCGCCATTACTTCGGTGGAAGAAACCCTGCGAGGGACCAGAGGCATGGGAAGCACCAACAACGGAAGGAAACGCACTTCTGGAGTCCCTCTGACCACGTGACCCGCCACCGGAAGTGCCAGGACAGCCATCATTCCAGCGCAGCAAGGCAGACGCAGCTGAAGCGGAAGCTCACCCACAGCAAAGTGTCCAGTAGGAGAGGGCCCTGGGGAAATTAGCAGGAGACTTGCAGGGCTTCTTACCACCTTTAGGCCGGGCAGACACCAAAGGAGCAGACCTGGAGGAGGTGAGGTCAGGGATGAGCCGTAAGGGAGGCCTAGAGGCCCGGGAACCGGCAGGCCTACTGCTGGGCTGGGCAGAAGAGGTGGAAGGAGCAGGGTCCATAACATCTCCAAATTTTTCTTGCAGCCAAGAGTCACCTCTTTGAAGAGCAGCCCTCCTGATACCCTCCAACATATCCTCCAAGGAAACAGCCATACTGCAAGCACTGGATCATAAAATGACAACACTCCAGCAGCAAGGAAAGCAGGACAGATAAAATCTCTTTTGTTAAATTGATCGTAATGAACATCAAAAAACTCCCACATCTATATACTAATCTATATCCCACCCACTTAGGAGAAACTTTACTGGATACCCAGCCTGTCACTCCCAGGAGGACACATGCCTGGGGCATGATCAACCACTATACAATGTAACTGTTAGGTAAAAACCCCCTGATCTGATCATGAGTCAGGGACATGTAGCCCTTACTCATAATGCTTAAATCCAGGGCCTCCTGGAGGACCCATGCTTGGGACATGATCACTATACAATGTAACTGTTAGGTAAAACCCATGATCTGATCATGAGTCAGAGTCATGTAGCCCCTTACTGATAATGCTTATATCCAGGGTTATCTGGAAGACCCATGACTGGGCAATAATTAACCACTAACAATGCAACTGATAGGTAAATCTCCTGATCTGGTCACAAGTCATGTAGCCCTTCCTTTTAATGCTTAAATCCAGGGCTTTCTTTAGTCCCTGGCCTTATCTTATATCTGGAATAGCCTTATACCTATCCCATGCATGCTTAAACTCCTTCACTGTATTAACCTCTAGCACTTCTACTGGAAGACTATTCTATGCATCCACTACCCTGTCAGTAAAGTAATACTTTCATTAGTCCCTGGCCTTATCTTATATCTAGGAAAGCCTTATACCTATCCCATGCATGCTTAAACTCCTTCACTGTATTAACCTCTAGCACTTCTACTGGAAGACTATTCCATGCATCCACTACTCTCTCAGTAAAGTAATACTTTCATTAGTCCTGGCCTTATCTTATATCTGGAATAGCCTTATACCTATCCCATGCATGCTTAAACTCCTTCACTGTATTAACTTCTACCACTTCTACTGGAAGACTATTCAATGCATCCACTACTCTCTCAGTAAAGTAATACTTTCATTAGTCCCGGGCCTTATCTTATATCTAGGATAGCCTTATACCTATCCCATGCATGATTAAACTCCTTCACCGTATTAACCTCTACCACTTCTACTGGAAGACTATTCCATACTTCCACTACTCTCTCAGTAAAGTAATACTTTCATTAGTCCTGGCCTTATCTTATATCTAGGATAGCCTTATACCTATCCCATGCATGTTTAAACTCCTTCACTGTATTAACTTCTAGCACTTCTACTGGAAGACTATTCCATGCATCCACTACCCTGTCAGTAAAGTAATATTTTCATTAGTCCTTGGCCTTATCTTATATCTAGGATAGCCTTATACCTATCCAATGCATGCTTAAACTCCTTCACTGTATTAACTTCTACCACTTCTACTGGAAGACTATTTCATGCATCAACTACCCTGTCAGTAAAGTAATACTTTCATTAGTCCCTGGCCTTATCTTATATCTAGGATTACCTTATACCTATCCCATGCATGCTTAAACTCCTTCACTGTATTAACCTCTACCACTTCTACTGGAAGACTATTTCATGCATCCACTACCCTGTCAGTAAAGTAATACTTTCATTAGTCCCTGGCCTTATCTTATATCTAGGATAGCCTTATACCTATCCCATGCATGCTTAAACTCAAACATAGAAACATGGAAACATAGACATAGAAACATAGAATGTGTCGGCAGATAAGAACCATTCGGTCCATCTAGTCTGCCCAATTTTTTTTTAAGTACTTTTATTAGTCCCCCGTTCCTGGTCTTATATCTAGGATAGCCTTGTGTCTATCCCACGCATGCTTAAAATCCTTGACTGTGTTTACCTCTACCACTTCTGCTGGCAGGCTATTCCATACATCCACTACCCTGTCAGTAAAGTAATACTTCCTGATATTACTTTTAAATCGTTGCACCTCTAATTTAAGACTCTAGTTGTGGTAGTTTTTCTTCTTTTAAATATACTCTCTTCCTTTACTGTGTTGATTCCCTTTATGTATTTAAATGTTTCTATCATATCCCCCCTGTTACGTCTTTCCTCCAAGCTATACATGTTAAGATGCTTTAACCTTTCCTGGTAAGTTTTATCCTTCAACCCATGAACCAGTTTAGTAGCCCTTCTCTGAACTCTCTCCAAAGTATTAATATCCTTCTGGAGATACGGTCTCCAGTATTGCGTACAATACTCCAAGTGAGGTCTCACCAGCGCTCTGTACAATGGCATGAGCACTTCCCTCTTCCTACTGCTAATACCTCTCCCTATGCAACCAAGCATTCTGCTAGCATTTCCTGCTGCTCTATTGCATTGCCTACCTACCTTCAAGTCCTCTGAAATTATTACTCCTAAATCCCTTTCCTCAGATGTTGAGGTTAGGACTGTACCAAATAGTCTATATTCTGCTTTTGGGTTTTTACGCCCAAGGTGCATAATCTTGCACTTGTCCACATTAAATGTCAGTTGCCACTGCTCTGACCATTTTTCTAGTTTAGCTAAATCATTTGCCATTTGGCTTATCCCTCCATGAATATCAACCCTGCTACAAATCTTTGTATCATCAGCAAAAAGACATACTTTGCCAACAAGACCTTCTGCAATATCGCTAATAAAAATATTAAAGAGAATGGGTCCAAGTACAGATCCCTGAGGTACCCCACTAGTAACAAGACCTTGCATCGAATATACCCCATTGACTACAACCCTCTGTTGCCTGTCACTCAGCCATTGTCTAATCCATTCAACAATATTGAAATCCAAACTCAAAGATTTCAGTTTATTAATAAGCCTTCTATGTGCGACAGTGTCAAAAGCCTTACTGAAATCTAGGTAAGCAATGTCTACTGCACCACCCTGATCTATTATTTTAGTCACCCAATCAAAAAAATCAATAAGATTAGCTTGGCATGATCTCCCTGAAGTAAACCCATGTTGTCTCTGATCTTGGAATCCATGCGACTTTAGATGTTCAACAATCCTATTCTTTAACAAGGTTTCCATTATTTTCCCCACTACTGAAGTAAGACTTACTGGTCTATAGTTGCCTGACTCCTTCACTGTATTAACCTCTACCACTTTTACTGGAAGACTATTCCATACATCCACTACCCTCTCAGTAAAGTAATACTTTCATTAGTCCCTGGCCTTATCTTATATCTAGGATAGCCTTATACCTATCCCATGCATGCTTAAACTCCTTCACTGTATTAACCTCTACCACTTCTACTGGAAGATTATTCCATGCACCCACTACCCTCTCAGTACAGTAATACTTTCATTAGTCCTTGGCCTTATCTGATATCTAGGATAGCCTTATACCTATCCCACACATGCTTAAACTCCTTCACTGTATTAACCTCTACCACTTCTGCTGGAAGACGATTCCATGCATCCACTACCCTCTAAGTAAAGTAATACTTTCATTAGTCTCTGGCATTATCTTATATCTAGGATAGCTTTATACCTATCCTTTGCATGCTTAAAATCCTTCACTGTATTAACCTCTACCACTTCTACTGGAAGACTATTCCATACATCCACTACCCTCTCAGTAAAGTAATACTTTCATTAGTCCCTGGCCTTATCTTATATCTAGGATAGCCTTATACCTATCCCATGCATGCTTAAACTCCTTCACTGTATTAACCTCTACCACTTCTACTGGAAGATTATTCCATGCACCCACTACCCTCTCAGTACAGTAATACTTTCATTAGTCCTTGGCCTTATTTTATATCTAGGATAACCTTAAACCTATCCCATGCATGCTTAAACTCCTTCACTGTATTAACCTCTACCACTTCTACTGGAAGACTATTCCATGCATCCACTACCCTCTAAGTAAAGTAATACTTTCATTAGTCCCTAGCCTTATCTTATATCTAGGATAGCCTTATACCTATCCCATCCATGCTTAAACTCCTTCACTGTATTAACCTCTACCACTTCTACTGGAAGACTATTCCATACATCCACTACCCTCTCAGTAATGTAATACTTTCATTAGTCCCTGGCCTTATCTTATATCTAGGATAGCCTTATACCTATCCCATGCATGCTTAAACTCCTTCACTGTATTAACCTCTACCACTTCTACTGGAAGACTATTTCATGCATCAACTACCCTGTCAGTAAAGTAATATTTTCATTAGTCCCTGGCCTTATCTTATATCTAGGATAGCCTTATACCTATCCCATGCATGCTTAAACTCCTTCACTGTATTAACCTCTACCACTTCTACTGGAAGACTATTCCATACATCCACTACCCTCTCAGTAATGTAATACTTTCATTAGTCATTACTTGGTTTCTTGCTAACTGCTGTAATTTCCCAAATTCATTCAAGTGTAAGATTTTCATATTTTAATCAATGCAAAATGTTGTGTTTGTTAAAGGACAGTTTTTCCCCCTTGTTTCTTTTAAGGAAGCATGGATTACAAAACATGTCCTACATCTCCAAAGTTAACCTTCTTCATAGATACCTGTGGGTTTACTCTTCCCTCTGGCTCACAGCTGAGTCACATCCAGTCTGGAGGTTTGTTCATGCTCTATACTGATAGCCTGACATTGAAGTAGTGCATGAACCAGCTCATAGAAAGCTTGGTTCCCCTCCTCACACAGTTGGCTATCAATTAATGTAACCATTGATGGTAAAGATCTGATTGTTCCTCCTGTCAAGGAGAGAGAAAAACGTGCCCTAGAAGCCCACGCAGAGCTAGGACAAGCTCATCTGGGTAGAGATAATGTACTTACTACTCTGAAACAGAAATATTGGTGGCTCAATATGAGAAAAACGTTTGTTCATGTTATTGGTAATAGTAAACTATGCTTATTGGTAAATAGGCCGAATCACTCTGTTGTACCATTTATTGAAAAGTCAATACCTAAGGTATCTTTTGAATTACTTTATATTGATCATATTGGACCTATGCCACCATCTCATGGTTACATATATATCTTAGTATGTGCTGATACATGTATCAGGTTTACTTGGTTATATCCTGTATAAAGTGCAACCTCTAACACCACGATTTCTAGTCTCACTTCTCTAGCAAGCATCGGTAAGCCCAGGACAATCCCCTCAGATGGAGGTCCTGCATTTATTGCAAAGGAAACTCAAAACTGGGCAACCACATTTGGGTTACTTTGGGGAATCTGTGCACCTAACTAACCCCTAAGTAGTGAGATTGTGGAAAGGAAAAATGCTGAGCTAAAATGACTATTAACCAAGTTGCTAGTCGCTTGCCCCACACAGTGGTATCCACTTATTCCTATTGTACAGATGGGTATTAATAACTTACCAAACGCTACTAATGGTAAAACCCCATATGAAATGTTGTATGGTGTACCTTGTAATACATCTTTCACTGACAAACACATTTCTGCACCAGGGAGAGTAGAACAATTGTCTCTTTTATAGGAAATTAGGGAATATTTTTACCCAAACGACTACACACCAAACACCATCACCT
The DNA here is from genome assembly GCA_036172795.1 of Pelodytes ibericus. Taxonomy (NCBI): domain Eukaryota; kingdom Metazoa; phylum Chordata; class Amphibia; order Anura; family Pelodytidae; genus Pelodytes; species Pelodytes ibericus. The sequence goes on along the minus strand of CM069860.1, from coordinate 215,447,900 downwards.
ACTGCATGGGTTCCTACTGTTGGCCAGTTTGTCCAGGAGAGAGTACAGACTATACATCCTCTGAGACCACGCTGGAAGAAACCGGTGAACATAGTGACAATTTTATATCCAAGAACTTTTATTACAGAGAACAACCAGGGCCAACAGGGAAAGTAAGTATTGATCATATAAAACCTGCTAATTCTATGCAATCAAGATGTTATGCCCAGAAATAGGGTATCACATCGGTTACAATTGGCGACCACGAAGGGACAATATGCTGCAGTAATGAACTTTATCAATAATCTAATCTAATGAATGTGTTAATAGCAAAGGAAGATAGACCTTGTGAATATCTAAAATGTAATTGGAAAATATTGCTGTAATGCCATATACAGCAGCAGCCTGTCCTACAAACAATATCTTCTGTATATAAAGTATAAGTGTATACCAGCTGATCATCAAGATGAATGGAAATTAATGTCACTCAGCAAAAGGATATGACTAAACATCGCAGATTCCTTTCTAACTACTGGTCTTGTAGATGTAATCCAAGTAGTGGCCACAATTTCTGATGCAAATGATGAATTGCTGAGCAATGGAATCTAACTGCTTAAATATCATATGATTATGCTAACAACTGCAGTTATGAGTGATATTTCAGCTTTAGAAGAAAGTGTAATATATCCTTATTAACCCCTTTGTGACCTGATGAGGAGTTAACTCGTCATAAGAGCCACAGCATTAGCGACCTTTGCCTCTAATTCACTCTCTGTGCTTCACGTTCTTATAGTGAAACATAGAGAGTGACCTATAAGTATAAATAAATAAATAAAAAATGTTGTATGAGGAAAAAAATAAATATTAACCCTTTCATAGCTGATCACAGTTTGTAACTGTGATCAGTTTCCTTTCACTTTATGGCCCTCATTTAGTTTTTTTTTTTTTACATTTTTTATTTTTATTTTTGCAATTTGTATCGTTTTTTAATAAATAAATGTAATTATAATATATTTATTTAATAAAATGTAACCCCTGCATGCCTTTTGCATGATTTTTATGGATCTGACATCGCACTCTTCAGAGTTTTTTATTTATATCTTTTTCGTTTAGGGGGTATGTAATACATGTAATGCTATTGCTATTCTATAAACCAAAATAGAGTTTGGAATCTGATTGAGTGCTCCTAATCTCAGCTCGTTACCAGGGAAAGACACCTGGGATCCAGATATCTCGCTGATTGATAGGGGATCAAATACTTATTTCCCTCATTGACATGCAAATCAATTTATAACTTTTTTGAAATGCATTTTTCTGGATTTTATTTTTTGTTTTTGTTATTCTGTCTCTCACTTTTAAAATACACCTACCATTAAAATTATAGACTGGTTATTTCTGATCAATGGGCAAACGTTAAAAATCAGCAGGGGATCAAATACTTGTTTCCCTCACTGTATAGAACCCTAGACTTGGGTTAAGGAACTACTGACTCCTTTAGTAAGTTCTTTTGTGTTACTCTTCGTCACTCATCTATGGAAACCTGGAGCCCCCTAAAAATAATTTTAGGTTTGTCGGGGAGAATATCCCTCAAAATATCATCTTTCTTTAAAATTTCCCAGTGTTTTTGAATATTTTTCTTGAGATGCCGATCTTTGTTGTGATAGTCTAGGACTATGGGAAAAACTATATAATTTTTCCTCACCCCTAAATAGGAAGAGTAAGTCATTGATATATTTGTGGTATCTGACCAGGTTCACTCCCCTAATCATGGCCAGACCATATGAATGAATGTTCCCACTCGGCCATGAAGAGGTTAGCATAGCTTGGGGGTGAACCTGGTCCCCATAGCTGTTCTTTGTTTTTGTAGGAAAAATGATCATTGAACCAGAAGAAATTATTTAGAAGAATTAAATTGATTCAATTGGTGATATTGTCAGTGGAGACAGAGAAATAGCAGTATTTTAAAATAATTTATTTTCTTCTGATTTTACCAATGGACAAGAGCCTGCAAGCTATGTTTCCCGAGCAGTCACAGCAAGCATGTGATTGGTTGACACAAGAAAAAATGTTAGAACAATTAAATGGTGTTAAAATAGATAACGCCACGGGACCGGATGGTATACACCCACGGTTACTTAAAGAGCTAAACCAGGTCCTGGCCAAAACGTTATTTTTGATTTTCATGGATTCTTTTATATCAGGCATTGTGCGCACAGATTGGCTTAAAGCTGATGTGGCATCCATATTTAAAAAGGGATCAAAATCCCAGCAGGGCAATTACAGACCTGTAAGCTTGACATCTGTGGTGGGGAAACTGTTTGATGGGTTGCTAATGGAATATATTCAAGATTTTATATTGAACAGGAATCTCATTAACAGGAGCCAACATGGTTTTGTGAAGGTCAGACCATTACAAAGTAACTGAATTAATTAATATGAGGAGGTGAGTAAAAATATAGACATGGGTGCTGCATTGGGTGTGATATATTTAGACTTTGCTAAGGCTTTTGATTCAGTTCCAAATAAAAGGTTACTGTACAAATTTACTGAAAGACGCTTAAGGCCAGAGATTTGTTTGTGGATTGGCAATTGGCTGCAAAGGAAAATAAGATATTGGAGTGTATTAAAAGGTGTATTGACTCATGGGAGGAAGATATTATTCTGCCTCCTTATAGGTCCACGGTAAGACCTCACTTTGAATATCCGTTTAATTCTGGGCACCTTTTTTTAACAAAAAGACAATATGGAACTAAAGAAAGTGCAGAGGAGGGCTACAAAACTATTCAGGGGAATGGAAAGGTGGAGATCACCCACTAAGACTTGAAGAAAGGAGATTTAGTCTACGACAGCGGAAGGGATTTTTTACAGTAAGGACAATTAAGATTTGAAATACCTTAGATGCCTTTAAAAGTGGCCTGGATAGTTTTTTAATGAGTCGGAGCATAGAGGGCTATGCATGTTAGTATAGACATTAATATTTATTTAATACATGATCCAAGGAGAAATCTGATTGCCATTTGGAGTCAAGAAGGAATTTTTTTCTCCACTGAAATCTGAATTCAAAGTTGCTGAAGGGGTTTTTATTTTTGGATCAACAGCAGGTAACATGGGATAGGAAAAGGGTTGTACGGAAAAGGGTTGTACGTAATGGACGCAAGTCTTTTTTCAACCTAAACTACTATGTAACTGCTTCACAGCTCTTATTATGTTCTATATAGAGTGATGTCACATCCCTAGTAACTAGCCACATTCCCTTTTCCCAGGTAATTCCCTTAAGAATGTGCAAAACACTGACTGTGTCTTTTAAATACGAGGGTATCGTTTTAACAAATTGCTGGAGGATATGATCCAGATATATTCTGATTGGTTCGAATAAAGTGATCCCACCCCAGGCACAAACGGCCTACCCAGACGTAATAACTGCCCCCCTCCCTTGTGAGCTGGTTTATCACATCCTACCTAACTCTTCCACTGTAAGTAGGGTTACCCATGTTCTGCGGTTGGAATCCATAGCTACGGAACAGCTTCTCTTTACTCCGGTGCAAGTCTTGTGTATGTTTTACTTCAGATCGTTTTAGCAATTACTGCTGATTTTACCATGTTATGCCATGTTTGTATGATATATAATATATATATATTATCCAAAGGGAGATGCACTCAGCCAAAAGTCAATACCATACGAATATCCTGGGTGCTGTGCAGCTATATCCACAGAAATCCAAACGAAAGCACGCACTCACGGGTCTTGAATGAATAAGGTCGATGTTTTAATTACTCATAGTAACAATGTAGCAGCATGAGCATACGATCGACGTTTCGGCCCACACCGTAGACCTTTATTGGGTATGTAATTACCCATTAGTAATTTGCATATTATGCTGGTGGATAATATCAATGCATCAAACACAGGAGATGTCACATATACAATCAATGTTTCTCTTACTTTGTGTATTTAATTGCAATTCTGCTAACACAATGTGGAGATCAATGTGTATTCATTTTACATAAATGAATAAATAATCTTTAAATGACCAGCCATAATATATAAAGAATGAATCACAGACACCAATCAGAAGCAATGGAAACTTTAATATGACAGTATGTGCTAGAAACAAGTACATGAAGGTCTGGGCCAAGCTGTAACCTGGACCTTTTATATGATAAAACCTTCAAGAAGGTTAGATGATGGCAACCTATGGACTCACAGAGAATCATCCTTCATCCTTCAGCAGAGAGGAAGAAAACACGTGGAGGAAACCTCTGGGGAACCATGGCTGGAAGGACTGTCTTTCCCTCTGGGCATTAAGAGGTTAATGTAGTGTAGGGAGATGGGTTTACATGAAAGAGGAGCAGTGAAGGCTAATGATAAAGTGATTTCATATAAACATTACTTAATAAATCTAAACTGTTGCCAACATGATTCAATTCTAGACATGTGTATTTAACATGATCTTGCTTCTCCAACCCAGCATATATACACATACTCTGTGTTTACCTGAACATCCACCATCCTTACCTTTATTTGATTGCAGACGAGCATCTTCAGACCCCATGCCGGTATTCTGACACTCTGCAAATCACATTGCCGAAAAATCGACGCTCTGCAGATCTCTTTGCCAGGAAGCCGACATTTGCAGATCCCTTTGATCTTCTTGCTTGATTGAAGTCTTCAGACCTCTTTTGCCGTAATTCTGACCCGCTGCAAGTTTCGTTGTCGAAGAATCGACACGATGCATCACTTTGTCAGGAAGACAGCTATTTAGAGATCCCTTTGATCTTCTTGCTTGATTGAAGACGAGATCTTCAGACCTCTTTTGCCGGTATTCTGACACGCTGCAAGTTCCGTTGTCGGAAAAATTGACAACCTGCATCACTGTCAGGACACCAGCTATTTAGAGATCCCTTTGATCTTCAGACCACTTTTGATGGTATTCTGACACGCTGCAAGTTCCGTTGTCGTAAAAATTGACAACCTGCATCACTTTGGCAGGACACCAGCTATTTAGAGATCCCTTTGATCTTCTCAGGTTGATTGAAGACGATGATCTTCAGACCTCTTTTGCCGCTATTCTGACACGCTGCAAGTTCCGTTGTCGAAAAATTGACAACCTGCAACACTGTCAGGACACCAGCTATTTAGAGATCCCTTTGATCTTCAGACCACTTTTGATGGAATTCTGACACGCTGCAAGTTTCGTTGTCAAAGAATCGACAACCTGCATCTCTAGCCAGGACGCCAGCTATTTAGAGATCCCTTTCATATCTTCACCTGGAAGTAAATACACCAGGAGATAATCAGATAATTTGTATAAATGGACATATTTCTGCATATTCATATATATATTCTGAAAAGGGGTTGAAGAAGCAGCACTATAATTCTTGTTATATAAACATTTCTAGAATTTAATGTTGAATCATTTGGCAACAGTTTAGATTTATAAAGTAGATTTGTCAGCCTTCACTGCTCCTCTTTCATGTAAACCCATCTCCCTACATTACATTAACCTGTAAATCTCAGAGGGAAGGGCAGTTCCTTTAGCCATGGTTCCCCAGAGATAACCATACAGTGTGGCTCCTTGTAGCCATATCTTATATTAAATCTCAGACCACAGGTATCGTCAATATATCTTTTTATCGAATGACCAATTGTAACTGGTGCAGCTGACCATCTTCAAATCCCTTTGCTGTTAATCTGTTAGAACTAATTCATGTGATTTGCCATCTCTGCTCCTCAGGTTTGTCTCTTGCTCCCTGATCATGATCTTCCTGATCATCTTCAGTTCCTTGCGTGTGGGTAATGTGTGTTTACTGTACAATTGTGCAGGTCAAAGTCATTGAACGATAACATCTTTTTTCCTTTTTGAATGAAAGCTCTCCTACTTTTCCCAACTCATTCCATCTCCTCAATGGCTTTCGGTGCGAATGAACCAGCATCTTGGTATTGATACGATAGTAAAACAGCTGTCTTTTAACAACATCCAGTCCTATAAGCAGGGACAGAGAGATGATTATAGTGGCAGAAGAGAAAAGGAGCTTACACCAATTCAAAACTGAGTTACCTCTCTGTGAATGTATAAGAGAGAATATTTAAAGGGACACTAAACGTAATTTTACACTTGTGCTTCTAATATAGAAACACAAGTGAAATGTCCATTGTCCCAGTATGAGGATAAACTGGCAGCTACTTTTGATATTTCCCTCGTTTTTCCCCTGACCGACAGCTGCCATGATTCCATAGGAAGCAGGCAGCCGTATGGTCTGCGACCGGCTCTCGCTGCAAGCGCAGAGAGAGACCCTCGTTTTTTCATGGGATCAGCAGGGGGGACCGTAACTAGGTCCCATGAATAAACGAGGGTCTCTTTGTGCTAGCAGCGAGGGACCCTCGTATTCGGCAGTACGTGTGCTGACGTTTGTACAGGAACTGCTGTTTATTTTAACATTTCAATAAGTGCATTTATTATGTAATAACATGGATAACATCCAGAAAATAAACTGGGTGGAACTGTCCCTTTAAAACCATCTAGGGCTGGAATCAAAGACATCTGTTTTGTAATTTTAAAGGGGTCCGTTATCTAAAATGTTATGGATAACCAGACCCCCTTCAGTTAGGTAAGGTCATTTAAGCCATGTGTCTGCAATTTGTACAGAGAGTGAAATAACCCATTGAGGTATATCCCTGGTCAGTCACCTTGTAGAGAATATACCCCACCTATGTAGCATGACCACACCACACATGTAAAAGCACACATTACACAGTTATTGTCATGAGAAAGTAGCAGTTTGTGGCAGGCAGCACTCACCATCCTGTCCCCTTGTTTCCTGTTGAATGATCTCTGAATCAGCGACATTGGCATCTAAAGTGTGACAAAGTGAGATGAAATATGTCTCTTCCATCAGTAATAGAGATGGAGGTGACTGTGTGTCAGAGACGTGTGTATTATATATATATATCCCACGAGCGCTAATGGAAACAGAGTCACAATGTGACAATGGTAAAAAGGTTTCTCTAAATCTAGTAAGATCGAGTTTCACAATCTCCTACTCCCTAAAGATGGTGAACATCCAGCCATTACTGTGCACAAAGAGAGTGTGTAAAGTATATAGCTTGTATGTGAATTGTGTACATCAGTGACATCAGCAGAACACTATGACATCACAGCTAGACCCAACCATCTTGGAATGTACAGAGGGAGGTGGAAGAAACCATTATACGCATTTAAGTAGCACATATTGCACTGAAAACTGTTTCTAAAGTGGGAATAATGAAGGGTGAGAGATGAAATGGAAGACAGTAGGATAAACAAGGGATAAACAGAGAATGGTTGAGGGTGCGCTCTGAGTGAAAAATTATATTAGCACCTCCAAATATTTAGTGTAATTCTGGGTACAAAATAAATTGAAGTAGAACCTTATGTGTAAGTCGTATTGCTGGTCTTTCATATAGCTTCATAAAAATACATTAAACAAGAGAGAATATATATATATATATATAGTGCAATATGTATTACATTAGGACTTATAACCCCCAATGTTCCCCAATGAGATGTAGAGAAATGATCAGGCTTAACTTGGTTTGCCGAAATTCACCGGTACCTCTGAAAGAATACACCAAATTAGAAGATAACAAAAGTAGAACATTTAATAAAACGTAGATTTCTTACTTAGCAATAATGGGCGAGAAGCTCCCAGGTCAACCAGTTTATACAGGGAGTTTAATGGTGGACTGGATGCAACAAATCAACGAATAACAAGCAGCAGGGTAAACAGATGTATGGTAGAGAGAATGCTTGACGCGTTTCGCCCTTTAGCCTTGGGCTTCCTCCAAGCAGCATGGCTGATAAAGGAATGGCTATTTATCTGGGAAGGGAGAAGTAATTAGATAAAACTGAGGACAATGCATATGGTTATGGGGATAATAAGGCTGATTTTGGAGAAGTAACAAGGCAAGAGGAATATTGCTTTATACAGGAGGGAAATCACTCATTGGAGACAGGAGATGAGGCTCTTACAGGGAATACAATTGGAGGTTTCTTTTTTTTTAGAAAACAACTTTTCTTTAGAAATCTCTCAAATTTCTATGTGATGAGCATTTATCATCCAAAGGCAATATAACATTTTTATTACATATTAAAATAGTTGAATATAATATTAAGAAGTTCATATGAGTATAAATGCAGCTAGTGAGAGAGAGCGAGATGTGTAAAGATATTTATAAATATATATGAACATATGTAAGTGCTCTCTAATATCTGTGTGTATCTTTGTCATTTAGGTAATGAGTCGTTGTAGTGCAGCGTTGCATAGTTAGACGGTATACATATTGCAGCCATATATACACATTTTTATCCAAATATACAGTTTATACACTGCAATTTTACATGTAATACACACATTTTATACAATGCAATAAAAATATTCACTGCAAGTCCAATTGTGTGTGCGCTTATTTTTATGATGGTCAGTATGGGAGGAGTCTAATAGTAGTCGTGATCAGAATGGGTGGAGTCTAATAGTAGTCATGTGGACAGAATGTGTGGAGTCTAATAGTAGTCATGTGGTCAGTATGGGTGGAGTCTAATAGTAGTCATGTGTTCATAATGGGAGGAGTCTAACAGTAGTCATGTGGACAGAATGTGTGGAGTCTAATAGTAGTCATGTGATCATAATGGGAGGAGTGTAATAGTAGTCATGTGATCAGAATGGGTGGAGTCTAATAGTAGTCATGTGATCAGAATGGGAGGCGTCTAATAGTAGTCAAGTGGTCAGAATGGGAGGAGTCTAATAGTAGTCATGTGATCAGAATGGGTGGAGTCTAATAGTAGTCATGTGGTCAGAATGGGAGGAGCCTAATAGTAGTCATGTGGACAGAATGTGTGGAGTCTAATAGTAGTCATGTGGTCAGAATGGGAGGAGTCTAATAGTAGTCATGTGGTCAGAATGGGAGGAGTCTAATAGTAGTCATGTGATCAGTATGGGTGGAGTCTAATAGTAGTCATGTGGTCAGAATGGGAATAGTCTAATAGTAGTCATGTGGTCAGAATGGGAGGAGTCAGATAGTAGTCATGTCGACAAAATGGGAGGAGTCTAATAGTAGTCATGTGGTCAGAATGGGAGGAGTCTAATTGTAGAAATGTGATATGAATGGGAGGAGTCTAATAGTAGTCATGTGTTCATAATGGGAGGAGTCTAATAGTAGTCATGTGGTCAGTATGGGAGGAGTCTAATAGTAGTCATGTGGTCAGAATGGGAGGAGTCTAATAGTAGTCATGTGGTCAGTATGGGAGGAGTCTAATAGTAGTCATGTGATCAGAATGGGAGGAGTGTAATAGTAGTCATGTGATCAGAATGGGAGGAGTCTAATAGTAGTCAGGTGGTCAGAATGGGAGGAGTCTAATAGTAGTAATGTGGTCAGAATGGGAGGAGTCTAATAGTAGTCATGTGGTCAGAATGGGAGGAGTCTAATAGTAGTCATGTGGTCAGAATGGGAGGAGTCTAATAGTAGTCATGTGATCAGAATGGGAGGAATGTAATAGTAGTCATGTGGTCAGAATGGGAGGAGTCTAATAGTAGTCATGTGGTCAGAATGGGAGGAGTCTAATAGTACATTTGTGGTCAGAATGGGAGGAGTCTAATAGTAGTCATGTGATCAGAATGGGAGGAGTCTAATAGTAGTCATGTGGTCAGAATGGGAGGAGTCTAATAGTAGTCATGTGATCAGAATGGGAGGAGTCTAATAGTAGTCATGTGGTCAGAATGGGAGGAGTCTAATAGTAGTCATGTGGTCCGAATGGGAGGAGTCTAATAGTAGTCATGTGGTCAGAATGGGAGGAGTCTAATAGTAGTCATGTGGTCAGAATGGGAGGAATGTAATAGTAGTCATGTGGTCAGAATGGGAGGAGTCTAATAGTAGTCATGTGGTCAGAATGGGAGGAGTCTAATAGTAGTCATGTGATCAGAATGGGAGGAGTATAATAGTAGTCATGTGGTCAGAATGGGAGGAGTCTAATAGTAGTCATGTGGTCAGAATGGGAGGAGTCTAATAGTAGTCATGTGGTCAGAATGGGAGGAGTCTAATAGTAGTCATGTGGTCAGAATGGGAGGAGTCTAATAGTAGTCATGTGATCGGAATGGGAGGAATGTAATAGTAGTCATGTGGTCAGAATGGGAGGAGTCTAATAGTAGTCATGTGGTCAGAATGGGAGGAGTCTAATAGTAGTCATGTGATCAGAATGGGAGGAGTCTAATAGTAGTCATGTGGTCAGAATGGGAGGAGTCTAATAGTAGTCATGTGGTCAGAATGGGAGGAGTCTAATAGTAGTCATGTGGTCAGAATGGGAGGAGTCTAATAGTAGTCATGTGGTCAGAATGGGTGGAGTCTAATAGTAGTCATGTGGTCAGAATGGGAGGAGTCTAATAGTAGTCATGTGGTCAGAATGGGAGGAGTCTAATAGTAGTCATGTGGTCAGAATGGGAGGAGTCTAATAGTAGTCATGTGGTCAGACTGGGAGGAGTCTAATAGGAGTCATGTTTATTAATTCATGTTATTATTGACAAAATAACACTGTCATATTATTGGGCAAATTGGCTGTTGCATATTTATGTGTAAACTAACACTGGAAAATTATTGGGAAAACTGGTTTATTGTAATTGTCATGGTTGGCATGGTCTGTGGGGTAAAACATGTACTATGGACAAAGTGACACTGTGTTATGTTCTGTGGGACAAAGTGACACTGTGGTATGTTCTGTGTGGCAAAGTGACACTGTGGTATGTTCTGTGGGGCAAAGTGACACTGTGGTATGTTCTGTGGTGCAAAGTGACACTGTGGTATGTTCTGTGGGGCAAAGTGACACTGTGGTATGTTCTGTGGGGCAAAGTGACACTGTGGTATGTTCTGTGGGGCAAAGTGACACTGTGGTATGTTCTGTGGGACAAAGTGACACTGTGGTATGTTCTGTGGGGCAAAGTGACACTGTGGTATGTTCTGTGGGGCAAAGTGACACTGTGGTATGTTCTGTGGGGCAAAGTGACACTGTGGTATGTTCTGTGGGGCAAAGTGACACTGTGGTATGTTCTGTGGGGAAAGTGACACTGTGGTATGTTCGGTGGGGCAAAGTGACACTGTGGTATGTTCTGTGGGGCAAAGTGACACTGTGGTATGTTCGGTGGGGCAAAGTGACACTGTGGTATGCTCTGTGGGGCAAAGTGACACTGTGGTATGTTCTGTGGGGCAAAGTGACACTGTGGTATGTTCTGTGGGGCAAAGTGACACTGTGGTATGTTCTGTGGGGAAAGTGACACTGTGGTATGTTCTGTGGGGCAAAGTGACACTGTGGTATGTTCTGTGGGGCAAAGTGACACTGTGGTATGTTCTGTGGGGCAAAGTGACACTGTGGTATGTTCTGTGGGGAAAGTGACACTGTGGTATGTTCGGTGGGGCAAAGTGACACTGTGGTATGTTCTGTGGGGCAAAGTGACACTGTGGTATGTTCGGTGGGGCAAAGTGACACTGTGGTATGCTCTGTGGGGCAAAGTGACACTGTGGTATGTTCTGTGGGGCAAAGTGACACTGTGGTATGTTCGGTGGGGCAAAGTGACACTGTGGTATGTTCTGTGGGGCAAAGTGACACTGTGGTATGTTCTGTGGGACAAAGTGACACTGTGGTATGTTCTGTGGGGCAAAGTGACACTGTGGTTTGTTCTGTGGGATATTGACACTATGGCATGCCAAATCATGTAGGTGCAATATAGGTGCATGGCAAGTACTGTGGGTACTGTATGGTACTGTGTTTAGTCCTTTAGGTGCAATGTGGGTGCAGATGAAGGAAATAAAAACAATCAATGCAATTTTACAATAATATTTTTATTACATATGAAAATAGTTGAATATATTATTACCACATTCAAATAAGTATAAGTGCAGAGAGGGATAGAGAGAGATGTCTGTGTGTATAGATATGTATTGTTTTAGAATTGTACAACTGTCACCTCGTGGGGCTCCTGTGTGTCGCATAATTAATAGCGGTCCCATGTGCGGCATATTTATTGGGCCCAATGTGTGGCATAATTAGGGGGCTCTTTTGTGTGGCATAACTATGAGGTGAGGCATAATTAATGGGGCTCTGGTGTGGTAGGATTTATGGGGCTCTGGTGTGGTATGATTTATGGTGCTCTGGTGTGGTATGATTTATGGGGCTCTGGTGTGGTATGATTTATAGGGCTCTGGTGTGGTATGATTTATGGGGCTCTGGTGTGGTAGGATTTATGGGGCTCTGGTGTGGTATGATTTATGGGGCTCTGGTGTGGTATGATTTATGGGGCTCTGGTGTGGTATGATTTATAGGGCTCTGGTGTGGTAGGATTTATGGGGCTCTGGTGTGGTATGATTTATGGGGCTCTGGTGTGGTAGGATTTATGGGGCTCTGGTGTGGTAGGATTTATGGGGCTCTGGTGTGGTTTGATTTATGGGGCTCTGGTGTGGTAGGATTTATGGGGCTCTGGTGTGGTATGATTTATGGGGCTCTGGTGTGGTATGATTTATGGGGCTCTGGTGTGGTAGGATTTATGGGGCTCTGGTGTGGTATGATTTATGGGGCTCTGGTGGGGTAAGATTTATGGGGCTCTGATGTGGTAGGATTTATGGGGCTCTGGTGTTGTATGATTTATGGGGCTCTGGTGTGGTATGATTTATGGGGCTCTGGTGGGGTAGGATTTATGGGGCTCTGGTGTGGTATGATTTATGGGGCTCTGGTGTGGTATGATTTATGGGGCTCTGGTGTGGTATGATTTATGGGGCTCTGGTGTAGTATGATTTATGGGGCTCTGGTGTGGTATGATTTATGGGGCTCTTGTCTGGTAGGATTTATGGGGCTCTGGTGTGGTATGATTTGTGGGGATCTGGTGTGGTAGGATTTATGGGGCTCTGGTGTGGTAGGATTTATGGGGCTCTGGTGTGGTATTATTTATGGGGCTCTGGTGTGGTATGATTTATGGGGCTCTGGTGTAGTATGATTTATGGGGCTCTGGTGTGGTATGATTTATGGGGCTCTTGTCTGGTAGGATTTATGGGGCTCTGGTGTGGTATGATTTGTGGGGATCTGGTGTGGTAGGATTTATGGGGCTCTGGTGTGGTAGGATTTATGGGGCTCTGGTGTGGTATTATTTATGGGGCTCTGGTGTGGTAGGATTTATGGGGCTCTGGTGTGGTATGATTTATGGGGCTCTGGTGTGGTAGGATTTATGGGGCTCTGGTGTGGTAGGATTTATGGGGCTCTGGTGGGGTATGATTTATGGGGCTCTGGTGGGGTATGATTTATGGGGCTCTGGTGTGGTATTATTTATGGGGCTCTGGTGTGGTAGGATTTATGGGGCTCTGGTGGGGTATGATTTATCGGGCTCTGTTGGGGTATGATTTATGGGGCTCTGGTGTGGTATGATTTATGGGGCTCTGGTGGGGTATGATTTATGGGGCTCTGGTGTGGTATGATTTATCGGGCTCTGTTGGGGTATGATTTATGGGGCTCCTGTATGTGGTATGATTTAAGGGGCTCTGGTATGGTATGATTTATGGGGCTCTGGTGTGGTATAGTTAATGGTCTCATGTATGTGGCACATTTAATGGTCCATCTGACTGTCATTACTAAACAATCTGTTTTGCATGGTATTGGAGGAAATTGTCGGATTATTAATAACCATAAAAATATGATTATGAGTTATTAATTATGAATCATAAAAAAATATGAAAATTGATGATTCATATATATGGGTCCGACTAAAAATACCCATTTCAAGAATTAGTTCTGTATGAGAGAGTTTGGATGACGTTTTTACAAAAGTAAATACAATGCAACAATTATTAATAAAATAATAATTTATTGGATATAGAATAAAGATCAAACGGTAAGCAAAATAGCATAACAACAAAATACAGTATCAATAGATGTTAATCATAATTCACATGTATGACTTATAACATAAGTAAGTAGGACAAAACATTAAATATGCAGCTCTGTACCTATATCAACATGCATGTAGAATACTTTATTATGCAGTACATTTCTGACCATAAGATGGCCATGCCTTTTATTTGTGGTTACAGTGTGGTTTAATATAAGAACAGTGACGCAGTCACACCACACAAAAACAAAAGTTTTAGATTTTAGAAAAACAGACTTTTCTAAAATTAGATTAGGTGTAAAGGAGTCATTATCAGACTGGAGCAATTTAAATGGAGTTCAGGAGAAATGGGATTATCTAAAAGTTACACTACTGAAGGCAACAGAAAATTGCATAAGGCTTGTCAGTAAGAGCAAAAAAATTAAGAAACCACTGTGGTACTCGGCAGAGGTGGCTAAAATAGTAAAAAATAAAAAGCTAGCATTTAGTAATTATAAAAATACTCAGAGTGAGGAAGATAGAAAGATCTATAAGAGTAGGCAGAAAGAGGCAAAGCAAGCTATAAGAGCTTCCAAAGCACACACAGAAGAGACTATAGCCCAGTCAGTGAAAAAGGGGGATAAAACATTTTTTAGATACATAAATAAGAAAAGGAAAGTAAAACAAGGATTAGTTAGATTAAAAACAAAAGAAGGATGCTATGTAGAAGAGGATAAAGGCTTAGCAGACTGCCTTAATGAATATTTTTGTTCCGTTTTTACAAATGAAAATGAGGGTAAGGGACCTCATTTAGGGAAAAAGACTAATGAGTCTTTTGATACATGTAAGTTTACAGAGGAAGAGGTTTTACTTCAGCTGTCTAAAGTAAAGACAAATAAGTCGATGGGACCTGATGGGATACATCCAAAGTTATTAAAAGAACTTAGTGGTGTACTAGTAAAACTGTTAACAGATTTATTTAACCAATCATTGTTAACGGGAGTAGTTCCAGAAGATTGGAAATTAGCTAATGTTGTGCCCATTCACAAGAAAGGTAGTAGGGAGGAGGCGGGCAACTATAGACCAGTAAGTCTTACTTCAGTAGTGGGGAAAATAATGGAAACCTTGTTAAAGAATAGGATTGTTGAACATCTAAAGTTGCATGGATTCCAAGATCAGAGACAACATGGGTTTACTTCAGGGAGATCATGCCAAACTAATCTTATTGATTTTTTTGATTGGGTGACTAAAATAATAGATCAGGGTGGTGCAGTAGACATTGCTTACCTAGATTTCAGTAAGGCTTTTGACACTGTCGCACATAGAAGGCTTATTAATAAACTGAAATCTTTGAGTTAGGATTTCAATATTGTTGAATGGATTAGACAATGGCTGAGTGACAGGCAACAGAGGGTTGTAGTCAATGGGGTATATTCGATGCAAGGTCTTGTTACTAGTGGGATACCTCAGGGATCTGTACTTGGACCCATTCTCTTTAATATTTTTATTAGCGATATTGCAGAAGGTCTTGTTGGCAAAGTATGTCTTTTTGCTGATGATACAAAGATTTGTAGCAGGGTTGATATTCATGGAGGGATGAGCCAAATGGCAAATGATTTAGCTAAACTAGAAAAATGGTCAGAGCAGTGGCAACTGACATTTAATGTGGACAAGTGCAAGATTATGCAACTTGGGCGTAAAAACCCAAAAGCAGAATATAGACTATTTGGTACAGTCCTAACCTCAACATCTGAGGAAAGGGATTTAGGAGTAATAATTTCAGAGGACTTGAAGGTAAGTAGGCAATGCAATAGAGCAGCAGGAAATGCTAGCAGAATGCTTGGTTGCATAGGGAGAGGTATTAGCAGTAGGAAGAGGGAAGTGCTAATGCCATTGTACAGAGCACTGGTGAGACCTCACTTGGAGTATTGTACGCAGTACTGGAGACCGTATCTCCAGAAGGATATTGATACTTTGGAGAAAGTTCAGAGAAGGGCTACTAAACTGGTTCATGGGTTGAAGGATAAAACTTACCAGGAAAGGTTAAAGCATCTTAACATGTATAGCTTGGAGGAAAGACGTAACAGGGGGGATATGATAGAAACATTTAAATACATAAAGGGAATCAACACAGTAAAAGAAGAGAGTATATTTAAAAGAAGAAAAACTACCACAACTAGAGGACATAGTCTTAAATTAGAGGGGCAACGATTTAAAAGTAATATCAGGAAGTATTACTTTACTGAGAGGGTAGTGGATGTATGGAATAGCCTGCCAGCAGAAGTGGTAGAGGTAAACACAGTCAAGGATTTTAAGCATGCGTGGGATAGACACAAGGCTATCCTAGCTATAAGACCGGGAACGGGGGACTAATAAAAGTACTTAAAAAAAAATTGGGCAGACTAGATGGACCGAATGGTTCTTATCTGCCGACACATTCTATGTTTCTATGTTTCTATTTAGATACAACCTACAATGATTAGTATTTAAAATGGTTAATGATAGTACACCATAATTACCTACAAATTACCAACATTTACTCTGCTTAGGTAAGGTAATATTACTAAATCATATAACTACTCAAGGTGGCTATTTCTTAATCTGCTTGGTAAATGATAATGTATGTATTCTAGCTTAGACTTTAAGAATGAGAATCTTAGATAATCTCTGGAGATTAGATATGACATATTTGGGTAAATAGCTAGACTATAAGAACGTATGGTTCTTGGTAATATCTCTAGGATATTCCTCTGGCTTCCTTCTGCAGAAAGGATGACAGATAAACACCAGGCTAAAACATATAGATCCCAGCAATTGTGGGATTTAAATTTAATTTACCCAAATATATATGCTAATGACATCCATAAAAATGAGATTATGCTAGAAACAAATTACCACATTTATACATTACCGGCAGAGGTTGGTTTGCAGTTGAGACTCCTTCGATTGAAGAATTGAGTGATGGGAGTTACTCCTGAACTTAGCTCAATACTATGTGTATGGAGATGTCTATTGTTATAGTGAACATGTGCTATTAAAAGCCTCATATTCCTGAGTTCTCCCCAGAAGGAGAGAGACTCAGCCCGTTTCTAAAACATTCCCATCTCTCACCCCACTAGTGGCAGCTTTCCCAGAATCAGTCTCCTCAGGTCTTTTCAGGTATCTCAGGTTCCCCCTCTACACCTCCAGTACCAACTTATCAACCAAACCTTATCTCAGACTCACACCCTGTTTCTGTAACTTCTAGCCAATTGAATGGATGGGTGTATTTAATTTAAATGAGATGATGTCATGATTTATAGCAACACCTGGATTGTGAGTTTAATATATGACAATGTATATGTTTAAATGTCTAAAAGTGTTAATACAGTTTGAAATTAGAGTAAATATGTATCATATTCTTATTCATATCATTACACATGAAATACAAATGTATAATAAAATATATACCACACTAATAAAACAATAAAAACAATATTCTAATTAATATTTAGGATTAATTATACTTTAAATATTTATTAGTGAAGATGTGATAAAATTATATATTTTTTAATGAGCGATGTGAATCAACTGGGTGTGTTTATAATAACCCTTATTATATTCTTCAAATCTAAAATCCAAGTAATCTCAGTGTGTCTGTGTCTGTCATTTTTGGTGATCTAGCAAGCTGAAGAGAAGCCCCCCTTCACCTCTTGTATGTATATAGACACAGCTGTGTCTTCAGAAATACATTGAGAGCCATAAACTACGAACAATGCCCACCTTATCTGTTCCGGTGATACTAGATAACAGAGTTAGGAATGTGTAAGACTTTTTTTTAGCTTCAGGGACACAGAATAAGATTTTAACACACATAAGGATGTCCATAAACTGAGACAAAATGGAGGCTGTTGGCATCCATCTTGTTATCCTTGGCTTCTGCTTTATTCATATGTACCAGTCTCGAGATTACTGTTCAATGCATCTGACAAAATCTAGTGATGTGACACCATGAGTTACGCACCGGGTCACACCAACCCTAATGACGCCTCTGGCATAACCACCGATCATTCAAGAAGAGGGTCACCAAGTTTGTGCTCATGCCGCTACCAGGATATCTCCGTGCCGGTCCCCAACTACTAATAAGGACCGAAGGCTCATAGTGTGACCACAGTGACTGAGAGAGATATAGAGATCCAAACACAAGTTCCAGAAGGAAAACTTATTTATTATTTCTTAAAATCTACATAAAATGCATTGGCATCTTCAAGAGTGAATCTGAAACATAAAATAGAAATGATTAAATATAACTTTACAGGACTCACATAAAACTACAGAAAATGATGCAGTTCAAAGTCTGAATTCAAACCATTAGGAATCAAAGTGTCAGGGTTAAATATCCATATCATTCCTGTCTTCCCCAGGGTTTGCATTATGTCCCCATCCATCCAATAGTTGGGGATCTTTTTGATGCCCATATTTTTAAGCATTGGTGGATTTTTATTATGGTGGGAGGCAAATGATTGGATACTCATAGTGCTGCTATCTTTGCACACCTGCCAAATATCACATCCATAGGATCTTCTGGTGTTTTTTGCATCAACAAAGATTTTGCTCAACTGTTGCTTTAAGTTAGGAGCCCCCCTGAAGACCACCCTCGGGTCTTTCCCAATTATTGTTTGCAGGGACTCATCCTTCAAAAGTACCAGACAGAACTTTCTGATGATAGAGCAAAGGGGGCTCAATAAGGTGCTTTATTTCAATTCTTACATTAAAGCATTTCTATAAAAATGTCTGCATTTGATATAATCTTTCAATTAAACAGAAGTTCATTATTTGCCGCCAGTTATCCTTTAAGCATATTATCGTGAGCCCATAACCTGCTGAATTATTAAGAAAATAATTCATATCCAGAAAATTCCAAATTCCAACCATATTGAACGCACCTTATTTTGCGCAGCAGATCCAGAAACAACTAAAAGAGAAAGAGGGGATTTTAGTCTCCTGGTCTCTAACTGACCTATTCACACAATGGGATGTTACACTATATGAAGACCTGATCCCTCAGGAAATTAATGGTACATTCCTACCCCTTTCCTGAGCTGTCTACTTGGTCTGCTCCACAACTCTTTTCTCTCTGCCACTGCCGGTACAGTCCTAACTGGTTGTAACTAGTTATATATTTATGTAACATATACATGTATATATGGTGGGTAAAGTGTAGAAATCCTCCCAAGAGACCACCTGGAGACTGAAACGCATTCGGCAGTCTACCTGGCTGGGGTGGGATACAAACCCCCCTGCCTGTGAGATGTCTCCCCAGAGGGGTGAGAGGTACCAGCACAGCCTGATTATCAGGTCTTGATGGGTTTGCCTCCAACCAATATGCTGCTGCTTGAGGTACAGAGAATAAATGGCTGGATAATGATATGGAGCATTCTTTGCCTCTGTTACTATCCCCACCATAGGTCAATTCTTTGCCTCTGTTACTATCCCCACCATAGGTCAATTCTTTGCCTCTGTTACTATCCCCACCATAGGTCAATTCTTTGCCTCTGTTACTATCCCCACCATAGGTCAATTCTTTGCCTCTGTCACTATCCCCACCATAGGTCAATTCTTTGCCTCTGTCACTATCCCCACATAGGTCAATTCTTTGCCTCTGTTACTATCCCCTCCATAGGTCAATTCTTTGCCTCTGTCACTATCCCCACATAGGTCAATTCTTTGCCTCTGTTACTATCCCCTCCATAGGTCAATTCTTTGCCTCTGTTACTATCCCCACCATAGGTCAATTCTTTGCCTCTGTTACTATCCCCACCATAGGTCAATTCTTTGCCTCTGTTACTATCCTCACCATAGGTCAATTCTTTGCCTCTGTCACTATCCCCACATAGGTCAATTCTTTGCCTCTGTTACTATCCCCTCCATAGGTCAATTCTTTGCCTCTGTTACTATCCCCACCATAGGTCAATTCTTTGCCTCTGTCACTATCCCCACATAGGTCAATTCTTTGCCTCTGTTACTATCCCCTCCATAGGTCAATTCTTTGCCTCTGTTACTATCCCCACCATAGGTCAATTCTTTGCCTCTGTTACTATCCTCACCATAGGTCAATTCTTTGCATCTGTTACTATCCCCACCATAGGTCAATTCTTTGCCTCTGTTACTATCCCCACCATAGGTCAATTCTTTGCCTCTGTTACTATCCCCACCATAGGTCAATTCTTTGCCTCTGTCACTATCCCCACCATAGGTCAATTCTTTGCCTCTGTTACTATCCCCACCATAGGTCAATTCTTTGCCTCTGTTACTATCCCCACCATAGGTCAATTCTTTGCCTCTGTTACTATCCCCACCATAGGTCAATTCTTTGCCTCTGTCACTATCCCCACCATAGGTCAATTCTTTGCCTCTGTTACTATCCCCACCATAGGTCAATTCTTTGCCTCTGTCACTATCCCCACCATAGGTCAATTCTTTGCCTCTGTTACTATCCCCACCATAGGTCAATTCTTTGCCTCTGTTACTATCCCCACCATAGGTCAATTCTTTGCCTCTGTCACTATCCCCACCATAGGTCAATTCTTTGCCTCTGTTACTATCCCCACCATAGGTCAATTCTTTGCCTCTGTTACTATCCCCACCCAGGGCCGGTGCAAGGATTTTCGTCTACACAGGCGAAGGTGCATTTTGGTGCCCCCCTGCTCTGATCCGCCACGCCTCCCACACCATTAAGCCTCCTTAAATTATATATATATATGAATAATGTATAGTGTAGAAAATAAATACATCTAAATATTCAACTCGCATGCTCTAAATGTGTCACACATTGAAACCCTTAAACACAAAGACACCCTTGCAGTCACACACACAGACACCCTTACCACTTACACACACACAGTTACACCAATTCACACATAACCTGAGACACACTATTTTGCCACTCAATATGCCAGTATTTAGCCCAGGGGTCCTCAAACTTTTTAAACAGGGGGCCAGTTCACTGTCCCTCAGACCGTTGGAGGGCTGGACTATAGTAAAAACAAAAACTATGAACAAATTCCTATGCACACTGCATATATCTTATTTTGAAGTGAAGAAACAAAATGGGAACAAATACAATATTTAAAATGAAGTAAAGTTAAATCAACAAACTTACCAGTATTTCAATGGGAATATTATGCCAGTCAGAGCCCAGTAATATTATGCCAGTCAGATGCCCAGGAACATTATGCCATTCAGATGCCCTGGAATATTATGCCAGTCAGATGCCCAGGAATATTATGCCAGTCAGATGCCCAGGAATATTATGCCATTCAGATGCCCAGGAATATTATGCCACTCAGAGCCCAGGAATATTATGCCAGTCAGATGCCCAGGAATATTATGCCAGTTAGATGCCCAGGAATATTATGCCAGTTAGATGCCCAGGAATATTATGCCAGTTAGATGCCCAGGAATATTATGCCAGTCATAGCCCAGGAATATTATGCCAGTCAGATGCCCAGAAATATTGTGCCAGTTAGATGCCCAGGAATATTATGTCATTCAGATGCCCAGGAACATTATGCCAGTCAGATGCCCAGGAATATTATGCCAGTCAGATGCCCAGGAATATTATGCCATTCAGATGCCCAGGAATATTATGCCAGTTAGATGCCCAGGAATATTGTGCCAGTCAGATGCCCAGGAATATTGTGCCAGTCAGATGCCCAGGAATATTATGCCAGTCATAGCCCAGGAATATTATGCCAGTCAGATGCCCAGGAATATTATGCCAGTCATAGCCCAGGAATATTATGCCATTAAGATGCCCAGGAATATTATGCCAGTCATAGCCCAGGAATATTATGCCAGTCAGATGCCCAGGAATATTATGCCAGTCATAGCCCAGGAATATTATGCCATTAAGATGCCCAGGAATATTATGCCAGTCAGATGCCCAGGAATATTATGCCATTCAGATGCCCAGGAATATTATGCCATTCATATGCCCAGGAATATTATGCCAGGCAGATGCCCAGGAATATTGTGCCATTCCAGTGTGCTCGTTATACCTCCCTCCTCCCCCCTTTCCCAGACCCCAGTACTTACCTCCATGCCGCTGTTCAGATCCGTGGCTGAGAGGGAAGTGTTGTGAGCTCCCCTCAGGCCGTGCGCATTCAATAAAGTGTGTTGAAAAAAAAAGTTTTCACACTTTAAGTTCAGAAGATCTCCCCTCACCAGCCATCTACACGGCCAGAGTGGAAGATCCTGGAAAGGGGCAGACGTCACTGAGTGAGAGGTGAAGGTCCACCTTCCCCCACCCCGTGAAGCAGAGCGGCATCTGCTTCATGGTGGTTCCAACTCCATTGCCGACAATGGTTGTGCCTGACATGGGGTTGCTCTATTGCCTCAATGTGGAGGCATTAGACGGCACTGAAATTATGGTTCTGGAGCACCCCGATCGGTCCACAGAATGATCGTGGGCACCATATTGCAGGAGCAGAATGCTTCTGTAATATGGCTGCTGCCCTATTGTGGGTAGAGCCCCTAGAGGCAGTCAGCAACATTGCAACAAAAAAAGACTTAATTAGCTAAAATCTTGGGTTAGGGTTAGAATAGTTGTTACATTTGGTTACAATTAAATTAGGGTTAGCAAAAGGGATAGACTTACAATTAAATTAAAATATATTAAGGGGTTCTCGATGAAACTTGGCTTCACCTGCAGACCCTCTTTAATCAGAGCTTGCGTTTATTGAATTATAAGGATTAGGGTTCAAATTAGTTTTAGGTTCAATTTAGGGTTCGTGATGGGGTCAAACGTTCACTATAAAAAAAAAACACTATTTTTGGTTTTTGGTCTATAACTTGCAAAAAATGCAGAAAAACATGGAAACAAGTATATTTCTGAAGTCGGGACAAAATTTAGAAACTATTTAGTCAGGGTCTTTTTTAATGATTGCATTTGTGTAAATTATTTTTTAGGTCAAATTTAGAAAAGTGTTTTTTATTTTTTCATCATATTTTATGATTTTTTTTGTAGTAAATTATAAGACATGATGAACATAATAGTATCTAATAAAAAGCTGTCTTATGATGATAAAACCACATATAATTTGTGCATATAGTATGTGAGAAAGAAGAAAAATTACAGCTAAACACAGACACCCCAGAAATGTCATCAATGGAAAGACGAGGTCAAAAGGTCTCACCACTAAGGGGTTAAGATATTTTATGTATTATTGTTATTGATCATTATTTGTAGGATTATATATTATTATAGAATATTATTACTATATATTATTTTTATTATTATATATTATTATGATCATTATTTATTATTGTTATGGATTGTTATTTGTAGGATTATATATTATGGATTATTATTACTATATGTTATTATTATTATTATTATTATTATTATATATTATTATTATTATTATTTACTATTGTTATAGATCGTTATTTGTAGGATTTTATATTATTATAGAATATTTTAAATATATATTATTATATATTATTATGATCATTATTACTATTATAGATAAGTAGAATTATTACTATATTAGTCTTATTTGTATTATTATATATTATTATGATCATTATTTATTATTGTTATAAATAGTTATTTGTAGGATTATATATTATTATAGCATATGATTACTATATATTATTATTATTATATTATTATGACCATTATTTATTATTGTTATAGACCATTATTTGTAGGATTACATATTATTATAGAATATTATTAAAAATCAAAAACTGTCTGTGCTTCTCACCATAATGAAGTTGGCAACAAATCTCCCCTGTATAATCACTTCCAATGGTGGAATGGAGGAAATCTCACCTGTATAATCATTTCCAATGGTGGAATGGAGGAAATCTCCACTGTATAATCACTTCCAATGGTGGAATGGAGGAAATCTCCCCTGTATAATCACTTCCAATGGTGGAATGGAGGAAATCTCCCTTGTATAATCACTTCCAATGGTGGAATGGAGGAAATCTCCACTGTATAATCATTTCCAATGGTGGAATGGAGGAAATCTCCCTTGTATAATCACTTCCAATGGTGGAATGGAGGAAATCTCCCCTGTATAATCATTTCCAATGGTGGAATGGAGGAAATCTCCCCTGTATAATCACTTCCAATGGTGGAATGGAGGAAATCTCCCTTGTATAATCACTTCCAATGGTGGAATGGAGGAAATCTCCTTTGTATAATCACTTCCAATGGTGGAATGGAGGAAATCTCCCCTGTATAATTGCTTCCAATGATGGAATGGAGGAAATCTCCCCTGTATAATCAATTCCAATGGTGGAATGGAGGAAATCTCCCCTGTATAATCATTTCCAATGGTGGAATGGAGGAAATCTCCCCTGTATAATCATTTCCAATGGTGGAATGGAGGAAATCTCCCCTGTATAATCACTTCCAATGATGGAATGGAGGAAATCTCCCCTGTATAATCACTTCCAATGGTGGAATGGAGGAAATCTCCCCTGTATAATCATTTCCAATGGTGGAATGGAGGAAATCTCCCCTGTATAATCATTTCCAATGGTGGAATGGAGGAAATCTCCCCTGTATAATCACTTCCAATGATGGAATGGAGGAAATCTCCCCTGTATAATCACTTCCAATGGTGGAATGGAGGAAATCTCCCCTGTATAATCATTTCCAATGGTGGAATGGAGGAAATCTCCCCTGTATAATTGCTTCCAATGGTGGAATGGATGAAATCTCCCCTGTATAATCACTTCCAATGGTGGAATGGAGGAAATCTCCCCTGTATAATCACTTCCAATGGTGGAATGGAGGAAATCTCCCCTGTATAATCATTTCCAATGGTGGAATGGAGGAAATCTCCCCTGTATAATCACTTCCAATGGTGGAATGGAGGAAATCTCCCCTGTATAATCATTTCCAATGGTGGAATGGAGGAAATCTCCCCTGTATAATCACTTCCAATGGTGGAATGGAGGAAATCTCCCCTGTATAATCATTTCCAATGGTGGAATGGAGGAAATCTCCCCTGTATAATCATTTCCAATGGTGGAATGGAGGAAATCTCCCTTGTATAATCACTTCTGATGATGGAATGGAGGAAATCTCCCCTGTATAATCACTTCCAATGGTGGAATGGAGGAAAACTCCCCTGTATAATCATTTCCAATGGTGGAATGGAGGAAATCTCCCCTGTATAATCGCTTCCAATGGTGGAATGGAGGAAATCTACCCTGTATAATCATTTCCAATGGTGGAATGGAGGAAATCTCCCCTGTATAATCACTTCCAATGGTGGAATGGAGGAAATCTCCCCTGTATAATCATTTCCAATGGTGGAATGGAGGAAATCTCCCCTGTATAATCACTTCCAATGGTGGAATGGAGGAAATCTCCCCTGTATAATCATTTCCAATGGTGGAATGGAGGAAATCTCCCCTGTATAATTGCTTCCAATGATGGAATGGAGGAAATCTCCCCTATATAATCACTTCCAATGATGGAATGGAGGAAATCTCCCCTGTATAATCAATTCCAATGGTGGAATGGAGGAAATCTCCCCTGTATAATCATTTCCAATGGTGGAATGGAGGAAATCTCCCCTGTATAATGGCTTCCAATGGTGGAATGGAGGAAATATCCCCTGTATAATCACTTCCAATGGTGGAATGGAGGAAATCTCCCCTGTATAATCATTTCCAATGGTGGAATGGAGGAAATCTCCCCTGTATAATCACTTCCAATGGTGGAATGGAGGAAATCTCCCCTGTATAATCATTTCCAATGGTGGAATGGAGGAAATCTCCCCTGTATAATCACTTCCAATGGTGGAATGGAGGAAATCTCCCCTGTATAATCATTTCCAATGGTGGAATGGAGGAAATCTCCGCTGTATAATCATTTCCAATGGTGGAATGGAGGAAATCTCCCTGGTATAATCACTTCTGATGATGGAATGGAGGAAATCTCCCCTGTATAATCATTTCCAATGGTGGAATGGAGGAAATCTCCCTTGTATAATCACTTCCAATGGTGGAATGGAGGAAATCTCCCCTGTATAATCACTTCCAATGATGGAATGGAGGAAATCTCACCTGTATAATCACTTCCAATGATGGAATGGAGGAAATCTCCTCTGTATAATCACTTCCAATGGTGGAATGGAGGAAATCTCCCCTGTATAATCACTTCCAATGGTGGAATGGAGGAAAACTCCCCTGTATAATCATTTCCAACGGTGGAATGGAGGAAATCTCCCCTGTATAATCACTTCCAATGATGGAATGGAGGAAATCTCCCCTGTATAATTGCTTCCAATGGTGGAATGGAGGAAATCTACCCTGTATAATCATTTCCAATGGTGGAATGGAGGAAATCTCCCCTGTATAATCACTTCCAATGGTGGAATGGAGGAAATCTCCCCTGTATAATCATTTCCAATGGTGGAATGGAGGAAATCTCCCCTGTATAATCACTTCCAATGGTGGAATGGAGGAAATCTCCCCTGTATAATCATTTCCAATGGTGGAATGGAGGAAATCTCCCCTGTATAATCATTTCCAATGGTGGAATGGAGGAAAGTTACCTTGTATAATCACTTCCAATGGTGGAATGGAGGAAATCTCCCCTGTATAATCATTTCCAATGGTGGAATGGAGGAAATCTCCCCTGTATAATTGCTTCCAATGGTGGAATGGAGGAAATCTCCCCTGTATAATCACTTCCAATGGTGGAATGGAGGAATCTTGCATTTGGTGCCAGAACAGCTGACAACCAATAGAATGGGAGTGGGTTTGTCACTTTAATCTCTTTAAATCCCCAGCCAATAGGAAAGCGAGTGTCGCCGCTTTCCAGACAGTAGGGGGAGCTTCTACCCAATTCATCTGTAATCAATGGGCACACCAGGGGGAGAACCATGCTATCCCCGCTGCAGCCTCTTCACCCTCCTTCTGTCCCATTTTGCAAGATCTCTTTATTCACAGCTCTATAGTAAAACGAGTATCACACTAGATATATAATTTGACATCTGAATTTGAGTTGTTTATCTGAAATGAAAGCTTCAGCTTTATGAATGATATATACTGATATTGTGATATAACCTTGTGGACAGAGGCGTTGCTAGGTTTCCAAAAGATCTGGGGCTATAGCCCATGAGACTTTTTTAGTTTTTTAAATGGAACCATACCGGCACTTACCAATATATGCTCACCGCTCTGAGCTTCATGCCAGTTTTGTAATTTAGGAGCCTTCACAGGGCCGGTCCTTTAATGGGGCAGCTGCCGCAGGCAGCACCCTGGCACGGGCGGCACTTTGCTGCTCTACCTGACAGTGTGTGAATGAGTGTGTGTATGTCAGTGTGAGTATGTGCATGTCAGTGTGAGTGTGTGCATGTCAGTGTGAGTGTGTGCATGTCAGTGAAAGTGTGTGCATGTCAGTGTGAGTGAGTGTGTGGATGTCAGTGTGAGTATGTGCATGTCAGTGTGAGTATGTGCATGTCAGTGTGAGTATGTGCATGTCAGTGTCAGTGTCTGCATGTCAGTGAGAGTGTGTGCATGTCAGTGTGAGTGAGAGTGTGTGCATGTCAGTGTGAGTGTGTGCATGTCAGTGTGAGAGTGTGTGCATGTCAGTGTGAGTGTGTGCATGTCAGTGTGAGAGTGTGTGCATGTCAGTGTGAGCGAGAGTGTGTGTATGTCAGTGTGAGCGAGAGTGTGTGCATGTCAGTGTGAGCGAGAGTGTGTGTCAGTGTGAGCGAGAGTGTGTGTCAGTGTGAGCGAGAGTGTGTGTCAGTGTGAGCGAGAGTGTGTGTGTGTCAGTGTGAGCGAGAGTGTGTGTATGTCAGTGTGAGCAAGAGTGTGTGTATGTCAGTGTGAGCAAGAGTGTGTGTATGACAGGGTGAGCGAGAGTGTGTGTATGTCAGTGTGAGCGAGAGTGTGTGTATGTCAGTGTGAACGAGAGTGTGTGCATGTCAGAGTGAGAGAGAGTGTGTGCATGTCAGAGTGAGAGAGAGTGTGTGCATGTCAGAGTGAGAGAGAGTGTGTGCATGTCAGTGTGAGCGACAGTGTGTGTATGTCAGTGTGAGCGACAGTGTGTGCATGTCAGTGTGAGCGAGAGTGTGTGTATGTCAGTGTGAGTGTGTGCATGTCAGTATGAGTGAGAGTGTGTGCATGTCAGTGTGAGTGTGTGCATGTCAGTGTGAGAGTGTGTGCATGTCAGTGTGAGCGAGAGTGTGTGCATGTCAGTGTGAGCGAGAGTGTGTGCATGTCAGTGTGAGCGAGAGTGTGTGTATGTCAGTGTGAGCGAGAGTGTGTGCATGTCAGTGTGAGCGAGAGTGTGTGTCAGTGTGAGCGAGAGTGTGTGTCAGTGTGAGCGAGAGTGTGTGTGTGTGTCAGTGTGAGTGTGTGCATGTCAGTATGAGTGAGAGTGTGTGCATGTCAGTGTGAGTGTGTGCATGTCAGTGTGAGAGTGTGTGCATGTCAGTGTGAGCGAGAGTGTGTGCATGAGCGAGAGTGTGTGCATGTCAGTGTGAGCGAGAGTGTGTGTATGTCAGTGTGAGCGAGAGTGTGTGCATGTCAGTGTGAGCGAGAGTGTGTGCATGTCAGTGTGAGCGAGAGTGTGTGTCAGTGTGAGCGAGAGTGTGTGCATGTCAGTGTGAGCGAGAGTGTGTGTCAGTGTGAGCGAGAGTGTGTGTGTGTCAGTGTTAGCGAGAGTGTGTGTATGTCAGTGTGAGCAAGAGTGTGTGTATGTCAGTGTGAACAAGAGTGTGTGTATGTCAGTGTGAGCAAGAGTGTGTGTATGTCAGTGTGAGCAAGAGTGTGTGTATGACAGGGTGAGCGAGAGTGTGTGTATGTCAGTGTGAGCGAGAGTGTGTGTATGTCAGTGTGAACGAGAGTGTGTGCATGTCAGTGTGAACGAGAGTGTGTGCATGTCAGAGTGAGAGAGAGTGTGTGCATGTCAGAGTGAGAGAGAGTGTGTGCATGTCAGTGTGAGCGACAGTGTGTGTATGTCAGTGTGAGCGACAGTGTGTGTATGTCAGTGTGAGCGAGAGTGTGTGTATGTCAGTGTGAGTGTGTTGTGTGTGTATGTATGTAACTGGCTGTGTGTGTGTGTGTGTATATGTATGTAACTGGCTGTGTATGTGTTGTGTGTATCTTTGTAACTGTCTGTGTGTGCATGTAACTGGCTGTTTATGTGTTGTGTGTGTATGTATGTAACTGTCTGTGTGTGTTGTGTGTGTATGTAACTGGCTGTGTATGTGTTGTGTGTGTATGTAACTGGCTGTGTATGTGTTGTGTGTGTATGCATGTAACTGGCTGTGTATGTGTTGTATGTGAATATGTATGTAACTGGCTGTGTATGTGTTGTATGTGAATATGTATGTAACTGGCTGTGCATGTGACGTGTGGGACACATTAAGGAATTATTTTTTTATTTAAAAAAAAAAGAAAACTTGCTGACTGGTGTGTGTGTGTGTAACTGGCTGTGTATATGACTGACTGGATGTCTGTGAGGTGTGTGCATGTGATTGTCTCTGTGTATATATGCTTTTCTGATGTGCCATTGTCTGGCTCCTAAATTTTTTTGCTGGCTCCTAAAACTAAATAAAATTTGTCAAGCCCTGATATAAACATAAATCCTTCCTATGCTGTTTGGCAGTCCTGTAATAAAACATGTCATTAATACACATAACACACATGTGTGACGTTATTTATTACAGGACTGCTAAACAGGATAGGAATGATTTATGAATATATATATATTATAAATCATTATGCATATATATAGCATAAATCGCTTATTTACATCCAACTTTGTGTATTTAAGCTATATATTGTTGGTTTGAGATTCCTTAAAACAGGACTGCCAAACAGCATAGGAAGGATTTATGTTATATATATATAAGGAACCTCAAACCAACACTATATAGCTTAAATACACAAAGGTGGATGTAAATAAGTGACCCCCAACCCTCCCCTCTCTCCACCATACCCAGAGCTTACCTGAGTGGGAATAGACCTGCTCTGTATCTCCCACAAGGTGACAGCCAGTAATGATATCTTCAGAGCTGCCTCACTGTCCCACGTGGAGCTTCCATCACATCCCTGCAGTCACACACAGTGACCATGCTGTATAATAGACCTGCTCTGTATCTATCACATGGTGACAGCCAGTAAGGATATCTTCAGAGCTGCCTCACTGTCCCACGTGGAGCTTCCCTCACACCCCAGCAGTCACACACAGTGACCATGCTGTGTAATAGACCTGCTCTGTATCTATCACAAGGTGACAGCCGGTAATGATATCTCCAGAGCTGCCTCACTGTCCCACGTGGAGCTTCCCTCACACCCCAGCAGTCACACACAGTGACCATGCTGTGTAATAGACCTGCTCTGTATCTATCACAAGGTGACAGCCGGTAATGATATCTTCAGTGCTGCCTCACTGTCCCACGTGGAGCTTCCCTCACACCCCAGCAGTCACACACAGTGACCATGCTGTGTAATAGACCTGCTCTGTATCTATCACACGGTGACAGCCGGTAATGATATCTTCAGAGCTGCCTCACTGTCCCACGTGGAGCTTCCCTCACACCCCAGCAGTCACACACAGTGACCATGCTGTGTAATAGACCTGCTCTGTATCTATCACAAGGTGACAGCCGGTAATGATATCTTCAGAGCTGCCTCACTGTCCCACGTGGAGCTTCCCTCACACCCCAGCAGTCACACACAGTGACCATGCTGTGTAATAGACCTGCTCTGTATCTATCACAAGGTGACAGCCGGTAATGATATCTTCAGAGCTGCCTCACTGTCCCACGTGGAGCTTCCCTCACACCCCAGCAGTCACACACAGTGACCATGCTGTGTAATAGACCTGCTCTGTATCTATCACAAGGTGACAGCCGGTAATGATATCTTCAGAGCTGCCTCACTGTCCCACGTGGAGCTTCCCTCACACCCCAGCAGTCACACACAGTGACCATGCTGTGTAATAGACCTGCTCTGTATCTATCACAAGGTGACAGCCGGTAATGATATCTTCAGAGCTGCCTCACTGTCCCACGTGGAGCTTCCCTCACACCCCAGCAGTCATACACAGTGACCATGCTGTGTAATAGACCTGCTCTGCATCTCCCACAAGGTGACAGCCGGTAATGATATCTTCAGAGCTGCATCACTGTCCCACGTGGAGCTTCCCTCACACCCCAGCAGTCACACACAGTGACCATGCTGTGTAATAGACCTGCTCTGTATCTATCACAAGGTGACAGCCGGTAATGATATCTTCAGAGCTGCCTCACTGTCCCACGTGGAGCTTCCCTCACACCCCAGCAGTCACACACAGTGACCATGCTGTGTAATAGACCTGCTCTGTATCTATCACAAGGTGACAGCCGGTAATGATATCTTCAGAGCTGCCTCACTGTCCCACGTGGAGCTTCCCTCACACCCCAGCAGTCACACACAATGACCATGCTGTGTAATAGACCTGCTCTGTATCTATCACAAGGTGACAGCCGGTAATGATATCTTCAGAGCTGCCTCACTGTCCCACGTGGAGCTTCCCTCACATCCCAGCAGTCACACACAGTGACCATGCTGTGTAATAGACCTGCTCTGTATCTATCACAAGGTGACAGCCAGTAAGGATATCTTCAGAGCTGCCTCACTGTCCCACGTGGAGCTTCCCTCACACCCCAGCAGTCACACACAGTGACCATGCTGTGTAATAGACCTGCTCTGTATCTATCACAAGGTGACAGCCGGTAATGATATCTTCAGAGCTGCCTCACTGTCCCACGTGGAGCTTCCCTCACATCCCAGCAGTCACACACAGTGACCATGCTGTGTAATAGACCTGCTCTGTATCTATCACAAGGTGACAGCCGGTAATGATATCTTCAGAGCTGCCTCACTGTCCCACGTGGAGCTTCCCTCACACCCCAGCAGTCACACACAGTGACCATGCTGTGTAATAGACCTGCTCTGTATCTATCACAAGGTGACAGCCAGTAATGATATCTTCAGAGCTGCCTCACTGTCCCACGTGGAGCTTCCCTCACACCCAAGCAGTCACACACAGTGACCATGCTGTGTAATAGACCTGCTCTGTATCTATCACAAGGTGACAGCCAGTAATGATATCTTCAGAGCTGCCTCACTGTGCCACGTGGAGCTTCCCTCACACCCCAGCAGTCACACACAGTGACCATGCTGTGTAATAGACCTGCTCTGTATCTATCACAAGGTGACAGCCGGTAATGATATCTTCAGAGCTGCCTCACTGTCCCACGTGGAGCTTCCCTCACACCCCAGCAGTCACACACAGTGACCATGCTGTGTAATAGACCTGCTCTGTATCTATCACAAGGTGACAGCCGGTAATGATATCTTCAGAGCTGCCTCACTGTCCCACGTGGAGCTTCCCTCACACCCCAGCAGTCACACACAGTGACCATGCTGTGTAATAGACCTGCTCTGTATCTATCACAAGGTGACAGCCGGTAATGATATCTTCAGAGCTGCCTCACTGTCCCACGTGGAGCTTCCCTCACACCCCAGCAGTCACACACAGTGACCATGCTGTGTAATAGACCTGCTCTGTATCTATCACAAGGTGACAGCCAGTAATGATATCTTCAGAGCTGCCTCACTGTCCCACGTGGAGCTTCCCTCACACCCCAGCAGTCACACACAGTGACCATGCTGTGTAATAGACCTGCTCTGTATCTATCACAAGGAGACAGCCGGTAATGATATCTTCAGAGCTGCCTCACTGTCCCACGTGGAGCTTCCCTCACACCCCAGCAGTCACACACAGTGACCATGCTGTGTAATAGACCTGGTCTGTATCTATCACAAGGTGACAGCCGGTAATGATATCTTCAGAGCTGCCTCACTGTCCCACGTGGAGCTTCCCTCACACCCCAGCAGTCACACACAGTGACCATGCTGTGTAATAGACCTGCTCTGTATCTATCACAAGGAGACAGCCGGTAATGATATCTTCAGAGCTGCCTCACTGTCCCACGTGGAGCTTCCCTCACACCCCAGCAGTCACACACAGTGACCATGCTGTGTAATAGACCTGCTCTGTATCTATCACAAGGTGACAGCCAGTAAGGATTCCTTCAGAGCTGCCTCACTGTCCCACGTGGAGCTTCCCTCACACCCCAGCAGTCACACACAGTGACCATGCTGTGTAATAGACCTGCTCTGTATCTCCCACAAGGTGACAGCCGGTAATGATATCTTCAGAGCTGCCTCACTGTCCCACGTGGAGCTTCCCTCACACCCCAGCAGTCACACACAGTGACCATGCTGTGTAATAGACCTGCTCTGTATCTATCACAAGGTGACAGCCGGTAATGATATCTTCAGAGCTGCCTCACTGTCCCACGTGGAGCTTCCCTCACACCCCAGCAGTCACACACAGTGACCATGCTGTGTAATAGACCTGCTCTGTATCTCCCACAAGGTGACAGCCAGTAATGATATCTTCAGAGCTGCCTCACTGTCCCACGTGGAGCTTCCCTAACACCCCAGCAGTCACACACAGTGACCATGCTGTGTAATAGACCTGCTCTGTATCTATCACAAGGTGACAGCCAGTAATGATATCTTCAGAGCTGCCTCACTGTCCCACGTGGAGCTTCCCTCACACCCCAGCAGTCACACACAGTGACCATGCTGTGTAATAGACCTGCTCTGTATCTATCACAAGGTGACAGCCAGTAAGGATATCTTCAGAGCTGCCTCACTGTCCCACGTGGAGCTTCCCTCACATCCCAGCAGTCACACACAGTGACCATGCTGTGTAATAGACCTGCTCTGTATCTATCACAAGGTGACAGCCGGTAATGATATCTTCAGAGCTGCCTCACTGTCCCACGTGGAGCTTCCCTCACACCCCAGCAGTCACACACAGTGACCATGCTGTGTAATAGACCTGCTCTGTATCTATCACAAGGTGACAGCCAGTAATGATATCTTCAGAGCTGCCTCACTGTCCCACGTGGAGCTTCCCTCACACCCCAGCAGTCACACACAGTGACCATGCTGTGTAATAGACCTGCTCTGTATCTATCACAAGGTGACAGCCGGTAATGATATCTTCAGAGCTGCCTCACTGTCCCACGTGGAGCTTCCCTCACACCCCAGCAGTCACACACAGTGACCATGCTGTGTAATAGACCTGCTCTGTATCTATCACAAGGTGACAGCCGGTAATGATATCTTCAGAGCTGCCTCACTGTGCCACGTGGAGCTTCCCTCACACCCCAGCAGTCACACACAGTGACCATGCTGTGTAATAGACCTGCTCTGTATCTATCACAAGGTGACAGCCAGTAAGGATATCTTCAGAGCTGCCTCACTGTCCCACGTGGAGCTTCCCTCACATCCCAGCAGTCACACACAGTGACCATGCTGTGTAATAGACCTGCTCTGTATCTATCACAAGGTGACAGCCGGTAATGATATCTTCAGAGCTGCCTCACTGTCCCACGTGGAGCTTCCCTCACACCCCAGCAGTCACACACAGTGACCATGCTGTGTAATAGACCTGCTCTGTATCTATCACAAGGTGACAGCCAGTAATGATATCTTCAGAGCTGCCTCACTGTCCCACGTGGAGCTTCCCTCACACCCCAGCAGTCACACACAGTGACCATGCTGTGTAATAGACCTGCTCTGTATCTCCCACAAGGTGACAGCCGGTAATGATATCTTCAGAGCTGCCTCACTGTCCCACGTGGAGCTTCCCTCACACCCCAGCAGTCACACACAGTGACCATGCTGTGTAATAGACCTGCTCTGTATCTATCACAAGGTGACAGCCGGTAATGATATCTTCAGAGCTGCCTCACTGTCCCACGTGGAGCTTCCCTCACACCCCAGCAGTCACACACAGTGACCATGCTGTGTAATAGACCTGCTCTGTATCTATCACAAGGTGACAGCCGGTAATGATATCTTCAGAGCTGCCTCACTGTGCCACGTGGAGCTTCCCTCACACCCCAGCAGTCACACACAGTGACCATGCTGTGTAATAGACCTGCTCTGTATCTATCACACGGTGACAGCCGGTAATGATATCTTCAGAGCTGCCTCATTGTCCCACGTGGAGCTTCCTTCACATCCCTGTCATGATGCTGTGTAAAAGCCCTGCACTGATAGGATGCTCAGTGATGTGTCAGCCAATCAGTGCAGGGCTTTCACACACAGTAATAATGCTGTGTAAAAGCCCTGCACTGATTGGCTGACACATCACTCAGCCTCCTATCAGTGTAGGGCTTTCACACACTGTCTGTGTGATGTCAGGGGGCGGAGCTACACGGAGCTGCAGAGACTCGGGGCTTCGCTCATTACATTCAGGGCTTCAGCCCCCTTAGCCCACCCCTAGCGACGCCTCTGCTTGTGGATGTTTCATTTAGTGTGTTTGTATTCTTGCTGTGATGGTTCTCAGATATTGTGTAACTTTGTTTCATGTATCTGTGATATTGCCTTATTTACTTGCAGTCATTCAGCAGATCAGGCCAGTCATTGGTTTACACGTATGTTGGGTGAGTTTTGATTAAGCTCCTCCAAGCGTGAAACATGTGAGGCAGCTGGCAGCCAGTGCCATCCTCGCCAGGATTATATTCATTATACTTTTTACTATTTTTGCACTAAAAGATGTTTCTATTTCATGGAATTGAGATCCTGACCTGTTTTTTTTTTGTACTGAACCATAACATTGCTTATACTGTTACTGTAGAGAATGAAAAATGATCTGTACATTGTGTTGGGAGAATTACAGGAAATGCATAAGAGAAACATATGTTTTACATGTGTATGTGGTGTCTTCTGCTTATGACATCACCTGTGACATCATATCATACCTCCCAACTTCTGCCATTCAGGAGCTGACATTCAAAAGAGCCGGAGAGTAAAAGCTTAGTCGTCAGTGAATTAGGGGCAGAAATTAGGATTCTGTGTCTTAAACATGGAACAAAACCTTATTTATTTCCATTAATGGATAAGAAGGACTACAGCAAAGGGTAATGGGGGCTGCCATCTTGCAGAGTATCTCACCATGGCAGGAGAGAGACAGACTCTCCTGTAATCATCTAACCGTTAATCTTGCCAATAAGACCAGGAGATATGATCATCCCGTGTGTGTTATGTAGAATCCCCTATGTATCCCCTCATTCAGGGGTCATGACATCACCTATATGGGACATTGGAGGCCAGACACAGTATGTGTTACATTGTGTCAGATTTAGCTGCAGCATTGAGGAGAGCCCATAGTGTGAGACGCCTATTACACAATCCAAGAGGTAAAGCCATAGTCATAAACACATTGTTACAAAGCCATGTTTATTCCCTGTTTAGAAACCAAAGACAGCAGCGTCCACAGAAGATTTCAGCAATTCATTCCCAGCTTTGAGCAGTTCACTGAAGGAAGAACCTGGAAGAAGGCAGGGTAGAAACCAACATTACTCAAACTGGATATTTAATGGGGTAAAGACTCGGGGAGCTGTTCACTAAGGACTCTGTTCATGAAAGAGGGAATTGACAAGGGAATTGCAATGTTAAGGCTAAAATAGAGTTGAAAGTATAACCGGGATATGCCACTTTAGGTATTTTGGTGGCCGCCGCTGCTTTAATAAGAGGGAGATACACTAAAGGGGGAGAGAGAGATAAAGGGGGAGAGAGAGACGTACGCACTAAAGGGGGAGAGAGAGAGACACACACACTAAAGGGGGAGAGAGAGACATACGCACTAAAGGGGGAGAGAGAGACATACGCACTAAAGGGGGAGAGAGAGACATACGCACTAAAGGGGGAGAGAGAGACATACGCACTAAAGGGGGAGAGAGAGACATACGCACTAAAGGGGGAGAGAGAGACATACGCACTAAAGGGGGAGAGAGAGACATACGCACTAAAGGGGGAGAGAGAGAGACACACACACTAAAGGGGGAGAGAGAGAGACACACACACACTAAAGGGGAGAGAGACACACACACTAAAGGGGGAGATAGAGAGACACACACACTAAAGGGGGAGAGAGAGAGACACACACACACTAAAGGGGAGAGAGAGAGACACACACACTAAAGGGGGAGAGAGAGAGACACACACACACTAAAGGGGAGAGAGACACACACACTAAAGGGGGAGAGAGAGACACACTAAAGGGGGAGATAGAGAGACGCATGCTAAAGGGGGAGCGAGACATACGCACTAAAGGGGGAGAGAGATTGAGATGCATGCTAAAGGGGGAGAGAGACACACACACACTAAATGTGGAGAGGGAGAGAGAAACACTAGAGTGAGACACAATAAATGGGGAGAGATAGAGAGACACTAGAGAGAGATACACACTACAGGGAGAAGAGGGAGACACAATAAAGGGGGAGATAGAGAGAGACAGACACTGTAGGAGGGGAGAGAGAGAGAGACACTAAATAAATGAGCGAGGAGAGAGAGACTACACACACGAGGGGAGCGAGGAGAGAGACTACATAAATGAGCGAGGAGAGAGACTACACACACGAGGGGGGAGAGGAGAGAGACTACACACACGAGGGGGGAGAGGAGAGAGAGAATACACACATGAGGGGGGAGAGGAGAGAGAGACTACACACACGAGGGGGGAGAGGAGAGAGAGAATACACACATTAGGGGGGAGAGGAGAGAGAGACTACACACACGAGGGGGGAGAGGAGAGAGAGACTACACACACGAGGGGGGAGAGGAGAGAGAGAATACACACATTAGGGGGGGAGAGGAGAGAGAGACTACACACACGAGGGGGGAGAGGAGAGAGAGAATACACACATTAGGGGGGGAGAGGAGAGAGAGAATACACACACGAGGGGGGAGAGGAGAGAGAGAATACACACACGAGGGGGGAGAGGAGAGAGAGACTACACACACGAGGGGGGAGAGGAGAGAGAGACTACACACACGAGGGGGAGAGGAGAGAGAGACTACACACACTAGGGGAGCGAGGAGAGAGAGACTACACACACGAGGGGGGAGAGGAGAGAGAGACTACACACACGAGGGGGGAGAGGAGAAAGAGACTACACACACGAGGGGGGAGAGGAGAGAGAGACTACACACACAAGGGGGGGGGAGAGTTTACACATACGGAGGTCTTATCTGTGCATGGACTATCTAAACTCTTCTAGCAGAAGGAACCTGCCAGGTTTGTCCCAATCAGTGTCAGCGAGATGTAACATTCCTTCTGATCTCAACATTCAGTGGCCGGACATTTATCTGTCATAGTAATGTTCTATGGACAGTCACTGACCTTGCCAAGGACACTGATGTCCTTATAGGACAAACGTAGGCAAAATATAACTCATGTTTAATTGAAAGATTCCATACAGTGAAGATGGTGTGTACACAGATGCTTTAATGAAAGAATACAAATAAAGCACCTTATTGAGCACTCATTGCTTCATATAGCTCTAACAGGGGGAAGACATGTTGTATAGAATCTTGGGTCAGATCTCCATTAACCTTCACGCAGCCGAATGAAGATCTGCCCCAAGATTCTAAGCTATATGTCTGCCCCCTGTCAGAGCTATGAAGCAAACAGGGCTCAATAACGTACATTATTTGTATCCTTTCATTAAAACATTTCTATGTAAAATTCCTACTCTTCATGCGATCTTTCAGCTAAACACAAGTTAATTTGTTGGTCCACTTGTCACAGACACTTGGTCTATTCCGGCAGCATAAAATCCTCATTATTGTTTATTAGTAATTTAGTGAAATCTGTTAATGTATAGTTGTAGACATATTATAGCAAAATTGCACTAGATTTTTTTTCGGAAACCCTTAACCCGCATAGAATGGGAAACCATAATTACCCCTAGTATGTCCAAGTATACCTGGCACAGAGAACAGTGGTTTTTAAATGGTTTTGGGGCAAACAATGTCCCACTTTAGATTAGACAGACTTATGGACAACTTGTTTGGAAAGGAATGTAACAATTCCCCCGACTGTGAAATTAAGGGGATTTTCCTTTGTTGACTGCAGGCCTTACACGTATAGATCCCCTCCAGGATGACTGCTGGTTCATACATAATTTTTCACCAAAAGGTTAAATATTTAACATTACGCAAAAGTCATGGCTCAATTTTCAGCAACTCTTTTAGTAATTATTCCATTAAATGTAGATTAGCATCCCTGTGTATAACATGCACCGGGCCTGAGAGGCATCTTTACTAGCTTTGGACTTCAACCATAACACGGCCTTCCACTCCACCAACTCCCACTCGTCTCTCTGCTCATGCCTGGACGTGTGAAGCCAAAGCACTGCCAGGAGTGTCGTCCACACTGCAGCTTCGACCTCCTGCAATATAAACCAAAAATTGGGGGTTCAGGATGGAGGAAAACAGATCAGAAGCTTGATCCCCCCCAAGATGGAACCTGGCATTTGGATGTAGGATTTGGAGACACCAGATTAGAAGAAGTTGGCCAACTTGAGACACCCAGGATGTAACCTGGCATTTGGATGTAATGTTTATCCTTATTTAGACTTCAACCAGACATTCCTAAATAACTGCTTATTCTGAACTGTCCCCCATGTATTTATTGCCCTTTCTGTAGATGGTTATGTTCATCCTTATAAATATAACATCCTTTAGAGACTGATAAAATGAGTACCATTCAATTGGCCAAAAGTAATATCCCCGGGATATACTTGAAGATGAGAGACTATCTGACTGTTCCTATCCTGGTTAAATCTTATATCATTATCGATCAACTTAATTTACCCCTAATATAATTGCATACTTTTATCTTCTGTCTTGTTCCCCCCTGTACCATGTGAATGTTAAGGTGGGCCTATCCTCTTAGGTTATTGGTCATGTATAATTAAAGATTTATTTTGGAGGTAATACTGCCTATTAAAGGACAATAAACTGAACTTGCATCATAATGCAGATACTGTAACTAGAAATGCTTTAATGAAAGAATACAAATAAAATACCTTACTGAGCCCCCATATAAAACTATCAGGGGGCAGATATGTTGTTCAGAATCTTGGCTCAGATCTTCCTTTAATGAATGTCAGATTTAGGAAAATCTGACCCAAGATATTGAACAACATGTCCGCCCCCCGATAGTTCTATATGGAGCAAAAAGGGCAAAAAAAAAGGTACTTTATTGGTTCATTCTTTCATGAAAGAATTTCTATATAAAATGGCATTGCATAGTATGTTCCACTTTAGAATGAAGCTTTTCTGAGCACCAACCAATCATTTTGAATAATTCATATCTAAAATGTCTACACTCGATGTAATCGTTCAATTAAACATAAGATCTTTTTGTTCCCCCTACCACTGTCATTTAAGCCCCAATCCAACAGATATGGTTCACTTGACGTAACAGAGTAACTAGCCATTGTATAAAGCGATTTAATCCTATGGGAGCCTGCGACAGCTTTATTTTCCTACAATCAGTGATGCTTACCAATTCAGGATGGTTTTCCTTGAATTCCTCCAAAATGCCCAAGATTGAAGCCAATTCAGAGCTTGGATCCCAGGAAACATCTGCATTGTGCACAGTAACCAGCCGGAGGAGAATGGGTAAGTCTAGGCTTACAGAAACATCAAACAAATAATTGGTTCTCAGAAAGACTTCATTCTAAAGTAGAACATTGGAGATGGTTTATTGAAGTGGGACATAGAACTATCCTTCATACCTAGAACATGTAACGCAGAACATACGGCATGCTACGCCATGCACTCACAGCCTTAAAGTTGGAATGTCGGGTGACATCTCAGTACTCATTCAGATTGGAGAAAAATGACATTGCTAGTCTGATTGGTGGCAAATATGGCACTGCTATAAATGGAAAATATTTGTTTGCAAAACTTTATTGTTTATTTATTAGAAAATTGGGTATGAGAAGGGGTCCGCTCCTATTTCCAGGAAAATTTCAAAAGATCGATGTAACCTGTAGCGTTTCCTGTAAAGTTTTCTTGGTTTATCAGTAAATCAGACACAGGCCATCAATAAGTGCTGAGACGGGTAGAGGACTTGCAAAGAGATTGGAAGGTTCCAAGTCAGACATGTCTCCTTGGAGTGAGATGCCCTCTATTGAGTCTGTTACCTAAAATTCAGAGCTATTTTTGAGACAAAGTGGGATGTCGGTGAATCTAGAGAATATAAACAATGCAAGTGATCTATACATTGTGTTGGCAAAAATGTCAGCAAACACACAAAATTAGAGGAATATGAATCAAATGTGTCAAACATGATGTCAGAAGCAGGAGACTCCACATGATAAAAAAACTCATTATTGTCTCAATGTATGCACTTTTGCTATCACAATGTATAGATCATTTTTCAAACATTTTTACTCTCTACGCAGGCAGCATTTTGTCTGTCCCGGCATTAATACTGTCTATGTACAGTATGCTCAGCACTGTGCGCAGGCAGCATTGTGTCTGTCCCGGCATTAATACTGTCTATATACAGTATGCTCAGCACTGTGCGCAGGCAGCATTGTGTCTGTCCTGGCATTAATACTGTCTATGTACAGTGTGCTCAGCACTAGTGTTGAGAGAAGACGAACCGCACTGTTCGGGTACGTACACAACATTACGGTGTCCGTACTCCAGAAACGAACACGGACATTCCACTGACATAATACCTTCATTAGTCGCTAGTCTTATTTTATATCTAGGATAGCCTTATACCTATCCCATGCATGCTTAAACTCCTCCTCTACCACTTCTACTGGAAGTCTATTCCATGCATCCACTACTCGCTAAGTAAAGTAATACTTTCATTAGTCCCTAGCCCTATCTTATATCTAGGATAGACTTATACCTATCCCATGCATGCTTAAACACCTTCACTGTATTAACCTCTACCACTTCTACTAGAAGACTATTCCATGCATCCACTACCCTCTCAGTAAAGTAATACTTTCATTAATCCCTGGCCTTATCTTATATCTAGGATAGCCTTATACCTATCCCACACATGCTTAAACTCCTTCACTGTATTAACCTCTACCACTTCTACTAGAAGACTATTCCATGCATCCACTACCCTCTCAGTAAAGTAATACTTTCATTAATCCCTGGCCTTATCTTATATCTAGGATAGCCTTATACCTATCCCACACATGCTTAAACTCTTTCACTGTATTAACCTCTACCACTTCTACTAGAAGAATATTCCATGCATCCACTACCCTCTCAGTAAAGTAATACCTTCATTAGTCGCTGGTCTTATCTTATATCTAGGATAGCCTTATACCTATCCCATGCATGCTTAAACTCCTTCACTGTATTAAGCTCTACCACTTCTACTAGAAGACTATTCCATGCATCCACTACCCTCTCAGTAATGTAATCCTTTCATTAGTCCCTGGCCTTATCTTATAATAAGGATAGCCTTATACCTATCCCATGCATGCTTAAACTCTTTCACTGTATTAACCTCTACCACTTCTACTAGAAGAATATTCCATGCATCCACTACCCTCTCAGTAAAGTAATACCTTCATTAGTCGCTGGTCCTATCTTATATCTAGGATAGCCTTATACCTATCCCATGCATGCTTAAACTCCTTCACTGTATTAACCTCTACCACTTCTACTGGAAGACTATTCCATACATCCACCACCCTCTCAGTAATGTAATACTTTCATTAGTCCCTGGCCTTATCTTATATCTAGGATAGCCTTATCCCTATCCCATGCATGCTTAAACTCCTTCACTGTATTAACATATACCACTTCTACTGGAAGACTATTCCATACATCCACTACCCTCTCAGTAATGTAATACTTTCATTAGTCCCTTTCCTTATCTTATATCTAGGATAGCCTTATACCTATCCCATGCATGCTTAAACTCCTCCTCTACCACTTCTACTGGAAGACTATTCCATACATCCACTACCCTCTCAGTAAAGTAATACTTCTTCATATTACTTTGAAATATTTGCCCCTCTAATGTAAAACTATGTCCTCTTGTTGTGGTAGTTTTTCTTCTTAAGGCCAAATTATCCTAGTTGGAAACATTCTCCCATTCAGCTGATTTAATCAGGTAATAGCATTAGGTAATCGTAACATCCCCAGGATCTACCTTAAAACCAAAGAATTTCTGAATCAACCTTTGCTCTTCAATCTTTTTTTTTATTACTGATATGGCTGCCAACCAGTCCTGATTTCAGCCTGTCCCACC
Organism: Pelodytes ibericus; assembly: GCA_036172795.1. Classification (NCBI taxonomy): domain Eukaryota; kingdom Metazoa; phylum Chordata; class Amphibia; order Anura; family Pelodytidae; genus Pelodytes; species Pelodytes ibericus. The sequence continues at coordinate 215,404,858 of CM069860.1, read as the reverse complement.
ATCCCAGGTACAGGGGAGAAACCGGACACCAGAGAAGAACCCTCTGTAGTTGGCTCCTGACATTAAAAGGGTCAGAGTCACATGATGTCCCAATCCTTGACCCCACGAGAGATTGAACTCCAGCTTCTGTGGTACAGATACCGGGGGTCTAGAACTCTCCTTGTTTAGACTGTGCATGTCTGAGAGACACACACAGGCAGTATTAATATCAGGACAGGACTAAAAAACAGGACTGTCAGGAAAATTTGGGACTATTGGCAAACACATTCACAAGTGCTTTTGAGGGTCCTGCATGCCCCTATTACCAAGACCACGCCCCCCCCCCCCCCCACATCCCAGAACATGACTTCCCAACGTCGTAAGGTGAGAACCAAGTACTGAACTCAGTGACTGAGGGGTTAATCCACCATTTAATGCATACATTTATATGTATGGCTTATTTATATATGAGTATATAATATGAGTGTTTGGATTCATCGGATCATTCACATAATAATACTGCACTGTGAACACTCTGGGCTGAGTTGGAGAAATCTACCAGTTAAAGGGACAGTATCACCTAAACATTGTTTTTACAGTGATTGTAACATTCATTACACACTGAAAGAAATTCCACATGTTATTCCAACAAACAACTAAACACACAAAAAAATAAGACCTGCAAGATAAAGTAATGATTTGAAAAGAAATATTGACAAAGAACATTTGGACTTTTCCAGCCTAAATTAATTTTCAGAATTTATCCAACTCATCTACTTTGGCCTTACGCTTGATATTCTCTTCTCAATTCCCCGCAGTTCTCTATTTTTCAGGAATAATGTCCTGAGCATGCATTAAGGTATGTGGGAGGCCAGCTGCCTTCTGTTCTCTTTTAATTTGCTCCATCAGGCAGAGCTCCATCATTTGCTTTATCAGGCAGAGCAAGTCCAATATTCCCTGTCAGGAGGGAGCGGTCTGTGCTTTACACCTGGCATGACACAGACTACTTTCTAACAGAAATGTGTCATTTGCATATCAAGGCACATGGTGATGTCATAAACAGGAGACCAAACAGATCTATTCTATTGATGTATGTATTTGCTTGCAATTCTGTTAACAGAAGGTTTGAGGATGATGGAGTCACTTTAAGTAGAATGTTTTATACCCTGTGATCGGTCTATTGAGTTTATCTAATTGTACAATCAGAATGTGTAGCAGTAGTGACACCTAGTGGTCATAAAGGGTCAGTGAATCTGCAATTTACTGACGGAGATTATTTGTCCTATGTGTGCTGGCGGTGCTACACCGGCAACATCTAACGGTAGTGACGTAAAATTGACCAAGCGTCCGCAAAACCTGGTCACTTGTAGGAGCAGTGGAGTGAAAGGACGATTCTTCCCATCAGTCCAGTTTTTTTCTGTAACGCTTAAGACTTCATTTAAAGGGGCAGCAACATGTAAATGAAAGGATAAGTAACACATCTGCTTTATCATTTTTCTGCATATATTAGAATGTGAGGTGAACATTTCATGTGACTGACTTATCTATACATTGTGCAGCGACAAAGCTGGCAATTACCTCCTGTAACATCTGGGGAACAGCACAGCTTAAGCAAAAGAAGCCTTGACAGGGTTAGGAAGAGGATTTAATGCTCTATGGGTGTTTATTGGATAGTTTTAGGGAAGGGGTGTGGCTTGGCCATATGCGTAGGGGCAGCCATCTTAACAAGGTGGCCAGTTTATAGTGGACACCATTACCCTGATCTTGGTTTCTCCTCCTGCAGGTGTGAGCTTTTCAGGAGTGCTGAGAGGGTCCTGGATAGAGTTGGCGGGTGCCAGAGAAGGAGCCCGAGACACAATGCGGAGGGAGGCCGCAAAACGGAACTAGAAGAAAGACACACTTCATAGGACGGGAGGAACAGCGGGTCATCAAGAGATGGAGCGGGTGATAGGTCCAGGAGGGTTCCGGGGTACCCACACCCAGGCAGTAGAGATCTATCTATCAGTCACAGTCAGTGGCGGTATCAGAGTCTGAATTATCGCTGGAGGGGGGAATGCTTCCAACTCACAAACTTTGGCCTTAAAGGGACAGTCTAGTCCAAAAATGTGCAAGATGAAGATTACTGCTTTTATAGAGCACAGGCTTTTTTTCCCCAGTGTGATTTGATCCGGGCATTCTCTATAAATTACATGTTTAATATTACTCAAGCACTCCCCAGCATCCTATCCTACAGGATACTGCCGCACTTGTGTGTAAGCACTGAACATGTGTCAGTTTTGTTTCATTTAGTCACTTCCTCTGCTGGTGGAATAGAATGCATTGTGTGAAACCTAAGTAACCTTGCTCTTGTACATGTAGGATCTCTTAACAGTGCACCACATTGTCTGATGACATCACTAGAGAAAATGGAAATTCCGTTAATTTGAAAGGCATTTTTGTCATTTGTTCCTGCAGCAAAAAGAAAAAACCCAAAGGAAATACAAAGCGCCTCTCAGTGAAAATATACAAAATTAAACAAATACAACCCCCAATACGTGTATATATATACAAATAATAAGAAGGAGGCTTTCAAGATGGAATCTTCAGATGATGTCAGGAAATAAAATTAATGATAAATAATAAGAAATAGCTGCTAGTCTTTGCAATTTCGCAGTGGTATTCCAATGAAAAAGGGGGAGGGGGGGGCGGGGGCAGGCTTTACCCTGAATTCAATTTTTTTTATTGTGTATTGAGTTCAATACACTTTCGGGCAAACTTATAAGGTGTATATTCTCATTTATAATCACTCAATTATAATCCTGTATTTCATATTATTGATTTCTGTATGCTTTTACTGTGTCTCAGGACCATAACTACCTAAGTGGTCCTGTTTATGCATTTTATGTACTGTATTTCTGTCTGTGTATCTATGCAATTTTGCATTATTATTTATTTGAAATAATTATTTATTAAACATATTTTTATACTATCATTTATTGATCTTAGTAGTGGTTTGTTCCTATTGCATTGCATCCATTTAATTAATATAGCACTGTCTATTCTGATTTTTTTATCTGTTCCTGCAACAAATTGACTTTTACTCAGCTAGCATGGGCATTACTTGGTTTCTTTCAAACTGCTGTAATTTCCCAAATTCATTCAAGTATAAGATTTTCATATTTTAAGCAATGCAAAATGTTGTGTTAGTTAAAGGACTGTTTTCCCCCCTTGTTTCTTTTAAGGAAGCATGGATTACAAAACATGTCCTACATCTCCAAAGTTAACCTTCTTCATAGATAACTGTGGGTTTACTCTTCCCTCTGGCTCACAGCTGAGACACATCCAGTCTGGAGGTTTGTTCATGCTCTATATTGATAGCCTGACATTGAAGTAGTGCATGAACCAGCTCATAGAAAGCTTGGTTCCCCTCCTCACACAGTTGGCTATCAATTAATGTAACCATTGATGGTAAAGATCTGATTGTTCCTCCTGTCAAGGAGAGAGAAAAACGTGCCCTAGAAGCCCACGCAGAGCTAGGACAAGCTCATCTGGGTAGAGATAATGTACTTACTACTCTGAAACAGAAATATTGGTGGCTCAATATGAGAAAAACTTTTGTTCATGTTATTGGTAATAGTAAACAATGTGTCAGGGTTCAACACTGACCTTCTGACTCATGCATTTAAAAGTCATTATTTATGTGCTTATATTCCTCCTGCCTCCTCTAGAGGTCTCCCTACCTTACTTTGCTTGTATTCCTTCCCCTCTGTTTGGTGTCAGGTGGGCTCGTTACCTTTTGCTCACACCCAGGTTAAATAGCTGCAGTTTCTGGCAAACAGTGCTTTTGCATTGAAGTTGGTGCCTGATTTCTGAGAGCTGCTGCTTCTGTTCCTGATCCTCTCCTTAAAGCCCATTTGTATTGTGACCCTGTCCAGGGACTGGGAATCTGAACCTGAGTGGCTCAACCATCTCAGTAGATGATTTTCAGCATCTCCTGAGACTCTCTGAGTACATCAAGATCTCTTCAGCTAAGTTATTCCCTTTAAGCTACCCTTCTCATTTCTCACCCTCACTAGGGTGTTCCTGCTTAGCTAGCCTTCTCTGACCTCACCCTCACTAAGGTGTTCCTTCTTAGCTAGCCTTCTCTGACTTCACCCCCTCTTGGGTGTTCCTGCTTAGTTACCAAGCTATGACCTCACCCCCTCTCGGGTGTTCCTGCTTAGCTACCAACCTCTGACCTCACCCCCTCTTGGGTGTTCCTGCTTAGCTACCAACCTCTGACCTCACCCCCTCTTGGGTGTTCCTGCTTAGTTACCAACCTCTGACCTCACCCCCTCTTGGGTGTTCCTGCTTAGTTACCAAGCTATGACCTCACCCCCTCTCGGGTGTTCCTGCTTAGCTACCAACCTCTGACCTCACCCCCTCTTGGGTGTTCCTGCTTAGTTACCAACCTATGACCTCACCCCCTCTCGGGTGTTCCTGCTTAGCTACCAACCTCTGACCTCACCCCCTCTCGGGGGTGTTCCTGCTTAGTGACCCTTGCCTCTGACCTCACCCCCTCTCGGGTGTTCCTGCATAACTACCAACCTCTGACCTCACCCCCTCTAGGGTGTTCCTGCTTAGTGACCCTTGCCTCTGACCTCACCCCCTCTCGGGTGTTCCTGCATAGTGACCCTTGCCTCTGACGTTAACCCTTGCCTCTGGCCTTAACCCTTGCCTATGGCCTCTTCCCTTGTTTAACTCTCTCCACCCCTACCTTTGCTTTCGCTTGCCCCACACAGTGGTATCCACTTATTCCTATTGTACAGATGGGTATTAATAACTTACCAAACGCTACTAATGGTAAAACCCCATATGAAATGTTGTATGGTGTACCTTGTAATACATCTTTCACTGACAAACACATTTCTGCACCAGGGAGAGTAGAACAATTGTCTCTTTTATAGGAAATTAGGGAATATTTTTACCCAAACGACTACACACCAAACACCATCACCTACTGCATGGGTTCCTACTGTTGGCCAGTTTGTCCAGGAGAGAGTACAGACTATACATCCTCTGAGACCACGCTGGAAGAAACCGGTGAACATAGTGACAATTTTATATCCAAGAACTTTTATTACAGAGAACAACCAGGGCCAACAGGGAAAGTAAGTATTGATCATATAAAACCTGCTAATTCTATGCAATCAAGATGTTATGCCCAGAAATAGGGTATCACATCGGTTACAATTGGCGACCACGAAGGGACAATATGCTGCAGTAATGAACTTTATCAATAATCTAATCTAATGAATGTGTTAATAGCAAAGGAAGATAGACCTTGTGAATATCTAAAATGTAATTGGAAAATATTGCTGTAATGCCATATACAGCAGCAGCCTGTCCTACAAACAATATCTTCTGTATATAAAGTATAAGAGTATACCAGCTGATCATCAAGATGAATGGAAATTAATGTCACTCAGCAAAAGGATATGACTAAACATCGCAGATTCCTTTCTAACTACTGGTCTTGTAGATGTAATCCAAGTAGTGGCCAGAATTTCTGATGCAAATGATGAATTGCTGAGCAATGGAATCTAACTGCTTAAATATCATATGATTATGCTAACAACTGCAGTTATGAGTGATATTTCAGCTTTAGAAGAAAGTGTAATATATCCTTATTAACCCCTTTGCGACCTTATGACGAGTTAACTCGTCATGCAGTCTAGCCGGCTGTGCGCTCCGTGCGCACCACCAGCCAGTCTGCAACGGGTCCAGGACTAAGCCTCGCACCCGAGACAAAGCTCCTGGACCCGATCGGTGCATTTCTGGGCAAGTGATCGCGGTGATAACGTGATCACCGCGATAACATGCAAATTAGATGCAAAGTAAATGTGTTCACACGCTGACTTTGCCTCTAATTCACTCTCTGTGCTTCACATTCTTATAGTGAAACATAGAGAGTGACCTGTAAGTATAAATAAATAAATAAAAAATGTTGTATGAGGGAAAAAAAATATGAACCCTTTCATTGCTGATCACGGTTTGTAACAGTGATGAGTTTCCTTCCACTTTATGGCCCTCATTTATTTTTTTTTTTACATTTTTTTATTTGTATTTTTGCAATTTACATAGTTTTTTAATAAATAAATGTAATTGTAATATATTTATTTAATAAAATGTAATTCCTGCATGCCTTTTGCATGATTTTTATGGATCTGACATCGCACTCTTCAGAGTTTTTTTTTATATATTTTTCATTTCGGGGGGTATGTAATACATGTAATGCTATTGCTATTCTATAAACCAAAATAGAGTTTGGAATCTGATTGAATGCTCCTAATCTCAGCTCGTTACCAGGGAAAGACACCTGGGATCCAGATATCTCGCTGATTGATAGGGGATCAAATACTTATTTCGCTCATTGACATGCAAATCAATTTATAACTTTTTTGAAATGTGTTTTTTCTGGATTTTATTTTTTGTTTTTGTTATTCTGTCTCTCACTGTTAAAATACACCTACCATTAAAATTATAGACTGGTTATTTCTGATCAATGGGCAAACGTTAAAAATCAGCAGTGGATCAAATACTTGTTTCCCTCACTGTATAGAACCCTAGACTTGGGTTAAGGAACTACTGACTCCTTTAGTAAGTTCTTTTGTGTTACTCTTCGTCACTCATCTATGGAAACCTGGAGCCCCCTAAAAATAATTTTAGGTTTGTCGGGGAGAATATCCCTCAAAATATCATCTTTCTTTAAAATTTGCCAGTGTTTTTGAATGGTTTTCTTGAGATGCCGATCTTTGTTGTGGTAGTCTAGGACTATGGGAAAAACTATATATTTTTTCCTTACCCCTACATAGGAAGAGTAAGTCATTGATATATTGGTGGTATGAGACCAGGTTCACTCCCCTAATCATGGCCAGACCATATGAATGAACGTTCCCACTCGGCCATGAAGAGGTTAGCGTAGCTTGGGGATGAACCTGGTCCCCATAGCTGTTCCTTGTTTTTGTAGGAAAAATTATCATTGAACCAGAAGAAATTGTTTTGAAGAATTAAATTGATTCAATTGGTGAGATTGTCAGTGGAGACAGAGAAAAAGCAGTTTTTAAAATAATTTATTTTCTTCTGATTTTACCAATGGACAAGAGCCTGCAAGCTATGTTTCCCGAGCAGTCACAGCAAGCATGTGATTGGTTGACACAAGAAAAAGTGTTAGAACAATTAAATGGTGTTAAAATAGATAACGCCACGGGGCCGGATGGTATACACCCACGGTTACTTAAAGAGCTAAACCAGGTCCTGACCAGAACGTTATTTTTGATTTTCATGGATTCTTTTATATCAGGCATTGTGCGCACAGATTGCCGTAAAGCTGATACGGCATCCATATTTAAAAAGGGATCAAAATCCCAGCAGGGCAATTACAGACCTGTAAGCTTGACATCTGTGGTGGGGAAACTGTTTGAAGGGTTGCTAAGGGAATATATTCAAGATTTTATATTGAACAGGAATCTCATTAACAGGAGCCAACATGGCTTTGTGAAGGTCAGACCATTACAAAGTAACTGAATTAATTAATATGAGAAGGTGAGTAAAAATATAGACATGGGTGCTGCATTGGGTGTGATATATTTAGACTTTGCTAAGGCTTTTGATTCAGTTCCAAATAAAAGGTTACTGTACAAATTTACTGAAATACGCTTAAGGCCAGAGGTTTGTTTGTGGATTGGCAATTGGCTGCAAAGGAAAATAAGATATTGGAGTGTATTAAAAGGTGTATTGACTCATGGGAGGAAGATATTATTCTGCCTCCTTTTTTTTTAACAAAAAGACAATATGGAACTAAAGAAAGTGCAGAGGAGGGCTACAAAACTATTCAGGGAATGGAAAGGTGGAGGTCACCCACTAAGACTTGAAGAAATTAGATTTAGTCTACGACAGCGGAAGGGATTTTTTACAGTAAGGACAATTAAGATTTGAAATACCTTAGATGCCTTTAAAAGTGGCCTGGATAGTTTTTTAATGAGTAGGAGCATAGAGGGCTATGCATGTTAGTATAGACATTAATATTTATTTAATACTTGTTGATCCAAGGAGAAATCTGATTGCCATTTGGGGTCAGGAAGGAATTTTTTTCTCCACTGAAATATGAATTCAAAATTGCTGAAGGGGTTTTTATTTGCCTTCTTTTGGATCAACAGCAATTAACATGGGATAGGAAAAGGGTTGTACGTGATGGACGCAAGTCTTTTTTCAACCTAAACTACTATGTAACTGCTTCGCAGCCCTTATTATGTTCTATATAGAGTGATGTCACATCCCTAGTAACTAGCCACATTCCATTTTCCCAGGTAATTCCCTTAAGAATGTTCAAAACACTGACTGTGTCTTTTAAATACAAGGGTATCCTTTTAACAAATGGCTGGAGGATATGATCCAGATATATTCTGATTGGTTCGAATAAAGTGATCCCACCCCAGGCACAAACGGTCTACACAGACGTAATAACTGCCCCCCTCCCTTGGGAGCTGGTTTATCACATCCTACCTAACTCTTCCACTGTAAGTAGGGTTACCCATGTTCTGCGGTTGGAATCCATAGCTACGGAACAGCTTCTCTTTACTCCGGTGCAAGTCTTGTGTATGTTTTACTCCAGATCGTTTTAGCAATTACTGCTGATTTTACCATGTTATACCATGTTTGTATGATATATAATATATATATATATAATCCAAAGTGAGATGCACTCAGCCAACAGTCAATACCATACGAATATCCTGGGTGCTGTGCGGCTATATCCACAGAAATCCAAACGAAAGCACGCACTCACGGGTCTTGAATGAATAAGGTCGATGTTTTAATTACTCATAGTAACAATGTAGCAGCATGAGCATACGATCGACGTTTCGGCCCACACCGTAGACCTTTATCGGGTATGTAATTACCCATTAGTAATTTGCATATAATGCTGGTGGATAATATCAATGCATCAAACACAGGAGATGTCACATATACAATCAATGTTTCTCTTACTTTGTGTATTTAATTACAATTCTGCTAACACAATGTGGAGATCAATGTGTATTCATTTTACATAAATGAATAAATAATCTTTAAATGACCTGCCATAATCTGATAATATAATCAGTGTCACCTAATGTAATAACCTCTGATATTGGGATTACTTATAAATACATGATTAATATATAAAGAATGAATCACAGACACCAATCAGGAGCAATGGAAACTTTAATATGTCAGTATGTGCTAGAAACAAGTACATGAAGGTCTGGGCCAAGCTGTAACCTGGACCTTTTATATGATAAAACCTTCAAGAAGGTTAGGTGCTGGCAACCTATGGACTCACAGAGAATCATCCTTCATCCTTCAGCAGAGAGGAAGAAAACACGTGGAGGAAACCTCTGGGGAACCATGGCTGGAAGGACTGTCTTTCCCTCTGGGCATTAAGAGGTTAATGTAGTGTAGGGAGATGGGTTTACATGAAAGAGGAGCAGTGAAGGCTAATGATAAAGTGATTTCATATAAACATTACTTAATAAATCTAAACTGTTGCCAACATGATTCAATTCTAGACATGTGTATTTAACATGATCTTGCTTCTCCAACCCAGCATATATACACATACTCTGTGTTTACCTGAACATCCACCATCCTTACCTTTATTTGATTGCAGACGAGCATCTTCAGACCCCATGCCGGTATTCTGACACTCTGCAAATCACATTGCCGAAAAATCGACGCTCTGCAGATCTCTTTGCCAGGAAGCCGACATTTGCAGATCCCTTTGATCTTCTTGCTTGATTGAAGTCTTCAGACCTCTTTTGCCGTAATTCTGACCCGCTGCAAGTTTCGTTGTCGAAGAATCGACACGATGCATCACTTTGTCAGGAAGACAGCTATTTAGAGATCCCTTTGATCTTCTTGCTTGATTGAAGACGAGATCTTCAGACCTCTTTTGCCGGTATTCTGACACGCTGCAAGTTCTGTTGTCGGAAAAATTGACAACCTGCATCACTGTCAGGACACCAGCTATTTAGAGATCCCTTTGATCTTCAGACCACTTTTGCCGGTATTCTGACACGCTGCAAGTTCCGTTGTCGTAAAAATTGACAACCTGCAGCACTGTCAGGACACCAGCTATTTAGAGATCCCTTTGATCTTCTCAGGTTGATTGAAGACGATGATCTTCAGACCTCTTTTGCCGGTATTCTGACACGCTGCAAGTTCCGTTGTCGAAAAATTGACAACCTGCAACACTGTCAGGACACCAGCTATTTAGAGATCCCTTTGATCTTCAGACCACTTTTGATGGCATTCTGACACTGCAAGTTTCGTTGTCAAAGAATCGACAACCTGCATCACTAGCCAGGACGCCAGCTATTTAGAGATCCCTTTCATATCTTCACCTGGAAGTAAATACACCAGGAGATAATCAGATAATTTGTATAAATGGACATATTTCTGCATATTCATATATATATATAAGCTGAAAAGGGGTTGAAGAAGCAGCACTATAATTCTTGTTAAATAAACATTTCTAGAATTTAATGTTGAATCATTTGGCAACAGTTTAGATTTATAAAGTAGATTTGTCAGCCTTCACGGCTCCTCTTTCATGTAAACCCATCTACCTACATTACATTAACCTGTAAATCTCAGAGGGAAGGGCAGTTCCTTTAGCCATGGTTCCCCAGAGATAACCATACAGTGTGGCTCCTTGTAGCCATATCTTATATTAAATCTCAGACCACAGGTATCGTCAATATATCTTTTTATCGAATGACCAATTGTAACTGGTGCAGCTGACCATCTTTAAATCCCTCTGCTGTTAATCTGTTAGAACTAATTCATGTGATTTGCCATCTCTGCTCCTCAGGTTTGTCTCTTGCTTCCTGATCATGATCTTCCTGATCATCTTCAGTTCCTTGCGTGTGGGTAATGTGTGTTTACTGTACAATTGTGCAGGTCAAAGTCATTGAACGATAACATCTTTTATCCTTTTTGAATGAAAGCTCTCCTACTTTTCCCAACTCATTCCATCTCCTCAATGGCTTTCGCTGCGAATGAACCAGCATCTTGGTATTGATACGATAGTAAAACAGCTGTCTTTTAACAACATCCAGTCCTATAAGCAGGGACAGAGAGATGATTATAGTGGCAGAAGAGAAAAGGAGCTTACACCAATTCAAAACTGAGTTACCTCTCTGTGAATGTATAAGAGAGAATATTTAAAGGGACACTAAACGTAATTTTACACTTGTGCTTCTAATATAGAAACACAAGTGAAATGTCCATTGTCCCAGTATGAGGATAAACTGGCAGCTACTTTTGATATTTCCCTCGTTTTTCCCCTGACCGACAGCTGCCATGATTCCATAGGAAGCAGGCAGCCGTATGGTCTGCGACCGGCTCTCGCTGCAAGCGCAGAGAGAGACCCTCGTTTTTTCATGGGATCAGCAGGGGGGACCGTAACTAGGTCCCATGAATAAACGAGGGTCTCTTTGTGCTAGCAGCGAGGGACCCTCGTATTCGGCAGTACGTGTGCTGACGTTTGTACAGGAACTGCTGTTTATTTTAACATTTCAATAAGTGCATTTATTATGTAATAACATGTATAACATCCAGAAAATAAACTGGGTGGAACTGTCCCTTTAAAACCATCTAGGGCTGGAATCAAAGACATCTGTTTTGTAATTTTAAAGGGGTCCGTTATCTAAAATGTTATGGATAACCAGGCCCCTTCAGTTAGGTAAGGTCATTTAAGCCATGTGTCTGCAATTTGTACAGAGAGTGAAATAACCCATTGAGGTATATCCCTGGTCAGTCACCTTGTAGAGAATATACCCCACCTATGTAGCATGACCACACCACACATGTAAAAGCACACATTACACAGTTATTGTCATGAGAAAGTAGCAGTTTGTGGCAGGCAGCACTCACCATCCTGTCCCCTTGTTTCCTGTTGAATGATCTCTGAATCAGCGACATTGGCATCTAAAGTGTGACAAAGTGAGATGAAATATGTCTCTTCCATCAGTAATAGAGATGGAGGTGACTGTGTGTCAGAGACGTGTGTATTATATATATATATCCCACGAGCGCTAATGGAAACAGAGTCACAATGTGACAATGGTAAAAAGGTTTCTCTAAATCTAGTAAGATCGAGTTTCACAATCTCCTACTCCCTAAAGATGGTGAACATCCAGCCATTACTGAGCACAAAGAGAGTGTGTAAAGTATATAGCTTGTAAGTGAATTGTGTATATCAGTGACATCAGCAGAACACTATGACATCACAGCTAGACCCAACCATCTTGGAATGTACAGAGGGTGGTGGAAGAAACCATTATACGCATTTAAGTAGCACATATTGCACTGAAAACTGTTTCTAAAGTGGGAATAATGAAGGGTGAGAGATGAAATCGAAGACAGTAGGATAAACAAGGGATAAACAGAGAATGGTTGAGTGAAAAATTATATTAGCACCTCCAAATATTTATTGTAATTCTGGGTACAAAAGAAAATGAAGTAGAACCTTATGTGTAAGTCGTATTGCTGGTCTTTCATATAGCTTCATAAAAATACATTAAACAAGAGAGAATACATATATATATATATAGTGCAATATGTATTACATTAGGACTTATAACCCCCAGTGTTCCCCAATGAGATGTAGAGAAATGATCAGGCTTAACTTGGTTTGCCGAAATTCACCGGTACCTCTGAAAGAATACACCAAATTAGAAGATAACAAAAGTAGAACATTTAATAAAACGTAGATTTCTTACTTAGCAATAAGGGGCGAGAAGCTCCCAGGTCAACCAGTTTATACAGGGAGTTTAATGGTGGACTGGATGCTACAAATCAACGAATAACAAGCAGCAGGGTAAACAGATGTATGGTAGAGAGAATGCTTGACGCGTTTCGCCCCTTTAGCCTTGGGCTTCCTCCAAGCAGCATGGCTGATAAAGGAATGGCTATTTATCTGGGAAGGGAGAAGTAATTAGATAAAACTAGGGACAATGCATATGGTTATGGGGATAATAAGGCTGATTTTGGAGAAGTAACAAGGCAAGAGGAATATTGCTTTATACAGGAGGGAAATCACTCATTGGAGACAGTAGATGAGGCTCTTACAGGGAATACAATTGGAGGTTTCTTTTTTTTTAGAAAACAACTTTTCTTTAGAAATCTCTCAAACTTCTATGTGATGAGCATTTATCATCCAAAGACAATATTTATTAACATACAAGTGTATATATATATATGACAAGAGTAGATCTGCCTGCTTGTCATCACTATAGTTTTAGTTAGGGAGAGAGACAGATCTGAATAGTGTAAGTATTTAATGCAATACATTTAATAAAATGTATTAAAAGCCATTCCCTGTGTTATGGGCACGTACAGAAATGACAGGTTTCGTTTCCCCCCTTCTTCCACCTTGTTACTTACAGTGGAGAATTTTGTAGCTTCAACTGTGTTCTTTCTGTTATCTAACTGGCTTCACGCCCAGCTTCGCAAGTAAAATGTTTAGACTATAGACGCCATTTTGTCCTGCCAGGCCAGGACATGTGCCCCATTATTATGTCATGGCCTTGACTATTTGCCAAGAAATCAAGACTAAAGGTTAATTAATATTTTCTTAATTGACCGCGATTTACCCCAAAGTAAACCATAGTTACCTGTTTTAATGTATCATATGGTATTTTTCCTGCCCATTAATGACCGGAAGTAAGGTTATCTAATATCTATATAAACACTGATTATCAGTTAGACACAGAGTGAGGAGACTATGTTGATGCGACAGCATTAACCCAAGAATGAGAGATTAACCTGTAAACAACCAGGAGGGTATGTGATTTTATTTTATTTATTGCAAGCATATACATTTAACTTTATTTACTCTGCTTTTATTATGGATTATTAAGCTGTTTTTATACATTGTCTATATTCATTTATATTCAATAAAATATATTAAAAGACAGAAGGTTATTGCTTCCAACTCCCTATTTTTTTATTGTATTTTCAATTATTTATAAATATAAATAGAGAAACCTGCTGATCTATATAATATTGTTGTTAAAATATATCTGTATGGTTAGCCCTGCTAAATTCTATACAATTAAGACGTTATGGACAGAAATAGGGTACCAAGCGGTTACAATTGACGACCACGAAGGCACTGGAAGCACTAACTTTATTTTTTAACAAAATGTTTACCTAGGTAACCGCTTATACGTAAGAGAAGGAACAAAACTTTGTCATGGCAGAATTATTCTTGAGATATCAAGAGTTTAATGAACTATTTGTAACCCAGACACAGAGAGATCTTCACCATGGTGATATAATATGATGTGAAATAGAGTCCAAGAGCCAGATATGCTATAATCAGCATACAATTAACTGATGATGAGAATGTAGATTTGGATCGGCCAACTAATACTGCACCTGATTTAGGTACACAGACACTGATCAATATGACCAGACAGACATATATACAAATAATTGGTAGACCACCTAACATACCTAACACACAGTGGTGTATCTTGGTTTTGTGCTGCCCTAGGCAGGCACATTTTGGGCACCCCCCTACCCACGATGCACACCCATGACATGACCTATAACCCACGGTGCACACCAAGGACATGCCCCATCACCCCATTTACATGACTCTATCACCCCATTACATACACATTGCCAGGATTATTTGCCCAGAATATTCCCCAGCTAATTTGCCCAATAATATGCCAGTGTTATTTGCCATTAATATGCCCCAGCCAATTTGCCCAATAATATGCCAGTGTTATTTGCCATTAATATGCCCCAGCTAATTTGCCCAATAATATGCCAGTGTTATTTGCCATTTAATGTGCCCCTGCCAATTTGCCCAATAATATGCCAGTGTTATTTGCCATTTAATGTACCCCTGCCAATTTGCCCAATAATATGCCAGTGTAATTTGCCATTTAATGTACCCCTGCCAATTTGCCCAATAATATGCCAGTGTTATTTGCCATTTAATTTGCCCCTGCCAATTTGCCCAATAATATGCCAGTGTTATTTGCCATTTAATGTGCCCCTGTCAATTTGCCCAATAATATGCCAGTGTTATTTGCCATTTAATGTGCCCCTGTCAATTTGCCCAATAATATGCCAGTGTTATTTGCCATTTAATGTGCCCCTGTCAATTTGCCCAATAGTATGCCAGTGTTATTTGGTCATTTAATATGCCCCTGCTAATTTGCCCTATATGCCAGTGTTATTTGCCATTTAATAAGCCCCTGCTAATTTGCCCAAATCCCCCCATTTCCCCAGCACTTACCTTTCCCTGTTGGCTAGTGGCAGGCAGCATGGAGTCCTCCATGCTGCCTGTTCGGCTCCCCGGCGGTTGTGACGACAGGTCATGTGACCCGGAGCGCGTCTGACGTCAGCGCGCCCGTCACGTGACTGTCGGCACTTCCGTGTCACACTGCACGGGGAGCCGAACAGGCAGCACGGAGGTTTCTCTGTGCTGCCTGTTCGGCTCCCCATTCAGCCTGGCAGGCTTCCGATCACCTCTCACCCTCGTCTCTGCCTGCAAGCGCGGCCTTTTTTTTTTTTTTTTTTAAAGGGGCGGATTATTTTAGTTTTTTCAGTGATGGGGGGCGCTGCCGCCCCAGAAATTTGCCGCCCTAGGCATCCGCCTATGATGCCTCGCTGTAAATACTGCACTGCTAACACACCAACCAGACACTTTAGTTCCAGGTCAGTGGGTAATGGGTAGAGGATTATTATATACTCCTCCACAGGATCATGACTTACCAGCCCCTGGACACACTGAGAGCAAGATTAATGCCACAATCTATTTAAATGAGAGATTTATTAATACAAGCAATGAGAGCACCACTTGCTAGTGATCCTATAGTTCACACAACAGGAACATTAACACTGGGAATTCCAATAGCCTATATTAAAGCTACTATTGGCACAATACCAACTATAGCACTATGTCTGAATGAAAAGATGCATGATTTGGATGGGGTTTATCTTACTCCAACAGCCACACAGAGACAGGGAATAGTTAATGCAATACTACCTTGTCAGTCCCTCAAGCAGAAGCTGCAATCTGGGATATTATAATATACACTGTATATGAAAAGACATATGGGGAAGTTACAATTTCCACACTAACACATACACTTGCTGAAGTTCATTTCAAATCAGGAATTATAGCAGCATATAATTTAGGACTAAGATTTACAGGCAGAAACCACTGCATGGTATGGGGTTGTTTAATCCCCTGGTGAAGGGTCAAGTTCTGATTCTTGACACAGAATGAAGGTTACATGGATTGGCAGACAATGAAATCCTAAGGACTACATACACACTCCTAGGAAACGATCTCACAGGAGATGGACATGAAATTAAAGAGAAACATATAAATAAAGAAAAGAAATGTAGTAGTGGAGCTTTCACTCCCAAAAAGGACAAACAGCAACATGCTAGAAAAGGTCCTACATATCCAAGAGGGAGATTTAGACCATCTACTGATGGCTCTAATAGAGATTATTCTCCTCCCCCTTTCAGAGCATCTCAGAGGGAAAGAGAACAGACTTCAGACACAGATAGCACTGAACATTATTCTTTAACTCCTAAAGGAGATACCACCAGATCTTCAGATTCTCCTGGATATAGTGAAGTATATGGCAGAGGATACAAATTAAGACCTCAAATTAAAGGTCCATACAGAAGACCCCTAGAAAAAGTTAGGAAAAGAGATGGACCAGAACAATATAAAAATTCTGCAACACTAATACCCACAGAACCACCAACTATAACTAAAAAAGATTCAAAAGATAAAGAAAGTGGAAAAACAAGAAAGAACAGGAGCAGCCTGATCAACAAGACTAATCGTGAGCTACAGATAACATCTGCTTCTAAGACATATAAAGGATTTTTAGACACACAAGAAGATATTTCTCTTGTACAACCAAATATTTAGCAAACTGACTTGTTTTCTGATGTTACCATTGAAACTCTTGAAGGCAATGGAACATACCCTTTATACCATGAGACCATTAACATTAATGGAAAGAAAGTTTACCTGGAATAGGTTGAGTATCCTAAATTGGATATTCCCTTTTTAATCGCATAGAAAGATGTTTCACATTTTATAGACTTAGTTTCAAAATCTTTAGCTTCACAGACTCTGCAACTAAGCATACCACTTGAGTTTATTACACTTGTGGAACAGCACAATATGCTGAAATCTATCCATACACACATGCTTTAAAAGAAAGTATGTTAGTTAAAGGACTAGTATTGATAGTGACAGATTCAGCGTATCTTGCTAGGTCCACTGTTCATGATCTCTCAGTCTGATAAAGTTTAGCATTTACATTTTAATAAAAATATGAAATAATTAAAAATCTTTGAGCAAAATACATTTATATCAGGATAAAAAGTTAAAATCAATACAATTAAAAGGACTTCATTTCTACAAAAAAACAAGCCCTTCCCAAATACACAGCTCATTTATGTAAATATTCTTCATTTGAATATTTAAACATTCTAAACCGGGATTCTTTTTTCTGCTCTACAGAATATCTCAACTGTAACTTGAATGAAAGGACTGCAATATATGCACTATCAATTTTTATTATAAGTACAAAAGACATTGTTTATTTTGACAACTCACCGTAAGTGCACTGTAAGAACACATTACGAGTTTTATAATAAACAAGAAAGGTGGAGCATATATATGGAGAGAAGCTCAGTGCTGAGATTACATACTGAGTGCTCTTATCACTCTCTTAATTATCTGGGGGAAGGTCTGAGAGTAGAGCCAACCTCTGCCTTTACAAGGCATTGCTTAAACTAAGCAAATGAGTTACCAGCAAAGTTTGGTCTGCTACCTGTCAACTGCAAAAGACATAGTGAAAGAATGAGAAGTAATTCTGCTATGGATGCACAGGTAATGGATGTGGAAATTGGCTCATGGCTGGCAAATTCAAGTCCAATGGCTGAGAGGAAGCATGGCACAGCTTTCTAACTTAATTCAGACTACTCTCTCTCCAACATTTTAATGTTTAAATCAAAGAATTACATTTTCATAAAGTTCAAAACAATTTTTTGTAAAATATTCTATTGAAAAAAATAGAAGTATATTAAAATTATTGCCATCAGAAAAATGTGGTCTACTTAAAATTTTAGTGGTAGAAAAACATGTATTACCGTATTTGCTCGATTATAAGACGACCCTGATTATAAGACGACCCCCCAAACTTTGGATATTCCTTTAGGAAAAAAAATAAAAGCCTGAATATAAGACTACCCTATAAGAAAAAAGGTAAACTTGTATATATTCACATGTAAATTGCTTTTTTAATAAAATATTATATTAAAAAAACGCATTTCTTGTGTTTATTTCTTTTTATGTGACAATTCTGCCTCTCTCTTTCCCTTGCCCCCAGCTTTGTCTCACTCCCCACTCCCCCCTCACCTGTCTCTTCCCCCCACATGTTTCTCTCTCCCCCCCTTCCTCTGTCTCTCCCCCCTTCCTGCCCTGTCCCCCCTGTCTCTCTGCCCCCTCCCCCTGTCTCTCTGCCCCCCTCCCTCCCTCCCCCTGTCTCTCTGCCCCCCTCCCTCCCTCCCCCTGTCTCTCTGTTGCCCCCCTCCCTCCCCCTGTCTCTCTGTCCCCCCCCCCTTACCTGTACTTCAATCCCTGGTGGCTAGTGGGGGCAGCCGGGGGATGTCTGCACGATACTTGCAGACATCCTCCATGCTGCCCGACACGGCAGTCTATTATGACGGACAGCTGTCAATTTGAGGTCAGATTATAAGAGACCTCGATTATAAGACGAGGGGGATTTTTCAGAGCATTTGCTCTGAAAAAAACCTTGTCTTATAATCAAGCAAATACGGTACATTATCATAAAGATGTTGGTAAAACTAAACAGTACAATTTACTATAACATATTATAATGCTGTCAGTTAAACGGATTGAATTTGTGAACAAAAACATTTTGCTCGAAAGATAAATTAATACAAATATCTTCTCTAATTGCAATAATTTACTGCTATTTGTTTATATATCGGCTTGTGTAGGTATATTAAAATTTTTTTTATATGCAAATAATATTTAATTTATTACTACTGGTAAAGTTTAGCATTTGAATTTTAATAAAAATATGAAATAATTAAAAATCTTTGAGCAAAATATATTTATATCAGGATAAAAAGTTAAAATCAATACAATTAAAAGGACTTAATTTCTACAAAAAAACAAGCCCTTCCCAAATACACAGCTCATTTATGCAAATATTCTTCATTTGAATATTTAAACATTCTAAACCGGGATTCTTTTTTCTGCTCTACAGAATATCTCAACTGTAACTTGAATGAAAGGACTGCAATATATGCACTATCAATTTTTATTATAAGTACAAAAGACATTGTTTATTTTGTCAACTCACCGTAAGTGCACTGTAAGAACACATTACGAGTTTTATAATAAACAAGAAAGGTGGAGCATATATATGGAGAGAAGCTCAGTGCTGAGATTACATACTGAGTGCTCTTATCACTCTCTTAATTATCTGGGGGAAGGTCTGAGAGTAGAGCCAACCTCTGCCTTTACAAGGCATTGCTTACAGTAAGCAAATGAGTTACCAGCAAAGTTTGGTCTGCTACCTGTCAACTGCAAAAGACATAGTGAAAGAATGAGAAGTAATTCTGCTATGGATGCACAGGTAATGGATGTGGAAATTGGCTCATGGCTGGCAAATTCAAGTCCAATGGCTGAGAGGAAGCATGGCACAGCTTTCTAACTTAATTCAGACTACTCTCTCTCCAACATTTTAATGTTTAAATCAAAGAATTACATTTTCATAAAGTTCAAAACAAATTATTGTAAAATATTCTATAAAAAAAAATAGAATTAAATTAAAATTATTGCCATCAGGAAAATTTGGTCTACTTAAAATATTAGTGTTATAAATGTATTACATTATCATAAAGATGTTGGTAAAACTAAACAGTACAATTTACTATAACATATTATAATGCGGTCAGTTAAACGGATTGAATTTGTGAACAAAAACATTTTGATCGAAAGATAAATTAATACAAATATCTTCTCTAATTGCAATAATTTACTGCTGGTTTTTTTATATCGGCTTGTGTAGGTATATTAAAAACTTGTTTTATATACAAATTATATTCAATTTCTTACTAGAGGTAAAGTTTACCATTTATATTTTAATAAAAATATTAAATAATTTTAAATCTTTGAGCAAAATAAATTTATATCAGGATAAAAAGTTAAAATCAATACAATTAAAAGGACTTCATTTCTACAAAAAAAAAGCCCTTCAATTTGTGCAGTTTTAGTGCAATCGCAGGACACGTGAAATAATTACGCGACGTCACGTGACCCACGCAGGTCAATCCATGTGAGCTGAGCTCACTTCAGCCTATATTAGCACACCCTGTCACACATATCAGTCATACTTTAATGGGTAAACTGTGTATATTTAATGGACGAACTGACTGTTGCATATGTTAATGGAAAACTGACTGTTGAATGTTAATTGGTACCTGACAGTGGGTTATTGTAATTGGCAATGTGACACTGTGGCATGCTCTGTGGTGCAAATTGACTCTGTGGTAAGTTCTGTTAGGCATATTGACAGTGTGCCATGCAAAATCATGTGGGTGCAATATGAGTGCAAGGGAATAAAAAATTGAAATACAATTTTTCAACAACATTATTATTACACATGAAAATGGTTGAATATAATATTAAAAAGTTCATATAACTAAAAATGCAAATAGTTATATACATATAGAGAAAGAAGAAGAGAGAGAAGTCAGTGTGTATAGATATATAGGCTTGTGATTTGTGTGTGTTTGCATAAATATATATATTTATTGTTCTATAATGGTACAATAAATGAAGGTGGCCCACTGTCACCCCGCAGGGCTCCTGGGTGTGGCATAATTAATGGGGCTCCCATGTGTGGCATAATTAATGGGGCTCCCATGTGTGGCATAATTAATTGGTGCTCCCATGTGTGGCATAATTAAGGTTCTCCCCTGTGTAGAATAATTAATGAGCTCCTGTATGTGGCTTATTCATGGGGCTTTTGTATGTGTGTGGTGAGGATAATAATGGTGCTGTGCTATGGGTCTGGTATAATGATGGTGTAACATGCAGTGGGGATAATAATGGTGCGGTGCTATGGGTCTGGTATAATGATGGTTTAACATGCGGTGAGGATAATAATGGTGTGGTGCTATGGGTGCAAAAATAACATTTTTGTTTCGTTTTCGTCCATTTGGACGAAAATGTTATTTATTTTGTCTAAAACGAATTTCGTTCATTACTGCATTCGTTTCAGACGAAATTCGTTCATTAATCGTTTTATTCGTTCGTTTTATAGAATACTTTGGTGGGGGATTCATTTATTAGGGGGTTATTTTATTTTAACTTGTACGTTTGTAAGAGCTGACAGTTCAGCTCTTACATAGCAGTGTCCGCGATGAAGCGGCCGCGTTATTCATCATTGCTAACAGCTCAGCGTTCTAACTGCCGCGCTGAACTGTCAGTGATGAAGTTGCCGCGCTGAACTGTGCTAGACCCTTGCCAGTTGCCTCTTTAGATCTAATATTATATTCTCCAAAGCAGCAACCTGCTCACATCTGCAACAGTGGTATAGACCCTGGGGAACTTGCTCCAATACAGTATACATGCTGCAAGACATGCACTTAGTGGCATTGTCCAACATGCTCTCTAATGTAAAACACCCAATATAAATAGAATAAAAAAGGATTTATACTTTACCCTCCTTCTTGCCTTTTAACTCCTTCTTTGCTTCTAACTCCTATACTTAAGCAGCTTGTTCACTTTAGTAGATGTTCACCTGGATTTGCCTGGCTCAGTATATATAACATATATTATTAAACTGTATGCAGGTGTGACCCTGGTGATTAGAAAGTTTGGGATTTAAACATGGTCAGAACTGTGAGCTAAGAGCGCCACCTCTTGAATAATATTATTATATCCTAATCAAATATTAAGAGAGGAGTCTTTTCAGAGAACCAACCAGATTAAAACACATATATCTGACACACCTTCTATGGGTGTGGCATGGAGATGGAAAAGGGGGATAACATTAGGCTAGTAGAAGGCAAATGATTAAGTCTTAATGATCTAAGCTGGGGAAGTTTCTTGATCCAAAAAGGCCATACTGACGGTATTCAACACTATGCCAAAGGGAATAGCTTCAGCAACTGTTAGTTACACCTTGGTAAATATAGTCTACTTTGAATTTTATATTTTATTTTGTTATTTCTGCAATCTTGTATGGTAAATCAAATTCTATACTGGCTTCAATTCTAAGCTATTAGTCATAGTATGCTGTGTCTTGATGTCTTTATGTCTGCAGTGTGAAGATATTAAACAATAGCCTAATTCTAATATATATATATATAGTGAGAATATTTGATTTATCATACGTGTTTGTACTCATTATATGCTGAAATACTAAAGTAAATATATTAGTAGTCTATTAATACCATTGCGCACTGATATTTATGGTCTTTAACCCCTTAACGCATTTGGACGTATATATACGTCCTGAAAAGCATGGTCCTTAAGGACCATGAGGACGTATATATACGTCCTCCGTTTACATGTAGTGTTGCGCTTCTTAGCGCTACACTACATGCCTGTAGCTATACCCAGAGGCTGCTTCGGATCCGTATGCGCGTTAACACACATCGGCAGTGAAAGCTTATCACTGCCTATGTGTGTAAAGTGTTGCAATGGGGCATCATGCAACACATTCTGTGCCCCCCTGGGCACCGCGATCACCCGGTGATCGTGGCTGTGTGCTGTATCGGAGGAGCATGCTCCTCCGATACAGTGTGCCCAGCACAGAGCGACGGAAGAGAGAGAAAAAAAATCTCTTCCGTCGCTCTGAAACCGCTACTTGACTGCCCCTACAGGCAGTTATACAGTAATACAGTTAAAATTAGAAAATAAAATAAATAAATGGAAAAAGCTAATACTAGATCTACTGAACCCAGATCTAGGGTTAGGGTCATAAATAGGGTTATAATTAAGGTTACAGGGGGTTCGGGTGAGTACAAGGGTTGGATTAAGGGGTTCGGGTAGATTTAGGGTTAGGGTGAATTTAGAGTTGGTGTAAATTTTTGGGTTGGGGTTAAAAGGTCACTGTAGAAGAAAATGGTTAGAAAACAAAAAAAAAAACACTAATATTGTTTATTGCCCTATTAGTTGAAATAAAACATAGACAAACATGGAAACATTGGTATTTCTAAACTCAGGACAAATAGTAGAAATATATAGACGGGGTCTTTTTTACCATTTGTAATTGTTTAAAAAAAAAATCAGGTAAAAGTTAGAAGAAGTGTTTTTTATGGCATATTTTCATCATATTTTATGTTTTTATGATATAATATTTTTATTTAATAGTAAATTATATCATATGATGAAAATATTAGTATCAAATTAAAGCCCTATCCGTCCTTTAAAAAATGATATATAATTTGTGTGGGTGGACTGAACACAAAGAAAGAAATTCACAGTTCAGTAAACATATGACAAAAATAATGGAATTCTGGTCTTCATCAAATGAAGCAAGGCACTCGGTCACTAAGGGGTTAAGTAAGGTTATGTAACGGGGTTTTGAGCAGGTCCACCTATACCCCTGTGTTCCTTTTCCCCAGTTACCTTTTTTTTGCGCTCTGCAGAGCGATCCTGAGTCTCCGCTACCTGGGAGTTGGGGTACATGACGGCGGTAGTGCCTCCACCCAGTGGGGCATCCAGGGTATGGATGGGGGGTCCCACTGGGAACATATCTACACAAGAAATACAACTAGTAAAATATTCAGAAGTGCAATTACCCATTTAAAGCAACCTACAATAAATACTGCAGCGCACTCCAGGCTCCACCCCACAAGCAGTCTGGTACCGTTAGTTGGTGCACATAGTTGGGGCCCATAAATACTGTAATCCTCAATATGGCTGAAGTTAAAATGCTACTGGCAGGAAAAGGGAAGAGCAAGGACTTTTAGCTGTGTGCTGACTTTCAGGGTGCCCTGTGTGAGACAGGGGGAGAGGGATTCAGCTTGGTGCCCTGTGTGAGACAGGGGGAGAGGGATTCATCTTGGTGTCCTGTGTGAGACAGGGGGAGAGGGTTTCAGCTTGGTGCCCTATGTGAGACAGGGGGAGAGGGTTTCAGCTTGGTGCCCTGTGTGAGACAGGGGGAGAGGGTTTCAGCTTGGTGCCCTGTGTCAGACAGGGGGAGAGGGATTCAGCTTGGTGCCCTGTGTCAGACAGGGGGAGAGGGTTTCAGCTTGGTGCCCTGTGTGAGACAGGGGGAGAGGGATTCAGCTTACCACTGCACCACAGGCTGCAATCACATCACTTCACCTGCTATCTCCTCACTGTGACAGCAGGCTTTGCCACACACAGCTCTGTATGCAGGACTGCTGACTTCCACATGCAGGAATATTCCTCCAGGATGCTGCTGTAATTCTTCTGGGCATCAGATCAGTCAGGCCTCAGTTATTAGATCCCAAAAATTTAACTGCTTAAATATCATATGATTATGCTAACAACTGCAGTTATGAGTGATATTTCAACTTTAGAAGAAAGTGTAATATATCCTTATTAACCCCTTTGTGACCTTATGACGAGTTAACTCGTCATAAGAGCTACAGCATTAGCGACCTTATGACGAGTTAACTCGTCATGCAGTCTAGCCGGCGCTGCACTCCGTGCGCACCACCAGCCAGTCTGCAAAGGGTCCAGGACTAAGCCTCGCCAAATAGAGTTTGGAATCTGATTGATTGCTTCTGTGGACAGGTGTTGTTTATACAGGTAACTAGTTGAGATTAGGAACACTCCCTTTAAGAGTGCTCGTTACCAGGGAAAGACACCTGGGATCCAGAAATCTCGCTGATTGATAGGGGATCAAATACTTATTTCCCTCATTGACATGCAAATCAATTTATAACTTTTTTGAAATGCGTTTTTTCTGGATTTTATTTTTTGTTTTTGTTATTCTGTCTCTCACTTTTAAAATACACCTACCATTAAAATTATAGACTGGTTATTTCTGATCAATGGGCAAACGTTAAAAATCAGCAGGGGATCAAATACTTGTTTCCCTCACTGTATAGAACCCTAGACTTGGGTAAAGGAACTACTGACTCCTTTAGTAAGTTATTTTGTGTTACTCTATGTCACTCATCTATGGAAACCTGGAGCCCCCTAAAAATAATTTTAGGTTTGTCGGGGAGAATATCACTCAAAAGATCATCTTTCTTTAAAATTTGCCAGTGTTTTTGAATGGTTTTCTTGAGATGCCGATCTTTGTTGTGGTAGTCTAGGACTATGGGAAAAACTATATATTTTTTCCTTACCCCTACATAGGAAGAGTAAGTCATTGATATATTGGTGGTATGAGGCCAGGTTCACTCCCCTAATCATGGCCAGACCATATGAATGAATGTTCCCACTCGGCCATGAAGAGGTTAGCGTAGCTTGGGGGTGAACCTGGTCCCCATAGCTGTTCCTTGTTTTTGTAGGAAAAATTATCATTGAACCAGAAGAAATTATTTTGAAGAATTAAATTTATTCAATTGGTGAGATTGTCAGTGGAGACAGAGAAAAAGCAGTTTTTTAAAATAATTTATTTTCTTCTGATTTTACCAAGAAAGAACCAATGGACAAGAGCCTGCAAGCTATGTTTCCCGAGCAGTCACAGCAAACATGTGATTGGTTGACACAAGAAAAAGTGTTAGAACAATTAAATGGTGTTAAAATAGATAACGCCCCGGGGCAGGATGGTATACACCCACGGTTACTTAAAGAGCTAAACCAGGTCCTGGCCAGAAAGTTATTTTTGATTTTCATGGATTCTTTTATATCAGGCATTGTGCGCACAGATTGGCGTAAAGCTGATGTGGCATCCATATTTAAAAAGGGATCAAAATCCCAGCAGGGCAATTACAGACCTGTAAGCTTGACATCTGTGGTGGGGAAACTGTTTGATGGGTTGCTAATGGAATATATTAAAGATTTTATATTGAACAGGAATCTCATTAACAGGAGGCAACATGGCTTTGTGAAGGTCAGACCATTACAAAGTAACTGAATTAATTAATATGAGGAGGTGAGTAATAATATAGACATGGGTGCTGCGTTGGGTGTGATATATTTAGACTTTGCTAAGGCTTTTGATTCAGTTCCAAATAAAAGGTTACTGTACAAATTTACTGAAAGACGCTTAAGGCCAGAGGTTTGTTTGTGGATTGGCAATTGGCTGCAAAGGAAAATAAGATATTGGAGTGTATTAAAAGGTGTATTGACTCGGCTCTGTCGCATCCGGATGACGTAGCACGCTTGCACGTTGCGTGAGGGGGGTGTGGTGCTCCGATGAAGAGGACTCCTGAACTGAGCGTTGCTGACCGCGTTGCAGACCTCGAGACGAACGCCCTGCAGCGACCCTGAGGTGCTGGTTCTTCAGGCTGACACTTTTACATCCAAACACGGTGGGAGGAAAAGGAAAGACAAAGTTCTACCTGGACCTGCATCCCTGCTACCCAACAAACCGGTCAGTGAGTGAACTTTAGAAAAGAAAGAGGGGAAAAAAAAGGGAAAAAAGCGGAACCGTGTGAGCCACACGTGGTCAATGGCAGATAAATATAAACTCCCCCATTGCTTTGAAGCCTGAAACCTGAAACTAACGAAGTCTGCAAAAGGGTAAGCGACTTTTTCTTTGTATATACGGGAGCTGGATTTAACCATGAGATAAGTAGAAAATACCTAGTAAGCAACAAACCCAAAACATTAAATTGCTGTACCGAGGTATATACTAAATCTCTCAATTTACGTTTCTCTTTTACATAAAATATAAGGACCTTAGTTAATCACAAAATCCTGCCTGAGGATTACCCGGGGTTTCTTCAAAAGGAGGAGGGAAAGGGGGAAAAGGAGAAAGAAGGAAAACTCTGCAGAAATCGTTAACCCCGAATAGAGTTTTAACCCCCTATAGAATAGCGGGTAAGATACCCGGCTGGAAATCCAGACCCCCTGCCTGAGCTTGTTTGGGATAACTACTTAAGTTTACAATATGCCTCCCAAGGCCGACAAGCATGAAAAACCTGATAAACAGAGAAACCCAAGGCTAATAGACCTCAACCTATTGATGCCTATTACTCTCCTAAGAGTCAACTGAATATATCCGCAATACCAGATAAAAGTCTCTTAGAGGGAGTGATGGACCACACTTCACAGGATCCAATTGATTATATATCACAATCAGATTTAATTTCTGCCCTTGATACCTTATACTTGAAGATTAAAATAGATCTTGAAAAAATGACAACCGAAAACAAGGAAGAATTTACTCAAATAAAAAACGCAATTAAAGATCAATCTAACCAAATTAACACGATGCACCAGAAAATCCAAGACTTGCAAGTCCAGAATGAAGAAGCCAGTATAGCTATTAATAAACTGGACCTAAAACTTGCGGACCTTGAAGACCGTTCTAGACGCTCTAACCTCAAAATTAGAGGCATTCCAGAGGAAATAGTCGATCTTGAAATGTACCTGGTCGAGCTATTATCCTCTTATGTTGACATCAAATTCGTGAACCCCAATACTATTGAGAGAGCTCACCGTCTCCCAAAACCAGCTAATGGGTTTCAGGATACTGCCCCTAGAGACGTTATTGTTCGCTTTAACAGCTGCAAGACCAAGGATGAACTGGTACGCGAATATAGGAAGAATCCTTCGAAAGTTATAAAATTCTCTAAACTTTCCATCTATGCAGACCTTTCATGGGCTACAAGGTTTGCCAGGAAGAAGTTCACTGAAGTTACTACCTGTCTACGAGAACATAAAGTCCTATACTCCTGGGGCTTCCCCACTAAACTGCGGATAAATTTCAAGGATAAAATCTATGTTTGCAACGATACACAACAGGCAAAAGACAAAATCGTACTTTGGGGTCTACTAAAACCATGATCTATTCCTAAATGGCAATGAGGAGTTAATTGTGTAGCTTAGGGGGGATGCGATATCCTTGTGTGTTTTTTTTTCTCTCTCTCTTATTTTTGTTTAGGTAGGATGTATATCGGGATAACACCACACTGCTTTGACACAGAAATAATTGGATGCAAAAAGATTTCTTTTTTTTTTGTTATTTATTTTTTTTCTCTTTCACATAGTGTCACAAATTAAGAGTAATTTTCTGCCCTATTCCTTCACTGTTTTTTTGACACCGAAATATTATGATAACGTAGATGCTGTTTCTAATACTCTAACTACTTTTTTTTTGTTTTGGTAAGATGTATATCGGGATAACATTACACTGTTTTGACACAGAAATAACTGGATGTAAATAGATTTTTTTTTCCCCCACATACATAGTATCATAAATTAAGAGTAATGTTTTGCCCTATTCTCTCACTGTCCTTTGACACCGAAATATGATGATAAGGTAAAGCTTTTTCCAATATTTTAACTATTTTTTTTTTCTCCTTTCCACATAGATAGTGTCACAAAGTAAGAATAATGTTTTGCTTTATTTGTTCACTGTTTTTTGACACTGAAATATGATGCGATAACGCAGATGCTGTTTCTAATACTTTAATTACTTATTTGTGTTTTGGTAGGATGCATATTGGGATAACACCACACTGTTTTGACATAGAAATAACTCGTTGTAAATACTTTTTTTTTTTCTCCTTTTCCTTCTCCACATAGATAGTGTCACAAATTAAGAATAATGTTTTGCTCTATTTTTTCACTGTTTTTTGACACTGAAATATGATGCGACAACGCAGATGCTGTTTCTAATACTTTAATTACCTATTTGTGTTTTGGTAAGATGCATATTGGGATAATACCACACTGTTTTGACATAGAAATAACTCGTTGCAAATACTTTTTTTTTTCTCCCACATAGATAGAGTCACAAATTAAGGGTAACGCTCTACTTTACTCTTTTACTGCTCTTTGACACCGAAAATGGATGATGTCATAGATCTACAAATTCTTAACTATCTATTTTGTCACAAACCAAGAGTAGTGTGACGCAATATTCTTTCATAGCTCTTTGACACTTGAATACTGTGATAATGCAGATATCGATTACAAAACATTGACTATATATTTTTTTGTTCTGGTTACACTGTTTTGGCACAGAAAAATGTTGACTATAAATCTTGATTATTTCTTGATACTGAAATATCATGATAACTTAGATTATGATTACAGAATGTTAACTACTTACTTTGTTACAAACTAAGAGTAATGTATTGTTTTATTACCTTGCTGTTTTTTGATACTGAAGCAATATGATAATGTAGACGCTGATCGCTAAATCTTATGATTATTGGACTAACACTGCACTGTTTTGGCTCCAGAGAGAGAGAGGGAAGAGAAAGGGAAAGGAAAATGCCAACTACAAAACCTTGACTATTTTATTTATTTATTTATTTTTTTCTTCTCTCGCATGGTGCCATAAACTAAGAGTAATGTCCTGCTTTATCCCCTTACTGTTCTTTGACATTGAAATAGTATGATTACGTAGATCTTGATTATAAACTTTTATCTATCTATTCTGTCACAAATCAAGAGTATTGTTCTGCACTGCTCTTTTGTAGTTCTTGGATGTTTAAACGACAAGGTACATCTTGATTCCAAAACCTCAATTACATTTTTTTTTTTTTTTCTTCCCTCTCTTTTCCCACATAGATAGAGTCACAAATTAAGGGTAACGCTCTACTTTACTCCTTTACTGCTCTTTGACATCGAAAGTGGATGATGTCCTAGATCTACAAACTCTTAACTATCTATTTTGTCACAAACCAAGAGTAGTGTGACCCACTATTCTTTTATAGCTCTCTGACACTTGAATACTGTGATAATGCAGATGTCGACTACAAAACATTGACTATATATTTTTGTTCTGGTCACACTGTTTTGGCACAGAAAAATGTTGACTATAAATCTTGATTACTTTTTGATACTGAAATGTCATGATAACTTAGATTATGATTACAAAATGTTAACTACCGTATTTATCGGCGTATAACACGCACCTAATTTTAAGAAGGAAATTTCAGGAAAAAAAACTTAAGAACTTAAATTAAGAACTTTGAAGCCCAATATGCCATTTTAATATGCCAGGATATTGCCCCCAATATGCCATTTAATATGCAGGATATTGCCCCCAATATGCCATTTAATATGCAGGATATTGCCCCCAATATGCCATTTTATATGCAGGATATTGCCCCCAATATGCCATTTTAATATGCCAGATATTGCCCCAATATGCCATTTAATATGCATGATATTGCCCCCAATATGCCATTTATTATGCCAGGATATTGCCCCCAATATGCCAGATATTGCCCCAATATGCCATTTATTATGCCAGGATATTGCCCTCAATATGCCATTTAATATGCCATGATATTGCCCCCAATATGCCAGGATATTTCCCCTTAGTATACTCGTTATGCCACCCTCCTCCCCCCCCTCCCCCAGACCCCAGCACTTACCTCTTTGCTGCTCTGTCCCCCCGTGCTCTGAAGCTGCGTGGCTGTGAGGGAAGCATTGTGAGCTTCCCTCCAGCCGCACGGAACAATAAAGTTTGTTTTAAAAAAAACCCACACTTTATTGACCGCGCGGCTGGAGGGAAGCTCACAACGCTTCCCTCACAGCCACGCAGCTTCAGAGCACCGGGGGACAGAGCAGGAACGAGGTAAGTTTTAGATTTTTATTTTTTTCGGCGTATAACACGCACACATCTTTTTCTCCCTATTTTCAGGGAGAAAAAGTGCGTGTTATACGCCGATAAATCCGGTACTTACTCTGTTATAAACTAAGAGTAATGTATTGTTTTGCTGTTTTTGATACTGAAGCAATATGATAATGTAGACGCTGATCGCTAAATCTTATGATTATCGGACTAACACTGCACTGTTTTGGCGCTAGGGAGAGAGAGAGGGAAGAGAAAGAGAAGGGAAAATGTTGACTACAAAACCCTAACTTATTTTTTTTTCTCCCTTTTTGTCTTCCTTTCCCTGCCCCCTCCCCCCCCCCCCCCTCACTGTCTGCCTGCCTATTGGGCCTCTACACTCTGTAGCATGATCGTTAGTACTTCTCTGATTGAGTTGAGACCTTCTTCATGGGAAAATATACTACACCCCCCCTCGCTCCCTGGTGGTTGTAGGGAGCTTTTTGACATACGGTTGATGGAGAGGATTTCTCTATCAAATGTGAATATGCTTGATATGACTGTGTGTATGGGTATTTGTATGACTGTAGGTGTTCTTATTGGGGTCCTGCAAGGACTAGTGGGGGTGTACCTGGGGCGGACGATCAGCTGGGAGGCAGATGGTTGGCTCAGATCTCACCAGCCCCTAGATGTCCATTAAAATAATGACCATCAACTCACGAGGACTAAACTCCCCTCAGAAGAGAGCTTTTTTATATGACTCCCTGACTAGAGACAACGTAGATATAGCCTTCGTGCAGGAGACTCATTGGACAAAGGACCAAGGAAAACTATGGAGGTATACTAAATACCCCCATGTATATTCCTCCTCTATGGAGACGAAGAAGAAGAGAGGGGTAGCGATTTTTATCTCGTCCAGACTTAAATTTGAACATATATACCACGAGACCGATAGCGAAGCACGTAGACTGATACTGATATGTAAGATTAACGACGTATTTTATACGTTGGTTGATCTATACGCTCTATCAGACGGTTCATTAAGATTCATGAAAGCTGTATTAGAGAGAGCCGAAAAAATATCTAGGGGCTTTTTTGTTATGGGTGGAGACATGAATTCCATAGCTGATTTTGAACTAGATAGGAAATCAAAAAAATTATGTAAAGATGAGTCCCGTATGAGGACAAGGGCGAAAGCATTCTCTTCCTGGTTATTTCAGAACAACTTATATGACATCTGGAGGGCCCAATATACAGGAGAGCGGGACTATACTTTTTTTTCATCATTCACTCTTCCTATACCAGGATAGACTATCTGTTGACTAAAGGCCCCACACTTGGTAACTGCTTAAACTCATCTATTGGAACCATCTCTTGGTCTGACCATGCTCCGGTGCTAGTAGTAATTAAAGATAATCCATTATATAGGTCCCGTACCAACTTGAGACTAAATGAGCAACTACTAAGCACGCAAAAAGATAGAACCGAGTTGATAGAACAAGCCAAATCCTTTCTTGAATATAACGACACAGACGAAACATCAGAACAAAATCTCTGGTGTATAATGAAATGTGTAATGAGAGGCTACCTAATAAAGAACGGTACATGGAAAAAAAAACAAAAGGGGTTCGATTTGGCCGAACTATACGCTATGCTAGCAATATTAGAAAATAATAATAAATCTGACCCTACTGCAGTAAAAGGGAAAGAGATATATGATATTCAAGAGAGGATTAGGAATGAGCTTAGAAAACGTGCAGAGACAGCATTGCAACGCCAAAGATGCAACTGGTACTATAGTAACAACAGAACAGGGAGAGATCTAACCAAGAAGTTGAAAGCCCAAAATCAACGTTCAAGAATTAAAAAGATAATATGGGATGGGGAGACCTGTATTGCACCAACTAGGATAGCGGCAGCATTTAAATCTTATTACGAAACCCTATATAACCTCCCAAATTCAGGTATGCCAACCCAGACCCTGACTAACTTTTTGGAATCTCTAGAATTACCTAGGCTCCCCAGAGAAAAATTGACTTCTATTAACAGCCCAATTTCCCTTATAGAAGTAACCAATACGATTAAAGAACTGAAAAAGGGAAAAGCTCCTGGCCCGGATGGCTTTTCAACATTATATTACCAGACTCTCAACTCTACGATAGCACCACTACTGGTCAGAATGTTCAATACAATTGTTGATGGCTCAGGTTTCCCGGCAGAAATGATGACCGCAGCCATAACACCCATTCCGAAGCCAGGAAGGGACCCCGAGGTTGTGAATAACTATAGACCGATATCGCTTATTAATCTTGATATTAAAATATATTCCAAGATTCTTGCTGTGAGACTTCGGGGAGTTATCCACGACTTGATTAACCCCGATCAAGCCGGCTTTATGCCGGGGAGACAGGGCTCTGAAAACACCCGCAGGGTCTTCGGCATAATAAATAACATCCACCATAGGAAGCTACCCTCTGTCATAGTCGCTCTCGATGCAGAGAAGGCTTTTGACAGAGTGGACTGGGGATTCCTGTCGGAGACCCTGAGGGTGTTTGGCAGTAGCGGTTTGTTCTACGACTTTACAATGGCCTTGTACAGGAATCCACAGGCTAGAATAACGGGTCCTTTCCTGGCTTCGGATTTTTTTGACATCCGAAATGGAACCAGACAAGGCTGCCCATTAGCCCCGCTTCTCTATACACTCACAATCGAGCCTTTGGCTCAGTATCTCAGAAACTCACACTCAATAAAGGGCATAATGATTGGCAAAGAAAAACATCTCATAACTCTCTATGCGGACGATGTTCTTCTCACTTTATCACAACCCCATCTCTCGGTACCCGCTCTCCTGGAGGCCCTGTACGAATATGGCAGATATTCTAACTATACTATTAATTTGACAAAGACCCAAATTATGGCTTTCTATTTACCTCCATCAAAACAACAGATGATAGGGAATTACTTAAGTAAACAAAGACTTGGAGACTCTATCGACTACCTAGGTATTAAGATCCCTTCCCGGCTTGAGAAAACTGTTTCTCTAAATTTCGATGCCCTGTATATAAATCTTCACAAACTTACCACTAAATGGTCAAAGTTAGAGACCTCCTGGATGGGGTGTATCAATACTCTTAAGGCCTACATCCTACCTAAATTGATATACTTATTTAGGACTATTCCATATGAACTACCTAGAAGTACTCTGAGGGACTTTGAAATTCTATTTTCGAGGTTCGTTTGGGCCAACAAGAAACCGCGACTTCCAAGCCAAATTCTGAAACGCAGTCTTCAGTCTCATGGCTTGGGGTACCCGGACCTGCGAAAACTATATGCAGCCTCGCAAATGTCCCATGTACTTGCGTGGAACACATATTACTCTGGAGCGGGTTGGTTGACACTGGAAGGAGCTCTATGTAACAACCCAGATATGCCATCATTCATATGGCTGCCAAGTAGATTCTACAAAAACCTAACATCTACCCCCCAAAATATTAAAGATATTATGGTCTCATTTTATAAAATAAAAAAGACACTGAAGGTTCAAGATGCGCTTTCTAAAGCTGCACCGCTCCAGACTATTCAACTATGTATCCCAAATATAACACTATTCAAATGGAGGGATGCAGGGATTACTACTCTGGGAGATCTATATGATAATGAGAGTATAATATCTTTTGAAACACTGCACAAGAACTTTAATCTTCCTCCTACAGAGAGCTACACGTACACCCAAGTTAGATCATTTTTAATCAAAAATCGGCCATTGGATACGACCGAATGGGACAGATTCCTCACGTTGGCAGGTAACCAAAACCTCACTGCGAAATGCCGGGGGTTTCTCGATAGGGGGGTGACGATCGATAAGCCCCCGGCCCTCGCTCAGTGGGAGGCAGATCTGGGGAAAGTGTTTCCACTCCATGACTGGCTGAAAGCCTGGCAAGATATGAGAAAGTCAGTTCATTGTATTAACATCCATGAACAATACTACAAACTCTCACATAGGTGGTATCTAGTGCCCTTGCGCCTGGCTAAATATGCCACACAAACCAGCGATCTTTGCTGGAGGTGTGGTAAAAAGCCGGGATCGCAGTGCCACATATGGTGGGAATGTGAGGAGCTTACCCCCCTTAAGAGGAGGCTAGAAAATATCTATAAAGACCTTTATGGTAGATTAGAGAAACTTACTGTATATACGTTCCTATTTCATCTGGAAATTCCAACTACCGATATATACCGGAAAGCTCTATGTGTTAACATACTAATGGCATGTAAACTATGTATTGCAAGACATTGGAGGAAGACATCTACCCCTCCATGGCCAGAAATTAAAAACCAGATTGATTTCCAGGCTAAAGCCGAAAAAAGTTTCTATCGGAATAATAAACCAGCAGATCTGGAGAAATATAAACGGATTTGGTCAAACTGGCTAGAGCCCGCTCTAGCTTCTATTATTGAGAGTGATGTTATCCCCGTGAGTAGTGATGGGTTATCCACGCTATGATTACCGGTGGTTGAGACAGTTGCCAACCCTATAACCTGCTTAACATGCTGAAATTGTAAATCAAAACAACATATTCTTGCTCCGCCCCGGCCCCCCCCCCAATACTAGATGAAATAGTGTAATGACACGACTTGAGACCGTATGAAGATAGACACCAGTATGAATGAAGTCTGAATGATTAAAATGGTTGAATGAAGCTGTTGGATTTCGACCAGATCTGTACACAGTTTGGTGGACTCCGAGACACCTGAGTCCTCTTCCCTGTTCTCATACTACCTCCCTTCTCCTCTCTCTTTCTTCCCTTCTCTATACCTCCTTCTTTTCTCTCTCTCCCTCCTATGATGGGGGGGGGGGGAGGATTTATTAATCTATTAAACTTCTTTTTTTTTCTTTTTCTTCTTCTTTTCCCTTTTTTTTTTCCCCCTCTCTCTTCCTCCCCTCTCCCCTCTCTCTCTCCCGTTTATAGGTATGAGGGAATCTGGCGGAGGGGTGGGAGATGGGGCAGGGGAGGAGGCGAAACGGGGGAGAGGCGAAGTCCCTTTGTTTATACCTAGTGATCTTTATTATGGGACGACCCCACAATGTGTACATATCCTGTTTTTTTCTTATTCTCTATGTATGTTAAACGTATAATGGCTATGTATAAACAGAGAGATAGAAGTAGGGGATGGATTAAGTGCAAATATCCAAAGACCATAATGCTTGATTAAAGTATGAGTTTTTTTTTTTTTTCTTCTCCTTTTTGATTAATGATTTTGACATATGTATTTATATGTATCTAAAACTGTATTTTGATATATTTGTAATAAAAATTTATAAAAAGGAAAAAAAAAACAAAAAAAATATCAGCAAGCCTTTTGTGACACAGCTGAACTGGAAAGGCTTTTCCTTTAAAAAAAAAAAGGGGAAAAAAAAAAAAAAAAGGTGTATTGACTCATGGGACGAAGATATTATTCTGCCTCCTTATAGGTCCATGGTAAGACCTCACCTTCAATATCCGGTTCAATTCTGGGCACCTTTTTTTTAACAAAAAGACAATATGGAACTAAAGAAAGTGCAGAGGAGGGCTACAAAACTATTCAGGGGAATGTAAAGGTGGAGGTCACCCACTAAGACTTGAAGAAAGGAGATTTAGTCTACGACAGCGGAAGGGATTTTTTACAGTAAGGACAATTAAGATTTGAAATACCTTAGATGCCTTTAAAAGTGGCCTGGATAGTTATTTAATGAGTAGGAGCATAGAGGGCTATGCATGTTAGTATAGACATTAATATTTATTTAATACTTGATCCAAGGAGAAATCTGATTGCCATTTGGAGTCAAGAAGGAATTTTTTTCTCCACTGAAATATGAATTCGAAATTGCTGAAGGGGTTTTTATTTTTGGATCAACAGCAGGTAACATGGGATAGGAAAAGGGTTGTACGTGATGGACGCAAGTCTTTTTTCAACCTAAACTACTATGTAACTGCTTCACAGCTCTTATTATGTTCTATATAGAGTGATGTCACATCCCTAGTAACTAGCCACATTCCATTTTCCCAGGTAATTGCCTTAAGAATGTGCAAAACACTGACTGTGTCTTTTAAATACGAGGGTATCGTTTTAACAAATGGCTGGAGGATATGATCCAGATATATTCTGATTGGTTCGAATAAAGTGATCCCACCCCAGGCACAAACGGCCTACCCAGACGTAATAACTGCCCCCCTCCCTTGTGAGCTGGTTTATCACATCCTACCTAACTCTTCCACGGTAAGTAGGGTTACCCATGTTCTGCGGTTGGAATCCATAGCTACGGAACAGCTTCTCTTTACTCCGGTGCAAGTCTTGTGTATGTTTTACTCCAGATCGTTTTAGCAATTACTGCTGATTTTACCATGTTATGCCATGTTTGTATGATATATAATATATATATATATAATCCAAAGTGAGATGCACTCAGCCAAAAGTCAATACCATACGAATATCCTGGGTGCTGTGCAGCTATATCCACAGAAATCCAAAAGAAAGCACGTTCTCACGGGTCTTGAATGAATAAGGTCGATGTTTTAATTACTCATAGTAACAATGTAGCAGCATGAGCATGCGATCGACGTTTCGGCCCACACCGTAGACTTTTATCGGGTATGTAATTACCCATTAGTAATTTGCATATTATGCTGGTGGATAATATCAATGCATCAAACACAGGAGATGTCACATATACAATCAATGTTTCTCTTACTTTGTGTATTTAATTGCAATTCTGCTAACACAATGTGGAGATCAATGTGTATTCATTTTACATAAATGAATAAATAATCTTTAAATGACCAGCCATAATCTGATAATATAATCAGTGTCACCTAATGTAATAACCTCTGATATTGGGATTACTTATAAATACATGATTAATATATAAAGAATGAATCACAGACACCAATCAGGAGCAATGGAAACTTTAATATGTCAGTATGTGCTAGAAACAAGTACATGAAGGTCTGGGCCAAGCTGTAACCTGGACCTTTTATATGATAAAACCTTCAAGAAGGTCAGGTGCTGGCAACCTATGGACTCACAGAGAATCATCCTTCATCCTTCAGCAGAGAGGAAGAAAACACGTGGAGGAAACCTCTGGGGAACCATGGCTGGAAGGACTGTCTTTCCCTCTGGGCATTAAGAGGTTAATGTAGTGTAGGGAGATGGGTTTACATGAAAGAGGAGCAGTGAAGGCTAATGATAAAGTGATTTCATATAAACATTACTTAATAAAT
Source organism: Pelodytes ibericus (assembly GCA_036172795.1). NCBI lineage: Eukaryota > Metazoa > Chordata > Amphibia > Anura > Pelodytidae > Pelodytes > Pelodytes ibericus. The sequence continues at coordinate 215,366,856 of CM069860.1, read as the reverse complement.
CTAAACTGTTGCCAACATGATTCAATTCTAGACATGTGTATTTAACATGATCTTGCTTCTCCAACCCAGCATATATACACATACTCTGTGTTTACCTGAACATCCACCATCCTTACCTTTATTTGATTGCAGACGAGCATCTTCAGACCCCATGCCGGTATTCTGACACTCTGCAAATCACATTGCCGAAAAATCGACGCTCTGCAGATCTCTTTGCCAGGAAGCCGACATTTGCAGATCCCTTTGATCTTCTTGCTTGATTGAAGTCTTCAGACCTCTTTTGCCGTAATTCTGACCCGCTGCAAGTTTCGTTGTCGAAGAATCGACACGATGCATCACTTTGTCAGGAAGACAGCTATTTAGAGATCCCTTTGATCTTCTTGCTTGATTGAAGACGAGATCTTCAGACCTCTTTTGCCGGTATTCTGACACGCTGCAAGTTCCGTTGTCGGAAAAATTGACAACCTGCATCACTGTCAGGACACCAGCTATTTAGAGATCCCTTTGATCTTCAGACCACTTTTGATGGAATTCTGACACGCTGCAAGTTCCGTTGTCGTAAAAATTGACAACCTGCATCACTTTGGCAGGACACCAGCTATTTAGAGATCCCTTTGATCTTCTCAGGTTGATTGAAGACGATGATCTTCAGACCTCTTTTGCCGCTATTCTGACACGCTGCAAGTTCCGTTGTCGAAAAATTGACAACCTGCATCACTTTGTCAGGACACCAGCTATTTAGAGATCCCTTTGATCTTCAGACCACTTTTGATGGAATTCTGACACGCTGCAAGTTTCGTTGTCAAAGAATCGACAACCTGCATCTCTAGCCAGGACGCCAGCTATTTAGAGATCCCTTTCATATCTTCACCTGGAAGTAAATACACCAGGAGATAATCAGATAATTTGTATAAATGGACATATTTCTGCAAATTCATATATATATTCTGAAAAGGGGTTGAAGAAGCAGCACTATAATTCTTGTTATATAAACATTTCTAGAATTTAATGTTGAATCATTTGGCAACAGTTTAGATTTATAAAGTAGATTTGTCAGCCTTCACTGCTCCTCTTTCATGTAAACCCATCTCCCTACATTACATTAACCTGTAAATCTCAGAGGGAAGGGCAGTTCCTTTAGCCATGGTTCCCCAGAGATAACCATACAGTGTGGCTCCTTGTAGCCATATCTTATATTAAATCTCAGACCACAGGTATCGTCAATATATCTTTTTATCGAATGACCAATTGTAACTGGTGCAGCTGACCATCTTCAAATCCCTTTGCTGTTAATCTGTTAGAACTAATTCAAGTGATTTGCCATCTCTGCTCCTCAGGTTTGTCTCTTGCTTCCTGATCATGATCTTCCTGATCATCTTCAGTTCCTTGCGTGTGGGTAATGTGTGTTTACTGTACAATTGTGCAGGTCAAAGTCATTGAACGATAACATCTTTTTTCCTTTTTGAATGAAAGCTCTCCTACTTTTCCCAACTCATTCCATCTCCTCAATGGCTTTTGCTGCGAATGAACCAGCATCTTGGTATTGATACGATAGTAAAACAGCTGTCTTTTAACAACATCCAGTCCTATAAGCAGGGACAGAGAGATGATTATAGTGGCAGAAGAGAAAAGGAGCTTACACCAATTCAAAACTGAGTTACCTCTCTGTGAATGTATAAGAGAGAATATTTAAAGGGACACTAAACGTAATTTTACACTTGTGCTTCTAATATAGAAACACAAGTGAAATGTCCATTGTCCCAGTATGAGGATAAACTGGCAGCTACTTTTGATATTTCCCTCGTTTTTCCCCTGACCGACAGCTGCCATGATTCCATAGGAAGCAGGCAGCCGTATGGTGTGCGACCGGCTCTCGCTGCAAGCGCAGAGAGAGACCCTCGTTTTTTCATGGGATCAGCAGGGGGGACCGTAACTAGGTCCCATGAATAAACGAGGGTCTCTTTGTGCTAGCAGCGAGGGACCCTCGTATTCGGCAGTACGTGTGCTGACGTTTGTACAGGAACTGCTGTTTATTTTAACATTTCAATAAGTGCATTTATTATGTAATAACATGTATAACATCCAGAAAATAAACTGGGTGGAACTGTCCCTTTAAAACCATCTAGGGCTGGAATCAAAGACATCTGTTTTGTAATTTTAAAAGGGTCCGTTATCTAAAATGTTATGGATAACCAGACCCCCTTCAGTTAGGTAAGGTCATTTAAGCCATGTGTCTGCAATTTGTACAGAGAGTGAAATAATCCATTGAGGTATATCCCTGGTCAGTCACCTTGTAGAGAATATACCCCACCTATGTAGCATGACCACACCACACATGTAAAAGCACACATTACACAGTTATTGTCATGAGAAAGTAGCAGTTTGTGGCAGGCAGCACTCACCATCCTGTCCCCTTGTTTCCTGTTGAATGATCTCTGAATCAGCGACATTGGCATCTAAAGTGTGACAAAGTGAGATGAAATATGTCTCTTCCATCAGTAATAGAGATGGAGGTGACTGTGTGTCATAGACGTGTGTATTATATATATATATCCCACGAGCGCTAATGGAAACAGAGTCACAATGTGACAATGGTAAAAAGGTTTCTCTAAATCTAGTAAGATCGAGTTTCACAATCTCCTACTCCCTAAAGATGGTGAACATCCAGCCATTACTGTGCACAAAGAGAGTGTGTAAAGTATATAGCTTGTAAGTGAATTGTGTATATCAGTGACATCAGCAGAACACTATGACATCACAGCTAGACCCAACCATCTTGGAATGTACAGAGGGTGGGGGAAGAAACCATTATACGCATTTAAGTAGCACATATTGCACTGAAAACTGTTTCTAAAGTGGGAATAATGAAGGGTGAGAGATGAAATGGAAGACAGTAGGATAAACAAGGGATAAACAGAGAATGGTTGAGGGTGCGCTCTGAGGGAAAAATTATATTAGCACCTCCAAATATTTAGTGTAATTCTGGGTACAAAAGAAATTGAAGTAGAACCTTATGTGTAAGTCGTATTGCTGGTCTTTCATATAGCTTCATAAAAATACATTAAACAAGAGAGAATATATATATATATATATAGTGCAATATGTATTACATTAGGACTTATAACCCCCAGTGTTCCCCAATGAGATGTAGAGAAATGATCAGGCTTAACTTGGTTTGCCGAAATTCACCGGTACCTCTGAAAGAATACACCAAATTAGAAGATAACAAAAGTAGAACATTTAATAAAACGTAGATTTCTTACTTAGCAATAATGGGCGAGAAGCTCCCAGGTCAACCAGTTTATACAGGGAGTTTAATGGTGGACTGGATGCAACAAATCAACGAATAACAAGCAGCAGGGTAAACAGATGTATGGTAGAGAGAATGATTGACGCGTTTCGCCCCTTTAGCCTTGGGCTTCCTCCAAGCAGCATGGCTGATAAAGGAATGGCTATTTATCTGGGAAGGGAGAAGTAATTAGATAAAACTTGGGACAATGCATATGGTTATGGGGATAATAAGGCCGATTTTGGAGAAGTAACAAGGCAAGAGGAATATTGCTTTATACAGGAGGGAAATCACTCATTGGAGACAGGAGATGAGGCTCTTACAGGGAATACAATTGGAAGATTCTTTTTTTAGAAAACATCTTTTCTTTAGAAATCTCTCAAATTTCCATGTGATGAGAATTTATCATCCAAAAGCAATATAACATTTTTATTCCATATTAAAATAGTTGAATATAATATTAAGAAGTTCATATAAGTATAAATGCAGCTAGTGAGAGAGAGCGAGATGTGTAAAGATATTTATAAATATATATGAACATATGTAAGTGCTCTCTAATATCTGTGTGTATCTTTGTCATTTAGGTAATGAGTCGTTGTAGTGCAGCGTTACATAGTTAGATGGTATACATATTGCAGCCATATATACACATTTTTATCCAAATATACAGTTTATACACTGCAATTTTACATGTAATACACACATTGTATACAATGCAATAAAAATATTCACTGCAAGTCCAATTGTGTGTGTGCTTATTTTTATGTTGGTCAGTATGGGTGGAGTCTAATAGTAGTCATGTGATCAGAATGGGAGGAGTCTAATAGTAGTCATGTGGTCAGTATAGGAGGAGTCTAATAGTAGTCATGTGGTCAGATTGGGAGGAGTGTAATAGTAGTCATGTGATCAGTATAGGAGGAGTCTAATAGTAGTCATGTGGTCAGATTGGGAGGAGTGTAATAGTAGTCATGTGATCAGAATGGGTGGAGTCTAATAGTAGTCATGTGGTCAGAATGGGAGGAGTCTAATAGTAGTCATGTGGTCAGTATGGGTGGAGTCTAATAGTAGTCATGTGGTCAGTATGGGAGGGGTGTAATAGTAGTCATGTGGTCAGAATGGAAGGAGTCTAATAGTAGTCATGTGATCAGAATGGGTGGAGTGTAATAGTAGTCATGTGGTCAGTATAGGAGGAGTATAATAGTAGTCATGTGGTCAGAATGGAAGGAGTCTAATAGTAGTCATGTGGTCAGAATGGGAGGAGTCTAATAGTAGTCATGTGGTCAGATTGGGAGGAGTGTAATAGTAGTCATGTGGTCAGAATGGGAGGAGTCTAATAGTAGTCATGTGGTCAGAATGGGAGGAGTCTAATAGTAGTCATGTGGTCAGAATGGGAGGAGTCTAATAGTAGTCATGTGGTCAGTATGGGAGGAGTCTAATAGTAGTCATGTGGTCAGTATAGGAGGAGTATAATAGTAGTCATGTGGTCAGATTGGGAGGAGTGTAATAGTAGTCATGTGGTCAGGATGGGAGGAGTCTAATAGTAGTCATGTGGTCAGTATGGGTGGAGTCTAATAGTAGTCATGTGGTCAGTATGGGAGGAGTCTAATAGTAGTCATGTGGTCAGTATAGGAGGAGTATAATAGTAGTCATGTGGTCAGATTGGGAGGAGTGTAATAGTAGTCATGTGGTCAGGATGGGAGGAGTCTAATAGTAGTCATGTGGTCAGTATGGGTGGAGTCTAATAGTAGTCATGTGGTCAGTATGGGAGGGGTGTAATAGTAGTCATGTGGTCAGAATGGGAGGAGTCTAATAGTAGTCATGTGGTCAGAATGGGTGGAGTCTAATAGTAGTCATGTGGTCATAATGGGAGGAGTCTAATAGTAGTCATGTGGTCAAAATGGGTGGAGTCTAATAGTAGTCATGTGGTCAGAATGGGAGGAGTGTAATAGTAGTCATGTGGTCAGTATGGGAGGAGTCTAATAGTAGTCATGTGGTCAGAATGGGAGGAGTCTAATAGTAGTCATGTGATCAGAATGGGAGGAGTCTAATAGTAGTCATGTGGTCAGAATGGGAGGAGTCTAATAGTAGTCATGTGATCAGAATGTGTGGAGTCTAATAGTAGTCATGTGATCAGAATGAGAGGAGTGTAATAGTAGTCATGTGGTCAGAATGGGAGGAGTCTAATAGTAGTCATGTGGTCAGAATGGGAGGAGTCTAATAGTAGTCATGTGGTCAGAATGGGAGGAGTCTAATAGTAGTCATGTAGTCAGAATGGGAGGAGTCTAATAGTAGTCATGTGATCAGAATGAGAGGAGTGTAATAGTAGTCATGTGGTCAGAATGGGTGGAGTCTAATATTAGTCATGTGGTCAGAATTTGAGGAGTCTAATAGTAGTCATGTGATCAGAATGGGAGGAGTCTAATAGTAGCCATGTGGTCAGAATGGGAGGAGTCTAATAGTAGTCATGTGATCAGAATGGGAGGAGTCTAATAGTAGTCATTTGGTCAGAATGGGAGGAGTCTAATAGTAGTCATGTGATCAGAATGGGTGGAGTCTAATAGTAGTCATGTGGTCAGAATGGGTGGAGTGTAATAGTAGTCATGTGATCAGAATGGGAGGAGTCTAATAGTAGTCACGTGATCAGAATGAGAGGAGTCTAATAGTAGTCATGTGATCAGAATGGGAGGAGTCTAATAGTAGTCATGTGGTCAGAATGAGAGGAGTCTAATAGCAGTCATGTGATCAGTATGGGAGGAGTGTAATAGTAGTCATGTGATCAGAATGGGAGGAGTCTAATAGTAGTCACGTGATCAGAATGAGAGGAGTCTAATAGCAGTCATGTGATCAGTATGGGAGGAGTGTAATAGTAGTCATGTGATCAGAATGGGAGGAGTCTAATAGTAGTCATGTGGTCAGAATGAGAGGAGTCTAATAGCAGTCATGTGATCAGTATGGGAGGAGTGTAATAGTAGTCATGTGATCAGAATGGGAGGAGTCTAATAGTAGTCACGTGATCAGAATGAGAGGAGTCTAATAGCAGTCATGTGATCAGTATGGGAGGAGTGTAATAGTAGTCATGTGATCAGAATGGGAGGAGTCTAATAGTAGTCATGTGGTCAGTATGGGAGGAGTCTAATAATAGTCATGTGGTCAGTATGGGAGGAGTCTAATAATAGTCATGTGGTCCGAATGGGAGGAGTCTAATAGTAGTCATGTGGTCAGAATGGGAGGGGTCTAATAGTAGTCATGTGGTCAGAATGGGAGGAGTCTAATAGTAGTCATATGGTCAGAATGGGAGGAGTCTAATAGTAGTCATGTGGTCAGAATGGGTGGAGTCTAATAGTAGTCATGTGATCAGAATGGGAGGAGTCTAATAGTAGTCATGTGGTCAGAATGGGAGGAGTCTAATAGTAGTTATGTGTATTAATTCATGTTATTATGGACAAAATAACACTGTCATATTATTGGGCAAATTGGCTGTTGCATATTTATGTGTAAACTAACACTGGAAAATTATTGGGAAAACTGGTTTATTGTAATTGTCATGGTTGGCATGGTCTGTGGGGAAAACATGTACTATGGGCAAACTGACACTGTGGTATGTTCTGTGGGGCAAAGTGACACTGTGGTATGTTCTGTGGGGTAAAGTGACACTGTGGTATGTTCTGTGGGGCAAAGTGACACTGTGGTATGTTCTGTGGGGCAAAGTGACACTGTGGTATGTTCTGTGGGGCAAAGTGACACTGTGGTATGTTCTGTGGGGCAAAGTGACACTGTGGTATGTTCTGTGGGTCAAAGTGACACTGTGGTATGTTCTGTGGGGCAAAGTGACACTGTGGTATGTTCTGTGGGGAAAGTGACACTGTGGTATGTTCTGTGGGGCAAAGTGACACTGTGGTATGTTCTGTGGGGCAAAGTGACACTGTGGTATGTTCTGTGGGGCAAAGTGACACTGTGGTATGTTCTGTGGGGCAAAGTGACACTGTGGTATGTTCTGTGGGGCAAAGTGACACTGTGGTATTTTCTGTGGGGCAAAGTGACACTGTGGTATGTTCTGTGGGGAAAGTGACACTGTGGTATGTTCTGTGGGGCAAAGTGACACTGTGGTATGTTCTGTGGGGCAAAGTGACACTATGGTATGTTCTGTGGGGCAAAGTGACACTGTGGTATGTTCTGTGGGGCAAAGTGACACTGTGGTATGTTCTGTGGGGAAAGTGACACTGTGGTATGTTCTGTGGGATATTGACACTATGGCATGCCAAATCATGTAGGTGCAATATAGGTGCATGGCAAGTACTGTGGGTACTGTATGGTACTGTGTTTAGTCCTTTAGGTGCAATGTGGGTGCAGAGGAAGGGAATAAAAACAATCAATGCAAGTTTACAATAACATTTTTATTACATATGAAAATAGTTGAATATATTATTACCACATTCAAATAAGTATAAGTGCAGAGAGCGATAGAGAGAGATGTCTGTGTGTATAGATAGGTATTGTTTTAGAATTGTACAACTGTCACCTCGTGGGGCTCCTGTGTGTCGCATAATTAATAGCGGTCCCATGTGCGGCATATTTATTGGGCCCCATGTGTGGCATAATTAGGGGGCTCTTTTGTTTGGCATAACTATGAGGTGAGGCATAATTAATGGGGCTCTGGTGTGGCATAATTTATGGGGCTCTGGTGTGGTATGATTTATGGGGCTCTGGTGTGGTATGATTTATGGGGCTCTGGTGGGGTATGATTTATGGGGCTCTGGTGTGGTATGATTTATGGGGCTGTGGTGTGGTATGATTTATGGGGCTCTGGTGGGGTAGGATTTATGTTGCTCTGGTGTGGTAGGATTTATGGGGCTCTGGTGTGGTAGGATTTATGTTGCTCTGGTGTGGTAGGATTTATGGGGCTCTGGTGTGGTATGATTTATGGGGCTGTGGTGTGGTATGATTTATGGGGCTCTGGTGTGGTATGATTTATGGGGCTCTGGTGGGGTAGGATTTATGGGGCTCTGGTGTGGTAGGATTTATGGGGCTCTGGTGTGGTATGATTTATGGGGCTCTGGTGTGGTATGATTTGTGGGGCTCTGGTGTGGTAGGATTTATGGGGCTCTGGTGGGGTATGATTTATGGGGCTCTGGTGTGGTATGATTTATGGGGCTCTGGTGGGGTATGATTTATGGGGCTCTGGTGTGGTATGATTTATGGGGCTCTGGTGGGGTAGGATTTATGGGGCTCTGGTGTGGTATGATTTATGGGGCTCTGGTGTGGTATGATTTGTGGGGCTCTGGTGTGGTAGGATTTATGGGGCTCTGGTGTGGTATGATTTATGGGGCTCTGGTGTGGTATGATTTATGGTGCTCTGGTGTGGTATGATTTATGGGGCTCTGGTGTGGTAGGATTTATGGGGCTCTGGTGTGGTATGATTTATGGGGCTCTGGTGTGGTAGGATTTATGGGGCTCTGGTGTGGTAGGATTTATGGGGCTCTGGTGTGGTAGGATTTATGGGGCTCTGGTGTGGTATGATTTATGGGGCTCTGGTGTGGTAGGATTTATGGGGCTCTGGTGTGGTAGGATTTATGGGGCTCTGGTGTGGTATGATTTATGGGGCTCTGGTGTGGTGTGATTTATGGGGCTCTGGTGTGGTAGGATTTATGGGGCTCTGGTGTGGTATGATTTATGGGGCTCTGGTGGGGTATGATTTATGGGGCTCTGGTGGGGTATGATTTATGGGGCTCTGGTGTGGTGTGATTTTTGGGGCTCTGGTGTGGTAGGATTTATGGGGCTCTGGTGTGGTAGGATTTATGGGGCTCCTGTGTGGTATGATTTTTGGGGCTCTGGTGTGGTAGGATTTATGGGGCTCTGGTGTGGTAGGATTTATGGGGCTCTGGTGTGGTATGATTTATGTTGCTCTGGTGTGGTAGGATTTATGTTGCTCTGGTGTGGTAGGATTTATGGGGCTCTGGTGTGGTATGATTTATGGGGCTCTGGTGTGGTATGATTTATGGGGCTCTGGTGTGGTATGATTTATGGGGCTCTGGTGTGGTAAGATTTATGGGGCTCTGGTGGGGTATGATTTATGGGGCTCTGGTGTGGTAGGATTTATGGGGCTCTGGTGTGGTATGATTTATGGGGCTCTGGTGTGGTAGGATTTATGGGGCTCTGGTGTGGTAGGATTTATGGGGCTCTGGTGTGGTAGGATTTATGGGGCTCTGGTGTGGTATGATTTATGTTGCTCTGGTGTGGTAGGATTTATGTTGCTCTGGTGTGGTAGGATTTATGGGGCTCTGGTGTGGTATGATTTATGGGGCTCTGGTGTGGTATGATTTATGGGGCTCTGGTGTGGTATGATTTATGGGGCTCTGGTGTGGTAGGATTTATGGGGCTCTGGTGTGGTAGGATTTATGGGGCTCTGGTGGGGTATGATTTATGGGGCTCTGGTGTGTTAGGATTTATGGGGCTCTGGTGTGGTATGATTTTTGGGGCTCTGGTGTGGTAGGATTTATGGGGCTCTGGTGTGGTAGGATTTATGGGGCTCTGGTGTTTTATGATTTATGTTGCTCTGGTGTGGTAGGATTTATGTTGCTCTGGTGTGGTAGGATTTATGTTGCTCTGGTGTGGTAGGATTTATGGGGCTCTGGTGTGGTATGATTTATGGGGCTCTGGTGTGGTAGGATTTATGGGGCTCTGGTGGGGTAGGATTTATGGGGCCCTGGTGGGGTAGGATTTATGGGGCTCTGGTGTGGTAGGATTTATGGGGCTCTGGTGTGGTAGGATTTATGGGTCTCTGGTGTGGTATGATTTATAAGGCTCTGGTGTGGTATGATTTATAGGGCTCTGGTGTGGTATGATTTATTGGGCTCTGGTGGGGTATGATTTATGGGGCTCTGGTGTGGTATGATTTATGGGGCTCTGGTGTGGTATGATTTATGGGGCTCTGGTGTGGTATGATTTATGGGGCTCTGGTGTGGTAGGATTTATGGGGCTCTGGTGTGGTATGATTTATGGGGCTCTGGTGGGGTAGGATTTATGGGGCTCTGGTGTGGTAGGATTTATGGGGCTCTGGTGTGGTATGATTTTTGTTGCTCTGGTGTGGTATGATTTATGGGGCTCTGGTGTGGTATGATTTATGGGGCTCTGGTGTGGTAGGATTTATGGGGCTCTGGTGTGGTAGGATTTATGGGGCTCTGGTGTGGTATGATTTATGGGGCTCTGGTGTGGTATGATTTATGGGGCTCTGGTGGGGTAGGATTTATGGGGCTCTGGTGGGGTATGATTTATGGGGCTCTGGTGGGGTAGGATTTATGGGGCTCTGGTGTGGTATGATTTATGGGGCTCTGGTGTGGTATGATTTATGTTGCTCTGGTGTGGTATGATTTATGGGGCTCTGGTGTGGTATGATTTATGGGGCTCTGGTGTGGTATGATCTATGGGGCTCTGGTGGGGTAGGATTTATGGGGCTCTGGTGTGGTATGATTTATGGGGCTCTGGTGGGGTATGATTTATGGGGCTCTGGTGTGGTATGATTTATGGGGCTGTGGTGTGGTATGATTTATGGGGCTCTGGTGTGGTAGGATTTATGGGACTCTGGTGTGGTATGATTTATGGGGCTCTGGTGGGGTATGATTTATGGGGCTCTGGTGTTGTATGATTTATGGGGCTCTGGTGTGGTATGATTTATGGGGCTCTGGTGGGGTAGGATTTATGGGGCTCTGGTGTGGTAGGATTTATGGGGCTCTGGTGTGGTATGATTTATGGGGCTCTGGTGTGGTATGATTTGTGGGGCTCTGGTGTGGTAGGATTTATGGGGCTCTGGTGTGGTATGATTTATGGGGCTCTGGTGTGGTATGATTTATGGTGCTCTGGTGTGGTATGATTTATGGGGCTCTGGTGTGGTAGGATTTATGGGGCTCTGGTGTGGTATGATTTATGGGGCTCTGGTGTGGTAGGATTTATGGGGCTAAAAGTTACACTACTGAAGGCAACAGAAAATTGCATAAGGCTTGTCAGTAAGAGCAAAAAAATGTAAGAAACCACTGTGGTACTCGGCAGAGGTGGCTAAAATAGTAACAAATAAAAAGCTAGCATTTAGTAATTATAAAAATACTCAGAGTGAGGAAGATAGAAAGATCTATAAGAGTAGCCAGAAAGAGGCAAAGCAAGCTATAAGAGCTTCCAAAGCACACACAGAAGAGATTATAGCCCAGTCAGTGAAAAAGGGGGATAAAACATTTTTTAGATACATAAATGAGAAAAGGAAAGTAAAACAAGGATTAGTTAGATTAAAAACAAAAGAAGGATGCTATGTAGAAGAGGATAAAGGCTTAGCAGACTGCCTTAATGAATATTTTTGTTCCGTTTTTACAAATGAAAATGAGGGTAAGGGACCTCATTTAGGGAAAAAGACTAATGAGTCTTTTGATGCATGTAAGTTTACAGAGGAAGAGGTTTTACTTCAGCTGTCTAAAGTAAAGACAAATAAGTCGATGGGACCGGATGGGATACATCCAAAGTTATTAAAAGAACTTAGTGGTGTACTAGCAAAACCGTTAACAGTTTTATTTAACCAATCATTGTTAACGGGAGTAGTTCCAGAAGATTGGAAATTAGCTAATGTTGTGCCCATTCACAAGAAAGGTAGTAGGGAGGAGGCGGGCAACTATAGACCAGTAAGTCTTACTTCAGTAGTGGGAAAAATAATGGAAACCTTGTTAAAGAATAGGATTGTTGAACATCTAAAGTCGCATGGATTCCAAGATCAGAGACAACATGGGTTTACTTCAGGGAGATCATGCCAAACTAATCTTATTGATTTTTTTGATTGGGTGACTTAAATAATAGATCAGGGTGGTGCAGTAGACATTGCTTACCTAGATTTCAGTAAGGCTTTTGACACTGTCGCACATAGAAGGCTTATTAATAAACTGAAATCTTTGAGTTTGGATTTCAATATTGTTGAATGGATTAGACAATGGCTGAGTGACAGGCAACAGAGGGTTGTAGTCAATGGGGTATATTCGATGCAAGGTCTTGTTACTAGTGGGGTACCTCAGGGATCTGTACTTGGACCCATTCTCTTTAATATTTTTATTAGCGATATTGCAGAAGGTCTTGTTGGCAAAGTATGTCTTTTTGCTGATGATACAAAGATTTGTAGCAGGGTTGATATTCATGGAGGGATAAGCCAAATGGCAAATGATTTAGCTAAACTAGAAAAATGGTCAGAGCAGTGGCAACTGACATTTAATGTGGACAAGTGCAAGATTATGCACCTTGGGCGTAAAAACTCAAAAGCAGAATATAGACTATTTGGTACAGTCCTAACCTCAACATCTGAGGAAAGGGATTTAGGAGTAATAATTTCAGAGGACTTGAAGGTAGGTAGGCAATGCAATAGAGCAGCAGGAAATGCTAGCAGAATGCTTGGTTGCATAGGGAGAGGTATTAGCAGTAGGAAGAGGGAAGTGATCATGCCATTGTACAGAGCACTGGTGAGACCTCACTTGGAGTATTGTACGCAATACTGGAGACCGTATCTCCAGAAGGATATTGATACTTTGGAGAAAGTTCAGAGAAGGGCTACTAAACTGGTTCATGGGTTGAAGGATAAAACTTACCAGGAAAGGTTAAAGCATCTTAACATGTATAGCTTGGAGGAAAGACGTAACAGGGGGGATATGATAGAAACATTTAAATACATAAAGGGAATCAACACAGTAAAAGAAGAGAGTATATTTAAAAGAAGAAAAACTACCACAACTAGAGGACATAGTCTTAAATTAGAGGGGCAACGATTTAAAAGTAATATCAGGAAGTATTACTTTACTGAGAGGGTAGTGGATGTATGTAATAGCCTGGAAGCAGAAGTGGTAGAGGTAAACACAGTCAAGAATTTTAAGCATGCGTGGGATAGCTAGCTATAGATATCCTAGCTATAAGACCCGGAACGGGGGACTAATAAAAGTACTTAAAAAAAAATTGGGCAGACTAGATGGACCGAATGGTTCTTATCTGCCGACACATTCTATGTTTCTATGTTTCTATTTAGATACAACCTACAATGATTAGTATTTAAAATGGTTAATGATAGTACACCATAATTACCTACAAATTACCAACATATACTCTGCTTAGGTAAGGTAATATTACTAAATCATATCACTACTCAAGGTGGCTATTTCTTAATCTGCTTGGTAAATGATAATGTATGTATTCTAGCTTAGACTTTAAGAATGATAATTTTATATAATCTCTGGAGATTAGATATGACATATTTGGGTAATTAGCTAGACTATAAGAACTTATGGTTCTTGGTAATATCTCTAGGATATTCCTCTGGCTTCCTTCTGCAGAAAGGATGACAGATAAAAACCAAGCTAAAACATATAGATCCCAGCAATTGGGGGATTTAAATTTAATTTACCCAAATATATATGCTAATGACATCCATAAAAATGAGATTATGCTAGAAACAAATTACCACATTTATACATTACCGGCAGAGGTTGGTTTGCAGTTGAGACTCCTTCCATTGAAGAATTGAGTGATGGGAGTTACTCCTGAACTTAGCTCAATACTATGTGTATGGAGATGTCTATTGTTATGATGAACATGTGCTATTAAAAGCCTCATATTCCTGAATTCTCCCCAGAAGGAGAGAGACTCAGCCCGTTTCTAAAACATTCCCATCTCTCACCCCACTAGTGGCAGCTTTCCCAGAATCAGTCTCCCCAGGTCTTTTCAGGTATCTCAGGTTCCCCCTCTACACCTCCAGTATCAACTTATCAACCAAACCTTATCTCAGACTCACACCCTGTTTCAGTAACTTCTAGCCAATTGAATGGATGGGTGTATTTAATTTAAATGAGATGATGTCATGATTTATAGCAACACCTGGATTGTGAGTTTAATATATGACAATGTATATGTTTAAATGTCTAAAAGTGTTAATACAGTTTGAAATTAGAGTAAATATGTATCATATTCTTATTCGTATCATTGCACATTAAATACAAATGTATAATAAAATATTTACCGCACTAATAAAACAATAAAAACAATATTCTAATTAATATGTAGCATTAATTATACTTTAAATATTTATTAGTGAAGATGTGATAAAATTATATATATTTTAATGAGCGATGTGAATCAACTGGGTGTGTATAATAACCCTTATTATATTCTTCAAATCTAAAATCCAAGTAATCTCAGTGTGTCTGTGTCTGTCATTTTTGGTGGTCTAGCAAGCTGAAGAGAAGCCCCCCTTCACCTCTTGTATGTATATAGACACAGCTGTGTCTTCAGAAATACATTGAGAGTCATAAACCACAAACAATGCCCACTTTATCTGTTCCAGTGATACTAGATAACAGAGTTAGGAATGTGTAAGACTTTCTTTTAGCTTCAGGGACACAGAATAAGATTTTAACACACATAAGGATTTCCATAAACTGACACAAAATGGAGGCTGCTGGCATCCATCTTGTTATCCTTGGCTTCTGCTTTATTCATATGTACCAGTCTCGAGATTACTGTTCAATACCTCTGACAAAATCTGGTGATGTGACACCATGAGTTACCGCACCGGGTCACACCAACCCTAGTGACGCACATGGCATAATCACCCATCATTCAAGAAGAGGGTCACCAAGTTTGTGCTCATGCCGCTACCAGGATATCTCCGTGCCTGTCCCCAACTTCTAATAAGGACCGAAGGCTCATAGTGTGACCACAGTGACTGAGAGAGATATAGAGATCCAAACACAAGTTCCAGAAGGATAACTTATTTATTATTTCTTAAAATCTACATAAAATGCACTGGCATCTTCAAGAGTGAATCTGAAACATAAAATAGAAATGATTAAATATAACTTTACAGGACTCACATAAAACTACAGAAAATGATGCAGTTCAAAGTCTGAATTCAAACCATTAGGAATCAAAGTGTCAGGGTTAAATATCCATATCATTTCTGTCTTCCCCAGGGTTTGCATTTTGTCCCCATCCATCCAATAGTTGGGGATCTTTTTAATGCCCATATTTTTAAGCATTGGTGGATTTTTATTATGGTGGGAGGCAAAATGATTGGATACTCATAGTGCTGCTATCTTTGCACACCTTCCAAGTATCACATCCATGGGATCTTCTGGTGTTTTTTGCATCGACAAAGATCTTGCTCAACTGTTGCTTTAAGTTAGGAGCCCCCCTGAAGACCACCCTCGGGTCTTTCCCAATTATTGTTTGCAGGGACTCATCCTTCAAAAGTACTAGACAGAACTTTCTGATGATAGAGCAAAGGGGGCTCAATAAGGTGCTTTATTTCAATTCTTTCATTAAAGTATTTCTATAAAAATGTCTGCATTTGATATAATCTTTCAATTAAACAGAAGTTCATTATTTGCCGGCAGTTATCCTTTAAGCATATTATCGTGAGCCCATAACCTGCTGAATTATCAAGAAAATAATTCATATCCAGAAAATTCCAAATTCCAACCATATTGAACGTACCTTATTTTGCGCAGCAGATCCAGAAACAACTTAAAGAGAAAGAGGGGATTTTAGTCTCCTGGTCTCTAACTGACCTATTCACACAATGGGATGTTACACTATATGAAGACCTGATCCCTCAGGAAATTAATGGTACATTCCTCCCCCTTTCCTGAGCTGTCTACTTGGTCTGCTCCACATCTCTTTTCTCTCTGCCACTGCCGGTACAGTCCTAACTGGTTGTAACTAGTTATATATTTATGTAACATATACATGTATATATGGTGGGTAAAGTATAGAAATCCTCCCAAGAGACCACCTGGAGACTGAAACGCATACGGCAGTCTACCTGGCTGGGGTGGGCTACAAAACCCCCCCTGCCTGTGAGATGTCTCCCCAGAGGGGTGAGAGGTACCAGCACAGCCTGATTATCAGGTTTGATGGGTTTGCCTCCAACCAATATGCTGCTGCTTAAAGTGCAGTGAATAAATGGCTGGATAATGATATGGAGCATTCTTTGCCTCTGTTACTATCCCCACCATAGGTCAATTCTTTGCCTCTGTTACTATCCCCACCATAGGTCAATTCTTTGCCTGTTACTATCCCCACCATAGGTCACCTGTGAGACCCTGCGCTATATACCCACTTATCGCCCTGAGCGACTGTGTGAACCAAGGAGACCAAAACCTTCTGCAGCCGGATCCCTCAGGTGGGGGAGCGAGGGGGTGTCAGACCCCCTACGTTTGTCACTGTGATATTCCTTGTGCAATCACAGATGTAACCTGACTGTATAATAATACAGAGCAGGGCGCCCAGTGTCAGAGTGTAATACAGAGAGTTTAATGGCGTAATAACATTTACCGTCGGCAGCAGCGCTTCTTCTTTTCTGGCCTGGAAAGAGAAGAATGACGTAATCACCGATCTCACATAGCTTGATATATCTCCCGTCACAGCCTAAATGCACACACATTCTATGTTTGTATGTGAATTCCCATTCATTATTAATGTTTCTATTAGCAGATCTCAGGCTCTTAGGCCTCCAGATCCCATTACAATCCTCTCACCCTGTGTGATAACATTCCATCCCACAGTCTTTATATAACATGCTGGGGTGTAACATAACTGGCCCTGGGACCCCAATTACTGCCTACCAGCTGAGAGCTCTCCTTACCACACAAGTCATCATCCATAGGGTAACAGAAGACCTCCCATCCTCCTCCTGGAGTACGAGATGACCACATCGCTTGGGTGGGAGGGACAACTAATACAATTTACAGTTTAAATGACTTACTGTTCAGCTGATGAATTATTATTATTTTGCCGCTGTCGTCGCCGCTTCTCTCTCCAGTTCTGGAATCTGTTCATCAGCTGCCTGGTTACGATCGTCATGGCCTCCTCTTCATCACTAAAAACAAGGTTAGTTTACTTTTGGGGTGTCTGAAACTACAGATGATCAAGGACAGGCATTGGGGCGTGACCTAAGACTAATAAATACATCATTAATATAAAGACTTTTATGAAAAAATGAGGCCAAATTCACTCTGGGGGCTGTTGGTGGAAGGGATCATTCAGCGAGAACCATGTGGCCCATCATTGAATTTACACATCAGTTGATTCATTAATTGGATATTTTACACTATGTTTCTTTCTATATCACCAACTGGCTCAACCAATGATCTCCATCAGCCTTGGTTGTAAACATGTCTCTCTTCTCCCTGTATAAAGTCTCCTCCTGTCATGAGCCTCTTCCTTCTGCCCAAGGCAGTGAGTGAGCTTCTCTTGAGATTTCCTGACATTGAGCTCCTCCTGCGACATCCTATCTGTAACTTTGTCCTAGTACATGACCATGTCATGAAACCCTCTGAATGTGACCTCCTGCAGCTTGGTGACGGCTTTAGAGTGTCTTTGTGCTGTGATCTCTTTTCAGTAACCTTGTCCTGGGATCTCTCTAGAGTGACCTTTTAGTAAGGAACTCCTGACAGTGACCTTGTCCCCCAACCTCCAGAAAGAGATCTCTCCTGGGAAATCCTAACATTGACCTTGTCCTGTGATTTATTGACATTGACCTTCTCTTGTGGCCTCCTGAGAGAGACCTTGTCCTGTGACCTACTAAAAGTGACCTTGTCCTGCAATCTCTTTTCAGTAACTTTGTCCTGGGACCTCCTGAGAAAGACCTTCTCCTGCCACTTCATCCAAGTTACCTTCTCCAGCAACCTCACTGGGTCTGGACACCCAACCACTCACCCTGAATTCTAGATATCACAATAATACAATGAGCAGAGAGAAGCATGGTTACCCAAACCCACAGACCTGTGTAACGAGCTCATGTTCTGGATCAGAAATAGACAGTGAGATACCCTGCTGGTTGTAGGAAGTCCCCAAAACATGGGATGGGAGAAAAACTGGGTGCACAGATACCCTATTGTGAGGTACACAGTGTAACTACTCACCCACTGCCTGGGATGGAGGGAAGAGATGGGGGACGGGAGAACTTTCTAAATCTTTTCCTGTAAATAAGAAAGGTCCATGGTGAGACATCATTAGTCCTTTAATTATCTAACGCCTATCACTGTGTGAGAGGTGATGGGTTATATAATGCCAGTCTGATCAGAACTATTATTATAACTGCTTTGTGGAGAAAGGTGCTGTATAAACATAAGGGTCTACTCAATGTAGACCCATCTCGCCCGAAATTGACAAACAATCACATTAAACAGCTTAATTTTTGGAATTTACAATCGCCTGTTAACAACTGGTGATTTGAAATTAATAATTATTTCTTACCTGGCCCAAATAATACTCATGGTGGGGCCATGGCAAGTAGCCCTACACTCCCATGATAATTGAGGCTAGGAGCTAGGCAATGGCCCCCAGCCCCTATAATACTCATTGGGGGCCAGAGCAAGTACTTCTGATATCAGATTCTTACTGTCATGGATATTATCATATATTGTAGTTAATGTTATAGATACCATAACTAAACACTATAATAATAATAATTATATTGTTATTATTTATTATGGTTCATTATACTGATATTTCTGTTGCAGTTTTTACACAGCTAGTATTCAGTATATCTAATAGATCCACTGGATGGATGGGCACTTTTCTTGCTATGCAGATGGATGAAGCACTAACCATCTATTAACATCTATTTCATTGAGGCAATCTATTTGTGCACTTTTTTGTCCTTGTCTTACCCTTGGAGACATGGGCTATTTTAACATTCATGTGGTGTTTGTATTTAGCTGTAATTTTCTTCTTTCTCACTTACTTTACCCACACACATTGCACATTGTTTGCCATCAGCATTAGAAGGGCTTTTTTAGATACCATTATTTTCATCAAATCATGACACAAAAATAAGTAGGGTAGTACAGTCTGAACTAGATGTATCTTCACTGCAAGAGGATTTGGACAAATTGGGTAATTGGACAGATAAATGGAAAATGAGATCCTATGTGTAAAATGATGCATTTTGGCCTCTAGGGGCAGTCTAACAACAGCAACGGGGAGACGGAAGGGATCAGTGATCACTTCTAAAAGCTTTTGCCCACACAGGGCAGCTCAATATAGGAGTGGCATGGTGCCCTCCAATATGGGACCAGTGAATTGGGCATTGCATTTAGATGTTATTTAATGTCTAGACATCAAGGCATTATAGTAACTGTCCCTGAGTGGGGTTATTGAACTTCTATATTGGCAGAGTCTCTGCCTGCACGTTATTATTTTATTTTTAATTTTTTTCTTCCCTCTTCCTAAAAGATTTCAGTTTGTTTTTCAATTGAGTTGTACAGTTTATAGGTTGCATTAAAGGTGGAAAAAGTTCTGAAATGATTTATCTTTGTCTCATTTTTTTACAGACACAGAAACCTGACATTTTAACAGGGGTGTGTAGACTTTTTATATCCACTGTATATTATTCAAAAGGCAATAATGCTTCCTCCCTCTGCTGGCATCTAAACTTAGACAGAAAATAGTGCAATCAAGAATTGCATATTTGTTGAGAGAGGATGGTAAAAACATTACTCATTCAATTGAAATTAGTAACCAATTTGCAAAGTATTATAAATCATTATACAATTTGGCTTCTGATCCAAAAACCATACAACCCAATATAGAAAAAATAAAATCCTTTTTAGACAAAATTGACTTACCCCAGGTTGCCCCAGATAAATGAATTTTTTTGAAATGCAACCTGATCCCAACAAGAGGTATTAGCAGCTATACACAAAATTCCAGGTGGTAAAGCACCAGGACCAGATGGTGTTACCATGATATATTACAAACTATTTTCCAAAATACTTTTGCCATATCTAACTAATTTATTTAATACATTCTGGACAGAAGGAAAGATGCCAGGGGAGTCCTTGTGCGCACAAATCATCACTCTGCTGAAGCCAGGAAAGAGTCAGGACCGCGGTGCCAACTTTCTGACGATTTCTTTAAAAAAATAATGATATCAAAATCCATTGTAACATTTGTGCTGATAGATTGACACAAATTATCCCTATAGTAGAAGATAAAGACCAAGTGGGTTTCATTGCAGGGAGACAAGCCCCAGATGGTACAAGGAGATATATCCACCTAATCCATCATATTAAAGCAAATCGAACGCCTTCTCTACTCCTCTTCTTAGATGCAGAGAAAGCATTCAATAGGGCCCATTGGGGTTATTTGAGGGTAATTCTGCTCAAATTTAATATACCCACCCCCCTTGTTAATGCAATCTTTGTATTATATCAAAACGTGACTGCAAAAGTTTCTGCTACAGGTTTCAACTCTATTTTTCCATTAAATAATGGAACTGGACAGGGTTGCCCATTGTCCCTGATATTATTTGCTCTAGTGATGGAACCACTGGCCGCATTAAGAAGGAAAACACCAGAGATTAAGGGAATTACAGTAAAAATGACTGAATATAAAATAGTTCTCTTCACGGATGATATTATCCTAACTTTGGCAGAACCCAAAACTTCAGTCGACTCCCTAAATTCTATACTAAAGGATTTTGGAGAAGTCTCATTTTACAGGCTCAATACAGGAAAAACACAGGCTATACATCTACACATTCCTTGGTGTGATCTGGATGATTTGAAAACTAAATTTGAATAAGTTGGAACTTTCCTAGTTAGGTCAAAATTACATCTATTAAAATAAACATCTTACCTAAAATACTATACTACTTGAGAACTATTGCTTATCAAAGGGATACTGTGTTTAAAGTAGTCGGCCCATCCTCTGGGTGGTCGCGAGTAATGCCGCTGTTAAAACTAGATTTTCCTGATTTACATTTCAATAACTGGCACACTAAATCAATTCAAAATATAAATGACTTTTTCTTTAATGTCTTTTAAGCGACTTCAAGATAAATTCAGCCTAGAAGATAATATGCAAATAGAACACAAATTAATTATTAATAAAATAAAAGATACATTTTCCATTCAAAATTTAGATCAAAAATATACAGAAAATGCATTATCTGATCTTGAAAAAACCTACTAACATAATCCTAATAAACATGGTACTATATCTCAATGTTACTCTTATCTAATGCCCACACCTAGATTAAAAGATGATTACATGCTTGAATGGGAAAAAGATATGGGTGAATGTCACGACCTGGAAGAATGGCTTAAATTTGTACCAGCTCTTAAAGGAATTACACAATGCTCCAATCATTGGGAAAACCATTTCAAAATAATTTATAGATGGTATTTACCCCCCTATAGGTTGAACTCCAGATATTCAGACAAATGTTGGAGAAACTGTGGAATTATTGTCTCGCTTTCACATGTTTTTTGGTATTGTCCTAAACTCACACAATTTTGGCAGCAAAAACATAAATTAATCCAAAAAGTAAATTCTAATATTCCTGTACTACCTTCAGAATTGGCTTTATTCAAATTCTTCCCTGATACTATTAATAAAATATATAAAATTATAAATGGCCATTTCCTTTTAGCTCATACTACGGTAATCCCCAGATACTGGAGGTCACCAATAATCCCTACTATTAAATACGTTTTTAATTATATACTATAAAATAAGGGATACAAACTGGCTCTCAGACAACCTTATTTGCAGTTATATAACCTTAGACACTACTGGGACAAATGGGAAACAAAGATTAAAAGAGAATTTTTGATTGCTTGTACAAAGAAAAGTATTTGAAAAATTGTTTGACAACAAAATATGTTTATTCTATTATGTGATTATCAGAACTAGGTATTGTTGTGTAATGTTGTGTATACTAGAATTGGTTACAGTCATTGTGGATGGATGCACTCCCCTTCCCCCTATTTTTGCCCCTCCTCCCAATTTTGTTTTTTTGTAAACATTGTAATTTAATTGCATAATTAATTCATACCAATATGTTATCACAATGAAAACTGACTATAAAGTGATCAATACTTTCATCATTGATTTAAATATGGCCTAGATACATTGATATTTACTCTTTTTATATATACTCTTTTTATATATAACAAATATGGTATTTTCTCTATCATTGTAAAAGTTATTGTAAAAATATCTCTTTAATAAAATATATTTGAAAAATACTGGCATATATTAAATGGCAACATACTGGCATAAATTAAATGGCAAAATAATGGCATGTTGAATGGCAAAATACTAGCATATATTAAATGGCAAAATAATACTGGCAAATTATTAGGTAAATTGTTTGGGCTTATTGGGCAAATGGTGGCTTATTAATGACAAAATAATACTGGCATATTACTGGGCAAATTGGCTCTGACATATTTATGGGCAAACTAGCACTGGCTAAAGGGAAAATTTGTTTATTTTAATTGGCAAAGTGATGCTGTAGCATGGTCTGTGGGGAAACATAATATGTACTATGGGGAAAGTGACACTGGCTAGTTCTGTGGGGAAAAAATGGCACTGTGGTATGTTCTGTGGGGCATTGACACTGTGGCATGCCAAATCGTGTAGGTGCAATATAAGTGCAAGCCAAGTGCTGTGGGTGCAATATAGATGCATGGCAAGTTCTGTGGGTACTGTATGATGCTGTGTTAAGTCCTTTAGGTGCAATGTGAGTGCAGAGGAAGGGACTAAAAACAAGGAATACAATTTTTATTATATATGATAATAGTTGAATATACAGTGCCTTGCACAAGGATTCACCCCCTTGACTTTTTACCCATTTTGTTACATTACAGCCTTAAGTTCAATATTTTATTAATCTGAATTTTATGTGATGGATCAGAACACAATAGTCTAAGTTGGTGAAGTGAAATGATAAAAATATACACATAAAACTATTTTTTAGAAATAGAAAACAGAAAATTGGCATGTGCGTATGTATTCAACCCCTTTGTTATGAAGCCCATAAAAAGCTGTGGTGCCTTCAGAATTCAGAAGGTCAATTACCTTCAGAAGTCACATAATTAGTGAAATGATGTCCACCTGTGTGCAATCTAAGTGTCACATGGTCTATCATTACATATACACACCTAAGCAAGAGGCACCACTAACCAAACACTGCCATGAAGACCAAGGAACTCTCCAAACAAGTAAGGGACAATGTTGTTGAGAAGTACAAGTCAGGGTTAGGTTATAAAAAAATATCCAAATCTTTGATGATCCCCAGGAGCACCATCAAATCTATCATAACCAAATGGAAAGAACATGGCACGACAGCAAACCTGGCAACAGACGACCGCCCACCAATACTCACGGACCGGGCAAGGAGGGCATTAATCAGAGAGGCCGCACAGAGACCTAAGGTAACCCAGGAGGAGCTGCAGAGTTCCACAGCAGAGACTGGAGGATCTGTACATAGGACGACAATAAGCCATACGCTCCATAGAGTTGGGCTTTATGGCAGAGTGGCCAGAAGAAAGCCATTACTTTCAACAAAAAACAAAATGGCACGTTTTGAGTTTGCGAAAAGGCATGTGTGAGACTCCCAAAATGTATGGAGGAAGGTGCTCTGGTCTGATGAGACTAAATGTATGGAGGAAGGTGCTCTGGTCTGATGAGACTAAATGTATAGAGGAAGGTGCTCTGGTCTGATGAGACTAAATGTATGGAGGAAGGTGCTCTGGTCTGATGAGACTAAATGTAAAGAGGAAGGTGCTCTGGTCTGATGAGACTAAATGTAAAGAGGAAGGTGCTCTGGTCTGATGAGACTAAATGTAAAGAGGAAGGTGCTCTGGTCTGATGAGACTAAATGTAAAGAGGAAGGTGCTCTGGTCTGATGAGACTAAATGTAAAGAGGAAGGTGCTCTGGTCTGATGAGACTAAATGTATGGAGGAAGGTGCTCTGGTCTGATGTGACTAAATGTATGGAGGAAGGTGCTCTGGTCTGATGAGACTAAATGTATAGAGGAAGGTGCTCTGGTCTGATGAGACTAAATGTAAAGAGGAAGGTGCTCTGGTCTGATGAGACTAAATGTAAAGAGGAAGGTGCTCTGGTCTGATGAGACTAAATGTAAAGAGGAAGGTGCTCTGGTCTGATGAGACTAAATGTATGGAGGAAGGTGCTCTGGTCTGATGAGACTAAATGTATAGAGGAAGGTGCTCTGGTCTGATGAGACTAAATGTAAAGAGGAAGGTGCTCTGGTCTGATGAGACTAAATGTAAAGAGGAAGGTGCTCTGGTCTGATGAGACTAAATGTAAAGAGGAAGGTGCTCTGGTCTGATGAGACTAAATGTAAAGAGGAAGGTGCTCTGGTCTGATGAGACTAAATGTATGGAGGAAGGTGCTCTGGTCTGATGTGACTAAATGTATGGAGGAAGGTGCTCTGGTCTGATGAGACTAAATGTATAGAGGAAGGTGCTCTGGTCTGATGAGACTAAATGTAAAGAGGAAGGTGCTCTGGTCTGATGAGACTAAATGTAAAGAGGAAGGTGCTCTGGTCTGATGAGACTAAATGTAAAGAGGAAGGTGCTCTGGTCTGATGAGACTAAATGTATGGAGGAAGGTGCTCTGGTCTGATGAGACTAAATGTATAGAGGAAGGTGCTCTGGTCTGATGAGACTAAATGTATGGAGGAAGGTGCTCTGGTCTGATGAGACTAAAATTGAACTTTTCAGCCATCAAGAAAACACTATGTCTGGCGCAAACCCAACACATCACCCAAAGAACACCATCGCCACAGTGAAACATGGTGGTGGCAGCATCATGCTTTGGGGATGTTTTTCAGAATCCGGGACAGGGAAACTGGTCAGAGTTGAAGGAAAGATGGATTGCTTCTTGAGCAAAACCTGTACGTGATTTGAGGCTAGGACGGAGGTTCACCTTCCAGCAGGACAATGACCCCAAACACACTGCTAAAGCAACACTTGAGTGGTTTAAGGGGAAACATGTAAATGTGTTGGAATGGCCTAGTCAAAGCCCAGACCTCAATCCAATAGAAAATCTGTGGTCAGACTTAAAGATTGCTGTTCACAAGCGCAAACCATGCAACTTGAAGGAGCTGGAGCAGTTTTGCAAGGAGGAATGGGCAAAAATCCCAGTGGTAAGATGTGGCAAGCTCATAGAGACTTATTCAAAGCGACTTGGAGCTGTGATTGCTGCAAAAGGTTTCTCTACAAAGTATTGACTTTAGGGGGGTGAATTGTTATGCACACTGATTTTTTCTGTTATTTTGTCCTATTTGTTGTTTGCTTCACAATAAAAAAAAAAAACATCTTTAAAGTTGTGGGCATGTTCTGTAATTTAAATGATGCAAATCCTCAAACAATCCATGTTAATTCCAGGTTGTGAGGCAACAAAACACGAAAAATGCCAATAGTTTGGCAAGGCCCTGTAATATAAACAAAATTCAAATACGTATAAATGCAACTAGTTATAGAGAGAGAGATAGAGAGAGATGTCTGTGTGTATAGATATTTATTGCTTTAGAATTGTACAAGTGTCACCTTGTGAGGCTCCTGTGTGACGCATAATTAATGGCGGTTCCATCTGTGGCATATTTATTGGGCCCCATGTGTGGCATAAGTATGGGGTGCTTGTGTGTGGCATAATTAAGGGGCTGCTGTGAGTGGCATAGTTAATGGGCTCATGTATGTGGCATATTTTATGGTCCATCTGACTGTCATTACTAAGCAATCTGTTTAGCATGGTATTGGAGGAAATCTAGAGTTGTGACACCATGAGTTACCACACCGGATGACACCAACCCTAATGACGCCTCTGGCATAACCACCCATCATTCAAGAAGAGGGTCACCAAGTTTGTGCTCATGCCGCTACCAGGATATCTCCGTGCCTGTCCCCAACTTCTAATAAGGACCGAAGGCTCATAGTGTGACCACAGTGACTGAGAGAGATATAGAGATCCAAACACAAGTTCCAGAAGGATAACTTATTTATTATTTCTTAAAATCTATATAAAATGCAATGGGGAACAGATGTCGAAACCTTCTACCATTCCTCAAGACTGAAACTGAAATATAAAATAGAAATGATTAAACATAACTTTACAGGACATAAAACTACAGAAAATTATGCAGTTCAAAGTCTGAATTCAAACCTTTAGGAATCAAAGTGTCAAGGTTAAATTTCTATAATATTTTATTATGGTGGGAGGCAAAATGATTGGATATTCATAGTGCTGGTATATTTGTTCGTCTGCCAAGTATTACATCCATAGGATCTTCTGGTGTTAATTATAAATGTTCTAATGCATTTGTTGTTAGTCTTATTTGCATCGACAGAGATCTTGCTCAACTGTTGCTTTAAGTTAGGAGCCCCCCTGAAGACCACCCTCGGGTCTTTCCCAATTATTGTTTGCAGGGACTCATCCTTCAAAAATACCAGCCAGAACTTTCTGACTATATTTTAAAATCTCTCTACTGCATTCCTTGAATTCAGTGATTATAGGGACCTCATTAGTCCTACATATTTGCTAAGGTTTATATTGTAGGAGGTTTTATAAAGCTTTTATAAAAAATTACCCATTAAAAGGACACATATCAGCAATAAATTGAAATATTGCTTTAATGATATCATTTAAGTGAAGTACTTTGAGCCCTTCTTGCTCTGTATAGCTATATCTAAAGGACAGACATGTTGTTTTGAGTCTTTGCTCTATATAGCTCTATCAGGGGGAGGACATGTTGTTTTTAATATTTGCCCAGCAAAGCTCTATCATGGGGCGGAAATGTTGTTTAGAATCTTTGCTCTTTATAGCTCTATCAAGGGGCGATCATGTTGTTTAGAATCTTTTGATCTATATAGCTCTATCAGGGGGAGGACATGTTGTTTAAAAACTTTGATCTTTATAGCTCTATCAGGGGGTGGTCATGTTGTTTAAAATCTTTAGATCTGTGTAGCTCTATCAGTGGACTGATATTTTCTTGGGTCAGATCTTCTTTCATGTGAGCCAACATGTCTATTCCCTAATGATAGAGCAAAGAGGGCTCAATAAGGTACTTTATTTCAATTCTTTCATTAAAGCATTTCTATAAAAATGTATGAATTTGAGATAATCTTTCAATTAAACAGAAGTTCATTATTTGCCGCCAGTTATCCTTTAAGCATATTATCGTGAGCCCATAACCTGCTGAATTATTAAGAAAATAATTTATAACAATTTTATGGATTACGTTTTAAACTCCCACTAATCATATCCACCCAATAAAATTCCAACCATATTGAACATACCTTATTTTGCGCAGCAGATCCATTAACAATTAAAAGAGAAAGAGGGGATTTTAGTCTCCTGATTTCTAACTGACCTATTCACACAATGGGATGTTACACTATATGAAGACCTGATCCCTCAGGAAATTAATGGTACATTCCTCCCCCTTTCCTGAGCTGTCTACTTGGTCTGCTCCACAACACTTTTCTCTCTGCCACTGCCGGTACAGTCCTAACTGGTTGTAACTAGTTATATATTTATGTAACATATACATGTATATATGGTGGGTAAAGTGTAGAAATCCTCCCAAGAGACCACCTGGAGACTGAAACGCATACGGCAGTCTACCTGGCTGTGGTGGGATACAAAACCCCCCTGCCTGTGAGATGTCTCCCCAGAGGGGTGAGAGGTACCAGCACAGCCTGATTATCAGGTCTTGATGGGTTTGCCTCCAACCAATATGCTGCTGCTTGAGGTACAGTAAATAAATGGCTGGATAATGATATGGAGCATTCTTTGCCTCTGTTACTATCCCCACCATAGGTCAATTCTTTGCCTCTGTTACTATCCCCACCATAGGTCAATTATTTGCCTCTGTTACTATCCCCACCATAGGTCAATTCTTTGCCTCTGTTACTATCCCCACCATAGGTCAATTCTTTGCCTCTGTTACTATCCCCACCATAGGTCAATTCTTTGCCTGTTACTATCCCCACCATAGGTCACCTGTGAGACCCTGCGCTATATACCAACTTATCGCCCTGAGCGACTGTGTGAACCAAGGAGACCAAAACCTTCTGCAGCCGGATCCCTCAGGTGGGGGAGCGAGGGGGTGTCAGACCCCCTACATGTGTCACTGTGATATTACTTGTGCTATCACAGATGTAACCTGACTGTATAATAATACAGAGCGGGGCGCCCAGTGTCAGAGTGTAATACAGAGAGTTTAATGGCGTAATAATATTTACCGTCGGCAGCAGCGCTTCTTCTTTTCTGGCCTGGAAAGAGAAGAATGACGTAATCACTGATCTCACATAGCTTGATATATCTCCCGTCACAGCCTAAATGCACACACATTCTATGTTTGTATGTGAATTCCTATTCATTATTAATGTTTCTATAAGCAGATCTCAGGCTCTGAGGCCTCCAGATCCCATTACAATCCTCTCACCCTGTGTGATAACATTCCATCCCACAGTCTTTATATAACATGCTGGGGTGTAACATAACTGGCCCTGGGACCCCAATTACTGCCTACCAGCTGGGAGCTCTCCTTACCACACAAGTCATCATCCATAGGGTAACAGGAGACCTCCCATCCTCCTCCCGGAGTACGAGATGACCACATCGCTTGGGTGGGAGGGACAACTAATACAATTTACAGTTTAAATGACTTACCGTTCAGATGCTGAATTATTATTTTGCCGCTGTTGTCGCCGCTTCTCTCTCCAATTCTGGAATCTGTTCATCAGCATCCTTACACAGTTCCTGGTTTCGATGGATATGGTCTCCTCTTCATCTCTAAAAACAAGGTTAGTTTACTCTTGGGGTTCCTGAAACTACAGATAAACAGGAACCTGCATTGGGCGTGGCCTAAGACTAATCAATGCATCATTAATATAATGACTTTTATGTAAAATGGGGCCAAATTAAGTTTGCAAATTGAAAAGACTCTGGGGGCTGTTGGTGGAAGGGATCGTTCAGCGGGAACCATGTGGCCCATCATTGAATTTACACATCAGTTGATTCATTAATTGGCTATTTTACACTATGTTTATATCACCAACTGGCTCAACCAATGATCTCCATCATCTCCGGCCTTGGTTGTAAACATGTCTCTCTTCTCCCTGTATAAAGTCTCCTCCTGTCAGGAGCCTCTTCCTTCTGCGCAAGGCAGTGAGTGACCTTCTCTTGAGATTTCCTGACATTGATCTCCTCCTGTGACATCCTATCTGTAACTTTGTCCTAGGACCTCCTGACAGTGACCATGTCCTGAAACCCTCTGAATGTGACATCCTGCAGCTTCCTGAAATTGACCTTGTCCTGTGATTTATTGACATTGACCTTCTCCTGTGACCTCCTGAGTGAGACCTTGTCCTGTAACCTACTAAAAGTGACCTTGTCCTGCAATCTCTTTTTAGTAACTTTGTCCTGGGACCTCCTGAGTTAGACCTTCTCCTGCCACTTCATGCAAGTTACCTTCTCCAGCAACCTCACTGGGTCTGGACACCCAACCACTCACCCTGAATTCTAGATATCACAATAATACAATGTGCATAGAGAAGCATTTTTACACAAACCCACAGAACTGTGTAACGAGCTCATGTTCTGGATCAGTAATAGACAGTGAGACACCCTGCTGTTTTAAGAAAGCCCCCAAAACATAGGATGGGGGAAAAACTGGGGAACACAGATACCCTATTGTTAAATCCCATCCTCTTTGAAGACCGAGGTACACAGTGTAACTACTCACCCACTGCTTGGCATAGGAAACACAGATAGGGGACTGGAAACTTTAGGTCCATGGTGAGACATCATTAGTCCTGCTCATTTAATTATCTAACTCTTATCACTGTGTGAGGGATGATGGGTTATATAATGCCAGTCTGATCAGATCTATCATTCTAACTGCTTTGTGGAGAAAGGTGCTGTATAAAAATAAGGGTCTACTCAATAAAGGGTCTAGCCCTGCACCCCCATGATAATTGAGGCTAGGAGCTAGGCAATGGCCCCCAGCCCCTATAATACTCATTGGGGGCCAGAGCAAGTAGTTCTGATATCAGATTATTACTGTCATGGATATTATCATATATTGTAGTTATTGTTATAGATACCATAACTAAACACTATAATAATAATAATGATATTGTTATTATTAATTATGGATCATTACACTGATATTTCATTGGCAGTTTTTACATAGCTAGTATTCAGTATATCTTTTAGATCCCCTGGATGGATGGGCACTTTTCTTGCTGTGCTGGAGGATGTAGCACTAACCATCTATTTTTGTTTAACATTTCTTTATTCATTATTCAAATGTTCACATCCCAAATTTATACTAATACATAGTATACATTTTCATCATATAATATCATAATATCTACTGTTTCTTAAGTATTAAAAAAGTCACATTCTCAGAGAGAAGAAAAAGAAACTCAATACAATCCTCCCTCTGGTATAGGCATCTCCAACACCTATCTGTGTTTTTATGTGATATTTTATGAAGAGTCACTGTGTGTCTATACCATCTTATTAATATTTTAAAAGCATTCTCCTGGGTTTGGGTTGATAATGACCATCCGGGCAGCAATCTCAATCATTTTTTCCACTCAGATTTAGTTAATTCTAGATTACAGTCTTCCTTCCATTTTTTTTATGAAATAAGGTTTTACCTCCAGGTTAGCTTCACTAATGCTTTTGTATATTTTAGAAATGTATTGAGAAATATTTTTTTTTGTAGCCAACACATTTCCTCTATCTTTGTCATTTTTTTCAAACTCTCCTCCTTTTTGTCTAAGGGCATTTATATAATAAAAGGATCTGTATATTAGTCAGTTAAATCGCTTGTCCTAGTTTTGTTATATCCGTCACCCTTTCTCCCTTTGTATCAAACAGAATGTGGCCTATTCTTGGATATGGAGTCTGTGTTGGGAAGAAACCCTCAAAAAGTCCCTTTTCAAGTCCAGTTTTAAAGTCCTTATTATATGTAAGTGGGGAACGTATGGTGATCTTTTGTATCAAATCATTTTTGCTAGTATTTTTCTAAAGATATTTATTGTGCTATTGACTATATGATTTCTATCAAGTAATATGTTCTGCTTCTTATCTAGCCAGGGCACTAAATCAGTTGGGACACTAAATAATTCTTGTTCTAGTTCTTTCCACAATTTATATTCTTTTTGTTATTATTCCAGTTAATTATTCTGGCCAGATGTACTGCTTGATGGGTGAGCTTCTAAGTCTGGTCCCCTCTATTCTTTAGATTCCCAGATTATTAGCTGTTTCTATGTTAATGTTTTTGTCATATTATTCTCCAAGTATTCCTTTATATCTAGGTTCTGAACTTGAGGTATTATGTGTTCTGTCGCCTCCTTTATGTTGTCTAACTTTTGATAATATTTCTCGAAGGCTTCTTATATTTGATCCGTCTGATTGCACATCTCCTTTTCATTGATTCTGTAAATGTAGTTTGTTGAGTATTTTTCTTTTACTGTCTAAATATTTACTTGCTTTGTCTCTATATTCATAGAATCTACTTTTTACTATATTATATTTCTTCTGCAATTTAGTATTAACTATTACACTCAGCTCAGCTCTGAGTTTAATTAGGTTCTTATATGTTTCTGGATCCATATTTAGTTTATGTTTTTGTTCAATATTTTATATTTCTTTGTTAAGAGCTATATATTTTTCATTATATAGTTTTTTGAGATGTGCTCCCAGACTGATCATCTGTCCCCTAACCAGGGGCGTACCTAGAGCATTTGGCACCCAGGGCGGACCCTGAGTGTGGCACCCATAATAAAAATGTAAGAAAACACCCACAATTTTTTCAATGTTTGAAAATTGTACAATTATAGATACCAGGAATAGTGTGCCATTCAGAGCCCATTAATAGTGTGCCAGTCAGATACCAGTAATATTGTGCCAGTCAGATACCAGTAATATTGTGCCACACAGAGCCCAGTAATATTGTGCCAGTCAGATACCAGGAATATTGTGTCAGTCAGAGCCCAGTAATAGTGTGCCAGTCAGATGCCTGTAATATTGTGCCAGTCAGATACCAGGAATATTGTGTCAGTCAGAGCCCAGTAATAGTGTGCCAGTCAGATGCCTGTAATATTGTGCCAGTCAGATACCAGTAATATTGTGCCAGTCAGATACCAGTAATATTGTGCCACTCAGAGCCCAGTAATATAGTGCCAGCCAGATGCCCAGTAATATTGTGCCAGCCAGAGCCCAGTAATATAGTGCCACTCAGAGCCCAGTAATATAGTGCCAGCCAGATGCCCAGTAATATTGTGCCAGCCAGAGCCCAGTAATATAGTGCCAGCCAGATGCCTGTAATATTGTGCCAGCCAGAGCCCAGTAATATAGTGCCAGCCAGATGCCCAGTAATATTGTGCCAGTCAGATGCCTGTAATATTGTTCCAGCCTGAGCCCAGTAATATAGTGCCAGCCAGATGCTCAGTAATACTGTGCCAGTCAGATGCCTGTAATATTGTGCCAGCCAGAGCCCAGCAATATAGTGCCAGCCAGATGCCCAGTAATATAGTGCCAGTCAGATGCCTGTAATATTGTGCCAGCCAGAGCCCAGTAATATAGTGCCAGCCAGATGCCCAGTAATATAGTGCCAGCCAGATGCCCAGTAATATAGTGCCAGTCAGAGCCCAGTAATATTGTGCCAGCCAGAGCCCAGTAAAATAGTGCCAGCCAGATGCTCAGTAATATAGTGCCAGCCAGAGCCCAGTAATATAGTGCCAGTCAGATGCCTGTAATATTATGCCAGCCAGAGCCCAGTAATACAGTGCCAGCCAGATGCCCAGTAATATAGTGCCAGCCAGAGCCCAGTAATATTGTGCCAGTCAGATGCCTGTAATATTATGCCAGCCAGATGCCCAGTAATATAGTGCCAGCCAGAGCCCATCCGGTTGCTGTGATTTTTTTTTTTTTTTTTTTACTTTTTTCAGGCGGACCCGTCAAGCGGATGCGGCTGCCAGAAAAAAGAAAAAAAAGTTAAGGAGCGCGATGTGGGCGGGGGGTGCCGGCAGCACGGGTGTCACCCCCGCTGGAGGTGTCACCCGGTGCGGTCTGCCCCTCCCGCCCCCCCCTCGGGACGCCACTGCCCCTAACCACTACCTTATGCGCCTCCCATACTGTGACCAGGGGTACCTATGGTGTCAGACTTTCTATACAATACTGACCAATTACTTTTTTATATCATTCCAATTTTGACTTGATTTCATAATTGATTCATTAAATTTCCATTGCATTTTCCTACAGGACAGAGATGGAACAGTCAGATCCATGGTGACTGATACATGATCGCTCCATAACATTGGGTCAATATTGATGTTTTTAACTAAATGTAAATCCTTATTTGATATTAACAAATAATCTATTTGTGAATATCTCTTATGTGGTGGAGAGTAATATGTAGATTCTCTTTTATTAGCATTAAATATTCTCCACACATAAACCAGTTGTAATTCTCCAATTTTTTAAAATGTTTTTAATCCTTGAGTAACGTAATGTGGAGGATCCAGTTGACGTATCCAATAGTGGATTTAGTGCACAATTTAGATCTCCACCCATTTTTATTGT
This sequence comes from Pelodytes ibericus, assembly GCA_036172795.1. Taxonomy (NCBI): domain Eukaryota; kingdom Metazoa; phylum Chordata; class Amphibia; order Anura; family Pelodytidae; genus Pelodytes; species Pelodytes ibericus. Next base: position 215,333,140 of record CM069860.1, on the reverse strand, counting down.
TCCCTCTGCAAATTTCTCATTGAGGCCCATCAATAGGTGTTGTTTTCATTTGGTGTATACATATCAATTATCGTAATTGTTTATTGTCCTATCATCTCTCTAGATCATTAAACAGATCTGATCTCTTATTTATGGACGTCAAACCTTTAACATTAAATGATTGGATTGTTTTTTTATTCATATTGGATTAAACATAAGGTGCCCAACATATCCACCCAGGAGAAGCACTTCCAGAACAACAAATGTAAGAGACAATCCCCGGGGCGGACATCCACATAATCGTTGGGGGAGAAAACATTTTTAAAAAAGAGAAGCCAAGGAGAGAGCAGCCTGGGGGGAGGGGGAAGGGCAGAACCCACTCCATCACCCCCACCCCCTTCCCCCGTGATAATGGTTTTAAGGAGTCTAACCTTTGGCACCCCCCTAAGGGTTGGTGTCCTCTGGAAAGGCTGGTCATCATTTACATTTACCCCCACACCCTGGGTGCTAACCAATTGAGCCCAAGTCAGCCCAAGTCTTTTGGTGTTTAAAAGCAGGCATCACATTTACTCCCAGAAAAAATCACCTCTGATTCTCATGTGCCACAAACAAGAAAAATAAGAAAATATTCTTATATTAACTATAATAATAATCCTTTCCCGTTATGTAATGAATATTCGGAGAAGCAAAAATGTACTCTTAATAGGACTCTTGTTATTGATTAATCCAATATTGAAGCCAGCATTCTCCTCATAACTCAATAATGGTGCACTCCAAAGCAAAAATGACATTTCTTCCCTATGGGTCTTTGTCACACTTTAAATGTTGACCTATAGACCCATAGAATCAAAATGTTGACCCATAGACCAATAGGGTTGAAACGTTGACCCACAGTCAAAATGTTGATCCATAGAGACAGCGTCAAAACGTTGACCGATAGATCCAGAGTAGAAACGTTGACCCACAGATCCAGGGTTGATACATTGACCCACAGACCCATAGTTGAAACATTGACCCATAGACCCAGAGTGGAAACATTGACCTATAGACCCAGAGTTGAAACGTTGACCCAGAGTGGAAATATTGTTTTACTTTGGTGAAGTAATATAAGTAACAATGAATTTGAAGTGCTGAGAACCTTTATAGAATTTGCACTTGCAACTGATTTGCTCGCCTGCATCAGCCTCCAGCACAACACTAGGTTTATTCACCTCAGCATAGTATGTGAGAAGCTCCACATCTTGCTCAAATTTGTGTCTGGCAACCAGGGATACCTGGGAGGGGGAATGGAGGAGAGGCAGAGATTAAAAACAAAGAAAAATCTCATAAATTCATGAATGACCAATAAGGAGAATAAGTCGTCTGAAGAACGGGAGAATTTCTGATACAGCCACACTGGGGCTTTCTTCTAATATTCATCATTTAGTATACCCCAGTAAGGGTCCCGGACCCATCAGCTATAACCTTCCTACTGGAGACAGGAGGATGTCACCATGCAAGGATTCACTGGTACAAGGATATTCCCATCTGCTGTGGGACATGGTACTTGCTGGATGATCACAGAGAATATTGTATATGAGGAGGTAAGGAAAAATTTACAGCATTGAATTTAATAATGATGATTTTGCTGGTGATACATTTCTGCAACAACAAGTCAAGAGCATGGTTTATGGACGTGGAGGGAAGTGCTTTACTAACAAAGACCTATAGAATGCCCATGTGAGGTTATTTGAGGTCCTCCTTGGTTCCCTCACCTTGGCTCCAGTATTGCCATTATTTGTGTACTCCAGAGGGGGCATCTCACAGTTGGACTCAATTTTGGAGACACCATGTGCCGAAAGGAAGAGAGCATCTAGAGACAGGGTATACGGATCTGCCTCAAAGGAACCCGCAGGAGATTGGCTGTAACACTCAACTCATGATCTGTGAGGATGAAGTAAGAGCTCTTAGTATGGTACTTTAACTTTTTATAAGAAAAAAACTAAGCCAAAAAAAAAAAAGAAACATGCACTTGGTGTTTTGGTGAACCCCCCTCCCCCCCCCCCCCCCCCCATCATTTATATCTCCCAGGAGTCCTAAAGTATTTATGAAACCAACTTCCTGTCTATTAATGGCAGGTCCCAGCAAGAAATAAAAACAGATTATCAAATAACCCTGCAGCACTATAAAACAATACATTTAAACCAAAAGCATTCTAAAACAAAATGCAAATAACAGCTGATCATTAGACATGTGCATTCGTTTTCGAACGAATGCATTTTCGTCCATTCGTCCGAAAAATGAATAACTAAAATGCTAAACTAACAAAAGCCGAATGAACGAATGGTTAATAAACGAAAATCATTCGTCCATTCGTCCATTCGTGCTATTGGCATTCTATAAACCGAGATAGAGTCGGTTTATAGAATACCAATAGCATTACATACATTCCATAACCGACATAATGAACGACTTTCGGTTTATGGAATGCATGTAATGCCAGGGTATGGAGCGGAGTACCTCAGGGGTCTGTTTTTGTAAATTTGTTTATTAATGATCTCCCACGTTGTGCTGAGAGCCATGTCTCTGTGTTTGCTGATGACACTAAATTAGGTAAGGTAATAAAGACTAATCTTGATGTTTTTTCTTTGCAGGAAGATTTGGACAGGGTGGAGGACTGGGCAGTAAAGTGGCAAATGAGGTTCAATATAGACAAATGTAAAGTTATGCATTATGGGAAAAATAATAACAAAGCAACATATACTTTAAATGGTATTTCCCTGGGAAAAACTACTAATGAAAAGGATTTAGGAATAATTGTAGATAACAAACTAGGCAAAAGTGCCCAATGCCAGTCAGCAGCTGCAAGGGCCAATAAGATATTGGCATGTATAAAACGAGGTATAAATTCACGGGAGGAGGGTATCATCTTGCCTCTTTACAAATCAATGGTAAGACCTCACCTTGAATATGCAGTACAATTCTGGGCACCAGTCTTTAAAAAGGATATTAAGGAACTATAAAAAGTGCAAAGGAGAGCTACAAAATTAATAAGGGGATTGGAGGATATAAGTTATGAAGAGAGACTTAAAAAAAATAGCATTTATATACGTCAGAAAAAAGGTGGCTCAGAGGGGATATGATAACATTATATAAATTTGTGCTGGGCCAATATAAAGAGCTCAAGAGAACAAGAGGTCACTCCCTGAGACTAGAAGAGCAAAGATTTCATTGACAGCAAAGGAAGGGATTCTTTACGATAAGGACAATAAAGTTCTGGAACTCATTGCCAAGAGAGGTAGCGCTATCAACCACAATAGATGTACCGTATTTGCTCGATTTTAAGACGACCCTGATTATAAGACGACCCCCCCAAACTTTGTATATTCCTTTAGGAAAAAAACTTAAAGCCTGAATATAAGACTACCCTATAGGAAAAAAAGTTTAACTTGTACACATGTAAATTGCTTTTTAATATTTAATAAAAAATTGATATTATAGAAATGCATTTCTTGTTTTTATTTCCTTTTATGTGCCAATGCGGCCTCTCTCTAACCCCCCCCCCCCCCCCCCAGCGTTGTCTCTCTCTACCTTCCCCCCAAACTAATTTCTCTCTCTTCCCATTCCCCTTGACTCTCTCTATCCCCCCTCCCCTTTTCTCTCTGTCCCTCCCTCCCTTTGTCTATATCTACCCCCTCCCCTTTTCTATATCTCCCCCTCCCTCCCTCCCTCCCCTTGTCTATATCTCCCCCTCCCTCCCTCCCTCCCTTTGTCTATATCTACCCCCTCCCCTTGTCTATATCTCCCCCTCCCTCCCTCCCTTTGTCTATATCTCCCCCTCCCTCCCTCCCTCCCCTTGTCTTTATCTCAGCCCTCCCTCCCTCCCCCCCTTATCTATATCTCCCCGCTCCCTCCCCTTGTCTATCCCCCCCTCCCTCCCCCTCACCTTGATTCTTTCCCTGGTGGCTAGTGGGAGAAGCTGGGGGATGTCTGCACGATACGTGCAGACATCCTCCATGCTGCCCGACATCTCCGTCTATTATGACGGACAGCTGGTCCGTCATAATAGACGGAAGTGTCGGGCAGCATGGAGGATGTCTGCACGTATCGTGCAGACATCCCCCAGCTGTCCGATTCTCCTGGTGGCAAGCGGGGCAGCGGAGGATGTCTGCGCTATGAGAAGGACCCGGCTTCATCATAAAAGTCCCGGCGGTCGTGCCGGGCGGCAGCAGGGGGAGTCTGCGCTCATCGCGCAGACATCCCCAGGCTGTTAGATAGGGGGATCCAGGTCCCCTGCAGCTCTGCTAGGGACCTGGATCCCGGTCTTATAGTCTGACCTCGATTCGAGGTCAGATTATAAGACGACCTCGAATGTAAGACGAGGGGTATTTTTCAGAGCATTTGCTCGGAAAAAAACCTTGTCTTATATTCGAGCAAATACGGTATTTAAAAATGGTCTGGATGTTTTGTTTTAGAAAAGCAGAACATACAGGGCTATTAATAATAGAATAAGCATGAACAATAGAGCTTATTGATACAAGGAGAAATCTGATTGCCCCTTGGAGTCAAGAAGGAATTTTCCCCCCTGGGAGGCAAAATTTGAAATAGCTTCCTTAGGGGTTTATGCCTTGTTTTGGATTAAATGCTGGAATGATAGGTAGAAGGGTTGGACTTGATGGACATGTGTCTTTTTTCAACCTAAATTACTATGTTACTATGTTTTACTCAAATCATCTAGTAGAGGGGAGGAAGAGGAGGATGGGCTGGGAGAAGGGAATATAGTTGTATAATGGATGTTTAATGGATGTATAATGGAAAGCTAACACATTAAGAAAGAATAATTTTCCATGAAGAAATATTCATCTTAAAGGCAAAGGAGGGAGTGGATATATTCCTATCGCCAGGTGGTTGATTTATGTATGGGGTTATTTTTTGATGGGAGATATAGGGAGGGGGTGGGGGAGGGAGTATAGGGGAGCTCGAACCTCGGACAAGATCCAGGCATCCCGGGGATGGATAAATTCTTAAGGGTAGCCACCCTGAACGTACAGGCACTCAATTCGCCACAAAAACGGGCATTACTCAATGACTTTTTATATAGACAACGCATTGATATTTGTTGCCTACGAGAAACTCATCTTAACAGCAAAGATGTAGCCCAATTAGACAGTAAAAAATATTTGGTAGTGGGACACTCTTCCCTGGAAATGAAAAAGATATGTGGGGTGGCTATGCTGATTTCAAATAAGATCAAATTTGAACTAATCCACAATATGAGCGACTCTATTGGAAGATACTCACTGGTGATATGTAAGATTGAGGATAGGATATTCTCTATCTTAAACATATATGCTCCAAATCTAGGTCAGACCCGTTTTTCAAATAGGATTATACAGAAGGTACAGAAGTAAGTCCAGGGTACCTTTGTATGTTTGGGCAATTTAACTGTGTTGCAGATAATTATATTGATAGATCATATTTGGGGAGACGGCTATGGCTAAAGCATTTCAAGACATTCTTGGCAGGTTTTCGCTCTATGATTTATGGAGAACAATTAGACCAGAAGACAAAGATTACACCTTTTTTTTTTTGATGCCCATAGGCATCAATCTGATATGATATTAACTAAAGCGGAATCTGTTAAAGACTGTGGGAAGATCATCACAGAAAGTGTGGCATGGTCTGATCATGACTCCGTTATATTAGAAATAAAGAACAAATATTATAGAGGAGAAACATACTGGAGACTGAAGGAGTCTCTTTTGGCTACAAAGGAGGATATAAACGAAATCATAGATGCATCTAAGATATTTCAGGAAAATTTGGACCAAGAGGTGAGCTTGGGAAGTGTCTGGGGAGCATATAAATGTGTTATCAGGGGACACTTTATAAAAGAAGAAGCATATAGGAGGAAGAAACATAATAAAAATCTGTCAGATATGCCTATTAGATTGAGCAAATTAAAAAAAAGTAATGTAGAATCCCTGAATGCCCAAATAACCGATCAAATATATAGAGTGAGGAAGGAAATTGAATAGCAACAAATAATTAAAGTGAATAGAAATATACTCAGAATGAAACACAAAGCCTACTACCTTGGCAATCGGGCAGATAGAATGCTCACAAACCAATTGAAAAGACGCAATCTTCACTCAAGGATTTTTAGGATAGAAGAAGGAGGTAAACAATTCCTTAGCCCAGAGTCGGTGGGAAAGGCATTCAGGGATTTTTATGCTAAACTTAATAATATCCCCAATCAGATGCAAGACAGAACACAGATTAGAGAATAACTGAGGGGGTCAGACCTGGCTAAACTGAGTGAGGAACAGAGATCTCATTTAGAGGCCCCATTTGGGGATGAGGAAATAGGAACTGCTATAAAAATTTTAAAATCTCATAAGGCTCCAGGTTCCCAGCAATTTTCTATAAAAAAAAGTGGCAGATTTTTTTACTCCATGGCTCACTGATACCTTTAATGAAATCAGAGAGAGAGGAAGGTTTCCTGAAGATATGTTGAGAGCAACAATTATGCCCATACCCAAACTAGGGAAGGACGCAACTAAAATAGCGAACTATAGACCCATTTCCCTTATAAACACGGATACTAAGATTTATTCTGCTGTGTTGGCCAATAGGCTTAAATTATTTTGCGCGAACCTTATCCACAGAGATCAATCTGGCTTTGTCACCGGGGCGATTATCATGTGAAAACTCCAGGAAAGTGATTAATTTGATAGACTATGTGTCATCAAGAAATATTCCCTCACTTTTCCTGTCGTTAGACGCTGAAAAGGCCTTTGACATGGTCGGAAGGGTCTTTCGCTCAGAGGTTCTCGAGCCGTTGGAATGGGGGAGGGGTTCATTGACTTTGTCATGGCCCTGTATGTCTCGCCGGTGGCTAGAGTCGCGGGACAGGGATTTCAATCTGATTGGTTTCATATACACAACTGAACAAGGCAGGGCTGCCCACTGGCTCCCCTGCTATGTGGACTGTCCTTAGAGCCATTACCTGCCAGGATCCATAACAACCCTGAAATTAAAGGTATTAAGATTGGAGACCTAGACAATAAGTTGAGTTTGTACGCTGATGACATCCTGGTGTCTCTGTATGATCCTATACGCTCATTGTGCCCATTGTTGGGAGAGATAGAGGACTATGGAATGTTTTCAAACAATGAACTCAACATAAAAAATTCTCAGGCAATGAGGATTGCCATGCCGGAACATAAGATAGAGATCCTGAGGAGTAATTATGATTTTCAGTGGAAGACCAGTGGTCTGGAATATTTAGGTATCATAATACCGGGAGATTTGCAGCAGATTTTATGATCCTTTATATAAGGAGTTTTCTAAAAAAAAAAATGCAGGAATGGAAGGGGTTATTCGTGTCATGGATGGGCAGAATGAACATAGTAAAATCTTATGTTATGCCCAAATGGCTGTATTTACTGAGGATGCTGCCTTTTAAACTACCAATGGGTATGATTAAACAACTCCAGAAGGAGATAGACTCATTTATCTGGCTAAACAAGAAACCGAGGACATCAAGAAATTTGTTGAGTACTAATCATAAAGAGGGGGGTTTCGGTGTTCCGAGCATTGAAAGTTATTCCCTAGTGAGTATGTTAGATCATACAATAAAGATGCAATACTCTCATATTAAACTACAAGATTGGTACTATATAGAACAAGAACTTATTGGTATGACTAATCTTGAGAATATATTATGGTATCATCAAAAAAGAGTGATGGAGTTAAAAGAAGGAAATATGGCAGTGATCACGCAAAACTGTACAGATTTGTGGTTAGGGTTTAAGAGGAAAATGGGTCTTAGAGATAAAGTGATTTGGTCCTCCCCGTTGAGTGTTGTAATGGGCAATATCCCCCAACTTGATCTGAGAAGCTGGTATGATATTGAGAACTATAAAATAAGGGATTTGTTTACTCCGAATGGACTCAAGTCCATTCCACAGTTAATAAATGAATTTAAGCTTAAAGGATCAGAATGGTTGTTGCTGATCAGAATCGGGCAATATGTGGGGACTCACTTGTATCACTGGGGGACAAATAACATTAAAAAATTGATTATAGAACAGCTAAATAATGTCCCTATAAAAAAACAGCATTAGAAAATGGTATCAGGTAATGGGAAAACTGGATTCTCCCCCAAAAAACCCAGCCTTTAATGCTTGGCAAAAAGATTTAGATATGATTATTAGAAAGGATCTTTGGCTGGAGGGGTGGAATAGTATCCACAAGGTTGCAAAATGCCTGAACCTCGTGGAACTACATAGTAAAGTCTTACTCAGGTGGTACTGGGTCCCTGTGAGAACTGCTAAGTTTAGCTCCAGCTCATCCTCAATATGTTGGAGATGCAGGAAAGCACAAGGTACATATATGCATATGTGGTGGGGCTGTGATGGAGATAGGGAAATCTGGAATTATATATTTGCTATCATTTCAGCCCTTACTGACACTATCATACCACCCACCCCCGCAAGAGCCCTATTAAATATGGATCTGTCACATGCTCCAGAAAGAAGATAAATATGTAGCTCTTCAATGCCTCCTGGCCACAAAAATGGTTGTGGCGAGGAGCTGGCTGAAACAAGAGACATTTAACATCAATGTAGTAATCAACCAAGTTAAACATCAAAGTCAGATGGAGAAGGGTTATTATTTTGCTCATAATAAAAGGGATAGATATGATATTTTATGGGGGAAATGGTACCAAATGTTCCCAGTAGAGGGCGGCAGTTAAACCATCGTAGATAGAACATCATGGATAAAGCATTGCTAAGGTTCGAGCTCAATGTGGGGAGGGGGCGGGTTGGAATGAATTGTAATGTGTTAGTTTTATTATAGAAACATAGAAACATAGAATGTGTCGGCAGATAAGAACCATTCGGTCCATCTAGTCTGCCCAATTTTATTTTTTGAGTACTTTTATTAGTCCCCCGTTCCCGGTCTTATAGCTAGGATAGCCTTGTGTCTATCCCAAGCATGCTTAAAATCCTTGACTGTGTTTACCTCTACCACTTCTGCTGGCAGGCTATTCCATACATCCACTACCCTCTCAGTAAAGTAATACTTCCTGATATTACTTTTAAATCGTTGCCCCTCTAATTTAAGACTATGTCCTCTAGTTGTGGTAGTTTTTCTTCTTTTAAATATACTCTCTTCCTTTACTGTGTTGATTCCCTTTATGTATTTAAATGTTTCTATCATATCCCCCCTGTTACGTCTTTCCTCCAAGCTATACATGTTAAGATGCTTTAACCTTTCCTGGTAAGTTTTATCCTTCAACCCATGAACCAGTTTAGTAGCCCTTCTCTGAACTCTCTCCAAAGTATCAATATCCTTCTGGAGATACGGTCTCCAGTACTGCGTACAATACTCCAAGTGAGGTCTCACCAGTGCTCTGTACAATGGCATGAGCACTTCCCTCTTCCTACTGCTAATACCTCTCCCTATGCAACCAAGCATTCTGCTAGCATTTCCTTACTTCATTATTGTATTGTATTTAAAATTTGATAATAAAGAGATAATAAAGAGATTTCAAAAGAAAAAAAAAAGGGACCTCTCACACCTGAAGCCAAAATCACACCAACCGATGAAAAAGCCAAAATCAAACCAAAATATGAAAAAGACAAAATGTGTTTTTTCTTTGAGATAACTTAGAATAATGAGTGAACCAGTTGCTTTGTATACATAAGCAAACAAACAATATTTTTGCACAACATGTTGTTGGTGTTTAAAAATCAAGAAAATGGATCGGTAAAGAGGATTTTTTAAGCCTGTAACCTGAATAAAGAAAAAAAAAAGAGAAGAAGAATTCAACCAGGATTTGAACCCAGGACCTCTCGCACCCGAAGCAAAAAACATACCCCTAGACCAACAAGCCAGTTATTTTAAAGTACTAGTTGATAAAAAATAAAAAATCCGTGAAAATCCAGTCAATGGATTCGCATTAGGAGGATGTATTAGAATCCTGAATAAAACAAAACACACTTTTGCCAAGAAGAAAGTGAAACTGGGTTAATCTGGGATTTTAAAAAGGTACCTCTCACACCTGAAGCCAAAAAAAACAGCAACAGATGAAAAAGCCAAAATCAAACCAAAAGATTAAAAAGCCAAAATCTGGTTTTTCTTTGAGATAACTTAGAATAATGAGTGAACCATTTGCTTTGTATACATGAGAAAACAAACAAGATTTTTACACGACATGTTGTTGGTGTTTAAAAATCCAGAAAGTTGATCAGTAAAGAGAATTTTTGTAAAGACTGTAACCTGAATAAAGAAAAAGAACAGAGGAGAAGAAGCAGGGCTCGACCGTGATTTGAACCCGGGACCTCTCGCACCCAAAGCGAGAATCATATCCCTAGACCAGGGGTGTCCAAGTTTGTTTTGCCGTGGGACACTTCACCATAAATTTATTTGTGCATGGGCAGCATTCATGTTTCCTTGAAAGTAAATGTATGTATGTATGTATGTATACACATACATTACGTGTGGACATATACATCACATAACATGCAGTGTGAGTGTATCACAGATTCCCCAGTAAGACAGCAGCAATAAAAAAACTCACATTCAATGCACACACATTTACATGTGAATACATACTTCCACACACATCTTCACACAGTCCCACTTCCACACACATTCACACACAGTCCCACTTCCACACACATCCACACACAGTCCCACTTCCACACACAGTCCCACTTTCACACACATTCACACATTGTCCCACTTCCACACACATTCACACACAGTCCCACTTCCACACACATTCACACACAGTCCCACTTCCACACACATTCACACACAGTCCCACTTCCACACACAATCACACACAGTCCCACTTCCACACACAATCACACACAGTCCCACTTCCACACACAATCACACACAGTCCCACTTCCACACACATTCACACACAGTCCCACTTCCACACACAGTCCCACTTCCACACACATTCACACACAGTTCCACTTCCACACACAATCACACACAGTCCCACTTTCACACACAGTCCCATTTCCTCACACATTCACACACAGTCCCACTTCCACACACATTCACACACAGTCCCACTTTCACACACAGTCCCACTTCCACACACATTCACACACAGTCCCACTTCCACACACAATCACACACAGTCCCACTTCCACACACAATCACACACAGTCCCACTTCCACACACATTCACACACAGTCTCACTTCCACACACAGTCCCACTTCCACACACATTCACACACAGTCCCACTTCCACACACATTCACACACAGTCCCACTTCCACACACATTCACACACAGTCCCGCTTCCACACACATTCACACACAGTCCCACTTCCACACACAATCACACACAGTCCCACTTCCACACACAATCACACACAGTCCCACTTCCACACACATTCACACACAGTCCCGCTTCCATACACATTCACACACAGTCCCACTTCCACACACAATCACACACAGTCCCACTTCCACACACAATCACACACAGTCCCACTTCCACACACATTCACACACAGTCCCACTTCCACACACAATCACACACAGTCCCACTTCCACACACAATCACACACAGTCCCACTTCCACACACATTCACACACAGTCCCACTTCCACACACATTCACACACAGTCCCACTTCCACACACAGTCCCACTTCCACACACATTCACACACAGTCCCACTTCCACACACATTCACACACAGTCCCACTTCCACACACAATCACACACAGTCCCACTTCCACACACAATCACACACAGTCCCACTTCCACACACAATCACACACAGTCCCACTTCCACACACAATCACACACAGTCCCACTTCCACACACAATCACACAAAGTCCCACTTCCACACACATTCACACACAGTCCCACTTCCACACACAGTCCCACTTCCACACACATTCACACACAGTTCCACTTCCACACACAATCACACACAGTCCCACTTTCACACACAGTCCCACTTCCACACACAGTCCCACTTCCACACACATTCACACACAGTCCCACTTTCACACACAGTCCCACTTCCACACACATTCACACACAGTCCCACTTCCACACACAATCACACACAGTCCCACTTCCACACACAATCACACAAAGTCCCACTTCCACACACATTCACACACAGTCCCACTTCCACACACAGTCCCACTTCCACACACATTCACACACAGTTCCACTTCCACACACAATCACACACAGTCCCACTTTCACACACAGTCCCACTTCCACACACAGTCCCACTTCCACACACATTCACACACAGTCCCACTTTCACACACAGTCCCACTTCCACACACATTCACACACAGTCCCACTTCCACACACAATCACACACAGTCCCACTTCCACACACAATCACACACAGTCCCACTTCCACACACATTCACACACAGTCTCACTTCCACACACAGTCCCACTTCCACACACATTCACACACAGTCCCACTTCCACACACATTCACACACAGTCCCACTTCCACACACATTCACACACAGTCCCGCTTCCACACACAATCACACACAGTCCCACTTCCACACACAATCACACACAGTCCCACTTCCACACACAATCACACACAGTCCCACTTCCACACACAATCACACACAGTCCCACTTCCACACACAATCACACACAGTCCCGCTTCCACACACATTCACACACAGTCCCGCTTCCACACACATTCACACACAGTCCCACTTCCACACACAGTCCCACTTCCACACACAATCACACACAGTCCCACTTCCACACACATTCACACACAGTCCCACTTCCACACACAATCACACACAGTCCCACTTCCACACACAATCACACACAGTCCCACTTCCACACACATTCACACACAGTCCCACTTCCACACACATTCACACACAGTCCCACTTCCACACACAGTCCCACTTCCACACACATTCACACACAGTTCCACTTCCACACACAATCACACACAGTCCCACTTTCACACACAGTCCCACTTCCACACACATTCACACACAGTCCCACTTCCACACACATTCACACACAGTCCCACTTCCACACACAGTCCCACTTCCACACACATTCACACACAGTCCCACTTCCACACACAGTCCCACTTCCACACACATTGACACACAGTCCCACTTCCACACACATTCACACACAGTCCCACTTCCACACACATTCACACACAGTCTCACTTCCACACACAGTCCCACTTCCACACACATTCACACACAGTCCCACTTCCACACACATTCACACACAGTCTCACTTCCACACACAGTCCCACTTCCACACACATTCACACACAGTCCCACTTCCACACGAATAGACATTGCTTGTTTTTTTTAAGACCCCCCACCCAGCATGTTAGATGGTTTGTTCCCCCTCCCTGCTCGTTTACCTGTATCTCCAGGGAGGGGGATTATCCCATATGTGGTCTCCCATTCGTCATCTGAGCACCGGGATGTCACTGACACCCGGTGCTCCATCGGGGTCATAGTGCGAGGGGCGGAGCTTTCTCCCCTGCGTGAGAGGAGAAAGCTCAGTCCCTCGTGCTCTGACTTAGTTGAAGCACCGGGTGTCAGTGACATCTTGCACACTTTGTCAGTGCACACTTTGTTCGACAGCTCAGAGGTGTGGCTACCGCTGCCACTCTCAAGCGGGCCGCACCTCTCAGGCGGGCGGGCCGCATTTGGCCCGCGGGCAGCATGTTGGACTCCCGTGCCCTAGACCAACGAGACAGTTATTTTAATGGATTAGTTGATAAAAAATAAAAAAATCTTTGAAAATCCAGTTAATGGATTCGTTAAAAGGAGGTTTGTATTAGAATAATAAATAAAACAAAACACACTTTCGCCAAGAAGAAAGAGAAACTGGGTTAATCAGGAATTTGAAAAAGGGATATCTCACACGTGAAGCCTAAATCACACCAACAGATGAAAAAGCCAAATCGAACCAACAGATGAAACTCCCAAAATCAAACCAACAGAAGAAAAAGGCAAAATCTGGTCTTGCTTTGAGATAACTTAGAATAGGGAGTGAACCAATTGCTATGAATACATAAGAAAACAAATAAGATTTTTACATGACATGTCGTTTGTGATTAAAAATCCAGAAAATGAATCCTGAAAGAGGATTTATTTAAAAAGAAAAAAAACAGAGGAGAAGAAGCAGGGTTCATTGGGGATTCAAACCCAGGACCTCTCACACCCTAAGCGAGAATCATACTCCTAGACCCATGAGCCAGTTATTTTAATTTGGTAAGTTGATCAAAAAATAAAAGTCTCTAAAAATCAAGTCAATGGATTCGCATTAGGAGGATGTATTAGAATCCTGAATAAAACAAAACACACTTTTGACAAGAAGAAAGAGTAACTGGGTTAATCAGGAATTTGAAAAAGTGTCCTCTTATGCCTGATGCCAAAATGACACCAAAGGATGAAAAAGCCAAAATCTGTTTTTTCTTTGAGATAACTTAGAATAATGAGTGAACCAGTTGCTTTGTATACATAAGCAAACAAACAAGATTTTTACACGACATGTTGTTGGTGTTTAAAAATCCAGAAAATTGATCCGTAAAGAGGATTTTTTTAAAGACTGTAACCTGAATAAAGAAAAAGAACAGAGGAGAAGAAGCAGGGCTCGTCCGGGATTTGAACCCAGGACCTCTTACACCCTAAGCGAGAATCATACCCCTAGACCAACGAGCCAGTAATTTCAATTTAATAAGTTGATCAAAAAAAAAAAATCTCTGAAAATCCAGTCAATTGATTCGCATTAGGAGGATGTATTAGAATCCTGAATAAAACAAAACACACTTTTGCCAAGAAGAAAGAGTAACTGGGTTAATCAGGAATTTGAAAAAGTGTCCTCTTATGCCTGATGCCAAAATGACACCACCCGATGAAAAAGCCAAAATCAAACCAAAAGATAAAAAAGCCAAAATATGTTTTTTCTTTGAGATAACTTAGAATAATGAGTGAACCAGTTGCTTTGTATACATAAGCAAACAAACAAGATTTTTACACGACATGTTGTTGGTGTTTAAAAATCCAGAAAATTGATCAGTAAAGAGGATTTTCTTTAAAGACTGTAACCTGAATAAAGAAAAAGAACAAAGGAGAAGAAGCAGGGCTCGTCCGGGATTTGAACCAGGGGACCTCTCGCACCCTAAGCGAGAATCATACCCCTAGACCAACGAGCCAGTTATTTTAATTGATTAGTTGATAAAAAATAAAAAATCTTTGAAAATCCTAAATAAAACAAAACACACTTTCACCAAGAAGAAAGAGAAACTGGGTTAATCAGGAATTTGAAAAAGGGACCTCTCACACCTGAAGCCTAAATCACACCAACAGATGAAAAAGCCAAATCAAACCAACAGATGAAACACCCAAAATCAAACCAACAGAAGAAAAAGGCAAAATCTGGTTTTGCTTTGAGATAACTTAGAATAATGAGTGAACCAGTTGCTTTGTATACATAATAAAACAAACAAGATTTTTACACGACATGTTGTTCGTGTTTAAAAATCCAGAAAATTGATCAGTAAAGAGGTTTTATTTTAAAGACTGTAACCTGAATAAATAAAAATAACATAGGAGAAGAAGCAGGGCTCGTCCGGGATTTGAGCCCGGGACCTCTCGCACCCGAAGCGAGAATCATACCCCTAGACCAACGAGCCAGTTATTTAATATGGCACGTTGATCAAAAAATAAAAATCTGTGAAAATCCAGTCAATGGATTCGCATTAGGAGGATGTATTAGAATCCTGAATAAAACAAAACACACTTTTGACAAGAAGAAAGAGTAACTGGGTTAATCAGGAATTTGAAAAAGTGTCCTCTTATGCCTGATGCCAAAATGACACCAACCGATGAAAAAGCCAAAATCATACCAAAAGATTAAAAAGCCAAAATCTGTTTTTTCTTTGAGATAACTTAGAATAATGAGTGAACCAGTTGCTTTGTATACATAAGCACCAGACTAGAGCAGTGCATCTGAGAGGATCAGACCATATGTATTTCTCCAAAGAGCATTTTTATTGTAGGATACAGACTGATTATAAAAGCATGTGTGGAAGGAAAATAAGTATTCTAAACCAGCTTGGTCAGGGCCCCGCCTGCCAAAATCAGACCACCAGTTGGCAGGCATTGCCTATTTGAAGAATGATGTCTTCTTCCCAAAGGTGGAGCACTGTGATTTGCTGCACTGAGCCTCAAGCCAATTAAACTTCTCCCAATGAGGAGCTTGATGAAGCCAGATGTAGACTTTGCACGGAAAGCTAAAACAAGCCTCACGTTAGAAGTCATTTTTAGAGGACTCAGATGATAAATTCAGAGAATTTCTGAGGATCTACTCCAGCTTGATGAGGGCTCGTTTATAGAGGATTCCCAGACGGCCATGTGCAAACATCACTTATATTCATAATTGTGTCTTGTCCATTGTAGTGGTGCAATGGGACTAGTTGCATTGAGCCCCAAGCCAATTCCAGCATTTCAACCATGCTGTTCATATTGTTATTTGGGATGAGCCAGTTTCCAGGGAGGTCACTATGGGATGGATGTGGGACAAACCCTTATTATACATATATAAATACATGGTGTGTGGGGGCAGAAGGTTTTATTCTGTTCATTGATATGTCTTATGTGGACCCTGATAGCTCCTGCCACCCCCGATTAGTGTCAGCCAGCTGCATCATTGCGTGATGAGTCACAACTGTTACTGTATGGCTGAGAGTCATAGGAGTGACTTATAGTATCACCAAGCGCAACTCCTGTATTGGAGAGTATGCATATTATATTCTGAGCTCCTTAGCGCCAGTGGATGGAGGAGCAGAGACTAAAGATAGCGGTAAGTTCCTTTCCTAGGTCACTATTGCTGATCCTCCATGCTCCTGCCCCACCACAACCCCCAATGTTACCCCTCCAGTCTCCTGCCCCACCACAACTCCCAGTATTACCCCTCCATTTTCCTGACCCACCACAACCCCCAGTATTACCGCTCCAGTCTCTTGCTGTGCCCCATTTTCAACCAACTTACACAATTACAATTTATAACCACCCATCATTCAAGAAGAGGCTAATAAGGGCTGAAGGCTCATAGGGTGACCACAATGACTGAGAGAGATAAAGAGATCCAAACACAAGATTCAGAAGGATAACTTCTTTATTATTTTATGAAATCTATATAAAGTGTAAGAAACATGTCCACATATATTAGGGAAAGGAGAACGGAACAGATATGTTTCAGAAACCTCGAATCAATCCTCAGGAGTGAATCTGAAACATAAAATAGAAATGATTAAATATAACTTTACAGGACTCACATAAAACTACAGAAAATGATGCAGTTCAAAGTCTGAATTCAAACCATTAGGAATCAAAGTGTCAGGGTTAAATATTCATATCATTCCTGTCTTCCCCAGGGTTTGCATTTTGTCCCCATCCATCCAACAGTTGGGGATCTTTTTAATGCCCATATTTTTAAGCAATGATGTATTTTTATTATGGTGGGAGGCAAAATGATTGGATACTCATAGTGCTGCTATCTTTGCACACCTGCCAAGTATCACATCCATAGGATCTTCTGGTGTTATTTATAAATGTTCTACCCCATTTGCTGTTAGTCTTATTTGCATCGACAAAGATCGTGCTCAACTGTTGCTTTAAGTTAGGAGCCCCCCTGAAGACCACCCTTGCGTCTTTCCCAATTATTGTTTGCAGCGACTCATCCTTCAAAAGTACCAACCAAAACTTTCTCACTATATTTTTAATCTTTCTACTGCATTCCTTGAATTCAGTGATTATAGGGACCTCATTAGTCCTAGATATTTGCTTAGGTTTATATCTTTGCTCTGTATAGCTCTTTCAGGGGCAGACATGTTGTTTAGAATCTTGGGTTCTTCCTTCATGATAGAGCTATACAGAGCAAAAGGGGGCTCAGTAATGTACTTTATTTCAATTCTTTCATTAAAGCATTTCTATAAAAATGTCTGCATTTGATATAATCTTTCAATTAAACAGAAGTTCATTATTTGCCAGAATTAATCATTTAAGCATATTATCGTGAGCCCATAACCTGCTGAATTATTAAGTAAATCATTTAGAGCAATTTGATGGATCACGTCTTAAACTCCCACTAATCATATCCACCCACTAAAATTCCAAATTCCAACCATATTGAAAGTACCTTATTTCACGCAGCAGATCCAGAAACAACTAAAAGAGAAAGAGGGGATTTTTACTTTCCTGATCTCTACCTGACCTATTCACACAATGGGATCAGATCAGGGCCATCTTTAACGTGGGGAAAACGGGACAGCTGCTCCGGGCCAACATACTCCTGGGCGCCCCAACGCATCTGCCCGTGCACTTCCATTACAGCTAATACCGTATTTGCTCGATTATAAGACGAGGTTTTTTTCAGAATTTTTTCGAGGTCTTCTTATAATCTGACCTCAAATTGAGGTCAGACTATAAGACATGGATCCAGGTCCCCAGCAGAGCTGCAGGGGACCTGGATCCCCCTCTCTAGCAGCAGAGGATGTCTGCGCGACGAGCACAGACTCATCTGCTGCCGCCCGGCACGTCCGCCGGGGCTTCTATGATGAAGCCGGGTACTTCCGCTTTCGTCACAGAAGTCCCAGCGATCGTGCCGGGAGGCAGTAGGGGAGTCTGCGCTCATCGCGCAGACATCCTCTGCTGCCCCACTAGCCACCAGGGTGAATCGGGCAGCTGGGGGATGTCTGCACGATACGTGTAGACATCCTCCATGCTGCCCGACACGGCAGTGTATTATGACGGACCAGCTGTCCGTCATAATAGACTGCCGTGTCGGGCAGCATGGAGGATGTGTGCACGTATCGTGCAGACATCCCCCGCTGCCCCCACTAGCCACCAGGGATCTATTTACATGTAAGGGGGCAGGGAGACAGGGGGAGGGATGGGGGGCAGGGAGACAGGGGGAGGGATGTGGGGCAGAGAGACAGGGGAGGGATGGAGGGCAGAGAGACGGCGAGGGAGGGGGGCAGAGAGACAGGGGGAGGGATGGGCGGCAGAACAACAAGAGGAGGGAGGGAGGAAGAGACAGAGCAACAAGGGGGGAGAGACAGAGGGAGGGGGGGGACAGAGCAACAAGGGGGGAAGAGACAGAGGCGAGGGGGAGTCAAAGGGAGGTGGAGAGAGACAAAGCTGGGGGCAAAGGAAAGAGAGAGGCAGCATTGGCACATAAAAAGGAAATAAAAACAAGAAATGCATTTTTTGATATAATTTTTTTATTAAAAAAGCAATTTACATGTGAATATATACAAATTTAACTTTTTTCCTATAGGGTAGTCTTATATTCAGGCTTTTAGTTTTTTTCTTAAAGGAATATCCAAAGTTTGGAGGGTCGTCTTATAATCAGGGTCGTCTTATAATCGAGCAAATACGGTACATTACATTAAGTTAGACAAACTAGAAAACAGCACTGATCACATAGTACAGGTGCCCCCAACATTCTGTCTGCGTGACATTGACAGCGGTAGCCACACCTCTTAGCCGTCCTGAATTTGGATGCATCAGTCTGTGTCGCACGAGGGGGGAATGCTCTGCCCCCTCACACATTGAGTATGTTAGAGCACCAGATGCCCCCTGAATATAATGTTAAATATTATATAAACCTGAGCCATATGTTAGATCAATCATATGGCTAGTTTATATAATATTTATATAATATATATATGGCTGGTTTATATAATATTTATATAATATATATATGGCTGGTTTTATCGAATATTTATATAATATATATATGGCTGGTTTTATATAATATTTATATAATATATATGGCTGGTTTATATAATATTTATATAATATATATATGGCTGGTTTATATAATATTTATATAATATATATATATGGCTGGTTTATATAATATTTATATAATATATATATGGCTGGTTTATATAATATTTAAATAATATATATATGGCTGGTTTTATAGAATATTTATATAATATATATATGGCTGGTTTATATAATATTTATAATATATATATGGCTGGTTTATATAATATTTAAATAATATATATATGGCTGGTTTATATAATATTTATATAATATATATGGCTAGTTTATATAATATTTATATAATATATATATGTCTGGTTTATATAATATTTATATAATATATATATGGCTGGTTTATATAATATTTATATAATATATATATGGCTGGTTTATATAATATTTATATAATATATATATGGCTGGTTTATATAATATTTATATAATATATATATGGCTGGTTTATATAATATTTATATAATATATATGGTTGGTTTATATAATATTTATATAATATATATATGGCTGGTTTATATAATATTTATATAATATATATATGGCTGGTTTATATAATATTTATATAATATATATATGGCTGGTTTATATAATATTTATATAATATATATATGGCTGGTTTATATAATATTTATATAATATATATATGGCTGGTTTATATAATATTTATATAATATATATATGGCTGGTTTATATAATATTTATATAATATATATATGGCTGGTTTATATAATATTTATATAATATATATATGGCTGGTTTATATAATATTTATATAATATATATATGGCTGGTTTATATAATATTTATATAATATATATATGGCTGGTTTATATAATATTTATATAATATATATATATGGCTGGGGTATATAATATTTATATAATATATATATGGCTGGTTTATATAATATTTATATAATATATATATGGCTGGTTTATATAATATTTATATAATATATATATGGCTGGTTTATATAATATTTATATAATATATATATGGCTGGTTTATATAATATTTATATAATATATATATGGCTGGGGTATATAATATTTATATAATATATATATGGCTGGTTTATATAATATTTATATAATATATATATGGCTGGTTTATATAATATTTATATAATATATATATGGCTGGTTTATATAATATTTATAATATATATATGGCTGGTTTATATAATATTTATATAATATATATATGGCTGGTTTATATAATATTTATATAATATATATATGGCTGGTTTATATAATATATATGGCTGAACCTGTGCTCTAAAAACCACTCTATTCACTAAAACATTACCCTTGAAAGACACTTGAAAAAGCCTGGAGGAAGAGGGGAAACGCGTTGTGAAGAGAGGGGGACTGCAGCTTTTTTCAAGATATTGCTGTTAAGGACTTTTAAAGAAATTTTAATGTAAGATCTTACTATTGATTTTATTGCTGTCTATTAAAGTTTTGACACCTGTATTCCTACCTTCTCTCCCCATGTGATCATTCTATCGGGAACCACTGGATACATCATACCTGGCCCAGCTGGGCTCCTTCAATTACATTTTTCCTGAGCAGTTTATTGCTCAGGGACATGTGAGTGTGCAGTTTATATATTTTTTGCACTTTTTTGACTCATTTAAAGAGATACTACACTATATTATTATCTCTTTTATTTTTCCCTTTGCATATTACTGGAGACAATTCGTCTTTCTAAAAAGGGTAATGTTTTAGTGAATAGAGTGTTTTTTAGCGCACAGGTTCACTTTATCTTGTTTTGTTTGCACATTTTGCTACTAGTGAAACACTAGCTGTTTTCAGGTGCTGCTCACTTTTGTCACTTTAAGGTGCAGTATATGCTCATTTTTTGTCTGTCAATATATATGGCTGGTTTTATATAATAGTTCTATCAAATTTACATAATATATATCATATGGCTGGTTTATATGATATTTCATATAACTTCATCATACACACACATACATATATATATATATATATATATATACATATACATATTTAATGTAAATATTATAAAAACCACCAATTTATATATATATATATATATATATATATTTGCAGGGAGGGATTAGGGTGTAGGGTGTGATTGTATGTCGGGGATGAGGGGCGTGGTCCAGAGGGCCCAAGCAAATGCTTGCCCAGTGTCCAATGAATGTTAAAGATGGCCCTGAATGGGATGTTACACTATATGAAGGCCTGACCCCAATGTATCTGCTGATAGCACAGCATAGAAACATAGAATGTGTCGGCAGATAAGAACCATTCGGTCCATCTAGTCTGCCAAATTTTTTTTGAGTACTTTTATTAGTCCCCTGTTCCCGGTCTTATATCTAGGATAGCCTTGTGTCTATCCCACGTATGCTTAAAATCCTTGACTGTGTTTACCTCTACCACGTCTGATGGAAGGCTATTCCATACATCCACTACCCTCTCAGTAAAGTAATACTTCCTGATATTACTTTTAAATCGTTGCCCCTCTAATTTAAGACTATGTCCTCTAGTTGTGGTAGTTTTTCTTCTTTTAAATATACTCTCTTCCTTTACTGTGTACAAACAAGATTTTTACACAACATGTTGTTGGTGTCTACTGTAGAAATTTGGAAAATAGATGTGTAAAGAGTATTTTTTAAAGCCTGTACCCTCAATAAGGAAAAACAAAAGACGAGAGAGCATCATGTAACATGTACAGTACCAGTCAATGGTTGACCTGCTGGGATTCTGAATAAAATAAATCACACTTTTGCCAAGAAGAAAGAGAAAGAGGGTTAATCGGGAATTTGAAAAAGGGACCTCTCATGCCTGAAGCCAAAATCACAGCAACAGATGAAAAAATCTGTTTTTTCTTTGAGATAACTTAGAATAATGAGTGAACCAGTTGCTTTGTATACATAAGAAAACAAACAAGATTTTTACACGACATGTTGTTGGTGTTTAAAAATCCAGAAAATGGATCAGTAAAGAGGATTTTTTTAAAACCTGTAACCTGAATAAAGAAAAAGAACAGAGGAGAAGAAGCAGGGCTCGTCCGGGATTTGAACCCTGGACCTCTCGCACCCAACACAAGAATCATACTGCTAGACCAACGAGCCAGTTGTTTTAGTTTTGTCAGTTGATTGAAAGTAAGGTTTTTTTAGATCTTTGAAGAAAGATCAGAAAAAGACTTTTCAGTGACGATAAAAAATCCTTTAAAATCCAGTCAATGAATTCGCTAACAGGAGGTTGTATAAGAATCCTCAACAAAACAAAACACACATTTGCCAAGAAGAAAAGAAACTGGGTTAATCAGGAATTTGAAAAACGGACCTCTCACACCTAAAGCCAAAATGACACCAACCGATGAAAAAGCCAAAATCTGGTCTTACTTTGAGATAACTTAGAATAACGAGTGAACCAGTTGCTTTGTATACATAAGAAAACAAACAAGAGTTCTTACACGACATGTTGCTGGTGTTTAAATATCCAGAAAATTGATCTGTAAAGAGGATTTTTTTTAAGCCGTAACCTGAATAAAGAAAAAGAACAGAGGAGAAAAAGCAGGGCTCGTCCAGGATTTGAACCCAGGACCTCTCGCACCCAAAGCGAGAATCATACTCCTAGACCAACGAGCCAGTTGTTTTACATTGGCAGTAAGTTGATTAAAAGTCAAAAATAGTTGAAAATCCAGTCAATGTATTCGCTAAAAGGAGGTTGTATATAAACATAGTAACATAGTAATTTCTGTTGAAAAAAGACACAAGTCCATCAAGTTCAACCCTATCATTCCAGCGTTTGATCCAAAAGAAGGCAAAAACCCCTAAGGAAGCTATTTCAAATTTTGCCTCCCAGGGGGGAAAATCCTTCTTGACTCCAAGGGGCAATCAGATTTCTCTTTGGATCAATAAGCTCTATTATTAACGCTTATTCTATTATTAATAACCCTGTATGTTCTACTTTTCTAAAAAAATTTAAAAAAAAAAACATCCAGACCATTTTTAAATGCATCTATTGTGGTTGATAGCACTACCTCTCTTGGCAGTGAGTTTCATAACGTTATTGTCCTTACCGTAAATAATCCTTTGTTGTCTATGAAATCTTTGCTCTTCCAGTCTCAGGGGGTGACCTCTTGTTCTTTGTACATTTCTGTTAGTGAACAGGTCACTGGAGAGCTCTTTATATTGGCCCTGCACAAATTTATATAATGTTATCATATCCCTTCTGAGATGCCTTTTTTCTAACGTATATAAATGCAATTTTTTTTAAGTCTCTCTTCATATCGAAGATCCTCCAATCCCCTTATTAATTTTGTAGCTCTCCTTTGCACTTTTTCTAGTTCCTTAATACCCTTTTAAGGACTGGTGCCCAGAACTGTATTGCATATTCAAGGTGAGGTCTTACCACTGATTTGTAAAGAGGCAAGATGATGTCCTCCTCCCATGAATCTATACCTCGTTTTATACATGCCAATATCTTATTGGCCCTTGCAGCTGCTGACTGGCATTGGGCACTTTTGCCTAGTTTGTTATCTGCAATTTTTCCTAAATCCTTTTCATTAGTAGTTTTTCCCAGGGAAATACGATTTAAAGTATATGCTGCTTTGTTATTATTTTTCCCATAATGCATAACTTTACATTTGTCTATACTGAACCTCTTTTGCCACTATACTACCCAGTCCCCCACTCTGTCCAAATCTTCCTGCAAAGAAAAAACATCAAGATTAGTCTTTATTACTTTACCTAATTTAGTGTCATCATCAAATATGGAGACATGGCTCTCAGCACAACGTGGGAGATCAATGATAAACAAATTGAAAAGAAGAGGGCCCAAAACAGACCCCTGAGGTAATCCGCTCAATACCCTTGTCCAATTTGGGGATTTTCCATTTACAACAACCCTCTGCGTTCTATCTTTTAGCCAATTTTCATTCCAAATACATACATTTGCCCCCAAGCCTATTTCTCTCAATTTGTAGAGTAAACTTTTGTGTGGAACTGTATCAAATGCTTTAGCAAAATCCAAATAGATCACATCAACTGCCACACCTAGATCTATATTTTTACTAACTTCTTCATAGAATGTTATTAAGTTTGTTTGACAAGACCTGTCTTTCACAAAACCATGTTGACTTTTACTAATTATATTTTGATTCAAAATGTATTCTTGAGTGTACACCTTTAGCAATCCTTCAAATAATTTCCCCACTACAGATGTCAAGCTCACTGGCCTATAATTACCGGGCAGAGATTTTGATCCCTTTTTAAATATTGGAATGACATCCGCCTTTCGCCAGTCTGTTGGCACTATACCTGAACTGAAAGAATCCCTAAAGATCATAAATAGTGGTCTGGCCAGAATTATGCTTAACTCTCTAAAGACCCTTGGGTGTATACCATCTGGCCCTGGGGCCTTGTCTATCTTAACACAGTTTAAATGCTTAAGCACTTTTTCCTGTGTCAGCCAATCCCATGTTTAGCTTTTTTCCATTTATATATTTAGAAAACATTTTTGGGTTAGTTTTACTCTCCTTAGCAATCCTTTTCTCATTTTCCAATTTAGCCATTTTAATTGCCTCTTTGCAGGCTTTGTTGGATAAGAATCCTGAATAAAACAATACACATTTTCACCAAGAAGAAAGAGAAACTGGGGTTAATAAGGATTTTGAAAAAGGGACCTCTCACACCTGAAGCCGAAATCACACCAACAGATGAAAAGCTAAAATCAAACCAACAGTTGACCGAAAGTCATGTGTTATATAAATCTTTGAAGAAAGATCAGAAAAAAGACTTTACTGTGACATCAAAAATCCTTGAAAATCCAGTCAATGGATTCGCTAAAAGGAGGTTGTATAAGAATCCCGAATAAAGGCTTTCTTCAGTTCTGAAGTTAAAAATGCACAATCCTTTTTGCAGGAAGGCGGATGTGATGACGTAGTTACGTTGACGCGTGTAAGAGGAGGAGCGACTGGTGGCATCTAATGGCGGACCTCATGATCCACGTGCGTGGTGAACTACTCGAAGAACATCCCCTATGGTAGGATAAGACTTGCTCGGAACATCGAGCTATAACATTTTGGCTACCTTTAACGGGCAATTTGGCGCTATCAATGCCCGTCGATTGAACAGCACAGTGTACTTGGCGACATACCTACACGGTCCCTGCTGGAATAAAGGACCTGGGGCTGCTATACAGCATTGGTGGAGACATAGAAGTACTGGCTGAACTGTTTAGTCCTGACAGACTTATACCGCCACAAGTTCCACGATTTCCAGAGGGTCTGAAGCTTGAAGGGCCTGAACTGAAATGTACATGCTGCCTAACCTCCAGGGAAATTCTACAACTACCATTGGCAGATGAGGCAATAAAGCATTACACAGAAAATTATCCAAAAAAGGGTTGAAAACCGATATCAAGTATTGACGGCAGCCAACCAAATTCTGACCACATGCTTTGCCACTAAGACTACAGATAAGTACATTTTGTCTTTTTGTATCACATTGTACATTCCCAACTATTTATATTCCTGTGATACTGATATGCAAATTGAAATCACTTCCTAAAACTGTATGTTAAGGGATTAGCGTAATTGAAACGGCTGACGACTAAGGAGGAGGAGGATCAGGCTGGAAATATTCTGCATATATAAATCTTATCATCTAAACCGCTATTAAACACTGCATATTAAAGGAACAGACCAATTGAAATGCCCGACAACCGAGGGGCAGGAAGAGAGAAGGTTTGGAAGTACTCTGCATGTATAGATCTGATGAATTAACTAAATGCTTAGCATTTGCCATTCCCATGCCACCTAAAGGGGATAAGGCTGAAAAGCCTGAAAAACCTGGGCGCTCAGACAAAACTGAAAGATCAGAAAGATCTAAAAACACCACAATAACAGCAAAACCACAATCTACAAACGCATTGTATTCTCCTCGGAGTCAGATGAGCATATCAACGCTTTCAGATAAGTCTTCTCCTGAATCCAGGTCAGACACTGGGAAGGATCAATCAACTGGAAATATATAACAAACAGATCTTTCAATAGCTCTAGAGGCATTATAGCTGAGAATTAAAACACATCTTGATCAGAATCGAGTTGACTACAAAGCAGAAATACTCCAGATAAAACCAACACTGCCATCACAGGCTAACGAGATTATACTGCTTCAACAAAAAGTCACTGATTCACAGTGACAAAAAGTCAACTTAGATGCAGACCTCGGTAAGATGAGCTTGAAGATCGCAGACATAGAAGATAGGTCTAGAAGACAGAATCTGAAAATCAGGGGTATTCCAGGATCCGTATCAGGAACAAATGCAAAATTGGGGCTTACTGACTTGAGCACCATTTAAGGCTCCAGATCTTGCCGTCTTTCTCTTCACTTTATTTCTTTTTTGCAAAGGGGAAGAGACAGAAATACCTTTTTTTTTTCCTTACTCGCTTTCTTCCTCTTTTCCTTTTTCTATCTCTTATTGTTTGTTCCCTGTTGGGTTTAAGTGAGGCAGATATGAAATTGATGATCTGGCCTGTTGAAGATTAAGAGTGGTGAGGCAAAATGTGAATATCGATTAATAACAGAAACTACATCCCCTATGGGATCACTGATCCTCAGGATGGCCCAATATTAATGAAAGATCATCCTTATTTGGCCTTCAGCCTTTGTTAAATGTATTTAGTCTTAGGGACCAGAGAAATTCACATTTTGTCTCAATAGATCCTTTAAAAGCTTTTCTTAGAATGTCTTTCGGTTTATAGACTTTCAGTTTATGGAATACATGTAATGCTATTGGCTTTCTATAAACCGAAATAGAGTCCCCATTCATTCGAATAGGTCAATTGACCTATTCCTATGAATGGGGACACTCTTACTCACATTTTGCAGCCCTCTAGCCCTTTCCAGGGCTTTTTTAGAGGCATTTTAGTGGCCAAAAGTTCGTGTCCCCATTGACAATGGGGTTCGGGTTCGGGGTCAAGATCGAGCACGGACCCGGACATTTTTTCGAAGTTCGGCCGAACCTGCCAAACTCGAACATCGAACATCCGCTCAACTCTAATTATCACTACTGTTAAAAGGGTGGTGGAAAAGGTCCACACACATGTTGTGAGGAATACTGGGAGCTTGATAGAGACCTCAGTGCAGACACGAAAAATAGATATAAAAGTAACAAGGATAACACACTGTAGGTACGAACCTGATATAGCTGATCGAGAAGTAGAGAAGACCAGGTCACTAGTAATCCAATAGCGATATGGTCATATGCAGGTACATACAGTAATGGTAATCCAGCAGCAAAGTGATCAAATACAGGAACACACAATATTTGTAATCCAGCGGCAAGAGGGTTAAAGTCAGGCACATGCAGTGTTTTTACTCCAGCAGCAAGATGGTTAAAATGCAGACACAAGTAGTAAATTGGAATCCAGCAGGGAGGCGGTGAAATGCAGGCACAAGCAGTATCAGCAGTAAGATAGGTAAATGCAGACATAAGCAGTAATTGTAATCCAGCAGGGAGGTGGTTAAAATGCAGACACAAGTAGTAATTGTAATCCAGCAGGGAGGTGGTTAAATGCAGGATTTAGGATGGTCAAGGTACAAGCCAGGGTCAGGGTCACCAGAAAAATCAGCATACGATAATACAGACCAGGTCAGAGGGGCAAAGGCAAGCAGAGAGTGGTCAGGAGGAAGTCCAGGGTCAGTAACTTTAATAACGAAGAAGATATCCAAAGACGCTAGGCTAGGAACACGAGAATCACCAAGCAAGGAGTGCATGGTGATTCTCCCTTTTGAATGTTCCTGTGTCTGATGTAAACGTGAGGGGCGTGACGTCATCGGGGAAGCGCCTCCACTCTAGCAGTGGAGTGTGCGCGCTACCGGAGAAGGTGGACAGGTGAGTAGAATAGGATATTCAGGAGATCTACTCTGTGGTAGATCATGACATATATATATATATAATCCCCCCCCCCCCCTTTTTTCCCTTCTCCTTCACTCAGGATAAACACAAGAGAAAGATAAGGCGTTGAAACTATTACACTATATTTATATATCCTTTTTCTTTCTTTTTTTTGTGATAAGATAATATTACACAGCCCCCCACTGTTAAAATACACGGTGTGACCACTTTTTTTATAGGTAAATTATAAGTATATTATTACGATACACACAAATGACTTAAATTTGTTACTCTTTACTGTTAAAGATACTGATAAGACGAGATTACTGAATATTAATGGACTATTCGGGTTGTGTTTGTGGGAGAGGAGAGGAGGGAAAAAGGGGAAAAAGAGAAAATATTTTTTCTCTCTCTTTTCTCCATCCTTCAAAATAAGAGCATACTGAATAATAATAACGAATGTCTTTCGGTTTATAGACTTTCGGTTTATGGAACACATGTAATGCTATTGCTCTTCTATAAACCGAAATAGAGTCCCCATTCATAAGAATAGGTCAATTGACCTATTCGTATGAATGGGGACACTCACCCACATTTTACTTCATTTTGCAGCCCTCTAGCCCTTTCCAGGACTTTTTTAGAGGCATTTTAGTGGCCAAAAGTTCGGGTCCCCATTGACGGCAATGGGGTTCGGGGTCAAGTTCTACCCCGAACCCGGACTTTTTTACGAAGTTCAGCCGAACCCGCCGTACCTGAACATCCAGGTGTCCGCTCAACTCTATTTAAGAGGATAGGATTTGTCTGTCACCAACTGAGATTGGCAATGCATTCCAGTCTTCTAAAACTCTCTATAATCTTCCAGAGTCCCAACGAAATGAAAGAGAACTCCTAGACTTCTTAGAAAGTCTGCATCTTCCCCGACTGTCACCAGAGAAGCTGTCTATATTGAATCAACCATTCACACAAGTGGAAATCTCAACAGCAATAAAAGTTCTCAAGACAGGAAAAGCCCCGGGACTGGATGGCTTCTCTACTATGCTTTATAAAATACTTGATCCTCTGGTCTTCCCGGTCCTAGAGAGAGTTTTTAATGGAATAGATGTAAATACTACATTCCCTTAAGAAATGCTGGAAGCCTGTATCTCGCCCATACTGAAAAGTATGTAACTAAAAAATAACTAAAGTAGATAACTACCGCCCAATATCGCTTATCAATCAAGACGTTAAGATCTTCTTGAAAATCTTGGCACAGAGAGTGAATCTAGTTATACGGGAACTGATTCATCCAGATCAGGTGGGCTTCATGCTAGGGAGGGTGTGTGAGGACAAAACCCGCAGGGTCGTCGGCATACTGGAAGAAATACATCGGGCTGGGCTCCCGTCTGTCTTCTTGGCATTTGATGCCGAGAAGGCATTTGATAGAGTCAATTGGAGGTATATGGTGGAGACCCTGCGGGTGTTTGGACTGGCGGGCCCTTTTTTGAATCGTACTCTAGCCCTTTATTCGGCCCCCAGAGCAAAATTACTGGTCCACTTAGCTCAGATCTGTTTGATATCAGAAATGGTACACAACAGGGCTGTCCTCTTGCCCCACTTTTGTATGCACTTATGATAGAACAACTGGCTGCTCTCATCAGAAGGACCCGGGAGGTCAGGGGAATTGAGATAGGAAACAGGGAACACACAATAATACTATATGAAGATGTTTTCCTCTCACTCTCCTCTCCAGAACACTCAATTCCCGTAATGCTTTTGGAAGTGGAAAGATTTGCGTCATTCTCTAATTACAAATTAAATTTACCTAAGACCAAGGCTATCACATTTTTTCAGAAACCAGAACAAATATTAACAATGGGTGGTCTGGGGAATACTCGTGAGACCAAAGAAATTGAGTACTAAGAATAAAGATCACTCATAGAATAGATAACATAATACAAAAAAAATTTCAAGATTATTAAAAGAAGTAAAAAAAAAGGCTGAATAGCTGGAGAGGTTTAGAGCTATCCTGGCTCAGTCGCATTAACATCATAAAGGCATATGTAGTTCCGAAACTAATATATTTATTTAGATCTATTCCTTTTAGGGTACCATTAACTGTCTTGAAGGAGTTAGATCGGGAATTCTTAAAGTTTGTATGGAACTCAAAAAGACCGAGAGTTTCGGACAGAATCTTGAAAAATAGTATTTTCCAGGATGGATTGGGCTACCCAAACTTGGTTAAACTACATTATGCTTGTCTATTGGCCCATGCCTTGGCCTGGAATTTTGAAGTGAAAGGCAAGTTAGGTTGGGTACACAGAAAAATCTAGAAGTAAGGGGTTTGACCCCTTTCTTTTGCAAAAGCTTAATACGGACATATATAAAAGGATGAACATATCTAGCATATCAATTATAGTGAAAGGTCTGATAGAAAATGTCAACAAGCTAAGAAAATCTTTAGGGACTACCTCATTTTTGACTAAGGATGCCCCAATTGAAGTACTATCTATATATATTCAAGACATCCATTTGGCCCACTGAGGAAATTGGAATGTCCAAAGCATTGAAGACATAATTAGAGGTAAACATTTCCTGACCTTCCCAGAACTCCAATACAAGTTTAACCTACCATTGTCAGAACTCTTCACCCATCTTAGATTGCAAAGGTTTCATGCTTAAAACCACACCTGCACTCTCGGATAGCTGGGGAAAATATGTGGGAACAATCTCTGGGGGGAGATTGCTCTCGAAAAAAATGACCTTCCTATTGGAGACCCTTGTCCCGGTTAGATCTAGAGCTATAAGTAAGTGGGAATAAAATGTGGACATCGATCTCCCTCGAGAAATTGGGTAAAAAGCATGGCAAGACACAAGAAAGGCCACACACTGTGTGAACCTGCTGAAGTCTATTTCTGATTTTTCTTCAATTCTCAGTTATCTCAAAGCAAAAAACAGATTTTGGTTTTTTCATCTGTTGGTGTGATTTTGGCTTTTTCATCTGTTGGTGTGATTTATTCTTCAGGCATGAGAGGTCCCTTTTTCTTCCTGATTAACCCAGTTTCTCTTTCTTCTTGGCAAAAAGTATGTTTTGTTTTATTCAGGATTCTAATACAACCTCCTTTTAGCGAATCCATTCACTGGATTTTCAAAGATTTTTAATTTTTGATCTACTTACCAAATTAAAATAACTGGCTTGTTGGTCTAGGGGTATGATTCTTTCTTTGGGTGCAAAAGGTCCTGGGTTCAAATTCTAGGTTAGCCCTGCTTCTTCTTCTCTGTTGTTTTTCTTTATTTAGGTTACAGGCTTAAAAAAATCCTCTTTACTGATCCATTTTCTGGATTTTTAAACACCAACAACATGTCGTGTAAAAATCTTGTTTGTTTGCTTATAAATACAAAGCAACTGGTTCACTCATTATTCTAAGTTATCTCAAAGCAAAACA
The DNA here is from genome assembly GCA_036172795.1 of Pelodytes ibericus. Classification (NCBI taxonomy): domain Eukaryota; kingdom Metazoa; phylum Chordata; class Amphibia; order Anura; family Pelodytidae; genus Pelodytes; species Pelodytes ibericus. The sequence continues at coordinate 215,301,001 of CM069860.1, read as the reverse complement.
AGATTTTGGCTGTTTCATCTGTTGGTTTAATTTAGGCCTTTTCATCGGTTGGTGTGATTTTGGCATCAGGCATAAGAGGACACTTTTTCAAATTCCTGATTAACCCAGTTACTCTTTCTTCTTGTCAAAAGTGTGTTTTGTTTTATTCAGGATTCTAATACATTCTCCTAATGCGAATACATTGACTGGATTTTTAGAGATTTTTATTTTTTGATCAACTTATCAAATTAAAATAACTGGCTCGTTGGTCTAGGAGTATGATTCTCGCTTAGGGTGTGAGAGGTCCTGGGTTCAAATCGCGGAGGAGCCCTGCTTCTTCTGCTCTTTTTTTTTTCTTTTTAAATAAATCCTCTTTCAGGATCAATTCTCTGGATTTTTAATCTCAAACGACATGTCATGTAAAAATCTTATTTGTTTTCTTATGTATTCAAAGCAATTGGTTCACTCACTATTCTAAGTTATCTCAAAGAAAAAACTGATTTTGGCTTTTTAATCTTTTGGTTTGATTTTGGGTGTTTCATCTGTTGGTTTGATTTGGCTTTTTCATCTGTTGGTGTGATTTATGCTTCAGGTGTGAGAGGTCCCTTTTTCAAATTGCTGATTAACCCAGTTTCTCTTTCTTCTTGGCGAGTGTGTTTTGTTTTATTTAGGATTTTCAAAGATTTTTTATTTTTTATCAACTAATCCATTAAAATAACTGGCTCGTTGGTCTAGGGGTATGATTCTCGCTTCGGGTGCGAGAGGTCCTGGGTTCAAATCCCGGACGAGCCCTGCTTCTTCTCCTATGTTATTTTTATTTATTCAGGTTACAGTCTTTAAAATAACACCTCTTTACTGATCAATTTTCTGGATTTTTAAACACCAACAACATGTCGTGTAAAAATCTTGTTTGTTTTATTATGTATACAAAGCAATTGGTTCACTCCCTATTCTAAGTTATCTCAAAGCAAAAACAGATTTTGCCTTTTTCTTCTGTTGGTTTGATTTTGGGTTTTTCATCTGTGGGTTTGATTTGGCTTTTTCATCTGTTGGTGTGATTTAGGCTTCAGGTGTGAGAGGTCCCTTTTTCAAATTGCTGATTAACCCAGTTTCTCTTTCTTCTTGGCGAAAGTGTGTTTTGTTTTATTTAGGATTTTCAAAGATTTTTTATTTTTTATCAACTAATCCATTAAAATAACTGGCTCATTGGTATAGGGGTATGATTCTTGCTTAGGGTGCGAGAGGTCCCTGGTTCAAATCCCGGACGAGCCCTGCTTCTTCTACTTTGTTCTTTTTCTTTATTCAGGTTACAATCTTTAAAAAAAATCCTCTTTACTGATCAATTTTCTGGATTTTTAAACACCAACAATATGTCGTGTAAAAATCTTGTTTGTTTTCTTATGTATACAAAGCAACTGGTTCACTCATTATTCTAAGTTATCTCAAAGAAAAAACAGATTTTGGCTTTTTAATCGGGTGGTGTCATTTTGGCATCAGGCATAAGAGGACACTTTTTTAAATTCCTGATTAACCCAGTTACTCTTTCTTCTTGGCAAAAGTGTGTTTATTTTTATTCAGGATTCTAACACATCCTCCTAATGCGAATCCATTGAATGGATTTTCACAGATTTTTATTTTTTGATCAACGTGCCAAATTAAATAACTGGCTCGTTGGTCTAGGGGTATGATTCTCGCGTTGGGTGCGAGAGGTCCTGGGTTCAAATCCCGGACGAGCCCTGCTTCTTCTCCTTTGTTCTTTTTCTTTATTCAGGTTACCGTCTTTAAAATAAAACCTCTTTACTGATCAATTTTCTGGATTTTTAAACACCAACAACATGTCGTGTAAAAATCTTGTTTGTTTGCTTATGTATACAAAGTAACTGGTTCACTCACTATTCTAAGTTATCTCAAAGAAAAAACAGATTTTGCCTTTTTTATCTTTTGGTTTGATTTTGGCTTTTTCATCGGTTGGTGTCATTATTTAGGATTTTCTAAGATTTTTAATTTTTTATCAACTAATCCATTAAAATAACTGGCTTGTTGGTCTAGGGCTATGATTCTCGCTTAGGGTGCGAGAGGTCCCGGGTTCAAATCCCGGACGAGCCCTGCTTTTTCTCCTTTGTTCTTTTTCTTTATTCAGGTTACAGTCTTTAAAGAAAATCCTCTTTACTGATCAATTTTCTGGATTTTTAAACACCAACAACATGTCGTGTAAAAATCTTGTTTGTTTGCTTATGTATACAAAGCAACTGGTTCACTCATTATTCTAAGTTATCTCAAAGAAAAAACAGATTTTGGCTTTTTAATCTTTTGGTTTGATTTTGGCTTTTTCATCGGGTGGTGTCATTTTGGCATCAGACATAAGAGGATACTTTTTCAAATTCCTGATTAACCCAGTTACTCTTTCTTCTTATCAAAAGTGTGTTTTATTTTATTCAGGATTCTAATACATCCTCCTAATGCGAATCCATTGACTGGATTTTTAGAGATTTTTATTTTTTGATCAACTTACCAAATTAAAATAACTGGCTCGTTGGTCTAGGAGTATGATTCTCGCTTAGGGTGCGAGAGGTACCGGGTTCAAATCCTGGATGAGCACTGCTTCTTCTGCTCTTTTTTTTTTCTTTTCAAATAAATCCTCTTTCAGGATCAATTCTCTGGATTTTTAATCACAAACGACATGTCATGTAAAAATCTTATTTGTTTTCTTATGTATTCAAAGCAATTGGTTCACTCCCTATTCTAAGTTATCTCAAAGCAAAACCAGATTTTGCCTTTTTCTTCTGTTGGTTTGATTTTGGGTGTTTCATCTGTTGGTTTGATTTGGCTTTTTCATCTGTTGGTGTGATTTAGGCTTCAGGTGTGAGAGGTCCCTTTTTCAAATTGCTGATTAACCCAGTTTCTCTTTCTTCTTGGCGAAAGTGTGTTTTGTTTTATTTAGGATTTTCAAAGATTTTTTATTTTTTATCAACTAATCCATTAAAATAACTGGCTCGTTGGTCTAGGGGTATGATTCTCGCTTAGGGTGCGAGAGGTCCCGGGTTCAAATCCCGGATGAGCCCTGCTTCTTCTCCTTTGTTCTTTTTCTTTATTCAGGTTACAGTCTTTAAAAAAAATCCTCTTTACTGATCAATTTTCTGGATTTTTAAACACCAACAACATGTCGTGTAAAAATCTTGTTTGTTTTCTTATGTATACAAAGCAACTGGTTCACTCATTATTCTAAGTTATCTCAAAGAAAAAACAGATTTTGGCTTTTTAATCGGGTGGTGTCATTTTGGCATCAGGCATAAGAGGACACTTTTTTAAATTCCTGATTAACTCAGTTACTCTTTCTTCTTGGCAAAAGTGTGTTTATTTTTATTCAGGATTCTAACACATCCTCCTAACACAATTTTCTGGATTTTTAAACACCAACAATATGTCGTGTAAAAATCTTATTTGTTTTCTTATGTATTCAAAGCAATTGGTTCACTCCCTATTCTAAGTTATCTCAAAGCAAGACCAGATTTTGCCTTCTTCTTCTGTTGGTTTGATTTTGGGTGTTTCATCTGTTGGTTTGATTTGGCTTTTTCATCTGTTGGTGTGATTTAGGCTTCAGGTGTGAGAGGTCCCTTTTTCAAATTGCTGATTAACCCAGTTTCTCTTTCTTCTTGGCGAGTGTTTTTTTTTATTTCGGATTTTCAAAGATTTTTTATTTTTTATCAACTAATCCATTAAAACAACTGGCTCGTTGGTCTAGGGGTATGATTCTCGCTTAGGGTGCGAGAGGTCCCGGGTTCAAATCCCGGACGAGCCCAGCTTCTTCTCCTTTGTTCTTTTTCTTTATTCAGGTTACAGTCTTTAAAAAAAATCCTCTTTACTGATCAATTTTCTGTTTTTTTAAACACCAACAACCTTCTTCTTCTGTTGGTTTGATTTTGGGTGTTTCATCTGTTGGTTTGATTTGGCTTTTTCATCTGTTGGTGTGATTTAGGCTTCAGGTGTGAGAGGTCCCTTTTTCAAATTGCTGATTAACCCAGTTTCTCTTTCTTCTTGGCGAGTGTTTTGTTTTATTTAGGATTTTCAAAGATTTTTTATTTTTTATCAACTAATCCATTAAAATAACTGGCTCGTTGGTCTAGGGGTATGATTCTCGCTTAGGGTGCGAGAGGTCCCGGGTTCAAATCCCGGACGAGCCCAGCTTCTTCTCCTTTGTTCTTTTTCTTTATTCAGGTTACAGTCTTTAAAAAAAATCCTCTTTACTGATCAATTTTCTGTTTTTTTAAACACCAACAACATCTCGTGTAAAAATCTTGTTTGTTTTCTTATGTATACAAAGCAACTGGTTCACTCATTATTCTAAGTTATCTCAAAGAAAAAACAGATTTTGGCTTTTTAATCGGGTGGTGTCATTTTGGCATCAGGCATAAGAGGACACTTTTTTAAATTCCTGATTAACCCAGTTACTCTTTCTTCTTGGCAAAAGTGTGTTTATTTTTATTCAGGATTCTAACACATCCTCCTAATGCGAATCCATTGAATGGATTTTCACAGATTTTTATTTTTTGATCAACGTGCCAAATTAAATAACTGGCTCGTTGGTCTAGGGGTATGATTCTCGCTTCGGGTGCGAGAGGTCCTGGGTTCAAATCCCGGACGAGCCCTGCTTCTTCTCCTCTGTTCTTTTTCCTTATTCAGGTTACAGTCTTTAAAAAAATCCTCTTTACTGATCAATTTTCTGGATTTTTAAACACCAACAATATGTCGTGTAAAAATCTTATTTGTTTTCTTATGTATTCAAAGCAATTGGTTCACTCCCTATTCTAAGTTATCTCAAAGCAAGACCAGATTTTGCCTTTTTCTTCTGTTGGTTTGATTTTGGCTTTTTCATCGGGTGGTGTCATTTTGGCATCAGGCATAAGAGGATACTTTTTTAAATTCCTGATTAACCCAGTTACTCTTTCTTCTTATCAAAAGTGTGTTTTGTTTTATTCAGGATTCTAATACATCCTCCTAATGCGAATCCATTGACTGGATTTTTAGAGATTTTTATTTTTTGATCAACTTACCAAATTAAAATAACTGGCTCGTTGGTCTAGGAGTATGATTCTCGCTTAGGGTGCGAGAGGTCCCGGGTTCAAATCCCGGACGAGCCATGCTTCTTCTCCTCTGTTCTTTTTCCTTATTCAGGTTACAGTCTTTAAAAAAATCCTGTTTACTGATCAATTTTCTGGATTTTTAAACACCAACAATATGTCGTGTAAAAATCTTATTTGTTTTCTTATGTATTCAAAGCAATTGGTTCACTCCCTATTCTAAGTTATCTCAAAGCAAGACCAGATTTTGCCTTCTTCTTCTGTTGGTTTGATTTTGGGTGTTTCATCTGTTGGTTTGATTTGGCTTTTTCATCTGTTGGTGTGATTTAGGCTTCAGGTGTGAGAGGTCCCTTTTTCAAATTGCTGATTAACCCAGTTTCTCTTTCTTCTTGGCGAGTGTTTTTTTTTATTTAGGATTTTCAAAGATTTTTTATTTTTTATCAACTAATCCATTAAAATAACTGGCTCGTTGGTCTAGGGGTATGATTCTCGCTTAGGGTGCGAGAGGTCCCGGGTTCAAATCCCGGACGAGCCCAGCTTCTTCTCCTTTGTTCTTTTTCTTTATTCAGGTTACAGTCTTTAAAAAAAATCCTCTTTACTGATCAATTTTCTGTTTTTTTAAACACCAACAACCTTCTTCTTCTGTTGGTTTGATTTTGGGTGTTTCATCTGTTGGTTTGATTTGGCTTTTTCATCTGTTGGTGTGATTTAGGCTTCAGGTGTGAGAGGTCCCTTTTTCAAATTGCTGATTAACCCAGTTTCTCTTTCTTCTTGGCGAGTGTTTTGTTTTATTTAGGATTTTCAAAGATTTTTTATTTTTTATCAACTAATCCATTAAAATAACTGGCTCGTTGGTCTAGGGGTATGATTCTCGCTTAGGGTGCGAGAGGTCCCGGGTTCAAATCCCGGACGAGCCCAGCTTCTTCTCCTTTGTTCTTTTTCTTTATTCAGGTTACAGTCTTTAAAAAAAATCCTCTTTACTGATCAATTTTCTGTTTTTTTAAACACCAACAACATCTCGTGTAAAAATCTTGTTTGTTTTCTTATGTATACAAAGCAACTGGTTCACTCATTATTCTAAGTTATCTCAAAGAAAAAACAGATTTTGGCTTTTTAATCGGGTGGTGTCATTTTGGCATCAGGCATAAGAGGACACTTTTTTAAATTCCTGATTAACCCAGTTACTCTTTCTTCTTGGCAAAAGTGTGTTTATTTTTATTCAGGATTCTAACACATCCTCCTAATGCGAATCCATTGAATGGAATTTCACAGATTTTTATTTTTTGATCAACGTGCCAAATTAAATAACTGGCTCGTTGGTCTAGGGGTATGATTCTCGCTTCGGGTGCGAGAGGTCCTGGGTTCAAATCCCGGACGAGCCCTGCTTCTTCTCCTCTGTTCTTTTTCCTTATTCAGGTTACAGTCTTTAAAAAAATCCTCTTTACTGATCAATTTTCTGGATTTTTAAACACCAACAATATGTCGTGTAAAAATCTTATTTGTTTTCTTATGTATTCAAAGCAATTGGTTCACTCCCTATTCTAAGTTATCTCAAAGCAAGACCAGATTTTGCCTTTTTCTTCTGTTGGTTTGATTTTGGCTTTTTCATCGGGTGGTGTCATTTTGGCATCAGGCATAAGAGGATACTTTTTTAAATTCCTGATTAACCCAGTTACTCTTTCTTCTTATCAAAAGTGTGTTTTGTTTTATTCAGGATTCTAATACATCCTCCTAATGCGAATCCATTGACTGGATTTTTAGAGATTTTTATTTTTTGATCAACTTACCAAATTAAAATAACTGGCTCGTTGGTCTAGGAGTATGATTCTCGCTTAGGGTGCGAGAGGTCCCGGGTTCAAATCCCGGACGAGCCCTGCTTCTTCTCATCTGTACTTTTTCCTTATTCAGGTTACAGTCTTAAAAAAAATCCTGTTTAATGATCAATTTTCTGGATTTTTAAACACCAACAATATGTCGTGTAAAAATCTTATTTGTTTTCTTATGTATTCAAAGCAATTGGTTCACTCCCTATTCTAAGTTATCTCAAAGCAAAACCAGATTTTGCCTTTTTCTTCTGTTGGTTTGATTTTGGGTGTTTCATATGTTGGTTTGATTTGGCTTTTTCATCTGTTGGTGTGATTTATGCTTCAGGTGTGAGAGGTCCCTTTTTCAAATTGCTGATTAACCCAGTTTCTCTTTCTTCTTGGCGAGTGTCTTTTGTTTTATTTAGGATTTTCAAAGATTTTTTATTTTTTATCAACTAATCCATTAAAATAACTGGCTCGTTGGTCTAGGGGTATGATTCTCGCTTAGGGTGCGAGAGGTCCCGGGTTCAAATCCCGGATGAGCCCTGCTTCTTCTCCTTTGTTCTTTTTCTTTATTCAGGTTACAGTCTTTAAAAAAAATCCTCTTTACTGATCAATTTTCTGGATTTTTAAACACCAACAACATGTCGTGTAAAAATCTTGTTTGTTTTCTTATGTATACAAAGCAACTGGTTCACTCATTATTCTAAGTTATCTCAAAGAAAAAACAGATTTTGGCTTTTTAATCGGGTGGTGTCATTTTGGCATCAGGCATAAGAGGACACTTTTTTAAATTCCTGATTAACTCAGTTACTCTTTCTTCTTGGCAAAAGTGTGTTTATTTTTATTCAGGATTCTAACACATCCTCCTAACACAATTTTCTGGATTTTTAAACACCAACAATATGTCGTGTAAAAATCTTATTTGTTTTCTTATGTATTCAAAGCAATTGGTTCACTCCCTATTCTAAGTTATCTCAAAGCAAGACCAGATTTTGCCTTCTTCTTCTGTTGGTTTGATTTTGGGTGTTTCATCTGTTGGTTTGATTTGGCTTTTTCATCTGTTGGTGTGATTTAGGCTTCAGGTGTGAGAGGTCCCTTTTTCAAATTGCTGATTAACCCAGTTTCTCTTTCTTCTTGGCGAGTGTTTTTTTTTATTTCGGATTTTCAAAGATTTTTTATTTTTTATCAACTAATCCATTAAAACAACTGGCTCGTTGGTCTAGGGGTATGATTCTCGCTTAGGGTGCGAGAGGTCCCGGGTTCAAATCCCGGACGAGCCCAGCTTCTTCTCCTTTGTTCTTTTTCTTTATTCAGGTTACAGTCTTTAAAAAAAATCCTCTTTACTGATCAATTTTCTGTTTTTTTAAACACCAACAACCTTCTTCTTCTGTTGGTTTGATTTTGGGTGTTTCATCTGTTGGTTTGATTTGGCTTTTTCATCTGTTGGTGTGATTTAGGCTTCAGGTGTGAGAGGTCCCTTTTTCAAATTGCTGATTAACCCAGTTTCTCTTTCTTCTTGGCGAGTGTTTTGTTTTATTTAGGATTTTCAAAGATTTTTTATTTTTTATCAACTAATCCATTAAAATAACTGGCTCGTTGGTCTAGGGGTATGATTCTCGCTTAGGGTGCGAGAGGTCCCGGGTTCAAATCCCGGACGAGCCCAGCTTCTTCTCCTTTGTTCTTTTTCTTTATTCAGGTTACAGTCTTTAAAAAAAATCCTCTTTACTGATCAATTTTCTGTTTTTTTAAACACCAACAACATCTCGTGTAAAAATCTTGTTTGTTTTCTTATGTATACAAAGCAACTGGTTCACTCATTATTCTAAGTTATCTCAAAGAAAAAACAGATTTTGGCTTTTTAATCGGGTGGTGTCATTTTGGCATCAGGCATAAGAGGACACTTTTTTAAATTCCTGATTAACCCAGTTACTCTTTCTTCTTGGCAAAAGTGTGTTTATTTTTATTCAGGATTCTAACACATCCTCCTAATGCGAATCCATTGAATGGATTTTCACAGATTTTTATTTTTTGATCAACGTGCCAAATTAAATAACTGGCTCGTTGGTCTAGGGGTATGATTCTCGCTTCGGGTGCGAGAGGTCCTGGGTTCAAATCCCGGACGAGCCCTGCTTCTTCTCCTCTGTTCTTTTTCCTTATTCAGGTTACAGTCTTTAAAAAAATCCTCTTTACTGATCAATTTTCTGGATTTTTAAACACCAACAATATGTCGTGTAAAAATCTTATTTGTTTTCTTATGTATTCAAAGCAATTGGTTCACTCCCTATTCTAAGTTATCTCAAAGCAAGACCAGATTTTGCCTTTTTCTTCTGTTGGTTTGATTTTGGCTTTTTCATCGGGTGGTGTCATTTTGGCATCAGGCATAAGAGGATACTTTTTTAAATTCCTGATTAACCCAGTTACTCTTTCTTCTTATCAAAAGTGTGTTTTGTTTTATTCAGGATTCTAATACATCCTCCTAATGCGAATCCATTGACTGGATTTTTAGAGATTTTTATTTTTTGATCAACTTACCAAATTAAAATAACTGGCTCGTTGGTCTAGGAGTATGATTCTCGCTTAGGGTGCGAGAGGTCCCGGGTTCAAATCCCGGACGAGCCATGCTTCTTCTCCTCTGTTCTTTTTCCTTATTCAGGTTACAGTCTTTAAAAAAATCCTGTTTACTGATCAATTTTCTGGATTTTTAAACACCAACAATATGTCGTGTAAAAATCTTATTTGTTTTCTTATGTATTCAAAGCAATTGGTTCACTCCCTATTCTAAGTTATCTCAAAGCAAGACCAGATTTTGCCTTCTTCTTCTGTTGGTTTGATTTTGGGTGTTTCATCTGTTGGTTTGATTTGGCTTTTTCATCTGTTGGTGTGATTTAGGCTTCAGGTGTGAGAGGTCCCTTTTTCAAATTGCTGATTAACCCAGTTTCTCTTTCTTCTTGGCGAGTGTTTTTTTTTATTTAGGATTTTCAAAGATTTTTTATTTTTTATCAACTAATCCATTAAAATAACTGGCTCGTTGGTCTAGGGGTATGATTCTCGCTTAGGGTGCGAGAGGTCCCGGGTTCAAATCCCGGACGAGCCCAGCTTCTTCTCCTTTGTTCTTTTTCTTTATTCAGGTTACAGTCTTTAAAAAAAATCCTCTTTACTGATCAATTTTCTGTTTTTTTAAACACCAACAACCTTCTTCTTCTGTTGGTTTGATTTTGGGTGTTTCATCTGTTGGTTTGATTTGGCTTTTTCATCTGTTGGTGTGATTTAGGCTTCAGGTGTGAGAGGTCCCTTTTTCAAATTGCTGATTAACCCAGTTTCTCTTTCTTCTTGGCGAGTGTTTTGTTTTATTTAGGATTTTCAAAGATTTTTTATTTTTTATCAACTAATCCATTAAAATAACTGGCTCGTTGGTCTAGGGGTATGATTCTCGCTTAGGGTGCGAGAGGTCCCGGG